>OX451739.1:878459907-879659907 GCA_948472305.1 Vicia faba
GCAGTTGGCTTGTGCATTGTATTGTTAGTCACAACAGTTTGGTTGTGCATTTGTAATCAGTTTTTGATTATAGTGGATTAAGTCCTCGTTGAGAGAGACGAAATCACATTGGCGGGTGGACTGGAGTAGTTTGAGTTTCAAACGAACCAGGATAAAATTACCCGTGTCCTTCCATTATTATTGCGTGAGAAAAAGGAAAAACTTATTCAACCCCCTCCTTTCTAAGTGTTTTCTCACCCTTCAAATAGTATACTAATTCAACAATCAGATCAGACTAGTGTTCCTCCGATTTTCAATTAGATCGGTCGGTTAGATTCTATTTTTAAAACTATAAAATATCACAACAATTATAGAGATAAAAAATTTACTAGAATTATATTTTTCTATAAAAAAAATGTAAATAGTTGTGTTTTAAAACCAGATCAGTCATCGATGAAGGTATTTGGTATTGGTTCATTGATCGAACTATTGAGTCATTGGTCAAATCACATGACTAAACTAGATAAACATGATAATTCAGTTGAATAAATCAGTCTATATAATAAAATTATATCTTTATTAAATTAGTCGAACCGAATGACTTTATCTCTAAAAAATATCATAACACCTACAAAATTTTAAAATATTATAATTTCACAAATTTATTCTTTAAACTCAAATTATAAATATAATCATCACACAACAAAATAGTATAAATACACCTCTAAATAAACTTTGATTAAGAAAAACAAATGAAAGTTATAAGTTTTAAATATAGTGTATTTATATTTTAATATTATTTTTAATAAAAATATTTAAAATATATATTTAATCCGTCGATTTTTTAATATTGTCAGTTCACCAAATTTTACAAATTTGATTAGTTTTCGTTAATTCAATAGTATACCGATCCAACAATCACATAAAACCAGTATTCTCTCTGGTTTTCAATTTGATCGGTTGGTTAGATTCTATTTTTAAAACAATAATTATTTAATAAATTCACGTGATTTTATTAAACTCACTTATAATCCTAAATACTAGCAAAATAGTCCACGACAAACCGACGATAGAAAGAAAAATATTGAGGATTAGAAATCATGAAATCAAAGTTATTAAAATGAAGTGCATGATTAATTCCAAATTAAAAATGATTTTTTCCACCATAACGATTAAGGACATGTTTGTTTGAACTTAAAAAAATGAATTTTTCTTTGTATTTGTGAAATAAATTTTATAAAATTGTTTTTTAAAATATTATAATTTTTTTTTTAAAATTATAACATTAATTTTGATATCTTATAACATAAATATATATCATTGAAGATTAAAACATAGTCAAAATCATAATTAAAAAAAAAATATTTCAAATATAACTTTTATGAAAATCTATTTGAAATAACTTAAAAATTAAATGATTTTTTGAAATTTTGATATCTGAAATTTTTTTCAATAAATGAGAAAATATTTAAAATAACATTTTAAAAATAAAAACTTTATGAAAAATTTTGTTATAAATTATTTTACACCGGCCTCACGCAGAAAAAAGTCATTTGCATAAAACTACTAAAAACCAGATTCCATCTTGTGGAGATACCATCACACAGAAATGGCTCGTGAAGGTTCAAAACGGTTAGTCTTTGTAGACTTACAGAAGAAATCATGGAAATAGGAGCTACTAATTCTAATTTTGTCCATCAAATATCGAAATTCAGTATTCAAACTGTTTCTGCCGTCCATCTTTGTTTTATGCACTGAAACTCAAATTCGAAATACTTTTAAATATTAATTACTTCTAGCAGATTATATTCCCACATATACTATTATTAATTCTCATTCATTTTTATTAATTTTTAATTATAATCTTTTTTTTAGAAAATTTGAAAAATTAACTATTTAAAATCAGAAAACAAAATTTGTGGAACTTAGTGATTTGAACCCCTATCATGAGGGTGACATGCAATACTCTAACCATTTAACCCGAAGAGTTTTGTCGATTTCGATATCTTTTTCTTTCCTATGACATTTGTTTTCTATATTCTTTTATTCTCTCTCACCTGCACTACCTATATTCCTTTTAGGCAAGCCTTCCGACTTTCATCCTCATACAAATACAAGCTTGATGATGATTATGTTTGTTTCTAAATTCCTATGTTATCATTTCTTTTTGATTTCCATGATAAAAATAAAACTTCATACTTCCATTTAAGTAATGGTAAAATGATGGTTGAAAGCATGATTAATATGACACTAACAAAAACCTTTCAATTCTTTTTCATATTATTTAAAAAAATGAACACATCCAATGTTTCTTGACTCCAAAAGACAAGATTGAAACTAACATTAAGAACAAAGGAATTAGAGAAGGCACATTACATGAACAAGACTATAAAATAAATACTTTAAATCACAAGGCTATTCTATTGAAATAAAAGTGAGGATTAATAGAAAAGTGCACATGAGCTTATTTTATATATATATATATATATATATATATATATATATATATATATATATATATATATATATATATATATATATATATATATATATATATATATATATATATATATATATATATATATATATATATATATATATATATATATATATATATATATATATATATATATATATATTTATGCTGCCAATCAACAAAACTCTAGTGTTTGATCGGTTAGTCATCCTTAAAATAGGGGTTTAAATTCCTTTTTTCACAAAATTTTGTTTTTTAATTTTAAATAGTTAATATTTTAAAATTTGACATTGATGGTTGTTGAAGCGGTAAAGCGGCAAGTAAAAAGTAAATTATTATTTTTTCCTGGTGATATATGTTATATCGTTTCGTGTTCATAGAGATTGGTGAATTGAAATGCCGTTCGATAAATCTCTCGTTAATGAGTTTGAGGATAAATGAGTTGAAAGGAAAAGTATCAACAGAAAATGAATATATAAAAAGGAAAAATGAATAACTTATCAAGCGCGCATCTATACTACTTCTCACAGACTTAAACCTATCGACATGTTATACTAAACTTACAATATTCATCAATGTCATCACATGTCACTCACCACCTAAGTCATTTCTAATCCAAATTGAGAGTCCGACTACATCACCTCGGTAACAATCTCTCAACCACCTCAACAACACAACAATCAACCGTGCTCGCTTGCGTCGACGTTCTCTCAGAGCGACACAAACAACATATAGGCATTAATCACATACCCAAAATAATAACAGCGCTAAATCTATCTTTAGAATTCAGACACTATTAGATAATCATCCCAGATAAGAATCTAAGCAGTATATGTCTATAGCAACTCAAATCCCTAGCACAGAGCAAAAATCAAGGATAACAATCGACAAAGATTTGTTAAGCAGGTTTTATATAACGCCAAGGGCGAAAAATATACATGAGTTCAAATAAAAATATATATACAATATCCAACAAAAGAGAAATAAAAGAGAGGAGAAAAGATAAACCATAAAACTTTCAGTTTTTCAGTGTCGGTCGATGAGAAATCTACCTCCAATCATCTATATGCAAAGCCCTAGTGTTGTTTTCTAAGCTAATCTAACAAAAATGAAGGTTGATGGAGTTGAGAGTAAAAACTTCCCCGAAACCATCCTAAAAAATGAATGAAATGAAGTTATAAAACAAATCTTAGCAGAAGGCGCTAAGCGGGTCTGGCGCGCTAAGCCAAACTTCCTTATTTTACACATCAAACCGACCTAAACCGTGCTAAGCGCGCTATCCGCGCTAAGAGGGCCTCAAAATAATGCTTCTGCCAAAACAATAAAAATACAAGCAGCGCACTACAAAATACACTGAGCGCACTCGCGGTTAACGACCTCCTGCGTGCTAAGCGGACTCTCCTGGACAGAACTGGTCAAAACTGGTATTTTATTCCGAAAACGCGCATCCGGAGCCGTGTCTTTGACACCTTGTTCCTCGATCCTCCAAATGCAACAAATACCTACAAAATGAATGAAAAAACATCAAACGATACACTATGTATATAAAAACACAAATAAACACAAACTAAACGTATTTACATAAAAGTCGGGTTTATTTAACGATATTAACAACAAAGAGACGATAAGTGCAACTAAAAATATATACAAAAATAATTACAATTTGCACTTATCAAATTCTCCCCAACTTGAACTTGTTTGTCCTCAAACAAAACCAAACAACTCAAAGAACCAAAAGTAATCAACCAAAATATCATGAATCAACAAGTTTTAAAAACGAAAAAAAAAACAATGATTTAAATGAAAAACGGTACACAAAAAAATATATACTTACCACTAAACTATGACGATAACATAAACGTGAAACGAATGCTAAATACAAAGAACATGCCACACATTCTAAAATAACACTAGTTCACAAATCAATTACACCTAGCAAAAACAATCATCAGTAGATGAAAAAAACAAAAAAATAAGGTATTTTCACTCATCCACAATCTTGCAAACAAAAGACTAAATTATGAATTCATCCAAAAACTCATATTGAAAATACAAAAGAAAGAATCTCAAGGGCTTTTCAAGATTGTAATGTGGCTTGGTTAACAAACAATGGATAAATCATAAAGCTAATCGAAACAAAAACTTTCCTAAACCTAAGGGAGTGATCAACTCACAAAGTCTCAAGCAAAATAATTTCATTCAAACTTCTTCTTATTCCAAATTTCAAACCAACACACATCACTTATTAGCACAATTATTCAAACTCTTTTTGTTTTTCTTTTTCAAAGCTTTTTTTTTTCATTTTTTTCTTTCTTTTTCCTTTCACTTCTTTTTCACATTTTTTTCCTTTTCTTTTCTATCACAACCTCATAGAAATCACAACATTAGCACATAAACATTCCTCTCCCCAACTTGAATTCAACCATCATCATAATGTGAATACTCCCTACATTCTAAGGCAAGGTAAAAATTCAACTAAAAGTTGAGGGTTCAAGAAAACAAAAGAATTAACATCCATACAAAAAGATGAACTCGTGACTCATAAACAAGCATTAAACAAAAACAACATGGACATCGACAAAAAGCTCAAAAGGGGATACTAATGATCACACATTCACAAGGTGAATTGACTATTTGGCTAGGGGTAGTTGTGCTCAAAATGGAACAAAAAAATCCCTTGATCATTTTCATGCTTTCATACAACCAACACAAACAAAAGATTAAGCATAATAAAATACATTTAAAACAAGAGTTGTGGTCTCCAGCATATGTGAATATTGGAAAGCTACCTCACAAAAAGGATAGGAACTAAAGTAAATCATAAATGAACAAGTATACAAAAGAATGAATGACATAAAAATTGTAAAAAGTCTAAGTATCATGAATATGATAAAGTATAGAAAGTGATAAACACATACCTCGAACGTCTATGAAACTTTAAAAAAATAATTACCACGTATTCGCAAGTGGAAATGATCAAATTTGACAAATCACCTCAATATCCTCAAGTTGTTCACAACAAGCTCAAAGACAAACACAAAAGAATTAGAAAAATAATAATAATTTTATTTACTACTACAAGGCCTTGGTGAAAGTGGGATAAAGGACGGTCAAGTGAACACTAAAAAAACTTCACTGGCGCAGCACAGGAGAGCGCACTAAGCGGCCTAAACCGCGCTTAGTGCGCTACACCAGATGCAGAAAAGAAAAGGAAGCAACAACAACCTCCACAATCACCCTACACACTCAAACATACAATATTTACAACATACAAACACAATTGCACAAGCTAAACACGACAAGCTTACAGAAAAACATAAATTGACATAACAAAACTAACGGGTGAAAGTGAATTAACAAGCTGAAAAGTGAAAATTTGAGAATTTAAAATAGGTCCAATTTCAACTTGTTAAAACAAAAGTCAACACATACTTAAACGAATACAAACAAACATGCTTTTTTAACGTCGTAAGCTCGGTGCCTTTATTGTGAGAGCTAGTAACCTCCTCTCGCATGCCATGGTATTGTGACACCGTACAAACCTAAAGAAAATATCATAACATCCACACAACAAACATTACGAAAACGAGATAATTCACAACAATACGTGAAAACAAAGAAAAACACATATATGCATATGTATTGAAAGTAAACAAAAAACACGTACAAGTAAAAATAGACAAGTTTATGTACACATTCTATACACCATATACATTAATTACAAAACTCAAAAATAAAGAAACTATCGCAACGCAAAACAATAAATGCCAATCCCCGACAACAGCGCCATTTTGTTGAAGCGGTTAAGCGGCAAGCAAAAAGTAAAGTATTATTTTTACCGGGTGATATAAGTTATATCGTATCGTGTCCATAGAGATTGGTGAATTGAAATATCGTCCGATAAATCTCTCGTAAATGAGTTTGGGGATAAATGGGTTGAAATGAAAAGTATCAACAAAAAGTGAATGTATAGAAAGGAAAAAGGAATAACTTATCAAACATGCATATATACTACTTCTCACAGACTTAAACCTATCGACCTGTTATACTAAACCTACAATATTCATCAATGTCATCACATGTCACTCACAACCTAAGTCATTTCTAACCAAAATTGAGAGGCCGACTGCATCACCTCGGTAGTGATCTCTCAACTACCTCAACAACACAGAAGTCAACAGTGCTCACTTGCATCGACGACCTCTCAGAGCGACACAAATAACACAAAGGAATTAATCACAGACACCCAAAGTGAATAACATCGCTAAATGTATCTCTAGAATTTAGACATTATTAGATAATCATCTTAAATAAGAATTTAAGCAGTATATGTCTATAGCAACTCAAATCCCTAGCACAGAGAAAAAATCAAGGATAACAATCGATAAAGATTTGTAAAGCAAGTTTTATATAACGCCAAGGGCGACAAATATACACGAGTTCAAAGAAAATATACATACAATACCCAAACAAAGAGAAATACAAAGAGAGAAGAAGAGATAAACCACAAATCTTTCGGTTTGTCAGCGCCGGTCGATGAGAAATCCACCTCAAGTCATCCATACGCAAAGCCCTAGTGTTGTTTTCTAAGCTCGTCTAACAAAAATGAAGGTTGATGGAGTTGAGAGCAAAAACTTCCCCAAAACCATCCCTAAAAAATGAATAAAATGAAGTTATAAAAAAAATCTCAACAGACCGCGCTAAGGAGGACTGACGCGCTAAGCGCGGCTTCCTTATTTTACACATCAAACTGACCTAAACCGCGCTAAGCGCACTATCCGCACTAAGTGGGCTTCAAAATAATGCTTCTGCGAAAACAGAAAAAATGCAAGCAGCACGCTACAAAATGCGCTAAGCGCACTCGCACTTAGCGGCCTTCTACGCGCTAAGTGGGCTCTCCTAGACAGAACATGTCAAAATGGGTATTTTATTCCGAAAACGCGCATCCGGAGCTGTGCCTTCGACACCTTATTCCTCGATGCTCCAAAATGCGACAAATACCTACAAAATGAATGGAAAAATATCAAAAGGTACACTATGTACATAAAAAAACAAATAAACACAAACTAAACGTATTTGCACAAAAGTTGGTTTTATTTAACAATATTAATAACAAAGAGACGATAAGTTCAATAAAAAGTATATACGAAAATAGCTACAGTTTATACTTATCAAACTCTCCCCAACTTGAACTTGTTTGTCCGGAAACAAAGCCAAACAACTCAAAGAATCAAAAGTAATCAACCAAAATATCATGAATCAACAAGTTTTGAAAACAGAAATCAAATGGAATGGTTTAAATGAAAAATGGTACACACGAAGAAACATACTTACCACTAAACTACGATGATAACATAAACGTGAAATGAATGCTAAATACAAAGAACATGCCACACATTCTAAAACAACACTAGTTCATAAATGAATCACACCTAACAAAAACAATCATCGGTAGATGAAAAACACACAAAATAAGGTATTTTCACTCATCCACAATCTTGCAAACAAAAGGATAAATTATGCATTCATCCAAAAACTCATATTGAAAATACAAAAGCAAGAATCTCAAGGACTTTTCAAGGTTGTAATGTAGCTTGGTTAACAAACAATTGATAAATCCTAAAGCTAACCGAAACAAAAACTTTACTAAACCTAAGGGAGTGATCAACTCACAAAGTCTCAAGTAAAATAATTTCAATCAAACTTCTTCTTTATTCCAAATTTCAAACCAACACACATCACTTATTAGCACAATTATTCGAACTCTTTTTGTTTTTGTTTTTCAAAGCTTTTTTTTCTCATTTTTTTCTTTCTTTTTCCTTTCACTTATTTTTCACATCTTTTTCTTTTTCTTTTCTATCACAACCTCATAGCAATCACAACATTAGCACATAAACATTCCTCTCTCCAACTTGAATTCAATCATCATCATAATGTGAATACTCCCTACTTTCTAAGGCAAGGTAAAAGTTCAACTAAAAATCGTATTTGAGGGTTAAAGAAAACAAAAGAATTAACATCCACACAAAAAGATAAATTTAACACCCATAAACAAGCATTAAGCAAAAATAACACGGACATCGACAAAAAGCTCAAAAGGGGATACTAATGGTCACACACTCACAATGTGAATTGACTATTTGGCTAGGGGTAGTTGTGCTCAAAATGGAACAAAAAATGCCTTAATCATTTTCATGCTTTCATACAACAAACACAAACAAAAGATTAAGCATAATAAAATCCAGTCAAAACAAGAGTTGTGGTCTCCAGCATATGTGAACAATTGAAAGCTACCACACAAAAAGGGTAGGAACTAAAGCGATTCACAAATGAACACATATACAAAAGAATGAATGGCATAAAAATTGTAAAAAGTCTAAGTATCATGAATATGATAAAGTATAGAAAGTGATACAAACATATCTCAAACATGTAAAGAACTTTAACAAAACAATTACCACGCATTCGCAAGCCGAAACGATCAAATTTGACAAATCACCTTAATATCCTCAAGTTGTTCACAACAAGCTCAAAGACAAACACAAAAGAATTAGAAAAATAATACTAATTTTATTTACTACTACAAGGCCTTGGTGAAAGTGGGAAAAAGGACGGCCAAGTGAACACTAAAAAAAACTTCACTGGCGCAGCACATGAAAGCGTGCTAAGCGGCCTAAACCGCACTTAGCGCGCTACACCAGATGCAGTAATAAAAGGTAGCAACAACAACCTCCACAATCACCCTACGCACTCAAACATACAATATTTACAACATACAATCACACTTCCACAAGCTAAGAACGACAAGCTTGCGGAAAAAACAAATTTACATAATAAAACTAACGGGTGAAAGTAAATTAACAAATTGAAAAGTGAAAATTTGAGAATTTAAAACAGGTCCAATTTCAACTTGTTAAAACACAAGTCAACACATACTTAAACGAATACAAACAAACATGCTTGTTTAACGTTGTAAGCTCGACGCATTTATTGTGTGAGCTAGTAACATCCTCTCGTCATGCCATGGTATTGTCACACCGCGCAAACTTAAAAAAAGTGTCCTAACATCCACACAACAAACAAAAAACGAGACAATTCACAATAATACGAGAAAACAAAGAAAAACACATATATGCACAAGTATGGAAAGTAAACAAAAAACATGTACAAGTAAAAATAGACAAGTTTATGTACATATTCTATACAGCATATACATTAATTACAAAACTCAAAAACAAAGAAACTATCGCAATGCAAAACAATAAACACCAATCCCCAGAAGCAGCGCTATTTTGTTGAAGCGGTAAAGTGGCAAGCAAAAAGTAAAGTATTAGTTTTACCGGGTGATATAGGTTATAGGATATCGTGTCCACAGAGATTAGTGAATTGAAATGTCGTTCGATAAACAACTCGTTAATGAGTTTGGGGATAAATGGATTGAAAGGAAAAGTATCAACAAAAAATGAATGTATAAAAAGGAAAAAAGGAATAACTTATCAAGCATGCATATATACTACTTCTCACAGACTTAAACCTATCGACGTGTTATATTAAACTTGCAATATTCATCAATGTCATCACATGTCACTCACAACCTAAGTCATTTCTAACCCAAATTGAGAGGCCGTCTACATCTCGGTAGCAATCTCTCAACCACCTCAACAACACAGAAGTCAACCGTACTCGCTTGCATCGATGATCTCTCAGAGCGACACAAACAATAAATAGGCATTAATCACATACATCAAAAGTGAATAACATCGCCAAATCTATCTCTAGAATTCCAACACTATTAGATAATCATCCTAGATAAGAATCTAAGCAGTATATGTCTATAGCAACTCAAATCCCTAGCACATAGCAAAAATCAAGGATAACAATCGACAAAGATTTGTAAAGCAAGTTTTATATAACGCCAAGGGCGAAAAATATACATGAGTTCAAAGAAAATATACATACAATACCCATAAAAAGAGAAATACAAAGAGAGGAGGAGAGATAAACCACAAATCTTCCGGTTTGTCAGCATCGGTCAATGAGAAATCCATCTCCAATCATTCATACGCAAAACCCTTGCGTTGTTTTCTAAGATAATCTAACAAAAATGAAGGTTGATGAAGTTGAGAGCAAAAACTTCCCCAAAACCATTCCTAAAAAATGAATGAAATGAAGTCATGAAACAAATCTCAATAGACCGCTCTAAGCAGGCCTGGCGCGCTAAGCGCGACTTCCTTATTTTACACATCAAACTGACTTAAACCATGCTAAGCGCAGTATCCGCACTAAGCGGGCTTCAAAACAATTTTCTTCCAAAACGGTAAAAACGCAAGCAGCACGCTATAAAATGCGCTGAGCGCACTCGCGCTTAGTGGCATTCTGCGTGCTAAACGGGCTCTCCTAGACAGAACGTGTCAAAATTGGTATTTAATTCCGAAAACGCGCATCCGGAGCCGTGCCTTCGACACCTTATTCCTCGATGCTCCAAAATGCAACAAATACCTACAAAATGAATGGAAAAACATCAAACGGTACACTATGTACATAAAAACACAAATTAACACAAACTAAATGTATTTGCACAATAGTTGGGTTTATTTAACGATATTAACAACAAAAAGACGATAAGTTCAATAAAAAGTATATACGAAAATAGCTACAATTTATACTTATCAAACTCTCCCCAACTTGAACTTGTTTGTCCTAAAACAAAGCCAAACAACTCAAAGAATCAAAAGTAATCAACCAAAATATCATGAATCAACAAGTTTTGAAAATGGAAAACAAATGCAATGGTTTAAATGAAAAACGGTACACACAAAGAAACATACTTACCACTAAACTACGATGATAACATAAACATGAAACGAATGCTAAATATAAAGAACATGCCACAAATTCTAAAACAACACTAGTTCACAAATGAATTACACCTAACAAAAACAATCATCGATAGATAAAAAACACACAAAATAAGATATTTTCACTCATCCACAATCTTGCAAATAAAAGACTAAATTATGCATTCATCCAAAAACTCATATTGAAAATACAAAAGCAAGAATCTCAAGGGCTTTTCAAGGTTGTAATGTAGCTTGGTTAACAAACAATGGATAAATCTTAAAGCTAATAGAAACAAAAACTTTCCTAAACCTAAGGGAGTGATCAACTCACAAAGTCTCAAGCAAAATAATTTCAATCAAACTTCTTCTTTATTCCAAATTTCAAACCAACACACATCACTTATTAATACAATTATTCGAACTCTTTTTGTTTTTATTTTTCAAAGCTTTTTTTCATGTTTTTCTTTATTTTTCCTTTCACTTCTTTTTCACATTTTTTTCTTTTTCTTTTCTATCAAAACCTCATAACAATCACAACATTAGCTCATAAACATTCCTCTCTCCAACTTGAATTCAACCATCATCATAATATGAATACTCCCTACTTTCTAGACGCAAGGTAAAAATTCAACTAAAAATCATAATTGAGGGTTCAAGAAAACAAAAGAATCAACATCCAAACAAAAAGATAAACTTAACACTCATAAACAAGCATTAACCAAAAACAACATGGACATCGACAAAAAGCTCAAAAGGGGATACTAATGGTCACAAACTCACAAGGTGAACTGACTATTTGGCTAGGGGTAGTTGTGCTAAAAATGGAACAA
The DNA here is from genome assembly GCA_948472305.1 of Vicia faba. NCBI lineage: Eukaryota > Viridiplantae > Streptophyta > Magnoliopsida > Fabales > Fabaceae > Vicia > Vicia faba. Next base: position 878,472,033 of record OX451739.1, read on the forward strand.
AAAAATATCTTGATCATTTTCATGCTTTCATACAACCAACACAAACAAAAGTTTAAGCATAATAAAATTCAGTTAAAACAAGAGTTGTGGTCTCCAGCATATGTGAACAATTGAAAGCTACCACACGAAAAGGGTAGGAACTAAAGTGATTCACAAATGAACAAGTATACAAAAAAATGAATAGCATAAAAATTATAAAAAGTATAAGTATCATGAATATGATGAAGTATAGAAAGTGATACACACATACCTCGAACGTGTACGAAACTTTAACAAAACAATTACCACGCATTCGCAAGTCGAAATGATCAAATTTGACAAATCACCTTAATATCCTCAAGTTGTTCACAACAAGCTCAAAGACAAACACAAAAAAATTAGAAAAATAATACTAATTTTATTTACTACTACAAGGCCTTGGTGAAAGTGGGAAAAAGGACGACCAAGTGAACACTAAAAAAAAACTTCACTGGCACAGCACAGGAGAGCGTGCTAAGCAGCCTAAACCGCGCTTAACACACTACACCAAATGCAGTAAAAAAAGGTAACAACAGCAACTCCACAATCACCCTACACACTCAAACATACAATATTTACAACATACAAACACACTTCCACAAGCTAAGAACGACAAGCTTGCGGAAAAAACAAATTGACATAACAAAACTAACGGGTGAAAGTGAATTAACAAATTGAAAAGTGAAAATTTGAGAATTTAAAACAGGTCCAAGTTCAACTTGTTAAAACACAAGTCAACACATACTTAAACGAATACAAACAAACATGCTTGTTTAACGTCGTAATCTCGACGCATCTATTGTGCGAGCTAGTAACCTCCTCACGTCATGTCATGGTATTGTCACACCGTGCAAACCTAAAAAAAGTGTCCTAACATCCATACAACAAACATTATGAAAACGATATAATTCACAATAATACGTGAAAACAAAGAAAAACACATATATGCACAAGTATGAAAAGTAAACAAAAAACATGTACAAGTAAAAATAGACAAGTTTATGTACATATTCTATACAACATATGTATCAATTACAAAACTCAAAAACAAAGAAACTATCGCAATGCAAAACAATAAACACCAATCCCCGGCAGCAACACCATTTTGTTGAAGCGGTAAAGTGGTAAGCAAAAAGTAAAGTATTATTTTTACCGGGTGATATAAGTTATATGATATCATGTCCACAGAGATTCCTGAATTGAAATGTCATTTGATAAATCTCTCGTTAATGAATTTGGGGATAAATGGATTGAAAGGAAAAGTATCAACAAAAAATGAATGTATAAAAAGGAAAAATGAATAACTTATCAAGCATGCATATATACTACTTCTTATAGACTTAAACCTATCGATCTGTTATACTAAACCTATAATATTCATCAATGTCATCACATGTCATTCACAATCTAAGTCATTTCTAACCCAAATTGAGAGGCCGACTACGTTACCTCGGTAGCAATCTCTCAACCACCTTAACAACACAGAAGCCAACTGTGCTCACTTGTATCGACAATTTCTCAAAGCGACACAAACAATACACAAACATTAATTACAGACACCCAAAGTGAATAACATTGCTAAATCTATCTCTAGAATCCCGACACTATTAAATAATCATCCTAGATAAGAATCTAAGCAGTATATGTCTATAGCAACTCAAATCCCTAGCACATAGCAAAAATCAAGGATAACAATCGACAAAAATTTGTAAAACAAGTTTTATATAACGCCAAGGGAGAAAAATATACATGAGTTCAAAGAAAATATACATACAATACCCAACAAAAGAGAAATACAAAGAGAGGAGAAGAGATAAACCATAAATCTTCCGGTTTGTCAACGTCGGTCGATGAGAAATCCACTTCCAATCATTCATACGCAAAACCCTAGTGTTGTTTTCTAAGCTAATCTAACAAAAATGAAGGTTGATGGAGTTTGGAGTAAAAATTTCCCCAAAACCATCCCTAAAAAAATGAATGAAATGAAGTTATAAAACAAACCTCAGCAGACCGCGTTAAGCGGGCCTGGCGCGCTAAGCGCGACTTCCTTATTTTATACATCAAACCGACCTAAACCGCGCTAAGCACACTATCCGCGCTAAGCTGGCTTCAAAATAATGTTTCTTCCAAAACAGTAAAAACGCAAGCAGCGCGCTACAAAATGTGATGAGCGCACTCGCGCTTAGCAGCATTCTGCGTGCTAAGTGTGCTCTCCTGGACAGAACTGGTCAAAACTGATATTTTATTTCGAAAACGCACATCCGGAGCCGTGCCTTCGACACCTTATTCCTCGATGCTACAAAATACAATAAATACCTACAAAGTGAATGGAAAAACATTAAACTGTATACTATGTACATAAAAACACAAATAAACACAAACTAAACGTATTTATACAAAAGTCAAATTTATTTAACGATATTAATAACAAAGAGACGATAAGTTCAATAAAAATATATACGAAAATAACTACAATTTATACTTATCAACAGAGACTAAAATTCTCAATAAAAAATAATTTAGGAACTAAAAATCAAGATTTAAAAATGGAAAGATGAATATTAAAAAATAAAATAAAAATAGGGCGACCATAATGAATTGGCTACAAATATGCTTTCTTTTTTATGTCTCTTGAACCGGGTCACTAAAGAGTGAGGATCTTTGTCCATCTCTAATAAATGGCAACATTAAATAGTTTTCTTTTAAAAGATAATAGTTTAAGGTGCTTCTCTTAATACACAGCAGTTGAAATATAAACAACATTTTACTGTGTGTTTTGTCCATTTTTTTTCTCTTTATTATAAAAACAGTGTTATTTATAGAGAGAAAATGTTTACAAAATAAAAATAAGAAAAAAAGGTTATTATAGAGATAAAATATTTACTGAAGTTAAAATGAAAATAAGAAAATGTAAATAATTGTGGTTACTGTTAGAAGATAGGTTATTTTATTGAATATGAATTCATGTGATTTTATTAAACTCACTTATAATACAACAATAGTAATTATACAGTAGCATAGTGGTCCAGCACAAACCGACAGATAGAAAAATTAGAGGATAATAAATCATGAAATCAAAGTTATTAAAAATGATTTTTCTACCACAATGTAAAAAGACTCCATTTGCATAAAACTAGTACTATTCCTATATATATATATACCAGTTTCCACCTTGTGGAAATACCATCACAAAGAAATGGCTCGTGTAGGTTCAAAACTGTTAGTCTCTGTAGACTTACAGAAGAAACCATGGGAGCAGGAGCTACCTCTTCACAACCGGTGGCATCCAGAGATACCACCGGTCGCCGAGGCTACAACCGGTGAACTTTTCAAAGTTGAGATGATAGATTTCAGTGGAGGTGCTATCACTAATAATCCCACTGCTGATGATGCCAAACATGCTGATCTCTCACAAGTGAGTTTCCTTATTCATCCTCTATCTTTGTTTTCAATTATAGTACTTCTTTAATCACCACAGTTTTCATAGTGTTTACCTCAAACTAGTTCATACTTGTTACCATGCCACTAAAATGTTTATGCTATCAACTTTACATTCATCTATCTGCATAGATCTGAATTTGGAAAATAAAATCACCATATATTATTTAAGATTTAATATTCTATAATATAATAACATAGTATAACTATAGTATATCTTAATGTTGAAAATGAATACACACCACATTTCCAATCATGCACAAGTCAAGTCCACTATGTGGTCCTTCCTTATAGTAATGCCAAAACATTGTAAATAACAATATCTAAAGCCTAGACTAAGTCCAACATGTTTTCAAAATCATTGTACCAGTTTGTCCATGGCACCATCAACTCCAAGACTAGTTGTGCCAATAGACTTGAAAAAGAAGCCATGTGAACAGAAACTTCCTCTTCATAATCGATGGCACCCTAATATACCACCGGTGGTGGATGTTAGTACCGGCGAAATGTTTAGAGTAGAGATGGTAGACTGGACAGGAGGTGCTATTAAAGATGACAATTCAGCACTAGACATAAAACTTGTAGACCTCTCAAATGTAAGTAACGTAAGCCGACGATTTGAACCGTTAGATCAAAATTGTAACTCATGTGATTTTGTGATTATAAGGCCTAGCATAAGTTTTTTGCTGATTAAATTTGGATGATGGTGTAAATGGTTCAGGTGCATTACCTTAGTGGGCCAATAAGAGTTGTGGACAATGATGGCCTCCCAGCCTTGCCTGGAGATTTGCTTGCTGTTGAAATATGCAACTTAGGTCCTCTTCCCGGCGATGAATGGGGCTTTACAGCAACATTTGACAGAGAAAACGGAGGCGGTTTCTTGACAGACCATTTTCCTCATGCCACAAAAGCTATCTGGTACTTTGAAGGGATATATGCTTATTCGCCTCAGATACCAGGTGATACAACTAGAATATAAACAAAATTTAACCAATTATACCGCATTTAATTGTCACTGATGAGAATCATTTGTGTTGGACAGGAGTGAGGTTTCCAGGTATAACACATCCTGGTATAATAGGAACTGCACCATCTATGGAACTATTAAACATATGGAATGAAAGGGAAAGAGATGTTGAAGAAAATGGTCTTCAGTCTCTGAAACTATGTGAGGTTTTGCATTCCAGACCCTTGGCAAACTTACCAACACCGAGAAATTGTCACCTCGGAAAGGTAATGATGCATCTCTAGATAACATTTTTGACCAATGTTTTGTTGGCTTGTTAAGAAATCAAACAAGATTACCTTTCTATTATTTTGAGGCCTTTTTCTTGACATGCTTGTAGATTGAAAAAGGTTCCAATGAATGGGAGAAGATTGCTAGGGAAGCGGCAAGAACAATACCTGGAAGAGAAAATGGCGGAAATTGTGACATAAAGAATCTAAGCAGAGGTTCAAAGGTATACCTTCCTGTTTTTGTAGAAGGAGCAAATCTCAGCACTGGTGACATGCACTTTTCACAGGGTGATGGTGAAGTCTCACTATGTGGTGCAATAGAAATGAGTGGTTTCTTAGAACTCAAGTAAGCACATAACTTACATTAATTTAATTCAAATCTTAGCAAACTTGGACCTTCCATTGAATTAAGCTTATAGTACCCTTTTTATTTTTATGGCATGATCAGGTGTGACATTATAAGGGGAGGAATGAAAGAGTACCTTACACCAATGGGCCCGACTCCCCTTCATGTAAACCCAATATTTGAGATAGGCCCTGTTGAACCAAGATTCTCAGAGTGGTTAGTGTTTGAGGGCATTAGTGTGGATGAACATGGGAAGCAACACTACCTAGATGCAACTGTTGCATACAAAAGAGCAGTACTAAATGCTATTGACTACATATCCAAGTTTGGTTACTCCAAAGAACAGGTTTAACTTCACAACACAACACTAAAAAAGTCCAAACATGTTATTTTCCTCCATATAAAAAGGGATCAAGTATATGCAGGGTCGTCTTAAGTTTTTGAATGCCCTGTATAAGTTAGTCACATTTCAACCTTGACAAAACTATTAAAGACTCTATTTAATCACGATATAACAGTGACAAATATGTTATGTGATCTTATTAGTTTAATCGTGACAAATTTAAGATCCAGTGCAATAGTCCACCTCGCGCGCCTTTAAAATCAGCCATGAGTATATGTTATGTCACAAAGACAAGAAAAACACAACATATGCTAATTCTTGTTTCTTGAACATTACTCAGGTGTACCTTCTGCTATCTTGTTGTCCTTGTGAAGGAAGGATATCTGGAATTGTTGATGCTCCAAATGCTTGTGCAACATTGGCCATCCCAACAGCTATATTTGATCAGGTAAATATATTTATGTACATTGTCAACTTTCTCTATAGAAAAACAATCATGAGCCTAATTATTGGATATTTATAAACAAAGCTATCAATCATATCAGGATACTTGATTCGAATTATTCATGTTTTTGCAGGATATTCGTCCTAAAAATAACAAGGTACCGGTTGGACCTCGGGTTGTGAGGAAACCAGATGTCTTCAAATGCACTTATGATGGGAACTTGCCCATCACAAAGAATGCCAGTGCCTCATCATGATTTCTCTTACTTTGAATTTTAATCACATGCTTATATAACATATTGCAGAACTGGTATGGTTTTATGCCATAAAAATAAAGTTTGTTGGAAATATTTGGACATTTGTATTGTATGCAACTGTTTCCCAGAAAACTGCTGGAGTAATGTCAATAATTTATGGCATGGTTGAGTTAATTTATTTCTGATCCTAATAAATGATAGTTTTAGAAATTCCCTGGCGAGTTAGAATCATCTCGGTTTCTCAAATTTTAAGTGCAATGGACATTGGACAATAGTAGAAGTTCCAGATTTGTTTCGTGGGATTCTCCTCTTGAAAGTGAGGATAAATTAAATGATGAAGTTTATTTGGCGAGACATGAAATTGTCAATAACGGGGCACAATAGTGTGGGGGTGTAGTGAAGTAGAAAAATCCTAAGTTTAAATTTTAAATATTGTTAATGCAATGAGTTTAGGAGAATTTAACTTATCACCACTGCGTTGTATCTGACATCCCCTAAAAGATACGAAAAGATCATAATAATTCAACTCAAAATTTTCCACCATTTTGTGAAATAGATAGTTGAGAACCGAAAATTTAAAAAATCTTGGACGATATCAGGAATTTGACGGTGATACTGAAAATTGTTCAGAAAAAGCAAGAAATTTACCATAAAAGTGAAAAGTTTCGGGAGAATTTCACGGAAATTTCAGAATTTTCAGGAGAAATTCATGGAAATTTCTAAAATTCCAATATTTTTGTAGGTTATTTTATTGGAAATTTTGAAAATTTCGATAGTTCAAAGTTTTTTGAAAATTTTCAAGAATTTCAAAATTTCTGATAGCTCATTTCTTAATTAAAATTTTTTTTTTCATTTTTCAGTGAAGACCAGAGATAATGATGATTTTATTGAGGGCAAGTTGACTGACAGAGCGAAAGCTTAGGCCATGTCTAATGAGGTAGATGCATCCAACTACGGATTAGGCAACATCCTCTGATTGATTCTCAACAGAAACGGTCAGAGGATGGAAACATAAAATACTCCATGTTTAGATAAAAAAATGGAATGAGATAAATGGAGGATTTAATGGAATAAATAGATTTCATATTTTATTCTATTCTATTTATTATTTGCAAATTCAAACAATCGAATCACATTATTTACCACTTTATTTCATTTCATCACATACTCATACCATCAATCCAAACATTCATATTCTGCTGAACAATTTTAATTTTAACAAATAGATTTTGATTAAATTATTAATTATGGAATAAATATTAACTTAATTATCTTTGAAAGTTATAAAAAGGTTTATTGAAGCAGATATGATATATCTTATTTCTGATAGTTCTTAGGTAAGTTTAGTGCATGTAACTCCTAAAAGGGAGGTATGATTTCTTTTTGAAATGAAAAGAACGAGTTGATTTCAACTCGAACAGTTACCGAATGACGGATGTGTATTGATTATAAGAGGTCAAACCAAGCAACTGGAAAAGATTATTTTTCATTGTCTTTTATGGAACAAATGTTAGAATGATTAGCATGTCAAGCATATTGTTTCTTGGATGGCTATTTGGGATATAATCGGATTGTCGTAGATTTATCATATTAGGAAAATACTATTTTCACAAACACTTTCAGAGTGTTTGTATATCACATGATGTCGTTTGGGTTATGCAACACGCACACCATTTTTCAAAGGGGCATGCTTTCTATATTTCCTGATATGACTAAATCTTCCATCGAGTTATTTATGGATGACTTTTATGTTTTTGGTAGTGATTTTGATAAATGTCTTGCTCGCCTTAATGTTGTTCTAGAGAGACGTACCGAAGCAAAACTTGTTTTAAACTAGGAAAAATATCATTTCATGGTCACTAAAGGTATCATTTTAGGACAAAAAATCTCATCAAAAGGCATCAAGGTTGATCAAGCCCAAATTTAGGTTATTGAAAAATGACCACTTCCAATAAATGTTAAAGGAGTCCGAATTTTCCTAGGCCATGCCGTTTTTTGCCGAAGATTTATAAAGGACTTCTCTAAAATTGTGAAATCTCTTTGCAATCTCCTTGTAAAGGAAAATGATTTTGCTTTTGATAATGAGTGTTTTAAATATTTTTTGTCATTAAAGAAAAGCTAATGATTGTACCCGTAATTGTCACTCCAAATTGGGAACTTCCCTTTGAACTTATGTATGATGCAAGCGATTATGCGGTAGGCGCGGTTCTTGGTGAATGCCAGGAGAAATTTTTTCCATGCAATTTATCACGCTAGTAAAGTTTTAAACGAAAATCATGTGAATTATACCACCACTAAACAGGAATTACTATCCGTTGTATTTGCAGTGGAAAAATTTCTGGCATATCTAATTGATTTGAAAGTTGTAATTTTTACAAATCGTGCAACATTGAAGTACCTTTCAACAAAGAAGACTCTAAGATGGGGTTATAACGGTGAATATTGTTATTACAAGAGTTCGACTTAGAAATAAAGGATAAGAAAAGTGTTGAAAATGTGGTATATGATAATTTATCCAGGTTGGAGAACAGTGAAGGTCACTCAAAAATAAAATAACATAAATGAATATTTTTCATATGAACACTTAATGACAATTAGTGAACGACCTATGTTTGTTGATATGACCAACTATAAAGCTACAAAAATGTTTCGAAAGACTATAGCTGACAACAGAAGAAACAATTCTACCAAGAGGCTAATCACTACTTATGGGATAAACTTTATCTTTTTAAAATTAGTGTTGGCAGTTTAATACACATGTAGGTAAAAAAGTTATAAACATTATGTGGCATTGTCATAACTCAGCTTATGGAGGTTGCCATAGTGGGAAAATAATTGTTGCGAAGGTGCTTCGAAGTAAATTTTGGTGGCCAACTCTATTCAAAGAGTGTAAGTTGTATGTTCAGGAATGTCTCAAATGCTATAAAATAGGTAAAATTTTAAAAGAGGTAGAACCCTTTGATTGTTGGGGAATCAATTTTATGGGTCCTTTTGCTCCATCAAACTGTCATGTTTACTTTCTGGTTTGTGTAGATTATGTAACTAATGGGTTGAACTCATTGCATGTGCTGCTAATGATGCCAAAATTGTCTCTAATTTTTTGAAAATGAATGTTTTTGCTAGGATCATAGTCCATAGAGTCTTGATCAGTGATCAAGGGACACACTTATGCAATAAATATTTGGAAGGTGTGTTGGAAAAATAAAATGTGAAATATAAATTATCCACGCCTTATCATCCTTAAACTTGTTGACAAGTAGAAGTGTCGAGCATGCAACTGAAACAGATTTTGAAAAATATGGTTACTACATCTAGAAAAGATTAGCCCAAGAAGCAAGATGACGCTCTTTAGGCATATAAGAGAGCATTCAAAAATCATTTAGTATTGTCACCATATTAGTTGGTCTATGGGAAGGTTTGTCACCTATCGATCGACCTGTAACATAAAGTGTATTATGAAATTAAGTTCTTAAACTTTAATGAAAAATAAGTTGGATGAAAAGGTTGTTGAAGCTTGATGAGCTGGAAGAGATAAGACTTGGAGCTTATGAAAATGTTGTTCTACAAGGAGAGAACCAAACAGTATCATGACAAGAACCTGGTAAGAAGAGATTTTCAAATAGGACAGAAGGTTATGAAATACAACTCTCGATTGAGGTTGTTTCCAAGTAAGTTGAAGTCTAGGTGGTCTGGTCCTTTCATTATTAGTAAAGTGTTTGCGAATGGTGCTATAGAAATATAAGATATTGTATATTCTCACACTTCTACTGTGAACGGACAAAGATTGAAGATTTTTTCAAGAGGTGAGATACAACTGAAAAGGTATCTCTGATACTGGCACAACCTTAGATGGTAAAGTAAAGCTAATGACTTTAAATAAGCGTTTAATATGACGTAACCCATCAAATTAATTTTTTATTCCAGTCGCAATTTAAATTTCATGTTATTTCATTTAATCGTATCATATTATTTTGTTTAATCGTATTTTATTTGGTAGTATGTTGTTTGATGAAGAGTTGTGAGAAAAGGAGAAAAAGAATGGAATGAAAAAGAGAGAGTATTCAAAAATTGGAGAAAATAAGAGATTTAGATAATAGAAATGATGTTATCGTAATGGCTTGTCGTGAATGTGTTAGAGTTGCATTACAATCACATTGGATCTCATCATGTTCGCGATAGAGATGTTACATGAAGACACTGGATTTGTGGTTGTTGGACATATTCGTTGCGTATCGAGATTGTGATACCAGTCATTGTGGTCATGAACGCTCTTCAATAATTCCTATAAAAGGCCAAATTAGGAATAGTTTCATACAACACACTCAACAACTCTCCTTCTACTTCTAAAACTCTCTGAATTTTACTCTCATCTCTATTTTGTTGCATTATACCATTACTATTGTGTCTTTTTGCTGTAGAAAAATGGTACCTAAAAGAAGTCGTACTTCACGTGCAACAACATCATCGGCACCAATTGTTCCATTCGCTCTAGTTTTCTCAAACTACCTATTTCTTTCGCAATCCAATGCATACCAATATCTTAAGTGTTAAGATAAGTCAAAGATATTTTAGCTAAATTAAGTAGGAAAATATTTGTGCTGTAAGTAGGAAAATATTTGTGCTGTAAATAATTTATTTCATTCCCTTAATATAAGAGGAATTATAGGGACTCTTTTATGTATATATAGTACCTTGATCAATGAATAAAATCATCAGAATTATTACTTTTAAATGTTCTATATGGTATCTAGAGCCAACACCGTCTCTCTTCCAATATAGGAACGGTGGTTTTTTTATTTCTTAGTAATTTCCGATGGCTTCTGATAAAAACAAATCGGAGAATTCTGGAACTTCCTGTGATACGGTGGGAGAATTGACTAGTGTTTTGCGTTCGTATTCGCACTTGTGCGGTTGAGCAAGAGTCGCCACCGACTTTTTATTTTATCCTAAAGGAAAGGTTAAAAAAGCACAGCAAAAACCTTTTGAGATATTTCGTGGGTTCGGGGGGTAGATTATGAAAAGGGAAGGTATTAGCACCCTTTTCATCCATGGTTATCCATGGGCTCTTAGTTACTTGGTTTTTAGATCACTTGCCTTGTTTTTCGATTGCTTTGAAAATGGTGTGTGTGTGAGTGCTTTTGAAAATATTTTGGAAGAAGATGCCTTGTCTTAGGCAACTAATGTATTTGACTCGTGATTGAGTGTTTTACAAAAGTGTGGATCTTTTCGAAAAGATGTTTCAAATGTTTTTGAGAGTTTGTTTGAAAGTGTTGTGGATTGTGGTTTTTGAAAAGAAGGCAAGTGTTTTTGCAAATTGATCTCAAGTAACTAAGAGTTTTGTCTACCCTATTGTACTCAAAGGTTTTTGTTATGTTTTAACCCTTTTTAACAATTTCGTTTCACCATTGAAATTGGTGGACAATCTTGCGTTTAGGAAGTTTATTCGGGACGGGCGCGGGTCATCGTATGGACCATGAATGCAATGGTGCCAAGTGTCTTTGGCAATTTGCTTTGAAGGGACTATGATCATTCCGTTTAGGCAATACTTTGAGACTTATGATCATTTGATTTTGTTTTGCCAAAGATACTCGACGTGCAAGCATGGCCCATTTTGGAAGGCAACATGTGGGATTACCCTAGGGGGTGCAAGTGTGATTGTGTATTGATTACATGTATTTGTCTTGTATTAAGTTATCTAGCGTTTGATTTTATGTACATGCAAACCCTAGGTCTAACCATGGTATAATTGGAAAACTGTAAATTGCGGAAATGTAAAATCTACGCTATTACAAAATAGTATCCGGGAGTGGGGGTACAAGTGTATGAATGGGGATGAGACTTATAACATCCAATAAGTTACAACCAAATCGAATTCGCAATCAAATGTAAATATCGAATATACAGACGTAAGATAAACAAATGTGTATAAGGCAATGTGAATGTATTTGCATTGTGTAAGTGTAAGTGTGAGATGTATATGTATTGTGTAAGTGTAAGTGTGAGATGTATATGTATTGTGTGTAATTATTTACAGGTGCGAAATGTGAAATTGAGGCGTATTAGGGTTTTTGACCTAGATATGCATTTTAATGAATCTTTGATTTGTGAATTTTTAATATGTACGAAAGAAAATGTTTTAACTTAAATGTTCAAGTTTTAATTAAATCGTATAAAATGTATCATGGTTTATTATATACAAAAGTGTTTTAATTAAGTGTTTTAAGAATTTTAATATTAGAAAGAGTACGTATTTCGTCTATTATGTACAAATGTATACTTTAATTAAAAAAAAGTTTTCAATTTTAGTTATATGATAAAAAAAAAGTATTTTATTATTTTATGTACAAATATAATTTAAATTAGGTATTTTAAATAAAAAATAAAATATTTTCATATATTTAGTATTAATGTGATTTTGTAATAATAAGAAAAATGTTTATATGATATAAAGAAAAGAGGTTAGTATGATGTTTGTTTTTATAAAAAAAAGGTTTAAAAATCTAATGGGCTTAGATGAACATTAGAAACGGGTCAAGCCCACTGATTGCTGGAGCAGCGTTTTAGGGTTAGGGAATGTTATTCAGTTTGGGAACATGTTTAGGGTTTGGGACGGCGCCGTTCGTGTTCGTTCAACGTTCTTTCCATCTTCGTCTTCATCCGGCCACCAGTGTCACCCTCAAACCTCTCTTCCCTCCATGGCATGAACTCAGCATCCTCTTGATACAAGGTTTGTTTCAACGTTTATGTTCTTATCTCTTTTTTTTTTTACGAATTGCATGAGTTGTGTTAATTTGAATCTAAAACTTGATCTTTCGTTATTATGAGGTGAAGGAGAAAAAAGAGGGAGAAAGCTCACTACCTGACCTTGGAGGAGGAGGAGGAGAGAAGAGGGGCTGTGGCGCTTAGGAGGCCGGGACGGTGTGAACGTGACGCTTGCTTTTTGAGCTTTCCTGGTATCTTTTATCTTGCTCCTTAGGGTTTTGATGATGATTTTGAACTGAAAAACCTCTTTCAAAAAATTCACTTTTTTCTTCTTCTTCTATGCCACTGTATATTTGTTACCTTTGAGCATTTGTATGCTTTTGAATTGTTGCCTTGCCTATGATGAAGCTTGCTTCTGAGGCCCTCTTTCCTCTTCTCTACTGCTCACGTTGCCTTTGGATAAACTTTCTCTCTTCTTCTTGAACACTGTATACTTGTTGCCATTGTATATTTGTTTATGTTGCCCTGTGATGTTTATACTGAGGGCCTAGGTTGCCTTGAACATTTGCTTTTGAGTATGCCCCTTGAACAATTTCTTGGTATCAGTATATTTCTGGATGTTGGTTTCTTGCCCAATGATGTGTACACTGAGGGCTTTGGATGTCTCACCTGCGTTGCCTTGAACTTTTGAATGCTTGTTAGTTTGTTGACAGTATGGTGTTTTGATAATGGTCAGGCTTCTTTTGATCAGGTTTTTGATGTTCAGGCTTGAGATTTGGAAATAGGTATGGTTAATGGTTGTTATGCTGGTGCAGGTTTTGAACTGGCTTTTGGACTTGATTTCAAGTTCAGCAGGTTTTTTACTTGGGTTTAGGCTTGAACTTGCAGTAGGTTTTTGGTGATTCTGGTTATGGTTGGTTTTAGGATGGGCTATGTTTGTGACTGATACTTGGCTTGAGGTTTTTCACAGGGATTTTGGTAGTTCAGTTTTTTGTGTTTGTATGTTCAGTTTATGTGTTTGTTTATTCCACAGGTTTGGGTTTGTGAGGTTATGACAGTAGATTGGGTTCTGTTGATCATTGTTGTTTTATGTTTAAGCTTTGACAAGTTTATGTTATGACAGTAGATTGGGTTATGTTGAGGCTTAACAGGTTCTGGAGGTTAATGCAGGTTGATGAGGTTGGATGGTTTTTTGTGTGAACTGGACAGGTCGCAAGTTATATGCTTGTTTTGTTGTGAGGCCTGTGGGTTTGTATATTTTTTTCTTTCTGCTGAACTCAGTTCTCTTTTGTATATCTTTTCTTGTTATCCTCTACTGTCTAAGGCCTGAACCCTGGAAACCTGCTTCCATTCTCTCTTTTTCTCTCTCTATAGTACAGCTGAATATTATTATATGATTCTTTTTGTACTTTTTCTGAAGGGGCCCTAATGGGAAATGATGATTTAGAGTTAGTTTGCATAACACATTATTTCTGCATACTCTTTATCTCCTTTTGACAGCTTTGGCACTTTGTGATATCTTCCATATCTTTCTTTGACAGCTTGGGTAGACTTTTTGTATTTTTGACAGTAGGTTGCACTTTTTGCTTTTGATAGAAAGTGGAATTGGATTTTCAGTTTGACTTGGATTTGAACTATGCAGTTTGAACTTTGGAATTTATGCATTTGACATTTGCATTTATGAATAAAATTCTTCCCTCTCTGTGAACCTGGAGAAATCCCGTGATTTGCAGAGAGGGTTAACTGATCCCAATCAGTGGCCCCTAATGATGAGCAAATTTTATCTGTCTTTAATTAATTCAACTGCTTTTGACTTTTCCTTTTCTTTTTGCAGATAAATAAATGGAGCACCGGAGTGAAGTGAAGAATGAAGAATTAGAAATAGGATAGAATTTCTTATTTTCAATTAAATTTTTGTACACTATTATTATTTTAAATACTTCGTAATAAATACTTGTATCCAAATGATAACAATTGTAACAACTATTAAATATGAAATAAAAATTCCATTGACATTTAATTCTTTTCAAATCCTTTTCTTTATTTACTTGTTATTTATAATTCCTTAAATTAAATAAAATGAAAGTTAAATTTCAAGTATTTAATTCTTAGAACCATAAATAATCAACTAAACCTTGTTGATCAAAATAAATGAATTCGACGTCTCCATTATTCAAAGCAACGCACAGTTGAACACAAAAATTGATCAGACGCAATCCTCTTTTTCACTGATTCTTTGCCAAGCACGGTAATTCCAAACTGCATATTCTTTGACTGGCTCAAACGACATGAATTCAAACCACTGTCACTTTCACTGATTAAATCAAAACAACGCTAATTCAATCCGAATCTCGGAATAACTTGCAAAGTACTGTGGAATTTTAGCCTTTCTGAGAATATGCCCATAAAACCCTTAATTCTTGATTAAATGCCAAACAACATTCGCCTGATCAAAATTGAGCCAAAATCAACCAAAACCCTAAGCCAACTGTATGAAACAATCCAGAGCTCTGAAAATCAGTAAAGACCCTAATTTTGCTTGACTGACAAGAAAAGTTCGTTTGTCCGATTCTTGAGCCAGTTTGAAAAAATTAGAAAAGGTTTGAACCTGAGATTTCTTGGGGAAAAATGCGAGGGCAAATTTTGGGGTACAACAGTTGCCCCTGTTCAATCTTCTTTGACCTGAAGAGTTAGATTGGCAAGTTTGCCTTTCGCGACTTGAAGGTAAAAGGAGATTGGACACTATAGTGCCCAGAAAATTTGCACTCGGCGATATGATGGTAGATGTGAATGGGCTTAAAGATGCCATTTGGAGAGATGGCGGATAGGTGGATGGGCTTATAGATGCCATCTGAAGACACGACAGAACCTTGTCGGGAATGGGCTTATAGATGCCATTTGGAAGTGTTGATCGCATGAGAGATTCCTTAGCGAGAACTTGTGTATTTTGAGAACGGAAGATGTTTTCCTGGCTTGTTACAGGTATTTGATCTTCAATCTCCTGATGTAGATATGCCCTGGCTAGATACAGGAATCGAATCTGGAAATGTGATAGTTGATAGATATGCCCTGGCTGGATACAGGAGTCGAATCTTTAAACTCTTCAGACATGCCCTGGCTAGATACAGGAATCGAATCTGGAAATGTGATTAACAGATATGCCCTGGCTGGATACAGGAGTCGAATCCGGAAATGTGATAGTTGATAGATATGCCCTGGCTGGATACAGGAATCGAATCTTCAAACTCTTCAGACATGCCCTGGCTAGATACAGGAATCGAATCTGGAAATGTGATTAACAGATATGCCCTGGCTGGATACAGGAGTCGAATCCGGAAATGTGATAGTTGATAGATATGCCCTGGCTGGATACAGGAATCGAATCTTCAAACTCTTCAGACATGCCCTGGCTAGATACAGGAATCGAATCTGGAAATGTGATAGTTGATAGATATGCCCTGGCTGGATACAGGAATCGAATCTTCAAACTCTTCAGACATGCCCTGGCTAGATACAGGAATCGAATCTGGAAATGTGATTAACAGATATGCCCTGGCTGGATACAGGAGTCGAATCCGGAAATGTGATAGTTGATAGATATGCCCTGGCTGGATACAGGAATCGAATCTTCAAACTCTTCAGACATGCCCTGGCTAGATACAGGAATCGAATCTGGAAATGTGATAGTTGATAGATATGCCCTGGCTGGATACAGGAATCGAATCTTCAAACTCTTCAGACATGCCCTGGCTAGATACAGGAATCGAGTCTGGAAACTGATCACTCTCAGATGTACCCTGGCTAGATACAGGTATCGAATCTGGAATTGTGACAGTTGAAGGTAGTTGTTTTTGGGATTGTCTTTTTCCTGAAAAGGCAAAAACGTAAGTTGTATGCAATGTCATGATGTATGATATGCATGATGTCATGATGTTCAACATGAGATGGTGTTGTATGCACTTTATCATATATATAAGCAAGATGTATGAAAATGTGAAATGTTTATGAATGTAATTTCGTCTTAGGAAAATAAATCCTTGACGAACGGCCGGGGAGTTGCTCTGTGGAAGAGATACTTGGCCGAAGTTTTGCTGAGAGGCCTGTTGAGGACTTTAATGATGGATTCCGCTGGGGATAATGATGATAAACTCCGCTGGGGATAATGAAGGAACTTGCCGAGGGCGATCTTCTGTGGTTTTTGGCTGAGGATAACCCAGTTATAAGTCTCTGAGAGGAAATAACTCTGAATAAAAACTCGGGAGGGACGCCCGTATCCTGCAGGGAATAAGCTTCCAGAATCTACTGGAGAGTGAGCTTTAAGACCCGCCGGGGGGTGTTGAGACTTCACAGGATTGACGGGGAATCAACTCCGCTTGGGGAAAGTATTGCTGAATCTTGTCTTACTCTGCGGGACGTTGAGATGATTTGGTCACATTCTTCAATCGAATTTGCTTTGGTGCCTTGGCGGACAAAACAACCAGACTGCATCGGACAACTCCACATTGCCCCTGTTTCTGACGTCACCTATAATTAATCTTTCGTTTCATGTGCAAATATTTATGAATCAGCAATTTAATGTCAAATGCATATATCAAAAATGAACATTGGACGTTCTTCGCAAGACAAAACAGAAAAAAGAAAAACAATGGCAATTTGTATGGACAAGTGAATTTGTATTGATTTGAACTTTGCCTGTGAATAGGCGTTTTCGTACAAGAGGCTGACATCCTAGTAAGAGGACGCCGCCAAATAACATAGAGTTTACAATTTTGAAAAGAAAACAAAACAGCTATGTGAACAATCCCACTGGGTTCCAACTCGGCTATCGCCTTTATGTCTTCGAATGTCTCATCGCTTTGCTACCTAGTTGAAGATGAAGCTGATTGGTCGATGCCGAAATCTGAGCCAGATAGATGATGCCGAATTCCGGATGCAAAGTGATCCAATGAGACATAGTGTTACGCTTTTATCCCTAACTTTTGCCTGGACCGCCCTTTCGGGTTTTCAGTCCACCGGGATACCCATTTTTGCCCAAGCCGCCTTTTCAGGTTTTCGACTTGCCGGGTGTACAGGTTTTTATTCATTTCATCCCTTATTTTTGCCCGAACCCTTTTGGTTCGCCGGGAAGCCCTAATTTTTGCCTAGGTATGTCGACCTAGCGGGTCTTTTATTTATGCGTAGTATCTTTTCACTATGTCTGCATTGGCGGGGTGAGGAAGGTCGTCACCATCCATGGTGGTTAGGATCATGGCTCCTCCTGAGAACACACGTTTAACCACAAATGGCCCTTCGTATGTAGGGGTCCATTTGCCCCGGGGATCACTTTGAGGAAGGATGATGCGTTTGATTACCAGGTCCCCAACTTGATACTCTTGCGGTCTGACTTTCTTGTTAAATGCCCTGATCATCCGTTTTTGATACGTCTGACCATGACAGATATCGGTGAGCCTCTTTTCGTCAATCAGATTTAATTGATCAAGTCGAGTCTGGATCCAATCATCTTCATTCAAGTCTGCATCCTTCATTATCCGGAGAGAGGGTATCTGGATTTCAATTGGCAAGACTGCCTCCATGCCATAGACCAAGGAGAAGGGAGTTGCCCCGGTTGACGTCCTTGCTGAGGTGCGGTACCCATGAAGAGTGAACGGTAACATCTCGTGCCAATCTTTATAGGTCACTGTCATCTTCTGCACAATTTTCTTGATATTCTTATTGGCTGCCTCTACAGCCCCATTCATCTTCGGCCGGTAGGGAGAAGAATTGTGGTGCTGTATCTTGAATTGTTCACAGAGTTCAGTGATCATCGAATTATTGAGATTGGTACCATTGTCCGTAATGATTCTTTCCGGGACGCCGTACCGACAGATCAAATTATGCCGGATGAAACGTGCCACGACGCTCTTGGTTACTGTGGCGTAAGAAGCTGCCTCAACCCACTTCGTGAAGTAATCGATCGCCACCAAGATGAAGCGATGCCCATTGGATGCCGTCGGTCGGATCTCACCGATCATATCGATGCCCCACATTGCAAAAGGCCAAGGTGCCGTCAGGACATTCAAAGGAACCGGAGGGATATGCACCTTGTCAGCATAGATCTGGCATTCATGACAAGTTCGGGAGTGTTGGTAACAATCGGCTTCCATTGTGGACCAGAAATATCCTGCCCGAAGGATTTTCTTAGCCATAGTGTGTCCACTGGAATGTGTTCCAAATGTACCTTCATGCAGTTCTATCATGATTTTCTCTGCTTCGGCCTTATCCACACAACGTAGCAGAGTTGAATCATAATTCCGTTTGTAGAGAATGCCGTTGCTGAGGAAGAATTTTGCAGCAAACCTCCTCATGAACTTCTTATCATTGACAGACGCACCTTCAGGGTATTCCTGAGCTTCCAAGTACCTCTTCACCTCATGATACCAGGGTTTTTCAATCACCTTCTCAGCCTCGAGCTCGCAGCAGTATGCCGGTTCATCCAACTTCCAGATAATGATTCGGGGAGCCTCATTGTCCCATTTAACTTTGAACATTGAAGACATCGTAGCTAGAGCGTCTGCTAGCTGATTCTCCTCTCTAGGGAAGTGTTCGAAAGTTATCTCTTCAAAGTGGGGAAGCAAGGTCGACACATACTCCTTGTAAGGAATAAGATTCGGGTGTTTCGTATCCCACTCGCCTTTGATCTGATTGATCACGAGAGCGGAATCTCCGAAGACACTTAGAAATTTGATCCTTAAGTCGATTGCAGCATGTAGACCCATGATACATGCCTCATATTCCGCCATATTGTTGGTGCAGCTGAAACATAACCGGGCAGTGAGGGGAGTATGAGTTCCTTTGGGAGATATGATTACAGCGCCGACGCCGTTACCCAAAGCATTGGAGGCTCCATCAAAATGCATAGACCATCGGGATCCTTCCTCAGGTCCTTCATCCGGTCCAGGTACTTCACAGTCAGTTACCACCATGATGTCTTCGTCCGAAAAATCAAAGTTCAATGATTGGTAATCATCCACAGGTTGGTGTGCCAAATGATCTGCCAGTACACTTCCCTTAATTGCTTTCTGAGTTGTATACTGGATGTCATATTCTGTCAAGATCATTTGCCATCTCGCTATTCTTCCAGACAGAGCGGGCTTTTCGAATATGTACTTGATAGGATCCATTTTTGAAATCAATAAAGTAGTGTGAGTCAGCATATACTGTCTCAGCCGGCGAGCAACCCATACAAGAGCGCAGCAAGTTTTCTCAAGCAGTGAGTAACGAGACTCACAGTCGGTAAACTTTTTTCTCAAGTAATAAATAGCGTGCTCTTTTCGGCCAGACTCGTCATGCTGCCCCAGCACACACCCCATTGAATTGTCAAGTACTGTCAAGTATAGTATCAGAGGTCTTCCTTCCACTGGTGGCATAAGAATGGGTGGCTCTTGGAGATATTCCTTTATCTTTTCAAAGGCGGCCTGACATTCATCATTCCAGCGTACTACTTGATCTTTCTTCAGTAATTTGAAGATTGGCTCACAAGTAGCAGTCAGATGTGAGATGAATCGGGCAATGTAATTCAGTCGTCCTAGGAAACCTCTGACTTCTTTCTCTGTTTTTGGAGTCGGCATCTCTTGTATGGCTTTTACCTTGGCAGGGTCCACCTGAATACCTTTATCACTTACAATGAAACCTAGCAATTTTCCGGATCTTACCCCAAAGGTGCATTTGTTGGGATTCAATCTCAGCTTGTACAACTTGAGTCGGTCAAATAACTTCCTCAGATGGTCAAGGTGCTCCTCCTCAGTTTGAGACCTTGCAATCATGTCATCAACGTATACCTCAATCTCATGATGGATCATATCATGAAATAAAGCAACCATGGCACGTTGATAGGTTGCCCCAGCATTTTTTAATCCGAATGGCATGACCTTATAACAGAAGGTGCCCCACTGAGTCACAAAGGTAGTCTTCTCCATATCTTCTGGAGCCATCTTGATCTGATTATACCCTGAAAAACCATCCATGAAGGAGAACACCTTGTGTTGAGCAGTATTGTCGACAAGAACGTCGATGTGGGGTAAGGGGAAGTCATCCTTGGGGCTGGCCCTATTCAAGTCCCTATAGTCGACACACATTCTGACTTTACCGTCCTTCTTTGGTACCGGCACCACGTTGGCAACCCACTGAGGGTAAGAAGTCACTGCAAGGAACCCGGCATCAAACTGTTTCATAACCTCGGCCTTGATCTTTTCAGACATCTCTGGTCGCATCCGTCGGACTTTTTGCTTTACCGGAGGGCAGTCTTCCTTGGTTGGCAGGTGATGAACTACAATGTCGGCATCCAAACCAGGCATATCTTCATAGGACCAACCAAAAATCTCCATGTAATCCTGTAGCATCTGGATCAATCGTTGCTTCACGCTGAGCTCTAGATTGGCACCAATCTTGACCTCCTTCCTATCTGTCTCGGTACCCAGATTAATTGTCTCCAACGGCTCTTCATGTGGTTGAATAGCTCTCTCTTCCTGGAGTAGCAGTCTTGCGAGTTCACCAGGCACTTCGCAATCATCTTCACCTTCGTCTTCGGCCAAGTTGATCGGATTCTCAAAGTCATAACTGGCGGTAGCAGAGCTGTTACCAGTGAGATCCAGAGTGGATTGAAACCTGTATAAGTGAGTGTGTGTAAATATAGCTGTTTTGCAATATGTATAACACAGAAAGAAAAAGAGCACAAGATTTGAAATGCAACAAACGTCCAATGTTTTGATTGATGATATATGAAAATGTCATACAAAAAGCCCTCACAAATGGAGCTACGATGCCCCGGGTAGGACACCGAGCCAACAAAGTTTTAACATATTGCTTGTTACAAATTTGGAAATCAAAAGAAATTAATTGCTGCGTGACAAATGTGATAGGTGTAAAATCCTTTGCCGTCCAGTTGCTTGGTCCGTTGCTGGTAGTCGGGTAGATCCAACTGTCAAATTCTGCTTCCTCTACATCCTCCTCAATAGCATTCACCCTCGAGCTGGAGATAAACACTGGAGCCTTTCTGACCTTCTCCTTGCGCACAGCCCTCTGAGCCTCTGCAGTAAAGCCCAGCCCAAACTTGTCGTTCTTCTGAGTGAAGTCAGAAAGTTGACCCCAGTTTGCACAATTGCCTTTCTGAACCACAGCCCGGGCATCCCTTAGGGAAGCCATCTTCAAGGAAACATTCTCTTCGACTGTTGTTTCTGCTGCTGCTGAAATTGGATGTACCTCCTCGAAATGCTGAAAGGGGGTTTCAATGAACTCCCCGTCCATCTCAATGTATCTGAAGGAATTCAAATGGCTCACCATATACTCCTCTTCTCCTTGCACAGTGACGATCTTCCCTCTGACAGGGTACTTCAGCTTCTGGTGCAAGGTGGAGGTCACTTCCCCAGCTTTATGGATCCAAGGTCGACCCAGTAGACAAGAGTACGATGGACGTATATCCATCACATAAAAAGTAGAGTCAAATACTTGAGAGCCCACACGAATAGGGATGTCAACCTCTCCATGAACCATCCTTTTTGAACCGTCAAAGGCCCTGACGATGATATTACTGGGCTTCAGTTCCAGGCCTTCGTAATCCAAACGGTCTAAAGCCTTTTTCGGTAGAACATTCAAGGAAGAACCAGTATCCACCAATACATGTGCCAGAGTAGTGCCCCTGCATTCGATAGAGACATGCAGGGCATCATTGTGGTTTCTTCCCTTCGTAGTCAGGTCAGCATCTGAAAAACCCAAGCCATTGTCTGCTGTCAGATTTGCTACGCAATCAGTGAACTGGACAGCAGACGTTTCCTGCGGCACATGGGCCGTCTTGAGAAATGAGATCAAGGCCTTAGCATGGGCCTCGGAGCATAGTAATAAGGAGAGCATGGAGATCTTGGAGGGCGTATGCCCCAGTTGCTCGACAACATTGAAATCACTCTTCTTTATTATTTTCAGGATCTCCTCCATTTCTTGTTGGGAGGCCTCAACATTTATAGGTATTGGTGCCTCCATCCGGGCAGGCTCCTCTTCAATCCCCTTGCCCCGAGCATCAGATGACTCGGCAGCAGGGGAGACAACTTGATCAGTAGCAGGAACAGGTAGACTTGTAGGTGTTATAAGGAGGGGTCTTCGAATAGCGGGCGATGCAATGTCAGGCGAGAAGAGCCTGCCACTGCGGGTGACTTTGGCTGGACCAGTGATATCGCAGATACTGGCGCCAGTGTCGAATTCTTGTTTGATTCCATTTACATATACGTCTGCCCCATAATGCCAAGGGACAGCTTTATCAGATACGTAGGGGAGAGGCCCCGGAACAGTAATAACCATAGGTGCAACATTCATGATTTGAACAGGCTTCTTTGGGAGAGCCTTGATTGGATTATTGAAGATGGTAACCACAGAGACTTCTTTTACCGGAACCAACTGAACAGCAGACTTCTTAAACAGAATCTCCTTGCTATCCATTAGGCTTTGGACGCCTAACTTCAGCAAGGGACAACCAGATAGGGAAACAGCACAGAACAGGCAACCTTCACTGCAACCCGGAAATAAGCCGGCCAGCAGTAGGTTCTTCTTGACGGTCTTCAGAGGGGTGACAACTTCATTTATCGAAACAACATATAATTCTTCCTCAATGGCATTTACTCTATGCTGGGGCATAGGAGCAGTTACAACATTTGGTCTCTCCGGCGCTTCAAACTGAATTTCCTTTGCGTCGATCAGATCTTGCACTTTGTTTCTCAAGGCCCAGCAATCATCAATAGTGTGCCCGGGACTATCAGAATGATAAGCGCACCGGGCATTTGGGTTATACCTAGGAGACGTAGTGTTGACGATCTTAGGAGCTTCTCTGAGGGTCACCAAGTTGGTTGACAAAAGTTGGGGTAAAATTTGAGATAAGGTCATACTCAGCCGAGTATACTGCCTCTTGGGCCTCTCACTTCTTTGTTGATTGTACTGCTGAGGAGCAGCAACAGGTTTTGAAATGACCAAAGCATTGATGGCTTGGCGACTTTCGGGTCTGACTTGTCTTTTAGGACCATAGACGGCACTTGCTTCTTTTTTAAAAGGTCTCTTCTCGGTACTTGCGGAAACGGCTTTCTGAATCTTTCCGGACTTGATGCCAGCCTCTATTCTTTCGCCTGTTAAGATCAAGTCGGTAAACCCCGCGGAAGAGTTACCAATTAGATGATTGAAAAATGGCCCAGATAGGGTCCCTAGAAACATATCAACCAGCTCACGATCAGTCAATGGAGGCTGCACCCTGCCAGCCAAATCCCTCCATTTTTGTGCGTACTCCTTGAATCCCTCGCTTGTTCCTAGCGACATACCCTGAAGTTGGGTACGAGTAGGGGCAAGGTCATAATTGTACTAGTATTGTTTGTAAAAAGCGGTGGCCAAGTCTTCCCAGTTGTGGACGCTGGTTCCCTCTAGTTGATAAAACCACTCCAATTGAGCTCCAGAAAGACTGTCTTGAAAGAAATGAATCCAAAGATTTTTATCTGCCGTATAGGGTTGAATCTTTCTCACGTAGGATCTGAGATGCATTTTTGGACAGGACAGCCCAACATACCTCACAAACACCGGTGCTTTGAACTTCGGAGGAATCACAATCCCGGCAACCAAACCCAAATCTTCAAAATCCAAACCCGGTATTCTTTGTAGCTCCATGGCGGCCAACCTGTCTTCTAAACCCTTGTATTTATCATCAGCTGGAGGGTATTGTTGATCGGAATAGTCTTCATCCTCTTCGACCTCCTCCTCTTCTTCTGCATCGGACTCGGAAGGTACCGCAGCCCCACCCTTTTTACTGGTTCCTTCATCAGAAGTAAGAGGAAATTCAAGCACTCTCCGAGCTTCTCCGTCAAATCTTCTCCCCAAAGTAGCCACTCCGAGTCTCTTTTTCTTCTTTTTCACTGGGTCTTTGTTTCCTAACTGGGTCTTGATATCCTCCTGACCCTTAGCCAAGGTCATCAGGAGTTGCTGGAACTGTGCATTCTGAGCTTGTAGGTCTTTGATTGTTTGCTCGAGATCCATCCTACTGAAATAAACAGCAAACAAATAAGGAAACCTGGTGTGAGACCTGCTTATGCACATGATGAATGGTATGCTTATGCATGCAATGCATTCAAGGATTTAGAACATTCAAAATTTGTTGTAGACAAAAAGGAATGCACATCATATTAATAAGAAGAAATTCATTAGTACATAAATGCCCCATGGGTCAAATATTACAAAATAACTCCTCAAGGCAGAAAAACATTGCGCATCCTCTTTGGTGCGATGTAGGTGTTGAGATTCCTCTCCTCGTGCAGTAGGCGGGTGAGCTCTAGGACCTTCTTTTCACTAGCATGTAGACTGGTCTCAAGAGAATTCCGTTCTTCCTTAAGCTGGACCCAGCTCTTCTGCATTTCTTCCCAGGAGGTGGGCATGTCAGGATGTTGAATGGTGTAGGACACCTCTCCTTCCAATACTGGCTCTTTGATCACAGGGAGGACATGAGGATAAGGCATCTCTAACTTCTGGGAGCGGGCGCGTACCCACTTGAGGTAAGGTTCCAATGGGATGGAGTTCCTGTGCCCCAGTGTCTTGCTTTTTATTTTATTGGGCATCCTCCAGGCTCTGATAAATCTCTGGCGAAGTCCTTGTGCATCGTTTTCGAAGTCAAAGACTATGTCAGGAATTAACATGTCATGAGGGCCGTCCCTCCGGGCATAACCAAACTGTCTCCAAGCCAGACACGGGTTGTAAGTAATACCTCCTCTGATTCCAAGTAAAGGAACATTAGGGTACTCCCCGCAACGATCAAAGATAGTGACATCCTCTTTGGACCGAGAACACCAATGTATATCAGCATGTGTAAGAGTCATCAACCGTTGCGACCACCTCAAACCCTGCTCGTTCTTCAAAACTGATTGTGGGAGGTGCGAAATAAACCACTTTCCCAGGAGAGGAGTGCAGCATATAAGGACACCTCTTTTTCTCATGGCTCGAGTGTAACATGAGTGAAGGATGTCCCCCAGCAACGTAGGTATAGGATTCCTGGTCATGAAGATCCGGACAGCACTGATGTCAATAAGCTGATCTGGGTTAGGGAATAACACCAAACCATAGACAAGGAGGGCCACAACTTCTTCAAAAGCTTGTAGGTCAAGGGAGTTCCAACATTCTTGGGCCTTTTCAAACAGAAACCTGGCTAAGAACCCTTTGATACCACTTCTAACTTCCCAATGTCCCTTGAGGTCAGATGGTTGTAGGTGCAAGGCTTTAGCAATCTCTTCAAGCTTGGGTTCCTCTTCCGTACCGTTGTAGGGTAGTCGATCAAGGATAGGGACCTTCAGAAGTCGGGAGAACTCTTCCAATGTAGGCACCAATTGATAATCTGGGAAAGTGAAACAGTGATGCAGAGGGTCAAAGAACTGGAACAAGACTTTTATCATATCTTCCTCAATGTTGGTGTTAACCAAGCTGATGAGTCTTCCATGTCTCTCACTGAATGAAGAACCCTCGGGAATCCTGGATATAAGTTCCTTAAGCTGAGGAGGGATCTTTACAAGGCTAATCTGAATTGTCTTTCTGCGAACAGTTTCCATGTCCTACAAAACAAGAACAAAGATGAAGATTCGAACCCTTGAAATGGTTAGCGAATGCATATGATGTTGTATGATGTTATGAGGCTATGATTAAACACACCACAAATATCCACAAAGGCAAACATGGTAAGGCACACAAGTCACACAAGACAAACCCTTATAGTTTAGGCTTGCATGGGGTCTGGGTATTACCCTCTTGAAGTTTGGTGGGCTCAACCTGTCCTATTAGAAGTAACCGGGTTCTAAAGGTCCCAATATCACTGGATTGCTTTCATTGTTCATCGTTTCGATTTAGCCACTGAACTGGCGACCGAAATATTCCAGGAAAGCAACCCTCAATCGAGTGTAGTATCGAGTATCAACCAACCTCGGACTGCACCAAAGTCAGTTATCTCACTACCCTAAAAAAGGCCAAGATGGTTCGATTAAGGTTCCTAAGGTCAGTTGATGCTTCGCGACACCACGCGGCGGCCCCGTACTCTCCTTGACTGAACTCAAGGGTTACCGGTACACACCAAAGTGCCACATCAACGTAGCAGACTGCTTCAACCATGTCGGTATACCCCGCACAGTTCCCTCACAGCCTTGTTGCTACTTTCTAAGAAGGTATCCCCAGATCCGGGTTAGGATCTATAAAACTCCGATACAAAGCCCACAAATGTAAAGCAAACAAAGCAATCAATTTGAAAACAAAGGTGATCTAAACCCTAAGGTAACCCCACTTTTTAAAATTTCCCCAGCAGAGTCGCCAGTTCTGTGATACGGTGGGAGAACTGACTAGTGTTTTGCGTTTGTATTCGCACTTGTGCGGTTGAGCAAGAGTCGCCACCGACTTTTTATTTTATCCTAAAGGAAAGGTTAAAAAAGCACAGCAAAAACCTTTTGAGATATTTCGTGGGTTCGGGGGGTAGATTATGAAAAGGGAAGGTATTAGCACCCTTTTCATCCATGGTTATCCATGGGCTCTTAGTTACTTGGTTTTTAGATCACTTGCCTTGTTTTTCGATTGCTTTGAAAATGGTGTGTGTGTGAGTGCTTTTGAAAATATTTTGGAAGAAGATGCCTTGTCTTAGGCAACTAATGTATTTGACTCGTGATTGAGTGTTTTACAAAAGTGTGGATCTTTTCGAAAAGATGTTTCAAATGTTTTTGAGAGTTTGTTTGAAAGTGTTGTGGATTGTGGTTTTTGAAAAGAAGGCAAGTGTTTTTGCAAATTGATCTCAAGTAACTAAGAGTTTTGTCTACCCTATTGTACTCAAAGGTTTTTGTTATGTTTTAACCCTTTTTAACAATTTCGTTTCACCATTGAAATTGGTGGACAATCTTGCGTTTAGGAAGTTTATTCGGGACGGGCGCGGGTCATCGTATGGACCATGAATGCAATGGTGCCAAGTGTCTTTGGCAATTTGCTTTGAAGGGACTATGATCATTCCGTTTAGGCAATACTTTGAGACTTATGATCATTTGATTTTGTTTTGCCAAAGATACTCGACGTGCAAGCATGGCCCATTTTGGAAGGAAACATGTGGGATTACCCTAGGGGGTGCAAGTGTGATTGTGTATTGATTACATGTATTTGTCTTGTATTAAGTTATCTAGCGTTTGATTTTATGTACATGCAAACCCTAGGTCTAACCATGGTATAATTGGAAAACTGTAAATTGCGGAAATGTAAAATCTACGCTATTACAAAATAGTATCCGAGAGTGGGGGTACAAGTGTATGAATGGGGATGAGACTTATAACATCCAATAAGTTACAACCAAATCGAATTCACAATCAAATGTAAATATCGAATATACAGACGTAAGATAAACAAATGTGTATAGGGCAATGTGAATGTATTTGCATTGTGTAAGTGTAAGTGTGAGATGTATATGTATTGTGTAAGTGTAAGTGTGAGATGTATATGTATTGTGTGTAATTATTTACAGGTACGAAATGTGAAATTGAGGCGTATTAGGGTTTTTGACCTAGATATGCATTTTAATGAATCTTTGATTTGTGAATTTTTAATATGTACGAAAGAAAATGTTTTAACTTAAATGTTCAAGTTTTAATCAAATCGTATAAAATGTGTCATGGTTTATTATATACAAAAGTGTTTTAATTAAGTGTTTTAAGAATTTTAATATTAGAAAGAGTACGTATTTCGTCTATTATGTACAAATGTATACTTTAATTAAAAAAAAGTTTTCAATTTTAGTTATATGATAAAAAAAAGTATTTTATTATTTTATGTACAAATATAATTTAAATTAGGTATTTTAAATAAAAAATAAAATATTTTCATATATTTAGTATTAATGTGATTTTGTAATAATAAAAAAAATGTTTATATGATATAAAGAAAAGAGGTTAGTATGATGTTTGTTTTTATAAAAAAAAAGGTTTAAAAATCTAATGGGCTTAGATGAACATTAGAAACGGGTCAAGCCCACTGATTGCTGGAGCAGCGTTTTAGGGTTAGGGAATGTTATTCAGTTTGGGAACATGTTTAGGGTTTGGGACGGCGCCGTTCGTGTTCGTTCAACGTTCTTTCCATCTTCGTCTTCATCCGGCCACCAGTGTCACCCTCAAACCTCTCTTCCCTCCATGGCATGAACTCAGCATCCTCTTGATACAAGGTTTGTTTCAACGTTTATGTTCTTATCTCTTTTTTTTTACGAATTGCATGAGTTGTGTTAATTTGAATCTAAAACTTGATCTTTCGTTATTATGAGGTGAAGGAGAAAAAAGAGGGAGAAAGCTCACTACCTGACCTTGGAGGAGGAGGAGAGAAGAGGGGCTGTGGCGCTTAGGAGGCCGGGACGGTGTGAACGTGACGCTTGCTTTTTGAGCTTTCCTGGTATCTTTTATCTTGCTCCTTAGGGTTTTGATGATGATTTTGAACTGAAAAACCTCTTTCAAAAAATTCACTTTTTTCTTCTTCTTCTATGCCACTGTATATTTGTTGCCTTTGAGCATTTGTATGCTTTTGAATTGTTGCCTTGCCTATGATGAAGCTTGCTTCTGAGGCCCTCTTTCCTCTTCTGTACTGCTCACGTTGCCTTTGGATAAACTTTCTCTCTTCTTCTTGAACACTGTATACTTGTTGCCATTGTATATTTGTTTATGTTGCCCTGTGATGTTTATACTGAGGGCCTAGGTTGCCTTGAACATTTGCTTCTGAGTATGCCCCTTGAACGATTTCTTGGTATCAGTATATTTCTGGATGTTGGTTTCTTGCCCAATGATGTGTACACTGAGGGCTTTGGATGTCTCACCTGCGTTGCCTTGAACTTTTGAATGCTTGTTAGTTTGTTGACAGTATGGTGTTTTGATAATGGTCAGGCTTCTTTTGATCAGGTTTTTGATGTTCAGGCTTGAGATTTGGCAATAGGTATGGTTAATGGTTGTTATGCTGGTGCAGGTTTTGAACTGGCTTTTGGACTTGATTTCAAGTTCAGCAGGTTTTTTACTTGGGTTTAGGCTTGAACTTGCAGTAGGTTTTTGGTGATTCTGGTTATGGTTGGTTTTAGGATGGGCTATGTTTGTGACTGATACTTGGCTTGAGGTTTTTGACAGGGATTTTGGTAGTTCAGTTTTTTGTGTTTGTATGTTCAGTTTATGTGTTTGTTTATTCCACAGGTTTGGGTTTGTGAGGTTATGACAGTAGATTGGGTTCTGTTGATCATTGTTGTTTTATGTTTAAGCTTTGACAGGTTTATGTTATGACAGTAGATTGGGTTCTGTTGAGGCTTAACAGGTTCTGGAGGTTAATGCAGGTTGATGAGGTTGGATGGTTTTTTGTGTGAACTGGACAGGTCGCAAGTTATATGCTTGTTTTGTTGTGAGGCCTGTGGGTTTGTATATTTTTTTCTTTCTGCTGAACTCAGTTCTCTTTTGTATATCTTTTCTTGTTATCCTCTACTGTCTAAGGCCTGAACCCTGGAAACCTGCTTCCATTCTCTCTTTTTCTCTCTCTATAGTACAGCTGAATATTATTATATGATTCTTTTTGTACTTTTTCTGAAGGGGCCCTAATGGGAAATGATGATTTAGAGTTAGCTTGCATAACACATTATTTCTGCATACTCTTTATCTCCTTTTGACAGCTTTGGCACTTTGTGATATCTTCCATATCTTTCTTTGACAACTTGGGTAGACTTTTTGTATTTTTGACAGTAGGTTGCACTTTTTGCTTTTGATAGAAAGTGGAATTGGATTTTCAGTTTGACTTGGATTTGAACTATGCAGTTTGAACTTTGGAATTTATGCATTTGACATTTGCATTTATGAATAAAATTCTTCCCTCTCTGTGAACCGGGAGAAATCCCGTGATTTGCAGAGAGGGTTAACTGATCCCAATCAGTGGCCCCTAATGATGAGCAAATTTTATCTGTCTTTAATTAATTCAACTGCTTTTGACTTTTCCTTTTCTTTTTGCAGATAAATAAATGGAGCACCGGAGTGAAGTGAAGAATGAAGAATTAGAAATAGGATAGAATTTCTTATTTTCAATTTAATTTTTGTACACTATTATTATTTTAAATACTTCGTAATAAATACTTGTATCCAAATGATAACAATTGTAACAACTATTAAATATGAAATAAAAATTCCATTGACATTTAATTCTTTTCAAATCCTTTTCTTTATTTACTTGTTATTTAAAATTCCTTAAATTAAATAAAATGAAAGTTAAATTTCAAGTATTTAATTCTTAGAACCATAAATAATCAACTAAACCTTGTTGATCAAAATAAATGAATTCGACGTCTCCATCATTCAAAGCAACGCACAGTTGAACACAAAAATTGATCAGACGCAATCCTCTTTTTCACTGATTCTTTGCCAAGCACGGTAATTCCAAACTGCATATTCTTTGACTGGCTCAAACGACATGAATTCAAACCACTGTCACTTTCACTGATTAAATCAAAACAACGCTAATTCAATCCGAATCTCGGAATAACTTGCAAAGTACTGTGGAATTTTAGCCTTTATGAGAATATGCCCATAAAACCCTTAATTCTTGATTAAATGCCAAACAACATTCGCCTGATCAAAATTGAGCCAAAATCAACCAAAACCCTAAGCCAACTGTATGAAACAATCCAGAGCTCTGAAAATCAGTAAAGACCCTAATTTTGCTTGACTGACAAGAAAAGTTCGTTTGTCCGATTCTTGAGCCAGTTTGAAAAAATTAGAAAAGGTTTGAAGCTGAGATTTCTTGGGGAAAAATGCGAGGGCAAATTTTGGGGTACAACACTTCCCCTGCTGTCCAATTCAATGATGCACTCACCCCAGAACGACTTGACGGCACTAACTACGTCAAATGGTCGTTGAATGCATAGAACAAAATCAGAGGCAGAAAATGATGGGGTTACGTTACTGGAACAAAGACTGCACCAGCAAAAGATAAACCTGATGAATATGAAGCATGGGAAGATGAAAATTGCTTGGTCAAGTCTTGGCTTCTTGACTCCATGACCAAAGAAATCAGATCTCTTTTCATTCGCTTAGCTACGACGAAGGAAATTTTGGAAACTGCGAAACAAACGTACTCCGTCGACCAAGATGCATCAAGAGCTTATCAATTGCATCGTGAGGTAATCTCTACTCAACAAAATGGTGGATCTGTTATTACATACTTTGGAAAATTACAGAGGCTATGGAAAGAGTACGATAGTATTAATAATTGTACCATGGAATGCACTAAAGATGTTGAGAAATATAATAAGATGGTTAATTCTCAACGAGTTTATGTTTTATTGGCTGGTTTGGATTCACATTTGGATGGATTTCATGGTCGTGTTCTGGCTACCACTCCGCTTCCTAATGTTCAATCAGTCTATGCAATTGTATGTGCAGAGGCAAATCTCCAAGAAGCTATGTTAAGCGGTGAGTCTTTGAATGGTTCCGCCTTAGCTGTCAAGAAGTATCCGAGGAAAGAAGTCCGCAAGTGTAATCACTACAATGGAGATAATCATGTCATGGAGACATGTTTTAAGCTCCATGGCTACCCGGAGTGGCATCCAAAGGGAAAAACTACTTCGAAAAATAAGACAGAAAATAACAAGGCTCATCTTTCTACTGCTGCCGACTTTGTAACCAAGTCAGGTATGTCTAACTCTGCTCATAATCCTTCTGTTATGATTAGAAATAGCGATTGGATAATCGATACATGTGCTACTGATCATATGACTTGTGATCAACACATGTTTACTAATTTCTCTCCTAATTGTCATAAAACTGTTATTATTACTTCCAATGGAGTGGAATCTCCCATTGAAGGTGTTGGTATAGTGACTCTATCACCCTCCCTATCAATACCTAATGTCTTATTTGTTCGTACCTTGAATTGCAATCTTATCTCTGTCAGTAAATTAACAAAATCACATTCATGTGTCGCTGTGTTTTATCCAACCCACTGTGTTTTTCAGGATATACATACCAAGGAGAAGATTGGCAGTGGTAGATATAGTGAATGGCTGTATTATCTTGAAAAAGTTTCACAAATCCATAAATGAGCATTGGTTTATCTTGCAAGTGATCACATACAAGATCAAAATAAAAAAAATATTTGGCTATGGCATAGACGATTGGGGCATCCCTCTTTTAGTTATCTAAAAAAATTGTTTCCATCGTTATTTTATAAATGCAATATTTCAGATTTTCTTTGTGAAACTTGTGTTATGGCAAAAAGTCATCGTGCTATTTTTCCCTTGAGTAATAATAAAACAGACTTTCCTTTCTCTTTAGTACACACTGATGTTTGGGGTCCTGCTCCACAATCTACACATAATGGAAAAAAATGGTTTATTAGTTTTGTTGATGATTGTACACGGGTAACCTGGGTATATTTGCTACAACATAAAAGTGATGTGTATGATGTGCTTCGCTCCTTTCATCAAATGATAGTAACACAATTTAACACGTGTATTAAGGTAATTAGATCAGACAATGGAGGGGAATATTTTAAGAAAGAATTAAAAGATTTTTTGAACTCTAAGGGCATTTTGCATCAAACAACATGTCCTTATTCCCCCCAACAAAATGGGGTGGCCGAGAGGAAAAATAGACACATATTAGAAGTTACTAGAACACTCCTAATTGATGGTAATGTTCCATCTCATTTGTGGGGAGAGGCTGTGAATTCAGCAGTTTACTTAATTAATCAAACCCCCTCTAGTGTGCATAACTTTAGAAGACCTCTAGATGTTTTATCTGATCATCATGTTCTACCTTCCATTGTTCATTTACTACCTCATGTTTTTGGATGTGTTATATATGTTCACTTACACCCACATCAACGTACAAAACTTGAAAACCGAGCTCTTAAATGTGTCTTTGTTGGGTATGGATCAACTCAAAAAGTTTATCGTGCTTATCATCCATCACCTAAAAAATTTTATATTTCAATGGATGTAACTTTTCATGAAGATAACTTTTTCTATGTTGATTCTACACTTCAAGGGGGGAATGAAAGTGAAGTGCAGCACCATGATGTTAGCACGTTTGACTTATTTTGTGAAGATAAATTATCTTGTGAGGATCATTCTGCAGGTAATGAATCAATCTCAAATATGGACACATCACCTTTAGATAATACAGTTTCCCCTGACGATAATCAACTAGCTCAATCTTCTTCACAAGATCAAGTTAACTCTCCAGAGGTATTTCCTAATTCTATTCCCGATAATACAATTATCAATGGAGTTGATACTAATATTCATTCTGAAGTAGGTACTAATGTTCATTCTGAAGTTGATTCCTTTTCTCATGAAATTGATCATGAAATTAACCCTAGTTTCCATGAGACCACCAACACACCTAACACCGAATCCATTATTGTCCAATATAATCTTCCACCTCGTTCTAACCGTGGTCAACCTCCCATTAGATATGAACCAGACCTTCAGTCCAAAGTTAAATATCCCATTAGTAATTATGTGTCATCTCATAAGTTATCTAAGTCATATGCATCATTTGTATCTCAATTATCCTCAATTTCTATTCCTAGTAATGTGCAGGAAGCTTTAGCAGATCCTAGATAGACTAAAGCAATGGTTGTGGAAATGGTAGCTTTAGAAAAAAACAACACTTGGGATCTTGTGATGTTACCAAAAGGGAAGAAAACTGTGGGGTGCAGATGGGTTTATACAATTAAACACAAAGCTGATGGAACTATTGAGAGGTATAAAGCACGACTAGTGGCTAAAGGTTACACTCAATCTTACGGTGTAGATTATCAAGAGACATTTGCGCCGGTAGCCAAGCTCAACACTGTGAGAATACTTTTGTCACTAGAAGCAAACCAAGATTGCCCTCTTCTACAATTTGATGTGAAAAATGCTTTCCTACATGGAGAAATTTTAGAAGAAATTTATATGGATCTACCACCAGGTATGATAGATTCAAATGAGATGAAGGTTTGCAAGTTAAGAAAGGCTCTATGTGGATTAAAACAATCCCCAAGAGCATGGTTTGGTAGGTTTACTAAGTCTATGAAGGCTTTTGGCTATAAAGCAAGTAACTTTGATCACACCTTATTTTTGAAGAAAGGAGGAGGTAAAATTACAACTTTGATTATTTATGTAGATGATATGATTGCTACAGGGAATGACCAAGATGAGATGTCTAGTTTGAAAAAATACCTCGCTTTTGAATTTGAGATGAAGCAACTTGGAAACCTCAAATATTTCTTGGGTATTGAAGTAGCTAGATCTAAACATGGTATTTTTCTATGCCAGAGAAAGTATACTCTTGATTTACTATCTGAAACAGGACTGCTTGGGTGTAAACCTGTTGATACCCCAATTGAACAAAATCATATGCTATTTCAATGCCAAAATTCAGCCAGCATAGACAAAGTAAAATACCAGAGGTTGGTAGGAAAACTAATTTACTTGTCTCATACACGGCCAGATATTACATATGCAGTAAATGTCGTTAGTCAATTTATGCATGATCCACGGAAAGCTCATATGGATGTTGTTGAAAGGATCTTGAGATATTTGAAGTCCACTCCTGGAAAAGGAATTTTATTCTCAAATCATGGAAGCTTGAAGGTAGAAGGGTATACCGACGCTGATTAGGCAGGTTCAAGAAATGATAGAAGGTCTACCTCTGGTTACTTTACATTTGTAGGGGGGAGTCTTGTAACTTGGAGGAGTAAAAAACAACAGGTAATAGCAAGGTCTAATGCTGAAGCTGAGTTTAGAGGCATGGCACTAGGAGTTTGTGAACTTTTATGGATACGAAATGTTCTATCAGATTTGGGTTTTGAACCAAGGGAGACTATGACTTTGTATTGTGACAATACTTCAGCAATTGCCATTGCGCATAATCCTGTGCAACATGATAGAACAAAGCATGTAGAAATCGATAGACATTTTATCAAAGAGAAACTTGAAGCTGGAATAATCTCTTTTCCTTTTGTAAGATCTGAATTTCAGTTGGCAGATGTTCTCACTAAAGGAGTGGCAAGTAAGGTGTTTAATGAGTCTTTGTTCAAGTTGGGAATGTGTGATATCCATGCACCAACTTGAGTGGGGGTGTTAAGATAAGTCAAAGATATTTTAGCTAAATTAAGTAGAAAAATATTTGTGCTGTAAGTAGGAAAATATTTGTGCTGTAAATAATTTATTTCATTCCCTTAATAGAAGAGGAATTATAGGGACTCTTTTATGTATATATAGTACCTTGATCAATGAATAAAGTCATCAGAATTATTACTTTGAAATGTTCTATATTAAGTTCAAGAATTACAATGTGCACTTTTACAAATAACGTTTTTAACCTCGGACGTGAAATGTATTTTACCTCTGATAAAGTAGCGAGGTAACGAAGGGCGTTACGAAAAGTTAAACTAAACACCTCGGCGATTAAAAAACTGAGGGGTATACTTATATGCTCATGGGTTCGAACTCCAACAGCTGCACTTTTATTATTTTCAAAACTAGCGTTTCTTTTATCTTGGTTTATTCAAAAAATCGAGGGGTATGATTATTATTAATTTTTTAATTGTTGCATTGTTTACCCAGAATATTACATTGTTTACCCAATATTACATTGTTTACACATAATACTAAAATTAAAATAAAAGTCAAATTCCCTATGTTTCAAGATAAAAATCAAATTCCCTAGGGATCTAGATAAAAATCAATTTCTCTGAAGATTTTTAGACTTTAGATCTTCGAATTATTGAATCTTGGGGATGATCTTCTGTTTGATATTACATACAATTGTTTATGATAAAAAAGGGTAAGATAATTAATATAAAAAATCCAATCATTTTCAGTTCGAATAAATATTTAAGAAAATAAACCTTGAACCCCAAATTTTTTCTGCTCTTGCAATCCATCATAGAGAACTTTTTCAAGCGCCCTTAGGTTTCAAGAGTTTCATATATTACATTTATGTTATATTTTCTATATTCAACATGCTTTTATAATGGACGTCCCTTAGGTTTCACGCAGATTACTAATAGTAGCGTCTTGAGTATTGATAATCATTAAATGAACGAAATTTTTTTGTCAAGGCTGGTGTATATAGTATAGAAAAAAATGCTTAACTATCACCTCGGTCATGACAAATCATCGAGGTGAATGCGTATTTAATATTTTTTAATTACATTATTTTCACAAAATACTAAAAATATATTGTATGCAACAATTCTTCGATGATATCAAGATTTAGATGCTAGAGGTCCCATGCAAGATGTTATAGATCTATTTTCAAGGCCAATGAGAATTTTTATTTTCTGCACTTGCAATCCATCCCAGAGATATGTTGAAGCGGTGGTAATTATTTCCTCTCTTTGGGGCGGCTTCATAGTATTAAGGATCAGGGTAAAATCTATTTAACGAGTGTTTTTATAGGAAAATATGATTATTATACCCATCAATTTAACTATAAAACTGAGGTAAACTATCAACCCCTTTCAACTATCACCTCGGTTTTTGATTAAAACCAAGATGAATAATTTTTTTTTAATATTACACTGTTTACACAGAGTATTAAGATAAATTGTTTACAACAAATCTTTAGCTCCCTTCTTTGTGTAAGTTGAAGCTCCATTATCTTTTTAAGTGTTCTAAATATTGGCTGTAACGCTCGTAATTTAATTAATTATTTAATTAAATTGTTTTTGGAATATTTATGAAGTTGTGTTGTGATTAGTTAGAATTATTTATTTTATTAGGTGGTGAAATAATATTATGAGAAGGATGATATTATTTTTGTTGTGGGCTTGTTTTAAAAGAATAGAAGCAATAAGGGGGTGTATTAGTTTTAAGCCCATTAAGGAATAAAGAGAATAATAGGTTATTTTATTATTGTTAGAAATAACAAGAAAGAAGAAACAGTAAGAAGAATAAGGGTTTGAAAGGAAGAACATGAAGCTGTTGGAATAGAGAAAAAACGGCAGAACGGGAATTCAACCAGAAGTTATAGAGCGACCTTCAATCCAAGGTAAGGGTGGAGTTTTGACTCTATAATAGGGTTCATGATAATTGGTATGTGGGGTTAGAGGTGATTGTTGTCTTGTTCATGAATTGAATGTATATGAGGTTGTATAATGAAAAATCGATGAATTTTGGATGAATAATGATGTCCCGATGTTGTTTAATTGATGTAGAATTATAGGATAATTGTAAGTGATGATTATCTATGATTATATTATGTTTTAGGACTTAAGGTATGGAAACCGTAGTGACAACGCAAAGAAAATTGCATAAAATACCTTTAGCAGAGCAGTAGGTGTCGACCCCAAATGCTATGTGTCGATATAAGAATGCTATTAGACTCAGTATGAGTTGACACGAAGGAGTCATGTGTCGATACATGAGGGCTTTCAGACTCAGGATGAGTCGATACGTAGGAGCATGTGTCGATACATGTAGAGTTGCAGACTCAGGATGAGTCGATACAAGGGAGGATGCGTCGACTCATGTTTCGAGTTCAGTTCAGTACGCGTTGACCCAATGCGTTATGCATCGATCCATGTTGTCTGGTTTTTGGCAGAATCAGTTTGAGAATGTTGTAACTTGAGTTTTCGGATTCCGTTTGAGGTGTCGTTCGAAGCGTTGAATAGCTAACGCGATGAACTTCATTATTAAGGATTAAAATGAAGAATGGGAAGGATAATCCTAGTATCCAAGTTAGGAATCAGATTAGTTCCCGTGTTGATCGTTATGTCGGTTTTTATGAAGAATGATGAGGATGAAACGTTTAGAGATTTCTGTGTAGTTGTAACAGTGAGATTAATGATGATGATGGTGTGGTATTACATAATAGTAGTATGTAGAGGTTTGGTGATTTAGAAGTAAGCCTTAGTTGATTAACTAATTATAGGCAATATCTTGTTATAGGTGTATGGCCAACATTGTGAAATTGATGAGTTACTGTTGTATTACTGTACGACTGAGTTGTTGATGAGATGATGTTAATGAGAGTTTGTTTTGATGAATTATGATGTATAAATGATGTTTGACGATTTATGATGATAAATGATGTTGATGAAAAGATGTTGAGATGCTTTTAAGATGTAGGCTTTTGGCCAACGATGATGTTGTATTGATATGTTGTCAATTATGGTGTTGTCATTACATTCATGATTGTGTCGCATACATTGCATTTTGAGATGGAGCTTATGCTCGTTGAGATGGCCTGTATTGGCGAATATTGAGATGAAGGCTTATGCCTTGTTGATGCCTCTATTAATTGGCAATTTTTGAGATGGGAGTTCTGCTTCAATGGTACCACATGCATTTGCATAACATTGAGTCGTATTATTTGATTGCATAAAGACGTTGTGCATTGAAGTGGTATATGTGTATATTGTTGATATTTTGTTACGATGTTTGCTGTTTGTAATATGAGAAGCGGTGATGTTATGTGATCTAATTTAATATATTAATTATCATACGCTTTATTATATTGTTAGATATCTCACCTCTTCTGTTTGAATGTTGCCCTGATGTTGGTAACGTGCAGGTAATCGAGAGTGAAGACTGTATACTTTCAATAGTTCGAGTCGGTGTCATTGCTCTGATATGTAACACTCAGGGGGATGAACGCTTGTTGCTTTTGATTATTGATTATTCAGTTGTTGAACTTTAAGTTGATTATTATTAAGTATGTGTTGTTTTGAAGTTGCTGTAACGATGATAAAGATGTTATTAAGAATTTCGCTGCGTAAATGTTTAAATTGTTGAATTATTTAATTAAAGTATTATGCTGATGGTTCATCTGAAGTTTTAACGTGTTATATATCCACGATGAATGCAATGAGTTTTTAATGATGAATTTGTGGCATCCTGATTTGTTTGCGTGAATGATTTTATAACTCTGATTTATTTATAATTGTCGGGTAGAATTGGGGTGTTACATTGGATGCATCCAACTTTTAAAAGAATGATATTTGGATGTCAGAACTTTGCATTCAAATTCACTATTTTTTAGCAGTCTGTTTGTTTGAAGAGAAAGGAGTACACAAGAAATATCGTACTATTTCTTTGGTTAGAAATGTACAACAAATATTTTCAAAAGTTAAGCTCTCTACATTGAAGTAAGATTGATTTTCTACACTTGCAATCTATCAAATGAGCAAAAATACAACATCAACAATATCAGCATCATTATGTGAGATTGATTGCAAGGGCAAAAAAATATTTTGTTCTAGATAGAAGAACAATGAACATTTTTTCTGTCTTGCAATCCATCTCAAAGAATGATGCATGCGAGTTTGGGGCGACTTAATATAAGTAAGAATTAGGTTAAAATCTGTTTGACGAGTGTGTTTATAGTGAAATTTGATTATTTGATCCCTCGATTATATCGAAAAGTTGAAGAGTTAGTTTATTTAGTTTACACTTATAAACAAATAAAAACATAAATTGCAAAAGTTGAGATTCAAAGCGTGTCTTGATTTGTTTTTCCCCTCAGTTTTCATAAAAACAGAGAGAATGTGTTGTTTTTATTATGATAAAAAAATAAAACATGGTGCGCCTAGGTATAATACCTCTTTTTTTCCTGGATGAGGTGAAAGCTTTGTCATGAAATGTATTATTTAGAGTAGTTGTGGGACACGATTTCGTAATCGGTAAAAATTAAGAGAGTGTCACCATTACTTTTTGTCCTAAGGACGGGGAAGAACTGATAACCCTAACTGTTTAGAGATTCTAAGTTCATGAGTTAGTTAGACAAATGGAAGGTGTTAGACATCATTCATCTTTCTTGTTCTCAGATTCTAATTTCGTAGTTCGTATGTGTTTGATTAGTTTTTTTTATAGGATTGTGTAAAATTGCTTTCGAATTATCCTTAAACCTTGTTTGAGTTTGAAAAATGAGTTATCGTAGACGTAGTTCACAATTAAGTTTAAAAGCAATGTTATTTAATCTCTTTTTTAAATGTTCTTGATTTTGAAAGCTTTATTATGATAAAAAATAAAACATGGTGCGCCTAGGTATAATACCTCTTTTTTTCCTGGATGAGGTGAAAGCTTTGTCATGAAATGTATTATTTAGAGTAGTTGTGGGACACGATTTCGTAATCGGTAAAAATTAAGAGAGTGTCACCATTACTTTTTGTCCTAAGGACGGGGAAGAACTGATAACCCTAACTGTTTAGAGATTCTAAGTTCATGAGTTAGTTAGACAAATGGAAGGTGTCAGACATCATTCATCTTTCTTGTTCTCAGATTCTAATTTCGTAGTTCGTATGTGTTTGATTAGTTTTTTTTATAGGATTGTGTAAAATTGCTTTCGAATTATCCTTAAACCTTGTTTGAGTTTGAAAAATGAGTTATCGTAGACGTAGTTCACAATTAAGTTTAAAAGCAATGTTATTTAATCTCTTTTTTAAATGTTCTTGATTTTGAAAGCTTTATTATGATAAAAAAATAAAACATGGTGCGCCTAGGTATAATACCTCTTTTTTTCCTGGATGAGGTGAAAGCTTTGTCATGAAATGTATTATTTAGAGTAGTTGTGGGACACGATTTCGTAATCGGTAAAAATTAAGAGAGTGTCACCATTACTTTTTGTCCTAAGGACGGGGAAGAACTGATAACCCTAACTGTTTAGAGATTCTAAGTTCATGAGTTAGTTAGACAAATGGAAGGTGTTAGACATCATTCATCTTTCTTGTTCTCAGATTCTAATTTCGTAGTTCGTATGTGTTTGATTAGTTTTTTTTATAGGATTGTGTAAAATTGCTTTCGAATTATCCTTAAACCTTGTTTGAGTTTGAAAAATGAGTTATCGTAGACGTAGTTCACAATTAAGTTTAAAAGCAATGTTATTTAATCTCTTTTTTAAATGTTCTTGATTTTGAATAGGTTAATAAAAAATAATTTTAAATTGATTAGCTATTTTGAATTTGGTTGATTGGTTGAAGAGTTGATCTTCTTTTAAATTAAATCGTACTAGACAAAAAAATTGATTTTTATAAGGAGTTGATCCTTATTATAATTAAATCACGCGGGACAAAAAAATTCATTTGATTCCTTTATGAATATTTGTTAAATTATTCATAAATCGAATAAATTATTTACGAATTATGATGACACTAAATTAATTAGAACATTAAAGATATTCATAATTTAATCTAAAAAAGAAATAACCTAATAAAACAAGTCTTTTTATATTTTTGATATTTTAATTTTTTTTATAAAACAAAGTGAAACAACAGCTAATTTAATGAAATTAAATTAAAAGTCTAACAAAATTATCCTATTTAATCCTAATAGTTAAAGTTAAAATCACTGAACAATAAAACCAACTTTATTTAAACAAAACTAAAGAAACCAAATGGGAATACACGTTCTCGTTTTTCTGTAATTCAACCACTTGTGAACTTGGTGTATGGTTATAGTGCAATTAGTTGTGACCAAGTGTTCGAAAAAATTGTTCACAGGTTTGAATTTGGTTTGTGTTTATGGTTTTAGATCGAATGGTTTGATAAAGATGGTGATGTATTTTTGTTTGAAAATTCAAAGATTTATGAAATTTGGTTTTGTGAAGTGTTTTGTGATGAATGGTGATGGTTAGTTTTGGTCTTATGCATTACTGTAAAAACATGGCAGGATAAAAAAGGAGAAATTGTGTTGGCAAGGTTTAACTTTAGAAAAGAGATTTTTTTATGAGTGCTTTGACAAGAGTTTTTTGTGTGTGACTAAGTAAAGGGCTTGTGAATGAATGCACATGATGGATAAGATTTGGTGCAAAAAGTCAGTATGTACTGTATGTGAATGGAAAAATGCAAGGTTAGTGAAGTTGTGAGAAAAATCTTATGTGAACAATGCATAAAGAATAAGTTTTGGAATTGGCCTCTAAAAATAATAATTATTAGTATAAAGATATAATTTTTAAAAAAAGAACAATCATCAGAATATTTATCATTTAGTTGGAAAAATAAATAATTTAAAAAAAATTGAAAATAAAAAGGTTGATCTCATATTTTAATCATTGACCAAAAATGTAAAAGTTTGAGAAAAAAAAAAGAATTTTGAAAGAAATGTGTGAAGAAAAAAATTGAAAAAGAATGTCGTGGATGTGTGTGAAATTGTGAAACTGTGCATGTTTGTTGATATTGTTGCTAATTGTTTGTTCAAGACAAAAATAGGGTTAAGTGTCTCTTTAAGACAAAATCTTAAAATAAACCAACAAAAGAAATTACATAGAAAAAATGTTTGTGAAAGAAAGATGGAGAATTGTTGATGAAAATATAAGATGGACAAGAGTCTTATTTATAAAGTGAGA
The DNA here is from genome assembly GCA_948472305.1 of Vicia faba. Lineage (NCBI taxonomy): Eukaryota > Viridiplantae > Streptophyta > Magnoliopsida > Fabales > Fabaceae > Vicia > Vicia faba. Next base: position 878,515,161 of record OX451739.1, read on the forward strand.
AATTAGGTTAAGACACCAAAAAAGAAAATAATCCAAAATAAAAAGTCCAAAATTTATGCTTCTATCTTGATCAACAAGTCTACAAACTCTGACCAATGAGAAATCAATTTTATCAATATATGACTAATAAGAAAGTGACAAATCATGTGATTTTGTTGTTTTTATATTTTACATGATTTTTGGATTATTTTTGCATTAAAAATTGAATAAAATGAAAAATATTAAAAAATATAACAAGTGAGATTCAAACTCGTGACCATATGCAAACCTTACCTCTTTATCAATTGCGAAAAAAATTTCTATTTAAAAAATACAATTAATTTAAAGAAAAACCAAATAAATTAATATTAAAATGTTAGTAAAATTAAACCAAATTTTTTATAAAGTTCCAATTTTAATAATAATTTCACTGTTAGAAATAGGGCGGACAAATCTGGGGTATGACACACGAGAGGGTATTTGATTGTTAAAACTTGGAAGGAGATGAAGAATTGGTTGCTATGTCGAAAAAATGGGATGTATGTGATTTAATAGCTTGATTCAAGAAACCAACGTGTCTATTGTTGGAATTTTTCACTAATATCGCTTTTCATCCTCACAATTAGTTTACGTCTTATGTGTGAGATAAACATATTGACTATGACCCTTATACTATCAAGGATTTACTTAATCTACAACCGCCAAGTAGGCGTGACAACCAAAATAGAAAGGGTATTAGGATTACCGAGCAAATTTGTGAGTTAATGAAAAATGAGTTATGTTGACACGCAGTTGAGTGGGTTATTGTGAGAGGTGTTCCATTGAGACTTTGAACTAGGAAAATACGCTCAACTATTGTGCAAACTATGGAATCCACTTCCAACCAATCTGGATTTATTGTGAAGCGATGTATGACCCTTATGTTTGTCCTAAACCATGAACCAACAGATGTTCCATAAGAAGGATACCAACAAATCATATTCGTGAATGTGGACAAGAATGAGTATAAATTGAAGAGCAATACTAAATATATCATCCAGAGATCCAATAAATAAAAGGAAATCATCAACAACAAGAAGAAGCACTTGATTGGCATGGAAAGTTTGGCCATAGAAATTTCACCCAACTTGTATGTTGATCCATCCAGATTTTGACTGAGTTTTCAAGCATTCTTTAATGAGCACTGAAACCATATGGCAATTCAAAGCTTAAGGGAGCATTTTACAACTGGTGAAGACATGTAGACATATTTTAGAGATCAAATACCAATCCTTAGCACATCGAAGAGCTTAGATGAGGACGACCTAGACCAGAAAAAACCAATAACTGTGGGCTGCCATGGATGATGTGCACAACTACTTCAACTCCGACAACATGTGACTTATGAGTTTCATATTTTTCAATTTTTTTATTTATTTTTAGTATTGCCATTATTGTAATATGATCTAAGTAAGATTATTAGTTAGTTCTTATGAATACTCTTCCCCTTTTTGTACTACTTCTCTATGCTTTATTTAATGAACAAGGTTGTTGTTGTTGTTTCTTTCAGTTATGATTTTCTACCTTACTACTGACAATATGAAAAAGAAAACAAGTCACCAGAAAAGAATAAGCAAAAGTAGATCAACATAAAAGTTTATATTTTAAATTGACATGTGAGAAAGAAAATGGACAACCAGCATATCACCTCCCCCGAGAGGGGCGTCCTCCAAGAAAGGAAAGGCTCGACGTTTCTTTCCGCAAGAAGCGTGATTGAGTATCTCCTAAGAAGGATAAAGACTCTCAATTTTTCAAGAAGACGAAGAGGACTTGCAAAGACGATTGCATCAGGTCACTATCACCCAGACCGAGGCAATGAGGGCGGAGCCCCTCCCTTCGACGAGATGACGACACCTGGCGAGGAAGAAACCATCACTCCCCATCATCATCGCCAGAAGAGACCAATGACGACAAGCTTCGCAGCCTATTATTGAGAGAAATACTGAGGCGCGACTCCCGGTCGGGCTCAAGAAGTCGCCCCCATTAGGATCCTACGACGGTACGATCGACCCAAACGACCATATAGAAGACATTGACGCCCTACTTGATTACTGAGGCGTGAAAGGCACAATCAAATGCAGGTTGTTCCCGACCACTCTGAGGAAAGGTGTCATGGCTTGGTACAAAAGCTTGCCCCCTGAATCTGTAACTTCTTAGAAACAACTAGGAAATATATTTTCGAGGCACTTCACCGCCTCCCGTCAGCATCCAAAATCGGAGGCTTCACTCGAAGCGATTATCCAGGAAGAGATAAATCTCTATGTGCATATATCGAGAGCTTCAATAAAGAAGTCGTACAGGTCTCGATGACCGATGCCAGGAAGAAATACCTTCTCAAACGAGGGCTTCATCCTCGCAGTGACTTCACGAAGGTTGTGGGCATCGAAACTCCAGCCGCACTTGACTCCCTCCTCCTCAAGTATCAAGCATACATTTAGTACATGGTGAAAGAAGTGGCCAACAATGCCAGGGATTCAAGGCACTAAGAGAGTGTCAAACCCTCGAGAAGTGATGAGCCCTCAACATCCCGTCGGGCGGGAGAGGGAAAGCGGGAAGACAGATCTTGAGACTCTAAAGATTACAAGGGGCCTGTTGGCCGGTTCCACGACTACACCCTTCTGACCAGTTCAAGAGAATATATTATGTCCGAATGCGCCAACTTTGAATTTAAACAGGATGGGGTACACTTTCCTCGCCAGGCACCCTCCAAGCCCGGAACTGACAAGAGTAGGTACTATAGGTTCCATAAAATCCATGGTCACAACACCGGTCGGATTGCATCTATCTCAAGGATACGATCGAGATATTAATCCGAGACAGACACCTTAAGCAATACAAGAAGAAAGAGGGCGCCCGCGAGGAGACTCCGGAAACCAAGAGTATTGAAGAAGGGAAGGATTCCCCTGACATCAGCACAATACCAGTCGCTATGAGTATCTCGCGACCAGAATATTTCTACTTCCTAGACATGGAGAACTTCCCATTGTACTTCTCCTCTCACAGTCCCTGGGAGTCATTCCTCATTGTGATGGTCATCTCCGGCGGGGGATTCAACAAACATACAATGGGATCCGTAAAAAGATGGTTCAAGCAACTTATCAAAGCCAACTCTGACATGGATGCAACACTGGATAAGTTCCAAAAAGGCTATCACCCCCTTGCTTTCTACAGGGAGGAACTGTCCGACGGAGCCCCCAACTCAACTATCCCACTGCTCATGCAGGCCCGTATGGCAAACTTTGATGTTTGGCGCATACTTGTCGATCAAGGGAGCTCGGTGGACATCATGTACACCTAGCTGTTCATTACCCTACAACTGAACGAAAGCCACCTGATCCCATACGTGAGCTCAAACCTCTAGGGCTTCAATAGGGCCAGTACCAAACCCTGGGGGTATGTCGAGTTGATCGTGACCTTCGAAAGAGGGGTGACCTCTAGAGCCATCAAGACTCAGTTTCTGGTAGTGGACTTCCCGTCTCTCTATTAATGTATCTTCGGGAGACCCACTCTGGCCGAACTAATTGTGGTGCCCTCCTTCGTATACCTCAAAATGAAATACTACACTGTAGAGGATTTGGTCGCCACCCTCCACGGGGATGTCCAGGCGGCAAGAATATGTTTTAAAGCCTTGGACAGGGGCCTGAGTTCCATCAATACTCAACCTTGAATGACCACGGGGTTGCCCTTACCTCAATCTCAGAGGAGGCCAAGCCACTACCAAGGGTCGACGCCATCGGCCTCGATAGCCGCTTCTCCAAGGAGGATCGCGCATAGCAGAGGAAGAAAGGGAAAGGGCCCATGGTCGAAGGCGAAGGTTCATCCATAGCTGCAAGTAGCGAGGAACTCTCAGATTCTGTATGACCCATCCCATACGAATACTTCGAGATCACCCCCTTAAGAGTGATCCCGCCAGAGGGGTAAAGATCGGAGCTGACCTCCCTGACTTGGCAAAGAGGTAACTTAAAGCTTGCTTGAGGTAGAATGTTGATTTATTCATCTGGAGCGCAGCTGAGACACCCGGATTGGACCCAGAGATCGAATGCCATCACCTGACCATAGACCCTGCCCTTAAGGCGGTTGCCAAGCATAGAAGAAAGCAGTCCCCTGAAAAAACAGAGGTTGTCGAACTAGCTGTAAAAGACGTCCTAGAGGCACACTTTATTTCTGAATCCCAATACACAACCTGGCTCTCGAATGTAGTTCTTATAAAGAAATTTAATGGAAAATGGCGCATGTGCATTGATCATACCGACCTCAATCAGGCTTTCCCGAAAGATGCTTATCCCCTTCCCAATATTGACAAACTGGTCAAAAACTCGGTCAGTTTCAAATTATTATCTTTTATGGATGCATATTCTAGATACAACTAGATTCCAATGGCGAAAGAGAATAAAAAATATACTGCTTTCATGACCGAGTCGGGAAACTATAACTACAACGTAATGCCTTTCGGCCTAAAAAATGCAGGTGCTACATATCAGCGCATGATGAACAAAGTCTCCTGCAACTAAATATGTGACATGCTCGATGTCTACATGGATGACATGATCGTCAAATAGATGGAAGAAATCGACCATGCCCTCCACTTGAAGAAAGTTCTTGCGCAGGCGAGAAAGTTTTGGATCCGATTTAACCCATAAAAATGCACCTTTGACGTACAGGCAGGCAAATTCCTTATATTCTACCTAACAGAATGAGGGATTAAGGCAAACCCCGATAAATGTCGAGCATTTTATGAGTTTCCAACGCCTACTTCAAAAAATTCCATTCAAATCCTGAACAACATGCTCACTTCTCCCTCTCTATCTCTCTCTCTCTCTCTCTCTCTCTCTCTCTCTCTCTCTCTCTCTCTCTCTCTCTCTCTCTCGATTCATGAAAAAATCCACCCAGTATGCACTCTCCCTCTTCAAACTCCTTCGAAAGGAAGCTGCCTTTGAATGGAAGGTCGAATACGAGCAAGCTCTCACCCACTTGAAGTAATTACTATCACAACCGCCCGTCCTTTCTCGACCAGAGAAGGATGAAATTCTCTATCTCTCTCTGGACGTCACCCCTGAGGCAATAAGCGCAACATTAATCACATAAACCCCAGAAGGGAAGAGGCCTATCTACTTTACGAGCAAGGCCCTGCAGGGCCCCAAAGTAAGATATCAACAAATTGAAAAGGTGGCCCTAGCCCTCATTAATTTGTCGAGGAGACTCAGGAACTATTTCTTGGTGCATACCATAGTCATCCAAATAGATCAAGCAATAAAGCAATTGCTCGATAGGCCCGACATGGCATGCAGAATGTTGAAATGGTCGTTAGAACTCTCCGAGTTTGACATCCAGTACGAAGGAAGGAAAGCCCTCAAAGCTCAAGCACTTGCCGACTTTGTGGTTGAAATGACCTTGCCCACAACCCCGGACGGGACATGCTGATGACTAATTTTTGTCGACGGTTGTCATACCCCAAATTTGCCCTACCCTTATATTAAATTTGGGAATCCTTTTAAGTAAATCGTACTATTTAATTTTTGTTTCTATGGGGGGGGGGGGGGGGGGGGGGGGGGGTTAAATATGAAAGAGAGGTGTGTTGATCTAAAAATGGACCATTAATATCAGATGACCCATTAGGTTTTTAGAGATCTCTTTCTAGTTAAGTGAGGTGCATTGTTGTAAGGGAAGTGTGAACATATCTTTTTTTATATGAGACCCATTTGGGTTTTTGGATGAGGTTGAATGTATATGTTAAGTAATATATATTTTTGTTTAAAGGCCCAACGAAGAAGTTTGGAAGTCCATTTAAAAGAGCATAGAGGGGTGTGTTTTCCTTTTTTGAATTCATCTAGCCCATTAAATTTGATCTTTAAAGGCCCGTTTCAAAATTGATCAGAAGTCAACTTCTTCTTGGTTATATAATTATGGTTATTATTATATCATTATTAATATTGTATATATTTTTATTATTGATAATTTTATTATTATTAACATTAGTATTATAAAATTATTTTCGTTATTATTATTAAATTGTTCGTTTTTATTTTTATAATTATTATTATGGTTATTTTTTTATAGTAATATTGACTTTAATTAAAACATTATAAATTTAATTAAAAATTGATTTTTTATTTATTAATTCAAAGAGAAGTTGATCAATTTTTTTTCTTTCTAAGCCCAAGTTCGATTATGACTTTTGTGGCAAATCAGCCTAACAAGCCCAAAACACAAAAAAAACGAATGGCCCATGTCCAAACTATCGTAGGGCCCATAACCAAACTATTGCAGGGCCTAGAACCAAACTATTGCAAACAGTTACTGTACGAATTCGTGAAGAACACATGCAATTATTGTCCGAATATTTTCATTCATCAAGGAAACAGATCTTACATTCCAGAATTGATATAATCCAAATACAGAAACAAAGCCAATACGTGAACAAAATAAAAAATGAAAATATAAACAAATTGATTTTCAATCAATACTAATTACAAATGAAATCAGGACATAAACCCTTCTTCCCTAATCTGCTAGAACTTTAAAACCTAATCAAATTTGTTTCCTAAAATCTAAATCACGAGCTGCTATAAAACGAAAAAAAGAATTACAGTGAGGGAAGAGGAAGTTTTTATAGGGCACAATATAGAGAAAAAAGAAGGATTACAGGCGGGGAGATTATCACAAGAAGGAGGAAGAAAATGAACAAAAAACAATAGAACAAAACATATCGCAGAAAGAAGAAGAAGAGTAGGAAGGAAGGTTGGATCGAGCACCGTTGTCTGGCGAAGAAATTGAGACACCCTGCTCCAACGTGATTCAATCAGCCCATCACTGGTCTTCATGCGCCGTACTCTCAACTATTGTCGCCATCGTGCTTGAGGTTAGGGTTTCGTCCCTTTTTTGTTGGAACAGAGAAGGAGGCGAGAGAGATGAGTGGAGAGAGAGAGAGAGAGAGAGAGAGAGAGAGAGAGAGAGAGAGAGAGAGAGAGAGAGAGAGAGAGAGAGAGAGAGAGAGAGAGAGAGAGAGAGAGAGAGAGAGAGAGAGAGAGAGAGAGAGAGAGAGAGAGAGAGAGAGAGAGAGAGAGAGAGAGAGAGAGAGAGAGAGAGAGAGAGAGATTTAACAAAAAACAATCTTGTTCTATCTAAAAGGATATTTTATTATGTTTATTAATTATATGCATGTTGCCCATGACAATTACCATGTATCCTCACCCACATCCACTTGATCTCGATCACATGTCTCTAATTATGCACACCCACCATTAGATCGTACGCTCGCCCCCATATGATCCGAATGGACCTCAAATCTCTTCCTAGGGCCTTTCATACAATTTCTAGGTCAAGCCCAATTACTAACACACTCCCGTTTTTTTCTTCTATTTTTTGCTAATCAGTATAAAAACAGAACCCCCCCTAGCCAAACGGGCCAAGTCTAATATCTGGACTTGGACCCACACTTCCTGCACCCCCAGGATTCAATATCTAGTTTAAAAGCGCACCCCTGTCCTTTTGGGCCTGAATTCAATATCTGAATTCAGACCCCTTCTATTTACACTCTAATATTTTACTACCACAATATAAAACACACCCCTTCACGTTTTTATTTTATTTTCTTTATTATTTCAAGTATATTTTTTATATATATTTCTTATTTTAGTTTTCTTTTTAATATTACTTAATGCTATTTAATATTATTTTATAATCATAATATTATATCATTTATTGTTATCACATAAATAGTATATATTATTTTTTCCAAATTCATAAAAAAGTTTTATTATTTTGATTTGCATTAAAAATGGTTTTTTAGCATACATTAATAAAATATTTTCATAATTAAAAAAATACTCAAACAAACATCAAATTATCTTTCATAATAAATTAATTCAACAAACAAACTTTCAAAAAGGATTGCGAACTTATTCGAATCGACTGTACTTTTAGTCTAACAATTTCCTCTATTCACAACACCTAGACTAAACATGTAGAAAATGCGAATATCTTTGTAATCTATAAAAAACACAATCCCCCTGTGAACTACAAAATTAGACTATGATTCCTCCTAAGAGGATACGTAGGCATACGATCAAAAATCGTGGCGAGTTCCCCTAAAAAAATATTGAATCCCCTTTTCCCCTAAAAAACATTAAAATCCCCTTTCCCTTAATAAAACTTAAAACCCTATTTTCTTAAAATGTGCTTCTAAACCTAGTATCCTTGCGAACAAGGTAGACAAGGGGTGCCTAACACCTTCCCCTCATCTAGAACCGAGTCCAAATCTAGAATCTCTGAACTTTAAGGTTATTCTTTTATACTCCATTCCTTTAGGATAAAAATTAAGGGCGGTGACTCTGATTTAAAAACCAGTTGCAACAGCTGGCGACTCTACTGGGGACTCAACCCTAGGTTTAGAAGCCTTATCCTTTAGTTTTAGGGTTTCTTATTTTTTTTTGGGTTTTCTTATATTTGTTTAATTATTGTTTATTTATTTTATTCATTTATTTATTGTTATTCTTATTTTATTATTATTCATTATATTTATTTGTGGTGGGGTTTAAATTTTGCAAAAAAAATTATTTTCAAAAACCCTTAGAAAGAAGGCTTGTCTATTAGCCAAGGGGTTACATCAACTTTATGAGTTTATGTGAGAACTTCGCCTAGAGTCGGTGGAATTCCACAAAAGGAATACCTCTCGAGAGACATCCTCTCAAGAAGTAGGACTTTGGAATGACACTTATGACTCTTTGTATGACCTTTAAACCAAAAACTCACGATGAGACCTTTCATGACCTAGAGACGAAAGTTTCGGTCTATGAAGAGACTCCGCTTAAGGGAGGCCCTTGTGCCTTTCCCTCTAGTGTAAATCATGATACCTTTAAGGGAACTACCTTATGGGGAGGGTAGAATATCAGTAGGCCAATACTAAGAACCTACCTTCTAAGGATACCTTTCACAAATCCCACTACAATATGCAAACCCACAAGGGTCATCCCTTCATCCACTACTATCTTTAGGCCATAGGGATTTCATCTATATAATCATCCATATCTTGTAGGGACTCATCATCGTCTTTCATTGGCCATAATCCTCAAGGAGTTTCTGCCTGTCTCAATCTCTGAGTCGGTGTAGGGTATCATCATATTAAACTTGTATAGAGTACCCTTATGTCTACCACCATACTACGTTTATGTCGCATTGTGTGATCGGTGGAAATAGAACTGACTGTTTTGGAATGCTGGTTCGCGTTTGCGTTTCGCAAAATGTCGCGGTAAGCAAGAGTCGCCACCGTCTTTTATTTTCTCCAACAAGGAAAGGACAAAAGCACAACAAAATTCCTTTTCGAGATGTTTCTCGGGTTCGGGAGGTAGATTATAGAAAGGGAAGGTGTTAGCACCCTTTCTATCCATGGTTATCCACGGGCTCTTAGGTACTTGCTCACTATGTTTTCAAAAGATTTTTGCTTTTCTTGTGTTTGTGGGTTTGAAAAAGTTTTGTTTGAAAACTTCGATTTAACTCTTGTATCTGTCCTCAAGAGTGTATGAAGTGTTTTTTTGAAAACTTTGTTTGAAAGTGTAAGTGCGAAAAGTATTTTTGTTTCGAAAGAGCAAGTACCCGAGAACCTCTACCTACTCAAAAGAAATTAAGTTGTGTAAATGTCCTTTAGACAGTACTATCCAACTATCGAGAAGTAGGTAGCACCGTCGTTGGAGTTTTTTCGGGTCAATTCGATTAATGGGACATGTGGTCACTAAAGCAATGGTAGGATGCCTTAGCGGTAACCCTAATGTCTTAGATCGTTTTATCCGAGGAAACCGTTTCGAGGCAACTTTGATCTTTAGACAGGAGGGCGACCTCTAAAACAACCTATACTCAATGACCACGTCGAGGCAACCAAGTGAGGCGTACCCTAAGAGTGCGCATGTGCGAGTGTGTCAGGTTTCAGTTATGTTATCTTTGTACATGTTATGGTGAGCTACGATTGATTTTAATTTGAGGATAAGTCTTGTCATGCATAGCCTAGTTAGCATACATCTAGCAGTTAATAGTTGCAGAAAATAAAACTAAGCTATTACAAGGCGTCAGGTATTTACATCGCCAAAAACAAACCCTTGAAAAGTAAATTGCGGGAAATAAATAAAAGTGGTAAAAAAGGTCCTAATTACAGCTATTACATCCTCGGAGCAAATACAATTATATGATAAAAACATGAATAAAATAAACATACGCGCGAGCAAAATTGAATCGGAGAGTTTTTTAGGGTTTTGACCCTTTTTAAAGAAGAAAGAGATTTTTGGGTTATTTTGCGTTTAATTAAATTAAACCTAAACTAATTAATTAATTAAATAAAAGAAAGATGTTTTTTTTTGTTGAGTTTTTTATGTTTTAAGGAAATAAAAATAACATGATTAAAAGTCATCAAAAACCCTAATTCTACATTGATTTTATTTATTGTGAAAATATTGAAATTAACCTAATTAAAAAAAGCTAAATTAATCATGTTAGTATTTATTTACAAAATAACTAATTAAGGGTGAAATTAATTTTAATAAATAATAATAAAAAAATATATTATATTTTAGTTTTTTGATTTTATTATGAAAAAAATTAATATGGTTAATTAAGTAATAATAACAATAATTAATAAAACAATTAATTGAAAAAATATAAGAGAAAAAAAAAGGAATAAACCCAGGGGGTGATGGGCCCAAGAGGAGGTGTTTCTGGAATTCTCAAGGCCCAATTGCTGCAAGCCTTTTTGACTTTTCTGGATCGTCCACACGTACATTGACCAGGGAGTATGATAGTCCTTCAATCCTGGCCTTCAGATTTGGCCAGGAGCCACTTGGCATGCTGAGATTTGAAGCATATGGTAGACTCCCTTTGCAAGCTTTGCACAAGAACGCCTGAAGAAAAAGAACAAATAAACGTTTGGGGGACCTGGGATTCAAACCCAGGTCCTAAGGGATAATACTCCAATGCCTTTGCCAACTGAACTGTAACGCGCGTTTGTTAAGTGTATGGACAATGAATATTATATACAAAAAATAAACAATATGTAGTAAAACAAAAACAACGCACGCTTTTTTCAAACTGTCCAATGGTATGTCAACACATCATCGTCTTCTTCGTTTTTTCTGCACAATTAGAATCAGATAGCGGGGGTTTTTAACCTCCACTATCTAGCTGCACGAAAAATAGCGATTAGCAATACAGTGCATATAAATATTTCGCGAGGTATTGGTCTTGTTTGTCTTGGTCACACGAGTTCAGTCATGTATCTCATGAGTCCTAATTTTTACTAGTTTAGAAATCCCTAATTGAAAGCTCAAGAACCCTAGAAATTTGATCATGGTATCTTTTGATTCAGGGCGTTATAATCCAATTAAATCATTCCATTAGCTTGGTATGGTTCCTAGCAATGCAAAACAACCAAGAAAACATGTTAAATGCACATGAATTAAGCAATATGATTTTGAATAAAAAGGCAAACCGTGGTACTGTATATGACGATTCTTTGAGCTTTAATGCTTGAGTTTGATTGTAAAACGTTCCTGGAACCTCCTGCAACGTGTTTGAATCAACAAAAACCCTTGAATCGCCCTAGAATGCAAGAACAAGTTTTTAATTTTCTTGAGATTTCTTGAAATTGTATGGTTGTTTCTGCAGCCTTTCAATCGTCCACTAGGTCATGGTTTGCTTGCTTATGTATAAGGCAATTGAATTAGGTCAAAAAGCTGGGCCAATATCCATTGCATTGATGTTTAAATCTTTGATTGGAAATCAAATATTTTTGATTCTTCATGATTGAACAAACTTGCCAAAATTGGATTTTTTTGTATCTTTGACTTGTGCACGAATTTGCCAGCATGTTTAGGTCATATTTGCTTCACAAAAAGATTTAAAAACAAATCTTCTATTTTCTTATGATTTAAATTAATTAAATGGATTAATATTAATTAAAAATCCAATTAATCAATAAAAAATAAGAAAATAAATCCAATTACTCTTGATGGGTCATGAATAGGTCATGGGTGAAGTTTCAAGAAGAGATTTGAGGCCCATTAGCAAAAATAAGGTGTTTTGAGCAAAGTTGACTTTTGCAAATTCATGAAAATTTCCCAAGTTCTCCAATGCACAACTTACTCAATTTTGATCATATGACCATGTTCTTGGACATTTTGGAAAGCTCTTGAAGTCCTCTAACCAATGCATTTGGTCCCATGTCATTTGGAGTTACCAATCTCAAGTTATGGCCTTTGACTCAAAGTGCACTTTTGTTGACTTTTGAAATTGACCTATAATGTAAAAATTGGTAACTTCTTGTGAGGGCATTTATTGAACTTGGAGTGTGAAGATGGATTGTAGGAAATTACATCCTCTTTAAAATGAGCATTGGATGGGATTTTTCTGATAAACCATGAAAAAGTTATGCCTTAGTCAAGATACAGTTGACTTTTCTACTGTCCAAAAATAGTAACTTTTTGCACCTTGATGATTTTTGAGCTATTCTTGTGGAATCATGATCAAGACTTGATCAAATGATGATTGTGGACTCAAAATAGGATGTTGACAAAAAATTCTGACTTTTGACTGCAAAATGACCATTTTGCCCTTGCAGTTGACTGTAGGTCAAATGGAACTTTTGACTGTGCAAATTGACACTGTGAGTCTTGAAACTTGGCATGTAGGTGCTAAAGAATGTATATGGGCCTATGAGACTTGTTTGAACCATTGAAAACCCCAAATTCCTTGAAAGAACCAAAACCCTAATTTCAACTGTCTTAGGAGATGGTTTGACTGTGCAACCTTTGAGCAATCTTGAACCATTTGGAGATCATTCTTGACAAATCTTGAGGAATATGGGAGGGCAAATTTTGGGGTACAACAGTTACCCCTGTTCAATCTTCTTAAACCTGAGGATGTAGATTGGCTTGCGTGCCTTTCGTGATCCGAAGGTGGAAGATGATTGAACACTAAAGTGCCTAGAAATTTGCACTCGCATGGTGTAGTATCAGCAATGTGATGTCGGGAATGGGCTTACAGATGCCATTTAGAGAGATGATGGATAGGAGGATGGGCTTATAGATGCCACCTGGAGATTGTTGGTAGGTAGTTTTGTCTCTATTGACGGGTTGTCTTCATTGACGGGTTGTCTTCATTGACGGGTTGTCTCTATTGACGGGTTGTCTTCATTGACGGGTTGTCTCTATTGACGGGTTGTCTCTATTGACGGGTTATCTCTATTGACGGGTTGTCTTCATTTACGGGTTGTCTCTATTGACGGTTTATCTTCATTGACGGGTGAGGAAGGTCGTCACCATCCATGGTGGTTAGAATCATCGCTCCTCCTGAGAAGATGTTCTTAACCATAAATGGCCCTTCGTACGTAGGGGTCCATTTGCCCCTGGGATCACCTTGAGGTAGAATGATGCGCTTGATTACCAGGTCCCCTACTTGATACTCTTGTCGTCTGACTTTCTTATTAAATGCCTTGATCATCCGTTTTTGGTACGTCTGACCATGACAAATAGCAGTGAGTCTCTTTTCGTCGATTAGGTTCAGTTGATAAAGCCGGGTCTGGATCCAGTCGTCTTCGCTCAAACCTGCATCCTTCATGATCCGAAGAGAGGGTATCTGAACTTCAGTGGGCAGGACTGCCTCCATGCCATATATCAAGGAGTAGGGTGTTGCCCCTGTTGACGTCCGTGCTGAGGTACGGTACCCATGAAGAGCAAATGGTAACATCTCGTGCCAATCTTTGTAGGTCACTGTCATCTTCTGCACAATCTTCTTGATGTTCTTATTAGCTGCTTCTACAGCCCCATTCATCTTCGGCCGGTAGGGAGAAGAGTTATGATGTTGTATCTTGAATTGCTCGCAGAGCCCAGTGATCATCTTGTTGTTAAGATTGGTACCATTATCCGTAATGATCCTCTCTGGTACATCGTATCGACATATCAGGTTGTGCCGAATGAACCGTGCCACGACGTTCTTGGTTACGGTGGCAAAGGAAGCTGCTTCAACCCACTTCGTAAAGTAATCAATCGCTACCAGGATGAAACGATGCCCGTTGGATGCCGTAGGTCTGATTTCTCCGATCATATCAATGCCCCACATTGCAAAAGGCCAAGGTGCTGTCAAGACGTTCAAAGGAACCGTAGGAATGTGCACCTTATCAGCGTAGATCTGGCACTTGTGACATGTCTGAGAATGCTGATAACAGTCGGCTTCCATAGTGGACCAGTAATATCCTGCTCGAAGGATTTTCTTTGCCATGGTATGTCCACTGGAGTGAGTTCCGAAGGTACCCTCATGCAGCTCTGCCATGATCCTTTCTACTTCGATCTTATCCACACAACGCAGTAAGGTTGAATCATGGTTTCGTTTGTAAAGAATGCCATTGCTGAGGAAGAACTTTGCCGCGAACCTTCTCAGAAACTTCTTGTCATTAATGGATGCGCCCTCGGGGTATTCCTGAGCTTCAAGGTACCTTTTTACTTCGTGATACCAAGGCTTTTCTGTTACCTCTTCGGTCTCAAGATCACAGCAATGTGCAGGTTCATTCAATTTCCAAATAGTGATCCGGGGAGCCTCGTTGTCCCATTTGACTTTGAACATAGAAGACATCGTAGCTAGCGCGTCCGTCAACTGATTCTCCTCTCTTGGGAAGTGCTCAAAGGTTATTTCCTCGAAATGGGGAATCAACGTCAACACATACTCCTTGTAAGGAATAAGATTTGAGTGTTTCGTATCCCACTCGCCTTTGATCTGACTGATCACGAGAGCGGAATCTCCGAAGACACTCAGAAACTTGATCCTTAGGTCAATTGCAGCTCGAAGACCCATGATGCATGCTTCATACTCCCCCATGTTGTTGGTGCAGTTGAAACATAGTCGGGCGGTGAGCGGAGTATGAGAGCCCTTAGGAGATATGATCACAGCAGCAATACCGTTACCCAAATCGTTTGAGGCTCCGTCAAAGTGCATAGACCATCGGGATCCTTCCTCAGGTCCTTCATCCGGTCCAGGTATTTCACAATCAGTCACTACCATGATGTTCTCGTCTGGAAACTCAAAGTTCATGGATTAGTAATCATCCACTGCCTGATGTGCCAAATGGTCTGCCATCACACTTCCCTTGATTGCTTTTTGAGTCGTGTACTGGATGTCATATTCAGTCAAGATCATCTGCCATCTTGCTATTCTTCCGGACAAGGCAGGCTTTTCGAAGATATACTTGATTGGATCCATTTTTGAAATCAACAAAGTAGTGTGAGTCAACATATACTGTCTTAGCCGGCGAGCAGCCCATACCAAAGCTTAGCAAGATTTCTCGAGCAGTGAGTATCGGGTCTCACAGTCGGTAAACTTTTTGCTAAGGTAGTAAATAGCGTGCTCTTTTCGGCCAGACTCGTCATGCTGCCCCAACACACACCCCATTGAGTTGTCAAGTACTGTCAAGTATAAGATTAGAGGTCTCCCTTCAACCGGTGGCATAAGGATGGGTGGCTCTTGGAGATACTCTTTGATTCTTTCGAAAGCGGCCTGACATTCATCGTTCCAACGTACTACTTGATCTTTCTTCAGTAGCTTGAAGATCGGCTCACAAGTAGCAGTTAGGTGTGAGATGAATCGGGCAATGTAGTTCAGACGTCCCAGAAAGCCTCTGACTTCTTTCTCTGTCTTGGGAATTGGCATATCTTGTATGGCTTTCACTTTGGCAGGGTCCACTTGAATACCCTTGTCGCTTATGATGAAACCTAGTAGTTTTCCAGATCTCACCCCGAAGGTGCACTTGTTCGGGTTTAATCTCATCTTGTACAACTTCAACCGGTCAAACAGCTTCTATAGATGGTCAATGTGTTCCTCCTCAGTTTGGGACCTTGCAATCATATCGTCGACGTATAACTCAATCTCATGATGGATCATATCATGAAACAGAGCGACCATGGCACGCTAATACGTTGCCCCAACATTTTTCAACCCAAAAGGCATGACCTTGTAGAAAAAGGTGCCCCACTGAGTAACAAAGGTGGTCTTCTCCATGTATTCAGGAGCCATCTTGATTTGATTATAACCGGAGAAACCGTCCATGAAGGAGAATACCTTATGCTGAGCAGTGTTGTCAACCAGAACGTCGATGTGAGGCAGAGGGAAGTCATCCTTAGGGCTTGCCCTGTTCAAATCCCTGTAGTCAACACACATTCTGACCTTACCATCCTTCTTAGGCACTGGAACCACATTGGCAACCCACTGAGGGTAAGAAGTTACTGCTATAAAACCGGCGTCAAATTGTTTCATAACCTCAGCTTTGATTTTCTCGGACATCTCTGGGCGCATACGACGAACTTTCTGCTTTACCGGAGGGAAGTCTTTCTTGGTGGGCAGGTGATGAACCACAATGTCAGTATCCAAACCAGGCATATCTTTGTAAGACTAGGCAAAGATTTCCATGTAGTCATGCATCATCTGAATCAACCGCTGTTTCACACTGAGCTCCAGGTTTGCACCGATCTTGACTTCCTTTTTGTCTGTCTCAGTACCCAGATTTACTGTTTCCACTGGCTCTTCATGTGGCTGAATGGCCCTCTCTTCCTGGAGTAGCAGTCTTGCAAGCTCACCAGGCACTTCACAATCATCTTCACCTTCGTCTTCGGCTAAGTTGATCGGACTTTCGAAGTCATAACTGGCAGTAGCAGAGTCGTTACCAGTGAGATCCAGAGTGGATTGGGACCTGTATATGTGAGTGTGTGTAAATAGCTGTTTTGCAATATATAATAAAGAAAGACAAGGAGCGCAAGATTTGAAATGCAAAAAAATGTCCAATGCTTTTATTAATGATATATGAAAATGACACACAAAAGCCCTCACAAATGAAGCCACGGTGCCCCGGGTAAGACACCGGGCCATAAAGTTTCACAATATTGTCTGTTACAAATTCAAAACAAAGGAGTTCATTACTGAGTGACAAAAGTAATAGGTATGAAGTCTTTCTCCGTCCAGTTACTTGGTCCACCGCCGGTCGTAGGGTAGATCCAGCTGTCGAATTCAGATTCCTCCACGTCATCTTCAATGGCATTAACTCCCGAGTTGCTGATGAACACAGGAGGTCTTCCAATCCTTGCACTACGAACAACCTTCTGAGATTCTGCAGTGAAACCCAAACCAAACTTGTCAGTCTTCTGAGTAAAATCAGGAAGTAGGCCCCAGTTTGCACACTCACCCTTCTCAACAACAGCCCGAGCATCCTTTAAGGAAGCCATCTTCAAAGGAGAATTTTCAATCACGGTCTCAGCTGACGCCAGTGTCTGAGGAACCTCTTCAAAGTGTTGGAATGGAGTCTCAATGAACTCCCCATCCATTTCTATGTACCGGAATGAGTTGAGGTGGCTGACCATATACTCTTCCTCCCCCTGCACTGTCACAATCTTCCCTCTGACCGGGTACTTAAGCTTCTGATGTAGTGTGGAGGTCACCGCTCCAGCTTTGTGGATCCATGGATGACCCAACAAACAAGAATAGGACGGTCGGATGTCCATCACATAGAATGTAGAATCAAAGACTTGAGAACCAACTCTGATTGGAATGTCAACCTCCCCGTGCACCATCCTTTTAGACCCATCAAAGGCCCGGACAACGATGTTACTTGGCTTCAGCTCTAGCCCTTCGCAATCCAACCTGTCTAGAGCTTTCTTGCGTAAGACATTCAACAAAGAACCAGTGTCAACCAACACATGTGCAAGAGTAGTGCCCCTGCATTCAATGGAGACATGCAGGGCATCATTATGGTTCTTCCCTTTGGCAGTCAGATCGGCGTCGGAGAAACCCAAACCATTATCAGCAGTTAAATTGGCCACATAATCGGTAAACTGATCAGCTGATGTCTCTTGTGGCACGTGGGCCGTCTTCAGGAAGGTAATCAGAGCCTTGGCATGGGCCTCTGAACACAACAACAGTGATAACATAGAAATCTTCGATGGGGTTTGCCCCAGCTGCTCAACTACATTGAAATCACTCTTCTTGATAATCTTAAGAATCTCTTCCATCTCCTGTTTGGAAGCTTCAATAGTGGTGGTCTTCGGTGCCTCCGTCTGGGCAGGCATATCAGTGGCTATCCCTTTGCCCCGAGCATCAGCTGACTCGGCAGCAGGGGTAGAAATAGGAACTTGATCAGGAAGGGAAGTAGGCACACTTGCAGGTGTGATGACAATAGGTCTCTAGATAGTTGGTGGTGTAATATCTGGTGAGAAAAGTATACCACTGCGGGTGACTTTGGCAGGCCCGGTGATGTTGCTGATGCCGGTATTAGTATCAAACTCTTGTTTAACTCCAAGAACATAAACATCCGCCCCATAGTGCCACGGGACATCTTTGTCAGATGTATAGGGGATAGGTCCCGGAACAATGATGATTATAGGTGCAACCTTCTGAGCAGGCATAATTTTGACAAGCTTCCTTGAGGGGGCCTTGGGAGAATTGTTGAAAATGGTAACAATGGACACTTCTTCAGTAGGGGTAGCAGGAACAACAAGCTTCTCAAACAGGATTTCTTTATTATCCATCAGGTTTTGGATTCCTGACTTCAAAGATGGGCAACTAGTGGGTGAAACAGAACATAGATGGCAACCTTTACTACATCCCGGAAATAAACTGGCTAGCAACAGGTTCCTTTTGACAGTCAACAGCGGGGTAACAATATCATCCACAGAGACTACAAACAAGTCTTCCTCTACAACATTTACTCCATGTTTGGGCATGGGAGCAGTCACAACATTGGGCCTCTCGGGCGCTTTGAACTCAATCTCTTTTGCATCAATCAAGTCTTGGACCTTATTCCTCAAAGTCCAACAATCATCCGTAGTATGCCCCGGGCCGTCAGAATGATAAGCGCAACGGGGATTGGGGTTATACTTTGGAGAAGTTGTATTCGGATTCTTTGGGGCTTCCCTTAGAGTTACCAAATTGGTCTTCAGCAATTGCGGCAGTATCTGGGACAAGGTCATGCTGAGACGAGTGAACTGCCTTCTAGGTCTCTCTTCTCTTTGTTGGTTGTGACGCTGAGGAGCAGCAGCAGGTTTTGAAATAACCACCGCGTTGACAGCTTGGCGGTGTTCAGATCTATTTGGTCTCCTTGAACCATAGACAACACTGGATTCTTTCTTGAACGACTTCTTTTCAGTGCTCGAGGAGGCACCCTTCTGTATTTTCCCTGACTTGATACCGACTTTGATTCTCTCACCAGTCAAGATAAGGTCTGTAAACCCGGCTGAAGAATTCCCGATCAAATGGTTGAAGAATGGACTAGACAGGGTCCCCAGAAACATATCAACAAGCTCACGGTCAGTTAAAGGTGGCTGCACCCTTCCAGCCAGGTCTCTCCATTTTTGAGCATACTCTTTAAATCCTTCACCCTCCCCTATTGACATACCCTGGAGTTGGGTACGCGTAGGAGCGAGGTAGGAATTATACTGGTACTGCTTATAGAATGCAGTAGCCAAATCCTCCCAGATACGGATACTGGCTCCATCCAGCTGATAGAACCACTCGAGTTGAGTCCCTGAAAGACTGTCCTGGCAGAAATGGATCCACAAGTTCTTATCAGCTGTGTAAGGCTGAATCTTCCTTACATATGACCGGAGGTGCAGCTTTGGGCAGGAGGCTCCGTCATATTTGGCAAAAGAAGGTGCCTTGAATTTATGGGGAATCACCACCCCGGAGGATAAGCCTAGGTCTCCAAAGTCCAACCCGGGCACATTCTGTATCTCCATGGCGCTCAAGCGGTCCTCCAACTGTTTATACCTATCCTCGGCAGGAGGATACTGTTCTTCATCATAATCCGTCTCGTTGTCGGAGACCACGGGACTAGGAACCCTTCTCTCTTGAGGGCTGTCTTTCCCTACTAATGAAGTAGTCAGCTCAACCTCATTCTACAGTCCATTCCCAAATCTGCGTCCAGTGTTGAACAAGACGGTCCTCTTCTTCTTCTTCTTCAGAATCAAAGTCTTCAACTCCTGTTGACCCTTGGCTAGGCTCATAACCAACTCTGGGAACTGGGCATTCTGGGCCTGGAGGGCCTTGATGGCTTGTTCAGTGGAAGGTTCAGTAGACATGATGATTGCTGAAATAAACAGCGAAGAAGATAAGTGACCTGTAAAAAGGGTACCTGTTATGCATATGATGAATGGTATGCTATTTATGTAATGCATTCAAGGGTTCGAAAATTCAAATTCGTTGCAGACAAAAAGGAACACACGTCATATTAAGAAGTAACTTGTTTAGTACATCAGTGCCTCATGGGCGAAATATTACAAAATACTTAATGCGAAAAGACATTGCGCATCCTCTTTGGAGCGATGTAAGTGTTGAGGGTCTCTTCCTCGTGAAGTCGGCGGGTGAGCTCCAAAACCTTCTTCTCACTGGCATGTAAGCTGGCTTCAAAAGCATTCCGTTCTTCCTTGAGTTGGATCCAACTCTTTTGCATTTCTTCCCATGATGTTGGCATGTCAGGATGTAGGATGGTGTATGGAACCTCTCCTTCCATAACAGGCTCTTTGATCACGGGGAGAATGTGAGGATATGGCATCATAAGATTATGGGAGCGGGTTCGTACCCACTTGAGGTAAGGATCAAGGGGGATGGAATTCTTGTGCCCCAGTGTCTTACTATCTACCTTGTTAGGCATCCTCCAAGCTCTGATGAACCTTTGTCGAAGTCCTTGCGCATCGTTGTCGAAGTCAAAAACTATGTCAAGAATCAGCATGTCACGAGGGCCATCCCTCCGAGAATATCCAAATTGTCTCAAGGCTAGACAGGGGTTGTAGGTAATGCCTCCCCTAATTCCAAGTAAAGGAACATTAGGAAATTCTCCACAACGATCAATGATAGTGACATTTCCTCTGGCCCGAGAACACCAATGTACATCCGAATGCGTGAGGGTCATCAATCGTTGTGACCACCTTAAACCCTGCTCGTTCTTCAAAACTGATTGTGGAAGGTGAGAAATAAAACACCTTGCCAGGAGAGGAGTACAACACATGAGAACACCTCTTTTTCTCATTGTTCATGTGTAAAATGAGTGGAGGATGTCCCCAAGCAATGTAGGTATGGGATTCATGGACATGAAAATCTTGACAGCATTCACATCTATAAGTTGATCAGGATTTGGGAACAACACCAACCCATAGACAAGGAGTACCACAATCTCTTCAAAGGCTTATAGATCCAGAGAATTCCAACATTCTTGTGCCTTCTCAAACAGGAACTTTGCCAGGAATCCCTTGATACCACTTCTGATTTCCCAATGCCCCTTGATGTCAGATGGTTGCAGACGTAATGCTTGAGCAACATCTTCAAGCTTTGGTTCCTTTTCCGTACCGTTGTAGGGTAGTTGACTAAGAATAGGAATTCTCAGAAGTTGAGAAAATTCCTCCAAAGTAGGCACCAATTGATAATCAGGGAATGTAAAACAGTGGTGTAGGGGGTCAAAGAACTGGAAGAGAACTTTTATCATATCTTCTTCAATGTTGGTGTTGACCAAGCTGAGGAGTCTACCATGTCTTTCACTGAAGAGAGAGTTCTCGGGAATCCTGGATGTAAGCTCCTTGAGCTGAGGAGGGATCCTTACAAGGTTGACCTGAATTGTTTTCCTGCGGAGAGACTCCATGTCCTACAAAACAAGAACAAAGATGAAGATCCAAACCCTTGAAATGGTTAGCAAATGCATATGATGCTTTATGATGTTATGTACATGTATGCAAAAGTAAGCAGGTGTATATACAGACAGTCATATTCACACAAAGTAAACAAGTCCTTAGGTTTAGGCTTGCATGGGGTTCGTAGGTAAGTACCCTCTTGAAGTTAGTTGGCTCAAAACCTATCCTATAAATAGTAATCGAGTTCTAAGGAGCTCAATATCATTGGATTGTTTTCTATGTTCATTGTTTCGATTTAGCCACTTAACTGGCGACCAAAATATTCCAAGAAAACAACCCTCAATGAGTGTAGTATCGAGTATCTACCAACTTCGGACTGCACCAAAGTCGGTCATCTCACTACCCCTAAAAAGGCCAAGATGGTCAAGTAAGGTTCTAAGGTCAGTTGATGCTTCACGACACCACGCGGCGGCCCTGTACTCTCCTTGACTTGACTCAAGGGTTACCGGTACTCACCAAAGTGCCACATCAACGTAGCTACTTCTTCAACCATGTCGGTATACCCCGCACAGTTCCCTCACAATTTGTTGCTACTTCTAAAGGGTATCCCCAGATCCGGGTTAGGATCTATAAAACTCCGATACAAGCCCACAAAGTTAAAGCACATAAATCATACAATTGAAAACATGGTGATCTAATCCTAAGGTACACCTCACTTATAAATATTCCCCATCAGAGTCGCCAGTTCTGTGATCGGTGGAAATAGAACTGACTGTTTTGGAATGCTGGTTCGCGTTTGCATTTCGCAAAATGTCGCGGTAAGCAAGAGTCGTCACCGTCTTTTATTTTCTCCAACAAGGAAAGGACAAAAGCACAGCAAAATTCCTTTTCGAGATGTTTCTCGGGTTCGGGAGGTAGATTATAGAAAGGGAAGGTGTTAGCACCCTTTCTATCCGTGGTTATCCACGAGCTCTTAGGTACTTGCTCACTATGTTTTCAAAAGATTTTTTCTTTTCTTGTGTTTGTGGGTTTGAAAAAGTTTTGTTTGAAAACTTCGATTTAACTCTTGTATCTGTCCTCAAGAGTGTATGAAGTGTTTGTTTGAAAACTTTGTTTGAAAGTGTAAGTGCGAAAAGTATTTTTGTTTCGAAAGAGCAAGTACCCGAGAACCTCTACCTACTCAAAATAAATTAAGCTGTGTAAATGTCCTTTAGACAGTACTATCCCACTATTGAGAAGTAGGTAGCACCGTCGTTGGAGTTTTTTCGGGTCAATTCGATTAATGGGACATGTGGTCACTAAAGCAATGGTAGGATGCCTTAGCGGTAACCCTAATGTCTTAGATCGTTTTATCCGAGGCAACCGTTTCGAGGCAACTTTGATCTTTAGACAGGAGGGCGACCTCTAAAACAACCTATACTCAATGACCACGTCGAGGCAACCAAGTGAGGCGTACCTTAAGAGTGCGCATGTGCGAGTGTGTCAAGTTTCAGTTATGTTATCTTTGTACATGTTATGGTGAGCTACAATTGATTTTAATTTGAGGATAAGTCTTGTCATGCATAGCCTAGTTAGCATACATCTAGCAGTTAATAGTTGCGGAAAATAAAACTAAGCTATTACAAGGCGTCGGGTATTTACATCGCCAAAAACAAACCCTTGAAAAGTAAATTGCGGGAAATAAATAAAAGCGGTAAAAAAGGTCCTAATTACAGCTATTACATCCTCGGAGCAAATACAATTATATGATAAAAACATGAATAAAATAAACATACGCGCGAGCAAAATTGAATCAGAGAGTTTTTTTAGGGTTTTGACCCTTTTTAAAGAAGAAAGAGATTTTTTGTTATTTTGCTTTTAATTAAATTAAACCTAAACTAATTAATTAATTAAATAAAAGAAAGATGTTTTTTTTGTTGAGTTTTTTATGTTTTAAGGAAATAAAAATAACATGATTAAAAGTCATCAAAAACCCTAATTCTACATTGATTTTATTTATTGTGAAAATATTGAAATTAACCTAATTAAAAAAAGCTAAATTAATCATGTTAGTATTTATTTACAAAATAACTAATTAAGGGTGAAATTAATTTTAATAAATAATAATAAAAAAATATTATATTTTAGTTTTCTGATTTTATTATGAAAAAAATTAATTTGGTTAATTAAGTAATAATAATAATAATTAATAAAACAATTAAATGAAAAAATATAAGAGAAAAAAAAAAGGAATAAACCCAGGGGGTGATGGGCCCAAGAGGAGGTGTTTCTGAAATTCTCAAGGCCCAATTGCTGGAAGCCTTTTTGACTTTTCTGGATCTTCCACACGTACATTGACCAGGGAGTATGATAGTCCTTCAATCCTGGCCTTCAGATTTGGCCAGGAGCCACTTGGCATGCTGAGATTTGAAGTATATGGTAGACTCCCTTTGCAAGCTTTGCACAAGAACGCCTGAAGAAAAAGAACAAATAAACGTTTGGGGGACCTGGGATTCGAACCCAGGTCCCAAGGGATAATACTCCAATGCCTTTGCCAACTGAACTGTAACGCGCGTTTGTTAAGTGTATGGACAATGAATATTATATACAAAAAATAAACAATACGCAGTAAAACAAAAACAACGCGCGCTTTTTTCAAACTGTCCAATGGTATGTCAACACATCATCGTCTTCTTCGTTTTTTCTGCACAATTAGAATCAGATAGCGGGGGTTTTTAACCTCCACTATCTAGCTGCACAAAAAATAGCGATTAGCAATACAGTGCATATAAATATTTCGCGAGGTATTGGTCTTGTTCGTCTTGGTCACACGAGTTCAGTCATGTATCTCATGAGTCCTAATTTTTCCTGGTTTAGAAAGCCCTAATTGAAAGCTCAAGAACCCTAGAAATTTGATCATGGTATCTTTTGATTCAGGGCGTTATAATCCAATTAAATCATTCCATTAGCTTGGTATGGTTCCTAGCAATGCAAAACAATCAAGAAAACATGTTAAATACACATGAATTAAGCATTACGATTTTGAATAAAAAAGGCAAACCGTGGTTCTGTATATGACGATTCTTTGAGCTTTAACGCTTGAGTTTGATTGCAAAACGTTCCTAGAACCTCCTGCAACGTATTTGAATCAACAAAAACCCTTGAATCGCCCTAGAATGCAAGAACATGTTTTTAATTTTCTTGAGATTTCTTGAAACTGTATGGTTGTTTTTGCAGCCTTTCAATCGTCCACTAGGTCAGGGTTTGCTTGCTTATGTATAAGGCAATTGAATTAGGTCAAAAAGCTGGGCCAATATCCATTGCATTGATGTTTAAATCTTTGATTGGAAATCAAATATTTTTGATTCTTCATGATTGAACAAACTTGCCAAAATTGGATTTTTTTGTATCTTTGACTTGTGCACGAATTTGCCAGCATGTTTAGGTCATATTTGCTTCACAAAAAGATTTAAAAAAAAATCTTCTATTTTCTTATGATTTAAATTAATTAAATGGATTAATATTAATTAAAAATCCAATTAATCAATAAAAAATAAGAAAATAAATCCAATTACTCTTGATGGGTCGTGCATAGGTCATGGGTGAAGTTTCAAGAAGAGATTTGAGGCCCATTAGCAAAAATAAGGTGTTTTGAGCAAAGTTGACTTTTGCAAATTCATGAAAATTTCCTAACTTCTCCAATGCACAACTTACTCAATTTTGATCCTATGACCATTTTCTTTGACATTTTGGAAAGCTCTTGAAGTCCTCTAACCAATTCCTTTGGTCCCATGTCATTTGGATGTACCAATCTCAAGTTATGACCTTTGACTCAAAGTGCACTTTTGTTGACTTTTGAAATTGACCTATAATGTAAAAATTGGCAACTTCTTGTGAGGGCATTTCTTGAACTTGGAGTGTGAAGATGGATTATAGGAAATTACATCCTCTTTAAAATGAGCATTGGATGGGATTTTTCTGATAAACCATGAAAAAGTTATGCCTTAGTCAAGATACAATTGACTTTTCAGCTGTCCAAAAATAGTAACTTTTTGCACCTTGATGATTTTTGAGCTATTCTTGTGGAATCATGATCAAGACTTGATCAAATGATGATTGCGGACTCAAAATAGGATGTTGACCAAAAATTCTGACTTTTGACTGCAAAATGACCATTTTGCCCTTGCAGTTGACTGTAGGTCAAATGGAACTTTTGACTGTGCAAATTGACACTGTGAGTCTTGAAACTTGGCATGTAGGTGCTAGAGAATGTATATGGGCCTATGAGACTTGTTTGAACCATTGAAAACCCCAAATTCCTTGAAAGAACCAAAACCCTAATTTCAACTGTCTTAGGAGATGGTTTGACTGTGCAACCTTTGAGCAATCTTGAACCATTTGGAGATCATTCTTGACAAATCTTGAGGAATTTGGGAGGGAAAATTTTGGGGTACAACACATTGCATATCCATGAAACTTTTTGCACATCTAAAATAAAAAAATGCTTTTGCATACCCAAACATTTTCATACATTTTCATTCTTCATCCATCAGCATAAAACTCATTTCTCTTCCACTCGCAGAGAACTTTCAACCAGAACCCAACAAGGTGATAACCGGATACTCAAATCGAACTTGAAATAGTTACGAAGCAAACACAACATTCGCTACAACAATGGAAGAAGGTCAAAAATCCACAATCGAGGATGTCATTACACCTTAAGAAAACACTCAGGATCGACCCCGTCCTATACAAGCTTCAATTAAGAACCCTGATGTACAAGAACACGCCATTTTCCAAGATTGGTATACTCCATCCCACAAATCTATTGAGTATCATCAATTTGCATTCCCTGTGCCGAAACCCCAAGGGGAAAACCTGACCATGGATACTGAAGAGCCTCAAGATGTCGAGGACACCAGAAGATACCACATGCTGGAAAAGAGGCTTAGCGCCATAGGGGGGCATGACACTAGCTCTGATACTTCTGCTTTATGTTTGGTTAAAGACGTGGTACTGCCTCCGAAGTTTAAGATGCCAGATTTCGAGAAGTACAAAGGAGATAGTTGTCCTAAAAATCATTTAAAGATGTATGTTAGGAAAATGGAAGCATACCCACGTGACAACAAATTACTTATTCATTGTTTTCAAGACAGTCTTAGTGGAGTATCATTAGAACGATATACACAATTGGAAATAAACCACGTCCCCACCTGGAATGACTTGGCAGTGGCATTTCAGAAGCATTATCAATACAACACTGACATGGCTCCAAGTTGCATACAACTGCAAGATTTATCTTAGAGGAGTGACGAATCCTTCAAAGAATACACATAGAGATGGAGGGAGTTGGCTGCTCGAGTAAAACCACCCTTATTGGATAAGGAGTTGGTAGACATGTTTATGAGCACCCTACGAGGTCATTACTATGAAAAAATGTTGGGCAGTATACCATCACGCTTCTCTGACCTAGTAATAGTTGGGGAACGCATCGAGAACGACATCAAAAATAGAAAATCCAAAGCATCTCGAGTAACCCAACTGGTTAATCCCTTGGAGACTTCCAAGGGGAAGAAGAAAATGAAAAAAATGCAGTATGGGGAATTTACCAAGCTCCAGATACTCCGTCTCATGTGCCTTATCATCAATTTTCGTATGCAGCAGATGCTCAATACCAACAACCACACTCTGGTCTTCAACACCAGCAGCCATGGCCTGTACCACAGAACCAACATGTTGAGATTTCACCTCAACATCAACGTCAGAATCGACAAGTTCAGAATCGAAACAATCATCAGCAACACCCAAATCAACATAGGCGTCCAAACAGCCGAGAAGGGGAAACTCACCAGTTTGACCCAATCCCTATAACATACAATCAATTATGGTTATATCTGGTCCAAAATTCATCAATGACCCCTAGACAAACCAAATTCATGAAGTGTTCATTTCCTCCTTGGTACAACTCGGATGTTCAATGTGAGTTTCATGGTGGAGTAGCAGGGCATTCGATTGAAGAATGCAATTCATTCAAAGAAGCGATAGAAGATATGATTAACAATAAGCAATTAACTTTTGAAGAAGATGGTCCGCATATAATGGAAAATCCCTCGCCTTGATTAATGGATCACTAAAGAAGCTCACCTTTAGATCATTAGGCCTCAATCATTTCAAATTGTAATTTCTTTCTTGCTAAGTGTTATTTGTTATAAACTTTGTACTATTTGGTCAAGTAACTCTAATAAAATAAGCATGCATGTTTTTGAAATCGATTCATTCCACAAATAATCAACGAATTTCCATTTCCATTCTTCTTTTCCATTTTCAAATTAACAAACTTCGATGGAGAATGATGAAAATACAAAATAATCGAATTTTGCTGACATATGCTTTTTAATAGTAATACTTAGCTGACGATGTAAGGCATTGTTTCAATTCCTAAACAATGGAGAAATAAGGAGTTAATCCGTAGTTAACCCCCTCGAGCCAGAAGTTGGAGTTTTGTTCTATTTTCTGGAGGAAAAAACCCTTAATTTAAACTAGGGGCAGGTGTAGCGGTTGAAATGTTTTAAGACTAAGCCATTGGATTGACTTGACTTATACAAATCAAAATAAAAATCGCCACTGTGCTTTATTGTTTCCGAAGGAATGGGAAAAGAGAGAGTAACCCAAAAAGAGGAGGAAAGATTCAAGGTAAGGGGGTTGGTTATGCAAAGGGAAGGTATTAGCAACCTAAACATCTACGGTACTCCGCATGAACCTCTTTGAAAAATCTATATATTTGGCTATGAAAAATGTTGTATAAAAATGGATGGTGGAGGTGAGAAAAGAAATATATTTATTTTATAATTTTTGCACCCGCCGCGGTTGCGAACCTTTAGTGTCTACGTACCACCTTTTCGTGCAATAGGGGATCAGGGTACACGTAGTTCCTCTTTCAAAAATTTAAAACACAAATGTGTTGGTTAATTTTATGAGATAAAACATCATCGTCATTGTCCGTGTGGAAAACATACCTACTACCCACAATTATGAGAAAGGAGAATTTGCATCATCTCAAAATGGAGGATATGGCATGGATCTTAAAACCAACAATGCCTCACTCAACACCCAAGTGGAAAATATCTATCTTCACTACATATTGTAGAAGTATAGTTGTTTGAATCACTACAAGGATTGACAAGAGTTCAATCTTTTGAGAAAAGTTTAAAGATAAAAGCCAAAGTGGAAAAATGGTTTGAATGAGATTGATTGACTTTTAGTCTTCTCACAAAAATGTCAAGGTATTATTAAGTTGTTTGGAGTTTATTTATGAAAATGTTTTGAAAATGCATGGACATAAGTCCAAGTTTATTATGAAAGTGGTTCAAGTTTAAAAACAAGAAGAGTTTTCAAAAGGAGGAAGAAGATTTTTGAAATTAAAAAAGATGGGAGGAGAAGAAGGGACTATCCTAAAGCATAAGGTAAAAGCTAGGGATAAGAACCATCTAACTGACAAGAAGCCAATACTTGACATTATGAGCCAATATATAATTCCCATTCCTGAGATTGAAAACTAATCAAGCAAAAAATACTAGACCTCTTGAGAGAACCAAACTTCAAGTATATTAAGTCTTCACAAAAATTGGGCAGAGTAACGGTCGTATACAGGTGAATTCCAGATTACAAACAAAGGGTATAAGCACAATAACATGCATACAAAACAAACAAACAACCCAATGTCTTGAGGTAAACCTCAAGAGCTCCAGACAAAATAATCATATAAGATCACAAGGTCTCCAATCATAGGCCCATGTTTCTAATCCTAAGTCCAAAAAGTCCAATGCTCCATAATGCCTAGGATAGTAACCAAATAGTCCAAGTACCATTACAGTTTTTTTATGGTTTATGTTGATTATTAAGTATCTTAAAAAAGGAAAAGCTCAAGTGAGCAAAGTAAAAATGACAAGAAAGTAAATACTCAAATGAGCAAAGATGAAAATGGCATGAAATGTAAATGCTAAAAGTAAATAGTGCATAAAAATAAAAGGGGCATATAATAAAGATAAAGGATAAAGTTAATTATTAGTGGTTAGTTGGATGATCATCTTGAAACTTGCATTTGGAACTCATTAGAAGATTGGTATAACCAAAGCCTCCACACAACAAGTTGCATTTGCTGATTGTCAAGTATATCATCCATTTGGAATTCTCACAAGTGTCATTTAATGATCAACAATGTTTAAGTGATCTGCATTGACTAAAGGTGTTGTAGATCCATTAGAGGATTGGTAGAGTCAAAGCCTCCACACAATGAATCTTAAGTTTATTGGATCAAAGAGATCAAATTAACATACTTGGGCTTGCAAACATAAGTTCGGGTCGCGAATGATCATTTATTCGAATCGGGATAAAATTTAGCGCTATGTTAAGCAATCGTAAGTGGACTTATATAGAAGTCACACCTATTTTGAGGCCGGTCAATAGCAATCTATGCACCATTTGTTCTGAGACATGATATAGAGATCATGCTCCAACAACATTTAGTGCAATAAGAAGGGGATGAGATGAAGAGGGATGGGAGAGAATATACAAACCACTTTTGAATTAAATTTAATCAAACTATTATTAAAATCATTCATCCATTTTTGTGGAGTTAAACTCAATACCATAGATCCAATAAAGTTAATAAAGTTCATGATCCAAAATTTAACCCAAGATCAGCCAGAAAATAGTCACAAAATAATATTACATTTTAATATATACAAAAGGGTTTAAAAATAATGTTTAAAAATAGAAAATAAAGAGAAAAATATCAACTATGTTCAAATTTATCAAGAAATAAAAAGTAAGACCATAGAAAAATCAGAAAAAGGCTCAAATAATTTTACAAATTTTTTGGTAATATTTTTAAGTAAGAAATTATTTTTAAAATTAAAAGAAATGGGTAAAATAAACCAAAAATGATAAAAAATAGTAAAGTCAGAAACAAAAATAAAACAAGGTCACCAATATTTGTCACAATATCATTGGATCACTCCATAATTTTTTCAGAATTTAAAAATGCATAAAAGTATTTTTAAACATTTAAAACAATTCAAATAAAGTGTAAATTTATAAAAAATACCCAAACACAAAATTAAATTGTGAAAAAATAAAATCAGAAAGAGAATAATCAAAATATTTTTTCATAATTTTTTTAGATTTTTTGGACTTAAAATGAATTTTCTATGATTTTTTGAAATTTAAAACAATTAAAATATAAAAATCAGAAAAGAAAATAAAAGTAAAAATATATGGACCATTGGATGAGAGTCAAAACGCATTAGTAATCAAATCCAAGGGATCTGGCGTGCTGTGCATATCATGGTCATTAGTGAATAAAGTACAGAACCAAATATAAATCATATTTTCAAAAATAACAAGTGGCGTGCTATCATTGGTTGGAAGATGACACATAAGTCATCTTCAACCTCCAGCCAACGTGATTTACATGTCTCTCAAACTGTAAAATCAGAAGCTCAGACCTATGTCAATCGCTTCGTCTTTTCAAGACGAAGACAACCACACCCTCGCGCCAAATTTATATAAATTGTAGCTCAAGCAATTTGGAAGGAAAGTTTTGAAAAGGGATTTGAAATTTCATGGTCAAAACGTGTTTCCAGTAAAAGGTAAGTGTTACGACTAAAACCAGGGCAATGGGAGCAACACAATGATATCAGAGTTTTGAAGAATTGACGGAGGAATCTACCTATTGAAGTTGAGTTGCAGAGCTCTGAAACTGGACTTCTATGGAGCAGTATAGGGCACGATTCTTGAATGTAATTATATGGTTAGCTTCAGGGAAGATCAAGGAAGGTGAATTGATGGAAAAATTGGATTGAAAAAGGCTTGAGAATGGATTTTGAAGTTACTGAATTCTGAGTTGTAGAACAAGTTTGTGTTTACCGTGGTTTTTGGTAAACAATCGCTGATCCTCCAAAAAGGAAAGCCCTTTTGGTTATTCCCAGGATTGATCAGATTGGTCCCAGAACATATGCTAATTTTTATGCTGGTTTGATGTAAAAGTTAATATCTAGGAAGAACACACGTTCGACCGGGGAGTTGGCATTTGTGGTTTTGGAAAGCAAATATAAATGTAGGTAAAATGCAGGAAACATAAACTTTGCAAAAGAAGATCAAAACAATGTAAAAGATTTGATTAATAAAAGGTGGTGTTTCCAACGTACATTCTCAGTTATTCTTTCACACATAACGGGTACTTGAATAATGTTGAGTGACTAGTACAATAGGTTGAACACACAGAAAATCTACACAAACTTCCTATCTTTATACTAAAATTATGTAACTGTCGAGGGGTTGCCTTGCTCTAGGATGAAGACAAGTGTCCTTTGCATGTCCCTCGACCTCTATCTTCCTGTCACGTCGCTTTCCCTTAACTGCTAGGCAAACTGCATTTCCCTCCCTTCTTCAAATTCAAATATCCTTCGTCTTTGATGCTGACACGGGGGTTGCACTTCTAGTCGAAGGTCACATGACCTTTTCAGTCGAAGGCTTGATGGCGATGTCTGGTCGAAGACCAATTTGCAACTCAGATATTCCTCTAAGTTTTCCATCCATCGAAGTATTTTCCAGCTTGGATCCATTTGCTCTATTTTTGGCCCATAAGGCCAATTTATCGTGGGCGTTGAATTCAAGAGCCAACAAATTTCCCCCCAAGAATGTCTATTTCGACGTCGAGAGAAATAGTCATTCTTTGATATTCCTATTGGACACCTGTCTCTTTTGTCTACAAAGGCTCAACGTGTACTTTTCGCCTTCCAACAACTGCCACACTTAGAACCATCATTAATCTTTTCCCAAGACGTCTTTTCAATCAGCCGTTACCAAGCTGCCATGATGACCATTACTCCTAGAACCTAGGCAAGCATGTTAAACGTTCTCCATCACTTACACGGTAACTGCTTTACTGCTTGCCACGTGCCCCACTATGTATATAGGATTAAATGGCCTTGACGAGAAACACTTCTCCCTGGACATTATAAATAGCCTTGAGCTCTCTCTTTTGGAACTTTCACAACACTTAGCATTTTTCATCTCTTCTGCAGAAAAACACCTTACACCGTAGTGACTCTATCATCTTCGTTTTTCACCAAATAATAACAATGGCCTTCCTCTCCAACGCTCCAAACAACCCTAAGCCCAAGAATGTCTCTGACGTACAACATCAATCGGAGATTTTTTCCACAAGTTCTCCACCTACTTTGATTCAGGAGGTAAGGTTCGTCTCCGAACCTATGACCAAATAAAGGCGCGAAGTGTACAACTCTCAGCTCCTCATCCCCATTAGGTATTCTGGGGATATATATGTCATGCCTGGCCCTTTGTCTGCATGTATCGACAATCCCACAAAAAATAGTGCTTTCTTTCTGACTTACCCTAGGCTTAAACCTATAGGCTGTGCAAAGAAACCCAAGAGTGATCATGAGGATGCAACCCCAGCCAATCAACAACATGCTCAGACAAAGGAAGATATTAATCTTCAGTTCATGAATAAAGAGAATAGGATATTTCGATCGTGACCTAGCCTTTCTTCAGAATATTCAGACTGGATGAACAAAATGGAGAAGGTACAAACCTCAATTTGGAAAGAAATGGGGATCTATGACCTGGTGATGTTATCGAAGACATGGTTATCCTACTGCCCTCTCATGTTAGTGTGTTCATTATACTTCTGGGACAACACCCATTTCAGGTTTCATCTTTCTTGTGGAATGGTGACCCCGACCCTTTTTGATATAGCAGCAATTACCGGTCTTCGACCGACTGGTGATTACTTCGTCCCAGAAGATTTATCTGAGGATGCCATTGGGTTTTCAGCCACGAAGCCCACATATACCACATTCATCAATCACTTTCATGATAAATCTTGCAGCACTGTGTCGGAGGTGGAACATATAGCCTTCTTAGCTATGTGGCTATCTCGCTTCGTCTTCTGTACTAAGTCACTTCAAGTGACTAAGAAGTTGCTTACGCTTGCGACACAGCTTCACCATGGTTACCCTCTCTGTTTGGCTGAATTGATTTTGGCCAATCTGTATGAGTCCATCAGCAATGGCGTGACCTAACTCAAAGTCGTTGGAGACAAGGCAAGCTTGCTCCTCTCTGGCCCCTTTTGGCTTCTTCAACTCTGGCTCAACACCACTTTCGAATCTTTTCTTCCTCAAAAGAATAAGATAAATGAAGAGGCCCCAGAAATTGTAAATAGGAGGGTCGAAGGTAGCAGGTTAGTCTTGTTGACTCCGACTGATGAGGGTCAACAATTTCAAAAAGCCTTCACCAACTTTATGATGATGTTTGCAGAGCGCCAAAATTTTGTTTCGACCATGGCTCCCTTCGCCAGTCGAAAAGTTGGTCCAGAATGGTTCACTCGACCATTTCCTTCGGCTGATGAGGAGGACCAAGAGGACGAATATGCGGCTATTTGGGAGTCGTTTCTTCGACCCAGAATCATGCCGCTGAGATTCAAGAGTTCTAATAATCAAATGAGTTTGATTGCTTACCGACCAAATCTTGTCTCTCGACAGTTCGATATTGTTCAGTCACTTCCGTCTTCCATCTAATCTCGAGAGAAGCTGCTATTGTTTTATAATGCAGATTACTCAGAGGATGATACTACCAAGCACCTTGGTAGGTACATTGGTCAGACCGTATTAACTCTGTTCGACTTTAATCTTAGTTTTATGTGTTCGCCCATTTTTGAGGGGTGGTGGAGGCAATATTACAACGAAGAATTCTTCGACGAGAAGGATTTCACCCACCATCTTCGCGAGGCATTCAAGCTGGTCTTTGACAAGATCAAGAAAGGTAATATTTTTTCCTTTTGTATCTTTGTCTTAGATTCAATCATTTGACACCTAACTTATATTTGCTTCTTGTATAGTGGTCAAGAGGACCACCATCAAAAAGGTTGCTGAAAGCACCAAAGGGGGAGACCCTTCTGTGAACCCTTCACCAAAGGTATTCACTTTCTGCTATACCTTTCTCCTTCACTATTTTCTTTTATAGATGTTGATTCCTTCGACTCTTATCTTTCTGGGTGTTCAGAAAACCACTCCCAAGAAACGAAAGGTTTAGGAGATTGAAATCTCTAGTGATAAAGAAGAGGAATCTCCTCCTGTTCCTCTGAAGAGATAAAAATTAAAGAAACCAGCTCCTATGCCTGAGCCTCGCCCAAAGACAAAAATCAAGATTCCAGCTACCAAATCAAGGCCTCCTCCTGTAATCATCAGAGAGCCCACTGAGCAAGAGGTAGCCGCTAGGCTAAATAATCCTAGTGAGAGTGACAACTCAAGTCCCGACGCCGAAATTCCTCTTCACGTATTTACTTCGACAAACTCTGCTTATTTCTTGAACTAGCCCCTTTTTCCATAATAATTTTGAGAATAAAACTTTTTATCTTCAGGATAATGCTGGCACTTCTAAACAGGCTCCCATTCCTGTTGAAGGATATGTCACTTTGTTAAATAGTGAGGGAGATCCTTCTTATAGGCCTTCTTCAGCAAAAGGCTCCTTTGTGAGCTCATCTAGTGAGGTAAACCAAACTTCTGAGCATCAACATGAGACCATAGAAGATATAAATGAAGAAGGCCCTATAGGAGAATAGGAAGAAATCAGGGCTCCCCTGGAGGATGTACATGAAGGTGAAGAGGAGGAGGCTACTGATGTCGTAGTTGGAAAAGAGAGGGAAGGTATGCTGGAGGGGGAGAATCAGAATGAAAAAATTCCAGAGGCTGATGGCAGAGAAAACTCTACCGAGGGGGCCCAAAATCTTGCAAATACCGAAGCGGCCCATGTTCAAGCACATGTAGAAAATGTGGCTTCTGCTATTAACGAGGGAGCCCCTTCGACAGGGTCCCGCACCAAAGAAGATTTGGCCTTGTTGAAACAGCAAAATCCTCTGGGTTATTTGACTGCCATTCTTAAGGGTCGGGAAAGTTCTTCTGATCATAGTGTTTCAACTGTGTCTGGAAAATCCACCTCAACATCTCCTCTTGACGAGGCGCTTCAGAAGGTTAAGGCGCAAATTTTCAAAAGAGATTTAATGCTAACCTTGGAGGGAGAACCTACTGCTCCCTCCTTCCTGAAGACCACTTTGAGGGTTGTTGATCTCCTTGTTGCTTCTCCAGATATAGCTAGCGTTATTTTGGATTTAACTTCCATCATTGACCAAGTGTCAGCAGACTATAACCGTCGAAGGACTCTCACTCGCAAGATTGAAGAGGCCAACAGTCACATAGATGCTGCCTGGCACGCTGCTATTGAATCAGCCTCCAAAGTGAAAGAGCTGTCGAAGGCTCAAGAGGCTAGGCAAAAAGAAGCTGAGGAGATTGATCAAGACACAACTAATATGAGGGCGCAAATCAAAGAACTGGAGGCTAAAATTCCCGCCAACAATAAAAGGAAAGAAGAACTCTTTTCCATCAATACTGAGCCTGAAAGCTAAGAGGAACTTGCTGAAGGGTTAAAACATGCTGATCAGGATCAAATGCTCAACGCTAAACTTGAAACCCTACATCAGTCAAAGGCTCTGTGTGAAAGGCGTCTGGAATTACAAAGGATAAAATACATTCAGATCAAAGCTAATCTCCCCTTTTAAATTCTATCTCTGTATTTGTATAATCATCTATTGTAATGACTTAAGGCCATTATGGCAATTTTTAATGAAATTTCCATTTTGGATTTTTCCTTATTTCGACTGTGACTATACATTGGCTATTTTAACCTCTTGAAGCATAGGTCTATACTTTTTCAAGTATTTACCGTTTACTCTCAAGAGCCTTTGATCTTCATTTAACTGCTCGATCTCATAAGCTCCACCAGAGAAAGTTTGGATAATTTTGAAAGGTCCTTCCCACTTAGGGGATCATTTTCCCACACTTCTATCCTTTCAATCCATTGGGAGAATTACCTTCCATACTAGATCCTCAGGAAGAAATCTCTTAGGTTTTACTCTTCGATTATAGGATTTTTCCACCCTTTTCTTCTGTAATCTTAAGAGGTCTAAAGCTTTCAACCTTTCTTCGTCCAAATCAACTAATTCGTCTAACATCATGTTCCAATAAACTTCAGAAGGGATATCCTGATGTCTCTGAACCCTCGTTGACTGTAGACAAATTTCCACTGGCAATACCGCATCATGACCATAAGTTAGACGAAATGGTGTTGTTCCTGTAGCCTCTTTAGGAGAGGTTCGACAAGCCCATAAAACTTGATCTAACGTTTTATGCCAGTTTCTTGGCTTCTTTCCAACATGTTTCTTTATTAAACTGATTACTACCTTATTTGCAGCTTCGACTTGGCCATTGGCTTGCGCGTAGTAAGGGGTAGACGTCAACAGTTTGAATCCCATCTCCGTAGCAAATTCTTGCATTTTTCGACCAGTAAAGACTGATCCTTGATCTATCGTTATTGTCTCAGGGGTTCCAAATCTATATATAATTTACTTTTGAATAAATTCAATGACATTCTCTTGGTCTACATTGACTAAAGGAATTGCTTCAATCAATTTAGTAAAATAATCAATGCCCACCAATATGTATTTCTGGCTTTTAGAGGATGCTGGTCGAATTTCTCCAATAAGATCTAAAGCCCATCCTCTAAAATGCCAAGGTTTCACAATCGAATGAAGTTCGCTTTCTGGTACATGTTGGATGCCCGTATGTACCTGACATTCTTGACATCCCTTTGCAAACTCAACATAATCTTTTAACACAATGGGACAATACAGTCCTTGTCGAAACAACAACCATTTCATCTTAAGGCCTACTTGATGTGCTCCACATGCCCCGACGTGTGTGGTAGAAAGGGCTATGTATGCTTCTGTTTCACTTAGGCATTTCAGTAGCACACCTTCAGGTGTTTTCTTGAATAATTCATTTCCCATTAGTATATAGCTTAATGCCCTATATTTTATATTTCGCTCCGTCGAAGCCACTGGATTCCGTAAATAATTTACTATAGGCTTTCTCCAATCTTGTTTTGTCAGATTGTCTATGAACGAAATTTCGAAGTTTTCATGATCACTGTATCCCAATGATGTTGTTTCCAAATCTATTGGAGACAACTTAGTGGATGCTACTCTTCCTCTAACTTCGTTTTCTTATTGTAGTTTTTCTTTGGAACTTTATATCCAGAAGAGATCTGTGCTAAATCATTAGCCACTTGATTTTCCAATCTTGGTATATGTCGAATGTTAACCACTTCGAAATTCTTCAACAAACGCCTGGCTATTACGAAATACATGATAAGATTTGCTCTTATGCATTTGTATTCTTTCGTAACTTGTTTTAGGACTAACTCTGAGTCTCCCATTATTTCAACTCGAGTTGCCCCCAATTCTAACAAGATTTCAAGACCTACAATTAAAGCTTCGTATTCAGCCTTATTATTCGAACAATCTCCTTCGATCTTGTACTTAAATGTTATTGGAATTTTGTTTGGAGAAATAATTAGAACCACCACTCCAGTTCCGTCTTTATGACTAGAACCGTCAAAGTACAACTTCCAAGGTTCAATCTCCAAGTAATTTAGTGATTCTTCATTTATTGAGTGGTCGACTATAAAGTCTGCTACCACTTGACCTTTTATAGCCTTGAGAGGCATAAAGGTTAATGAATACTCAATTAATGCAAGTGCCCATTTGCCAATTCTACTGTGCAAAATAGGTTTCGATAACATATATTTGAAGACATCAAAACGAGATGAAACATAAACATCAACTGGTTTAATATATTGCTTGATTTTTGTACATGAGAAGTAAAGACATAAACATAGCTTTTCAACTTCGTTATATCTAGTTTCTGCATCATTTAAAACTCTAATGAGGTAGTAGATGGACCTTTCAACGCCATTCTCATCCTCTTGAGATAACATGCTCCCTAAGGTTTTATCAGATGCAACTATGTACAATCTCATACTTCTATTTCTACAAGGAGGTACCAGAATAGGTGGCTTGGTGAGGTACTCTTTGATTTTGTCGAAGGCCTCTTGTTGTTCTTGCCCCCATTCAAATCCTCCTTTGCTGATTCGAAGTAGTGGTGAGAAGGCTTGTGTTTTCCCACTGAGGTTGGATATAAATCTCCTTAGGAAATTTATTTTGCCAAGTAGAGACTGCAACTCCTTCTTGTTGGTTGGCGCTTTGGCTTCCAAAATAGCTTTGGTCTTGTTTTGGTTTATCTCGATTCCCTTTTTATGGACCACAAAGCCTAAGAAGTCCTATGCTTTGACACCAAAAGTGCACTTTAGAGGATTCATTTTTAGACCATAGTGTCTCATCCTCTCAAAAGATTGTCGAAGATGGTCCATGTAAGCCTTCCCTGAAATAGATTTGACAACAATATCATCAATATAAATCTGCATAAAAGTCTCAATAAAATCATGGAAGGTAGAATTCATTGCTCTTTGATACGTTGCCCCTGTGTTTTTTAGGCCAAAAGGCATCACTACCCATTCGTAAGTGCCTAAGGCCCCAGGGCAGCGGAATGTTGTTTTCGACACATCCTCTTCAGCAATAAAAATTTGATTATATCCAGAGTATCCGTCAAGCATACTCATGTATTCGAAACCAGCGGTAGAATCAACAAGCATTTCCGCCATAGGAATTGGATATTCATCTTTGGGTGTTGCAGCATTCAGATCTCTGAAATCAATGCACACCCTTAAGGTACCATTTTTCTTTATAACAGGTACTATATTTGCAATCCATTCGACATACCTGGTCATTCGGATGAACTTGCATTTCAGCAGTCTTTCGACTTTTGTTTTGATTTTCGACAGAATCTCCGGTGTAAAACTCCTTGGAGTTTTCTTGACAGGCTTCTTTCCAAGTTTTGTTGGCAATTGTAGTTCCACCAAACTTTTGTCAAGACCAGGAATTTCGTCATAATCCCATGCAAAGCAATCTCTGAACTCTTTTAACAATTGGGTCATTTCGACCCTGAGTTCTGGATCTATCTTCACGCTGATATATGTTGGATTTTTCATAGGACCTTCACTTAGGTTTATTTCTTCTAAGGGGTCTTGTGCTAGCATTCTAACACTGTTTGCCAATGGATCTTTTTCGAAACCTAGAGGTTCATCATCATAGATGGCGTCTAACCTCTGATTTCGTATTTCTTTCTCTTCCGAGTCAGGAGGTTCTGGGTCGAAATCCTTCTCAGGGCCTTCTTGGAAAGATACCTATTCACTGGCTTCAAGAGCCATATATTTGACTTCAGCCTCTAAGGCTGCTATCATTCTATTTTTGGCTACATATGCCGAAATCCTTTGTAGAACCTGTGATTCATTCATCATCACCAAACTCACTCCCCTAGCCTGTTGGTCGTATGTCATCAACCCCTCCATAGTTGATGTTTGATAAATCCTCTCTATCCCACTGAAAACCATGATCAGAGTGTAGATAAAGAGAGCAAAAAGCATTGGGCGCTGGAGTCAGATCAAAGTCAGGAGGGCTGCATGGCCCTATATGAGCCAAGTTCCTGTCGAAGCTATTTTTTCCAATGTTGTTAACTTCGCCCAGGTAGTAACTTTGATCAGCCTCAATGTTCTCTACGATACCATCAGGGCACCATATTGTAACCCTCTGTTGCATCGAAGATGGCACTGCACCTATGCCATGTATCCACTCTCGACCTAAAAGCAAATTATAATTTGGTTTTGCTGAAATTACCGTAAACATGGTAGGTCAAAGAATTGAGCCCACCTTGAGATCCAGTTGTATAACTCCCATAGTGGTTCCAATACCCCCTTCATAATTTGAGAGAACCATGTTGTGGGGCTTAATGTCAGCATCCCCTTTTCCTACTTTCCTCAGCATAGATTGTGAAATTATATTTATGGTCGCCCCACAATCAACCAAGATTTCATTTATGGTCACTTCCCCTATCTTTGCTCTGATAAATAGGGGCTTGAGGTGATTTTTCATCGCCTCAGTAGGTGGCCTAAAGAAAGCGTTATGCTCCTCAACACATCCATTATTCATCACGTAGTAACACATTGGCCTATGTCTGGCCATTTCTTGTTCGACCATCAAGTCAGTTTCTTCGACTTCGACCTGACGGTTGTACTCCCTGGGCAGCACTGATATTACATTTACCATAATATCTAAAGTATCGTCGAAGTCAGAATTACCTTCGTCATTCGACCCACATTATTCTGGCCACACCAGTCTTCTAGCAATTGGTTCCCTCTCCAGAGGTTTCCTTTGCTTCCCTTTTTCTTTTCTTGGCACGTTGGTGCTAGATTCTGGGCGAGGCTCTGCTGCAGCCTCTTTCTCGGCTTTCCGCCGTCTTTGAAATCTTCGCCATTGGCAGCGAGACATAGGGCTCTTCCCCTTGTAGTTGCTTGATATGTGAGCCACTTTATTCGTTGTAGTAGCATGGTACTCTTTCCTATAATCCAAAGAAGAGCCCCTTGGCACGTCAAACGTTCGCCATTTTTCCTCATTGGTAATTTTTTTGCCCACATTATTGAGCCAAGTATCCACATGTACATTAGTTGGAGGCTGAAAAGTTGGTGGCCTCCTCAATTAGTTCATGGGTCCCTTTTGATATGCCCTCCTGGGATCATATCTAACTTTTGGATCCATTTTTGGCTGAGCATTGGTGCCCCATTTTTCCTTCACCGCTCTCACACCTTATATGTGCTCCGCAGCCTTGTCGAAAATGGAACTGCATCTGGGACACATCATCACTTCAAACTTTTTCTTCTGGCATCGATGTAAAAATTCTGCCAGATTCTCATTTTCTTTTGGAAATGCTGTCTTGTTCACTTCCTCTTGTTGAATAGCCTCCTCCGAAGCCTTGGCCTCAGATACCTTGACCATGTTTACCTCCACGTTGCTCTTGGCAACGAGGTTTGGTTTTTTCATCTTGGCTTCCAAGTTTTCTGTCGAACCCTTAACGGGAGCCAGGTAAGAACCTGTAGTGGTTCTCTTGTTGGAGCTTTCAGCAGCTCCTTTGTTTGAGCTTTCAGTAGCTCTTTTGCTTGAGCCTTCAGTAGCTCCTTTGTTCAGGCCTTTAGTGGCCTTCCTCACCCCTTCGAAAATTTTCCTAGATATGTTTCCAGTAAAATTGTAAATACAGGCTTGTTGATGAAGTCCTCAAAAACTTCGACCATATGGATGCCAACTGGTTCAGCATAGTGTGCATCCATTTGTAGCGGGTTCGCATCTATTTTCATTGTCGGCTTATCAGCGAACTTGAGCCTTCCTTCTTTGAGTGCTTCTTGAACAAGATCCCTAAAAAGAAAACATTGTGAGGTTTTATGGCCCAAAAAATTATGATATTTACAAAAACCTCTTTTCTTTGTTTGTTCTAAAGGAGGCATTTTTTCCCAAGGGGGCACTCTCATTTGGCCATCTTTGACTAATAAATCAAATATTTCGTCACATTTAGTGATGTCGAAACTATATGTTTTCTTTGGGAATCTGTCACTGTTCCTTTCGGACTCAACATGATTCTTCCCATTTGAGAGCACTAGCAATTTACAAGAGTATGGCGGCCCTTATTTTAATTCTGCTAAATCTATCCCGCCTTCTTCGACATCTATAGGATCGCTAGATGTCTCTAGATCGTCATCATCCATTTTGACATAGGCTACTCTTTCTCTTCGGTTAGTTTTGGTCGCTTTAGCCTTTTCGGCTTTAAGGCGTTCTACTTGCCGAACTTTATCGGCCAGCTGGGCCATGTCTCTCAAGTATTGGGTATCTAATTTTTTCCTAATGGAATAATCTAGGCCCCCTGCTGCCATTTTGACCAATTCATGTTCAAGAACTTGGGTAAAACACCTGGCTTTAAGCAGTCAAAACCTATTCAGATACTCATCTATTGGCTCAGTGAATCTCCTCTTCACACTAGCCAATTCTTTCAAACTTATTTTGGTCTGTCCCATGTAAAATTGTTCATGGAACATCCTTTCCAATTGATTCCAATTATGGATCAAATTGGATGGGAGGGTAGTGAACCAAGTAAAAGCGTTTTTTGTTAGAGAACTTGGGAAATATTTAATCCTAAGGTTTTCGTTGTTTGCTATCTCCCTGGCTTCTATCAAATATATCGCCACATGTTCGACAGTAGACTTTGTCGTATCCCCTGAAAATTTGGTAAACTTGGGGACTTTTCCCCTATGGGGTAAATCTGTTTGCAGAATATATTCTGACAACGGGGATGTGAAGTTTGGTCTGTGAAAACCAACTTTCATCCCATTCTGTATCATAATTCTTTCGATCATGGCAGTCATATTATTATCTGCTCCATAATTTTGGTGTCGAACTTGCTGTATCAATTCATCAGCGTTTTGGTTCCTATTCACCATAATCACTCCTTGATCGACTTCTCTAGGGATTTGTGGGGGATTTCAAGGTATTTCGGCCCTAGGTTGTTCTATTTCTACTCTCGGGATCTGTGGATTTTTATTAATGGTTAAATCCTCCTCCAAGATTACCCCTTGGTTCACTCTTATTGGTATTCTTTAGGGTTGTCGAATAGTTTGGGGAACGCCAAAGAATTCAGCCAAGCGCGTCATTTGCACTGCCATTTGTTGATTCGACTGGGTAGTATTTTGTATTAGGGGGTTCAACATTGTACTTAGGGTTTGTGCCAGCATTTGCACTATATCACGGTTGCTTTCATCCATCTGTTGCCTCAAAATTGCTGCAGAGGCATTTGTGAGGCTTGGTATTGCATGTGATGGCCATCCTAAAATTTGGTTTCTACCCAAATTTACCTTACTGGCTCCAGATAACTATAATGGTGATGACGTACTCACCAAAGGTTCTGAAAATGTAGACACAACGTTCATAAGGATAGCCATTTCAGTGGTTGGCATGCTATACGGTTGTTCTCGACCCATCCAGGCCGTCGAAAATCCTGGGGGAATGTACGGTCGAGATCCTGGATTTGCCCTTGGTGGTGGTGTTCCTAATGGACCTCTAGGACCTACATACAAAAGTATGGGTCCTGTTTGATTCGTGGTTAACGTTGGTACTGAACCAACATATGTTGAGATATTTTCTCCAACGGTAGTTATAACCGCTGTTCATGTAGTATTTGGTGGAGGTATTTATCCATGATTTAGCTCATTAGCCATTCTACTTTCGCTATTTCTCTTCCTAGCAGTACACTCGTTGGTGGTTATTCTACCACTTCTTAATAACATGTAACACTATATACGTGTAAAAGGAAAGCAATAACATAAATGAACAAACAGATGATAAAAAATAGCAAGGTTCCACTGGGCGTGCCAATTTGTTTACCGTGATTTTTGGTAAAAAACCGCTGATCCTCCAAAAAGGAAAGCCCTTTTGGTTACTTGCGGGATCGATCAGATTGATCCCATAATATATGCTAATTTTTATGTTGGTTTAATGTAAAAGTTAATATCTAGGAAGAACACACGTTCGACCGGGGAGTTGGCGTTTGTGGTTTTGGAAAGCAAATAGAAATGTAGGTAAAATGCAGGAAACATAAACTTTGCAAAAGAAAATTAAAACAATGTAAAAGATTTGATTAATAAAAGGTGGTGTTTCCAAC
Organism: Vicia faba; assembly: GCA_948472305.1. Classification (NCBI taxonomy): domain Eukaryota; kingdom Viridiplantae; phylum Streptophyta; class Magnoliopsida; order Fabales; family Fabaceae; genus Vicia; species Vicia faba. Next base: position 878,559,361 of record OX451739.1, read on the forward strand.
GTACATTCTCAGTTATTCTTTCACACACAGCGGATACTTGAATAATGTTGAGTGACTAGTACAATAGGTTGAACACACGGAAAATCTACACAAACTTCCTATCTTTATACTAAAATTATGTAACTGTCAAGGGGTTGCCTTACGCTAGGATAAAGACAAGTGTCCTATGCATGTCCCTCGACCTCTATCTTCCTTCCATGTCCCTTTCCCTTAACTGCTAGGCGAACTTCATTTCCCTCCCTTCTTCAAATTCAAATATCCTTCATCTTTGATGCTGACACGAGGGTTGCACTTCTAGTCGAAGGTCACAGGACCTTTTCAGTCGAAGACTTGATGGCGATGTCTGGTCGAAGACCAATTTGCAACTCAGATATTCCTCTAAGTTTTTCCATACGTCGAAGTATTTTCCAGATTGGCTCCATTTGCTCTATTTTGGCCCATAAGGCCAATTTATCGCGGGTGTCGAATTCAAGAGCCAACAGTTTGGCAGGGTGATTCTGGCTATCCAAGCTTGAGAAAATGAATGTGATTGCTCATGTATTTATATGAGAAGTAAATGGGATCAAAAGGAAGGGTGAATGATGCAATTTGGAGGGAATTCGTATGGGTATGCATCATGAAGAAAATGTGACTTCTCTTTTGTCAAAACTCATCCAAAACGCGAGTTTTGATGCACTAGTCCACTTGGGAAAGTTGGCTAATCATGTTTAGACCCAAACGCGTGCTAATTTGAGGTTTAGAGGTTGTAACATGAAATTCAAATTTCGACTTGCAATGAAACTTCAATTCCAAGTTACCACTTTTGAAACAATGGCATTCTCAGCACAAGGGGTCTTAAGGCATGATTCTTGATGCTTTAGAAAGATGAGGTTACAAGCTTTTCAATGGAAAAGGAATGGAATCAAATGGATGCTTGAGCTGAAAGTTGTGTTGAGTCAAAGTTGGAGAAAAAGAGTTGACTTTCCATACTTAGAAATATTTCAAGTTCTTCTTCAAAAATGACCTATAATGTCTTGCATCCAAACATGGCCTTCCACTTGGAATTTGCTCTTTACCAAAAAAGATGGCATGAAGTAGATCTCTTGAATGATATTTTTAAACTTGAACCATTCAAAATCTCCAAAAATTGTGAGAGTTATGAATTGTTGAAGTTGGCAAAAAATCATGAAATAACCTATAATCCTTTGCATCCTTAAGGAAACTTCCATCCATTTCCTCACTATGCACATAAAAGAAGGCATAAAGTTCACACCTTCAAGATTATTATGGAAAACGAATGGGCTTAAGGTGATAAAAATTTACCAAGTTATGATCATTTGAAGTCACACATGGAAAATTGAGGATTCATCTGGAGGACTTGTAATCTTTCTTCCTCATTGAGTCTCTTCCTCATGAAAACTCCTTGAAACTTTTGAAGTGATTTGTTAATAACCCTTTGAATAGAAATTTGTCTTTGGAATCACTCAAAAATACCAAGAGATGAGCAAGATATATTCCTTTGAAGTTCAAAACCCTAGCTCCTTAGATCAAAAGAATGCTTTGAGGAACTTTGACAATTTTGAACAAACTTATTATACCAACACACATGATTTGTAAATAGAAGTTGTTGAGGATGATAATGAGAAATCATATCCACCAAAACCACTTCCATATCTTGAACATGATCGGGACTTTATGAGTCTATCGGGATACTAACTGCAAGTATACAGTTCAGTCGTTCTAGTTTTAAAAGATTATCGAACCCACAGAGACTGTGTATCAATCGATACGATCTAATGCTACAGTTTTGTCTAACTAAGCGATGAATATTCGATATTTGGGGTAGACAGTTTAGTTTTAAAAGTAATAGTACTAATTATACCGGTATGTGATAATCAGACTTAGGGAATTCGATGAATCGCTTGGCCTATAAAGTATTTCGGTAAAAGCTAATTGTTTAAAAACCTGAGACATACACTCTCGTGTTTATGAAATAAGTCATTCTACTAAACCTAGTGGATGCACTTTAAATTTAATAACACTTTTTGAAAACAATTTGAATTTAATTAATTTATTAAAACACTCTCGTGTATTTAAAAATCAATGCTTCGTTACCACTATCTGGGTTGAACCCCAGCTCTCGCATGCAGGTTCTTGCCTTAAATAATTTCCCACTCTCGTGGCAAAATCGTGTTAATTAACCTCTCACTCTCGTGACAAGGATAGTTAAATTAATATTGGAAATTGGAAACCAGAAATTGTTTTATAAATATTTTTGGCCAAGGTCTTATTGAATTCTTTCAGTTCTTACAGTCACATACCAGTATTAATAATTTAGCCAGACATAATTAACTTAACAACAATAAAGTTTAGAATATAATTCATGTAAATAAACGGAATATTATAGAAACTAAATAAATAATAATTGCAATATAAAAAACCTGGAATTACAGATGCTATAGTAATCTTGAGGGAATACAGTAATCCAAATCTTCAAGCTTGACTTGCAGTAGAAATTCGTGTTAATTCTTGTAAGAAGAATTAACACTTAAAAATAGAAACTAAGGCTTGAATGAAAATTACAAGGAATTGAAAGCAGAATTGAAAAACACACAAATTGGAAATAACTGTAAAAATAAAATAAGTATTTGCTGAGTAAAATTCTTCGACCCTTGGACTGTGCCTTGGTACTCATATTTATAGCAGGAAAAATCAGCAGTTTGATTTTGAATTCTTGATGAAATCTTCGTGGAGAAATTCTAGGAACAGTAATAGTTGTGGCAATAAAATAGGAGATTCAGTGGAAACCGGGAGAAGTAGTCTTCCCTTCACGCCCACGTCTTCAAGCCATGCGTAACGTCCTCCTTTACGCGCGTGACGGTCGTCACGGGTGGGTGACGGTCGTCACACGCTGAAGTGGTGCCTTACGTTCGTCAGGTGCGTGTGACGAGCGTTTGGTTATGTTGTGGGTGTTACGCCCGTCACAGGGGCATGACGATCGTCACCCATCCAGAAGTCCACACTTTGTATTTTTTTATTCTTTTTCTCTTTGTTTTTCGTCTAGCTTTCTTCATGTTGTCCTTTTGCATTGATTTGAGTCAACAAGTGTCACACCTGCAAAAAAGACAAATAATCTCGGAATAATCGAGGGTTAGACGACTTAATGGAATATAAAATCGGTAAAAAGTATGTTAGTTATACGATATGTTTTCTCGTTATCAGAACATTGAGAGAAATATGCACTTGTGACCAAATGGAATAAAATCTTGTCCAACTATGACAACTTCTCCAATCAATCCCTTGTGCTTTTCAACAAAATTTGATAACTTTGAAATGTGATGAACCAAAACAACCTTGCCATGCCAATTCTTCCAAAACCAAACCAATGTAGAGGTTTGAACTTCTCAAGCTTTATTGACTAGGGCATGGAAATAAACTCATGAACCCATGGGGCAACTTGTTAAATCCCACTGCCTTTACCTACATGGATATCAAGCAAGACAAACCAACATTGCATTTTATTAGTTAAAAGAAGAAATCAAGAAAAAATATTCATGATCACAAAAGAACATAAGTCAAGGTGCTTGGTGATTCCTCAAAAGGGAAAAGCTACATATAGGGAGGGGAACCAAGAATCCTAGTGTGATCTTATTGTGAATGAATCAACATGGTATGATGAAAGGATCTTAGGGGAAATTTTTTGGGTACAACAGCTGCCCTTATTTAAGTTTCTTCTATCCGAAGATAGAAAGATTAAAAATCTTCGTGTCGACGCGATCGAAGATACTTAAATATAAAACAAACCCTATTTTTGGATCTAAGATGCCATGCAAATGTTTATGATCATGAATGCACATGGACAATCCCAAAGGGACGCAAATCACCACTGGGGATGTAACAATAATAAAGAAACAAGAGAGCGACCCCACCAGGAAAATAAATCACTGGTGGATCAAAAGACCTAAATCAAAGAGGATGGTAGAATGGTCAAAGGATACACCAACTTCTACAGAAGGCGAAGCTACCGATGTTTACTGAAGGCAGAGAGAAAGATAACAAATATCGATGTTCACTGCCAATGTCCTACCGACTTTCACTGAAGGTAGAGAGAAAAGAAATATCATAGCACCGCCGTTCACTGACGATGAACTACCAACATTCACTGAAGGTAGCAAAAAGTTAACAAACATCGACGTTTACTGTCGATGTCCTACCGACTTTCCCTGAAGGTAGAGAGAGAATATATCATAGCACCGCTATTCACTGACGATGAACTACCAATGTTCACTGAGGGTAGCAAAAAGATAACAAACACTAACTTTCACTGATGGTGATCTACCAACTTTCACTGAAGGTAGAAAGAGAAAATATCATAGCACCGCCGTTTACTGACGATGAACTACCAACGTTCACTGAAGGTAGCAAAAAGATAACAAACACCAACTTTCACTGATGGTGATCTACCAACTTTCACTGAAGGTAGAAAGAGAAAATATCATAGCACCGCTGTTCACTGACGATGAACTACCAACATTCACTGAAGGTAGAAAAAAGATAACAAACATCAACGTTTACTGCCGATGTCCTACCGACTTTCACTGAAGGTAGAGAGAGAATATATCATTGCACCGCCGTTCACTGACGATGAACTACCAACGTTCACTGAAGGTAGCAAAAAGATAACAAACATCGACATTTATTGCCGATTTCCTACCGACTTTCACTGAAGGTTGAGCGAGAATATATCATAGCATCTCCGTTCACTGACGATGAACTACCAACGTTCACTGAGGGTAGCAAAAAGATAACAAACACCAAATTTCAATGATGGTGATCTACCAACTTTCACTGAAGGTAGAAAGAAAAAATATCATTGCATCGCTGTTCACTGATGATGAACTACCAACATTCACTGAGGGTAGCAAAAAGATAACAAGTTTCCCCAAGATTCTGGCATTTCACCTAGAACGGGTCTCAAATTCTTTTTTAAACAAGGAATTCCGCATGGAAAGGATAATATATAAGCTGTATCAAATAAAGAGACTTCCACTTGCAAAGATTTTACAACGAGCTATTTCTGTGATATTGAAAGTCTTGCCATCCATTGGCGTATTCTGACGACAAACTGCGAACTATTCACTCATAGAGGAGATAGAAAAAAATAAAAAGTTACGTCAACTTTTATAGGGAAGCACGCGTTACTCAAATAAAGAGACCTACTACTTGTTGTCATGGAGGATTGTAAAGAGAAATGACTTTCTAGGGAAAGAAATATGACTGCCTGGAGAAAGAAATATAACTTCTTGGGGAGATTCCACGATATTCCTGCTGAGGAGATAAAGTCTTCTCGTGCAAAATAAATTCACCAACCAAAACTTGAAGTTTTCAGAAATCAAAAGTGAATAATATTGTTGTGGAATCCACAGATTCAAACCAGAAATAAACTGGAACGAAACAGTCAACCAAAATACATCCTTTGAGAAATAAACTCAAGAGGGAAAACCAAATCCATCTGAACCAGGAGTTGTACAGGAAGGCTAAAGCAAAAATCTTTCACTAGGGACAACTCAGTGGGGAAATTGAAAGAATATACGCTTTCTTCTTAAGGCCAACACTCTATTAAAGATAGGACAACGTAACTCTGCAAAACCGGATGATATATCAACAAAAATATTAACAAATGTCAATGAACAATGATTTTCCAATTTTAGGTATGCATGATGTATGTATGAATGTATGAGTGTTATCGTGCGTATGCTGACAAAATAGATATACAACATTGGGAATAACCAGGTAAAACCACCTCGGGCACTAACAACACTCGGCTAAACTTCATCAAAGATGATCATTCCAAGAAAAAGTAAATGCCAACCGAGGAAACAAAACCTAATGGCTGCTTTAGCTTTACTGGGGAGTGACATAATCCGAAAGTAAGCAAAACGAAGTTACAAAATAGTACAAATACATGGACAAAACATCCTTCTTCAGGATTCACTGGTGAAACAAGTGTTTAAAAGTAAAATTCCTACTGGAGATTGTAAAACCAGTCTCAAGTAAAGCAGACTGACACCAAAACATCAAAACATTCACTGGGGAATTCAGGCCTACTTCATTGGGGAGGTTAACACTACATTCACAAATGGAAAACCACAATACGTCCTTCACTTAAAGAAACCAGGGACCCGCATTCTTCAAGAGTGGTTAAGATACCAACTTCTCTGGAAAAAACACTTCTATTAGGCCAAACAAAAACTTCACTGGAGAAAATGCGGATTGAAACTTCACATCATGAAGACTCAGAAAAGAGGAGAAATGAATCCAAACTTGACCGAGGATACCAGAATCATAAACCCAATACGGCGAAAACATCTCGGGTAAACCTTCCCGAGGGGAACAAAAACTTCTCAAAACGACTGGAGTTTGTCCTTTCCTGGGATAACCATTTTTATTGTCATTGTTTCATCCCAAATCTCAAAGTAAAAGCAAATTGTAAAATCTTTTTTTGAAAAATCAATTTTGTTTTTTAATCTTTTTTGCTTTGAAAGTTATTATCAATAATAAATGGAGTCTTTGTAAGCTAAATAAAATAAGAAATACAAAGAATTGGGTAAAAGCTCAAATTTCATTAATAGAATGGTAGTCTGCGAATGGCGATGCTCCATGGATGATTACAAAGTTTGAAAAATGGTAATATATAATGGAAAAGATACATTGAGATAAAATGACCACTATCCTCTCTAACAACTTTTGAAATCCTGAGCAGCAGCTTCTGTTGAAGTATGGTGAGGATCCGGGAAGATTGTTGCTTCAACGATCAAGTCTTGTCTGACACAGTTACTTGTGAAGAAAGTGCCTAACTTTTTCCTAAGCTGCCCTTGCGGGTTTTCAACTTAGCGGGAAATTTATTCTGTTTAGGTCTCTAATTTTTGCCTAGACTGCCCTTTCGAGTTTTCGGCCTACCGAGACGCTCCTTTTTTTCCTAAGCCGCCCTTTCGGGTTTTCAGCTTAGCGAGCTGTTCTTTTATTTCTTTAGGAGAAGTATTTCTTGAATGTGTCAGCATTCATGGGACGTGGGAACTCCTCGCCATTCATAGTTTCAAGAATTAATGCACCGCCAGAGAAGGCTTTCTTGACAACATATGGGCCTTCAAAATTGGGAGTCCACTTTCCCCTAGAATCAACGTTGAAAGACATGATCTTCCTGAGCACGAGGTCACCTTCTCTGAATTCACGAGGTTTGACCTTTTTATCAAAAGCTTTCTTCATTCTTCTTTGATATAACTGGCCATGACACAAAGCCGTCATTCTCTTCTCCTCAATCAAATTCAATTGGTCAAACCTGTTATGGACCCATTCAGCCTCTGTCAATTTGGTTTCCATTATCACACGTAAAGAGGAAATCTCCACCTCGATAGGGAGTACAACTTCCATTCCATACACCAGGGAGAACATGATTGCTCCTGTTGAAGTGCGGACAGATGTTCGATATCCATGTAGAGAAAAAGGGAGCATTTCATGCCAATCCTTATAAGTAACAACCATTTTCTGGATAATTCTCTTAATATTCTTGTTAGCAGCTTCAACAACCCCATTCATCTTTGGCCTGTACGGAGATGAATTGTGATGGACAATCTTGAATTCTTCGCACATTTCTGTCATCATCTTGTTGTTAAAATTCGAGCCATTGTTAGTGATGATTCTGCTCGGCACACCATACCGACATATAAGGTTATTCTTAATGAAGCGCACAACCACCTGCTTAGTAACATTGGCATATGAAGCAGCCTCCACCCACTTGGTGAAGTAATCAATTGCTACCAAGATAAAATGGTGTTCGTTCGAAGCTTTGGGTTCTATCATCCCAATCATGTCAATACCCCACATAGAGAAAGGCCACGGGGAGGAAATCACATTGAGAAGTGTCAGAGGCACATGGACCTTGTCTGCATAAATCTGGCATTTATGGCACTTCTTTGCAAATTTATAACAGTCGTACTCCATTGTCATCCAATAGTAATCCGCCCTTAGCATCTTTTTAGCCATCGAATGTCCATTGGCATGAGTGCCAAATGAAACTTCATGAATCTCATGCATCAACATGTCTGCTTCGTGTCTGTCCACGCATCTGAGCAAGACCATGTCATAATTTCTCTCGTACAACACATTTTCATTGAGGAAAAAACTTCATGCCAATCTTCTCAATGTATTTCTATCTTTCTTCGACGCACCAATCATGTATTCCTGAGTCTGAAGAAAATGTTTGATATCATAATACCAAGGTTTTTCATATGCTACCTCCTCTGCTGTAAACACATGAGCGGGCCTGTCCAGTCGTCGAACCGTAATTTGGGGTATATCATTCCAAGTATTCACTCGGTACATAGAAGCCAGAGCATCCGCCATTTGACTTTCATCTCTAGGAATGTGATGGAATTCAACTTTATTGAAGAAGGGTAATAATCTTCTAGCATAATCTTTGTAAGGGATCAAACCGGGGTGACGAGTATCCCATTTCCCTTTAATCTGATTTATTACCAAAGCTGAATCACCATACACATCTAGAATTTTAATTCTGAGATCAATAGCTTCTTTGAGACCCATGATACAAGCCTCGTATTCGGCCATATTATTAGTACAATCAATTGTTAACCTTGCGGTAAAAGGAATGTGCGATCCATGAGGAGTGACAATCACAACACTAATTCCTTTACCATAAGAATTCACAGCTCCATCAAATATCATACTACAACAAGATTCAGGGTCAGGACCTTCCTCAGGCTATGGTTCATCACAATCTTTCACTTTCAGGAACATCACATCCTCATCGGGGAATTCAAATTCTACAGACTGGTGATCCTCCATTGGTTGGTGAGCAAGATAATCTGCCAACACGCTGCTTTTAATAGCTTTTTGAGTGCGGTATTCGATATCATATTCAGATAGAAACATCTGCCAGCGGGAAATTCTCCCAGTAAAAGCAGGCTTTTCAAAAACGTACTTGATTGGATCCATTTTAGATATCAATCAAGTGGTGTGATTCAACATATACTGCCGCAAACGTTTTTCCGCCCAGGCCAAAGCACAACATGTCTTTTCCAACATGGAATACCACGACTCACAATCAGTGAATTTTTTACTGAGATAATAAATGGCGAACTCCTTCTTCCCTGTTTCATCCTGTTGTCCCATAATGCAACCCATGGAGTTATCTAAGACTGTCAGATACATAATCAACGATCTTCCTTCTACAAGAGGGAGCAAGATAGGAGGTTCAAGCAGATATTCTTTAATACTTTCAAATGCCCTTTGGAAATCATCCGTCCACATACAACCTTGATGTTTCTTTAAAAACTTAAAGATCAGTTCGCATGTTGAGGTCATGTGGGAGATGAATCTGGAAATATAATTCAAACGCCCGAGGAAACCTTTGACTTGTTTTTCAGCTCTTGGTGCTGGTATCTCTTGAATCGCCTTGAATTTATCAGTGTCAACTTCAATTCCTTTCTGGATAACAATGAAACCTAACAATTTCCCTGATCGGACACCGAAGGTACACTTATTTGGATTCAAGCAGAGATGATACTTCCTCAAATGCTGAAACAACTTTAACAAATCTTCTACACGCCCTTCTTCAGTCTGGGATTCGGCAATCATATCATCAACATAGAATTCGATTTCCTTGTGCATCAGATCATGGAATAGGTTTGTCATAGCCCTCTGGTACGTTGCACCAGCGTTCTTCAACCCGAAGGGAATCACTCTATAACAGAATGTTCCCCAGGGTGTGATAAACGTTGTTTTTTCCATGTCCTCTGGAGCCATTCTTATTTGATTATATCCGGAAAATCCCTCCATGAACGAGAATAATTTAAATTTTGCTGTGCTGCCCACTAACATATGAATGTGTGGCAATGGCAAATCATCTTTTGGACTAGCTTTATTTAGATCTCTATAACCTACGCACATGCGTACTTTTCCATATTTTTTCGGTACTGGGACAATATTGGCAATCCATTGAGGATACACTGACGTCACAAGAAAACCAGCATTAATCTGCTTTAGAACCTCCTCTTTGATTTTTACTGCCATATCTGGGTGAGTCCTTCTCAACTTTTTTTTTAATTGGCGGACACTCTGGCTTCAACGGCAAATGGTGCTCTACAATATTTGTATCTAGACTAGGTATATCTTGATAAGACCAAGCAAAAATATCCACATACTCTTTCAACAGCTTAATCAACCTGCTCTTCACATCAGGATGCAACAATGCTCCAATCTTGACTTCCTTTGGATCTTCTTCTGAACCCAAATTGATCACTTCCAATGGCTCTTTATATGGATGAATGTTATTTTCCTCGTGCTCAAGCAACCGTGAGACCTCTTCTGGAATCTCATCATAATCTTCTTCTTCAGCCCCATACACAGGGCATTCAAAGTTGGGAGAGGGTGCAGGGTCATTGTATTCAACGGGTTTTTTAATTAATCTGCACATACGATTTATGATTGCTTTTAGAAACTGACACATATAACAAGTGATCATGCATATTGAATTTCAGTTATTATTTATTTTGAAAGGTTTTTTTTGATTACCATTTTCCAAGAAAAAGCAGAAAATAAATACATAATTTGGGAAACAAGTATAACTTTTATTATTGATTTTAAAAGTCACAGCAAATAGATAAGCCCTACAACATTAATACTTCCACCTTGGGCAGAGTGAAAGCTTTTTCAAAAAGATTAACAAAACAAATTACTTTGAAACATGTATGCAAGAGGGAACATCAATGGTGATCCAGTTCTGAACCCTAACTCCGTGCGTCACATATTTCGACATTTCCTGCTCTGCTTTATCTTCCACAATTGCGTTAATCCTGGAAACAGTCAGATGAAGATTACCCCCGCTACCGAAAATTTCTTGATACCTGCCTGCAACAGACTTCAGCTTCATGCCCTTTTCTTTGTCATTCTTCAAAGAGAAACCCAAGCCAGTTCTGTTCTTGTTCACATGTGGATCCAAAATTCGTCCCCAAACTTCATTATGACCATTACGCACCACCTGCTATGCGTCCTTCAGCGAAACCATGGAATTCACATTTCCTATTATGTTGTCAATGGATAAGGCTTGGAACAGGGTTCCAACAACAGTTTCATCCGCCTCTACAATGCTGAAAGAGGACAAATGAGATATCGACAATGCCTGCTCCCCATTTATGATCACTACTTTCCCTTCACGTACAAACTTCAGCTTCTGGTGTAAAGTTGAAGTGACAGCCCCTGCCTCATGTATCCACGGCCTTCCTAGGAAACAGCTATAAGCGGGAACAATTTCTATGACCTAGAAAGTTATCTGAAACAAATGTGGTCCTATATGAATAGGCAAGTCCACTTCACCAATAACAGATTTCCTTCACCCATCAAACGCTTTCACAATGATGCCACTCAGGCGCATAGGCGTTCCTTGATATTTCAACTTTGTAGGCGTACTCCTTGGTATAACATTCAACGCGGATCCATTATCAATCAACACATTAGATAGTGAATCATTCTTGCAGTTCATAGAGATGTGGAGGGCCAAGTTGTGATTCCTTCCTTCATCTGGTAATTCATCATTATAGAAACTTAAGTTATTTCATGAAGTAATGATTCCTATTACGATACTGAATTGGTCTATTGGCATATCACTCTCCACAAAAGCTTGGTCCAATACCCTCCTCAAGGATTCTCTGTGAGCATAGAAGTTCATCAATACAGCTAAGATATATATTTTTGAAGGAGTCTGCAGTAGCTGATCTACAATTTTGTAATCGCTCATCTTAATTATCTTCAAAATATCATCCACTTCTTTCTCTAACATAGCTCCACTAGTCTCACCCGTAGCCTTCTTTGGTTCATCATTCTCAACAATTTTCTTTCCAGCACCATCTCTTTGAACAACTGGTGCAAACACACGACCGCTGCGGGTAACCTTGCTATTTTCAGCTATATTTCCAACATCAGGCATTGGATGGATGAGAACTTCCACTCCATCCTCTAAGATTATAGCATTGTATTTGTAAGGCACAACCTTATATGACTTGTAGGGGATAGGACCCGACAAACTAATCACCAATGGGGTAACAACTGGCTTGCTACGATACTTAACTTCAAAATGGGCGGGTGCACCAAAACAAGGCACAATGACGTTTACCCCTTCTTCAACATAATCAGTCATTATTGATTAATCTCTGGAAAAGAAATCTTCGTCTGAGGAGAAATACTCATCTGCAGAGGCATACTCTTCATATGACCCTTCTTCAGTCAAACAAACCTCAACCATATCAACTTCATGGTAATCATCCCTCTGACTTGTGAACTTGATAGTTCCATCATCTAACAACAGCTGAACACCCTTCTTCATGATTGAACATCCTCAGGGGTCTCGATAGCAAACTCGGCAAGATCCATATTGGTGTTCCATCTGACCAACCGTATGGCCAAAGGTAGCATGCAATTGTACGAGGTCCTCATTCATATACTCTACATAAAAAATTCCGAATTCTCCAGGATGTCCAGAAACCATATTCACTTCCTCTTCATACTCTTCCCTAGGCCTGATTATATGGATTAGGCCCTCATCCATCATCTCCTGTAATACCAAAGCAATGGTGATGGTACGACGGGAGGTGGTCAGGTCTGAACCAACTTCTTCTGAATCAATGCTGGGAGTAACTCTATATAGCTCATGAGAATAGGGTCATAACTCTCCCTTCTTTGATTATACCCTTGATTCCCCTGCTGGGACGGTCTTTGATAAGCAACGGTAGTTGGAGCGACATTCATAACGGGAGTAACTGAGGCGACTTGCTGATGACGTTGATAATTCCTTCTAGGAGTGTTTACCCTCCTCTCTTTTATAAAGGCATTTGCGTCTCCTTATTTCTTCTTGGTAAACCCACAAAATGGTTTCTTCGCACCTCCAGATCCTTCACTCTTCGTTAAATGACCTTCTCTTACAGCCTCTTCTAAGCGAATACCCATCCCTACCATTTCAGTAAAGTCGCTTGGCGCACTTGCTACCATCCTCTCATAGTAGAAAGCACCCAGCGTCTTCAAGAAAATATTAGTCACCTCCTTCTCTTCCATGGGAGGAATCACCTGGGCGGCTACCTCACGCCATCTCCGCGCTTGTTCTTTGAATGATTCCCTGTCTTTCTGAACCATGGCCCTGAGTTAATCACGGTCAGGCGCCATGTCCATGTTGTACTTGTATTGTTTGATGAATACTTCTCCCAAATCATTAAAAGTATGGATATTGGCACTATCCAAACTCATATACCACTTCAGTGCAACACCGGTCAAACTATCCTTAAAAAAGTGAATCAACAGACAATGATCATCAGTATGGGTAGACATTCTCCTTACGTACATCACCAGATGAGCACAAGGGCAAGTGTTGCCCTTATATTTCTCAAACTCCAGGACTTTAAACTTAGCAGGTATCTTAACATTCGGGACCAAGCATAACTCATTCACATTATGCCCAAATAGCTCTTTTCCCATGAGGGCCTTCATCTCTCTTTGCATCTTATCAAACTTCTCTTGAAAATCATCCATTCTGTCATAAAGACCCAAGTCTTCACTCGATGGAGGGAAAGGACAACACACATCATCATTAACAAACAGAACCATATTCACCGAAGGAGGTGCAACAGGAACATGCACCACAAGAGGTGCAAAAGTAACAATAGTCTGAACAACTGGAGTATCTTGAGGACCAAGATTGAAACCTTCAGGTGCAAAATTCTCTGGCATTCCCCATGGATAACCTTGGGGCATACGATTCTGAACAACAGCTGGAGTAGTAGATACGGGAACAGTCGGAGCTTCAGTAGTTGCCCTTGTTGGTTGAGGTTGAACACTCGGTGGTTGATTCTGAGCATCCACCAGAGCTTCCATTAGAGTAGTCAGATTGGACATGCCGACCTTCAAAGCAGAAACCTCCTCGCGCAGCTCGCGATTCTTTTGTTCTAAGTTGTCCATCTTCTTTATGAAATTAGCCCGAGTGTTGTAGTGGTGAGTCGGCTTGCTGAACAAAGTAAAAAAGCTTGGTAAAATACCTGGATATGCATAACAAATGCAAGAAAAACGTGCAATATGATGCATGATGTGTAATGCACATGATTAATTTTATTTTGTTATTTAATATTTCAAGGGATTTATAGTTTATGGACATATTGCAAATATCAAAGTAATAACGCATTTGAAATACTGAAAATTTTTATTATAACAACTCCAAAATAGATTACAAGTTTCAATGATCCCAAGTACAAGATGAAAATAAAATCTGAAACCCTGAGAAATAGAACTGATGGAGATCACTCTATACACTGGCGCTTCCCCGTGAGCCTTGTAATCTGAGCCTTCAACCTCTGGTTTTCTTCCGCATTTATGATGGCGACCTTCTTCCAATCACCTGAATCAAGAAGTGAGTGATCAACATTCGATTGAGGCTTAGTAGAAAATAAATCCCCTTTCCTCTCCATAGACTCTACCGCTCGACTCTCAAGGATCTCAATCAAGTCGTCTTTCTCCTTCAAGTCTGCTTTATAGGAACTCTCTAAAGTTTGGAACTTGTTCTTCCAAGCATCCTTTTCCTGTTGCATCCTAACCAAAGCAAGTTGCAACTCTTCTAGATCTCTAATAAGGTAGAAGTGGTTTTCACAAATAGATCAGGCATATGTGTATCCCCGTTATATGGAATTTTTAACTGAATAGCTCTCGATCGGACCCACTAAAGATATGGCTCCAAAGAAACAACACCCCTAGGTCCCAGATCCTTCCTACTCTTCTTATGCATGTGACGCCAGGACTTCGCAATCTGCTCCCTAGATTCCCTATGGTCTTCTCCTTCCTCCAGAAAGAAACTACTCAAATGAATACTATTTGGTTTATCCCTCATCGGATAACCAAGCTGTCGCCATGCAAGAACAGAGTTATAATTAATTTCTCCCTTTGTACCAAGAAGAGGTACATTGGGGAAACTACCACAACTGTCGATAATCTCAATATCTTGGTAAGCTCGATGATACCAATCAATATTCGAGTGAGTAAGTGCCATGATCTTAGGAGCCTAACGGGGTTCCTTCCTGACATCCCAAAAAGCATCAGACTGAGGCATATGAGAGATAAACCACCGGTACAACAGAGGCGTGCAACAGATGATCATCCCCCTATAATAAGAATTATGAAGATGAATAGAGTAATAACCATCACCCAACAATGTAGGAACTGGGTTTCCAATCATGAAGATCCTGATAGCATTAATGTCAACAAACTTGTCCACATTAGGAAATAAAAACAACCCGTAAGCAAGTAGAGCAAAGATGGCCTCAAAAGCAACTGTACTCTTCATTCTGGAAAAGTAACGAGCTTTCTCCAATAAGAACTGAGCTGGTAATCCTCTAATTCCTCCTTTGGTAGTCATATGGGTTTCCACCTCAGATTTCCCCAGATGAATCAAAGCAGCAATCTCACGTGGTTTTGGCTCACCTTCTAAACCAGTAAAAGGAACACGATCGGTAACAGGTAAATCCAATAGATAAGAATACTCCTCTAGTGTGGGCATCAACTGATAGTCGAGAAAAGTAAAGCAATGATACATCAGATCATAGAACTGGACCAAGGTCAAGAGAATACCCTCTTTCATCTTCAGCTTCATGAGAGGAATAATGGATCCATATTTCTTCCGAAAGTCTGCAGTACACTCAATCTAGAGAATTAGACTGATAAACTCATATATCTTGGGATCCTTGAAATTGTATTTCCCGGTCTTTCTCTTTCTAGAATCCATGGTTAGAAAGTACCTGAGATATTCACAAATGGTCAACCTTTAAATCCCTTGAAATATGGTTTCTTCAAAATATGCTTATGAGTGCATGGATGCATGATGCATCAATCACATACAAGATCACACATATAGGGTTCATAGGTTCAACGTCACAAGCATGAGGTCGAAGGTACTACCCATAAGGTGTTGGTCTAAAAGTTATCACCTTCCAAACAAGGTTCTAGAGGTTCCCAGAGTCTACATCCTTCCTTCGGATATTACCAACTTCTCGATTAACTCAGTAATTAGTAATATTCTCAAGAAAGACTCGTCTAAGCGTAGTATCGCGTGACAACTGTTTTTGGATTACTCTGTCATATCTTCCGCATTACACCTAAAAGGCCAAGATGGGTTTGGTATTCTACAGTCCTCAGTTTCAGCAGGCTCCCAAGTCGAAAGTAGTACGTCTTCTCGATTACTCGGTAAATGACACTACAGTTAAAGGGCCTCCACTGAGTGGGGTATCTCATGCCTCCTTTTTTGGGATTACTCAATCAAAGTTAACATGACTATACCGCCCGTCCTATCTTAAAGTTTTTCCCAAGTCCGGGTATAGGACTTATAAGTAATCACCAAGCACCCTGAAAACCAGAAAAATCCAGACAAACATAAATACAACATATAACACAAAAAACAGTAATAACACATATACAGATATAAACAAAGATAGGCTTAACCCACTTAGGGATGAACCAGCAAGAGGTTAATCTGTCCCCAGTGAAGTCGCCATTTTTCTGTAGCGGTTGAAATGTTTTCAGACTAAGCCATTGGATTGACTTGACTTATACAAATCAAAATAAAATTCACCACCGTGCTTTATTGTTTCCGAAGGAATGGGAAAAAAGCGAGTAACCCAAAAAGAGGGGGAAAGATTCAAGGTAAGGGGGTTGGTTATACAAAGGGAAGATATTAGCACCCTAAACATCTACGGTACTCCGCAGGAACCTCTTTGAAAAATCTGTATATTTGGCTATGAAAAATGTTGTATAAAAATGGATGGTGGAGGTGACAAAAGAAATATATTTATTTTATAATTTTTGCACCCGCCGCGGTTGCGAACCTTTAGTGCCTACGTACCACCTTTTCGTGTAATAGGGGATCAGGGTACACGTAGTTCCTCTTTTAAAAATTTAAAACACAAATGTGTTGGTTAATTTTATGAGATAAAACATCATCGTCACTGTCCGTGTGGAAAACATACCTACTACCCACAATTATGAGAAAGGAGAATTTGCATCATCTCAAAGTGGAGGATATGGCATGGATCTTAAAATCAACAATTCCTCACTCAACACCGAAGTGGGAAATATCTCTCTTCACTACATATTATAGAAGTATAGTTGTTTGCATCACTACAAGGATTGACAAGAGTTCAATCTTTTGAGAAACGTTTAAAGGTAAAGGCCAAAGTGGCAAAATAGTTTGAATGAGATTGATTGACTTTTAGTCTTCTCACAAAAATGTCAAGGTATTATTAAGTTGTTTGGAGTTTATTTATGAAAATGTTTTGAAAACGCATGGACATAAGTCCAAGTTTATTATGAAAGTAGTTCAAGTTTAAAAACAAGAAGAGTTTTCAAAAGGAGGAAGAAGATTTTTGAAATTAAAGAAGATGAGAGGAGAAGAAGGGACTATCCTAAAGCATAAGGTAAAAGCTTGGGATAAGAACCATCTAACTGAAAAAAAGCCAATACTTGACATTATGAGCCAAGATAGAATTCCCATTCCTTGGATTGAAAACCAATCAAGCAAAAAATACTAGACCTCTTGATAGAACCAAACTTCAAGTATATTAAGTCTTCACAAAAATTGGGCAGAGTAACAACCGTATACGGGTGAATTCCAGATTACAAACAAAGGGTGTAAGCACAATAACCTGCACACAAAACAAACAAACAACCCAATGTCTAGAGGTAAACCTCAAGAGCTCCAGACAAAATAATCAGATAAGATCACAAGGTATCCAATCCTAGGCCCAGGTTTCTAATCCTAAGTCCAAAAAGTCCAATGCTCCATAATGCCAAGGATAGTAACCAAATAGTCCAAGTACCATTAAAGTATTTTTATGGTTTATGTTGATTATTAAGTATCTTAAAAATAAAAATCTCAAGTGAGCAAAGTAAAAATGATAAGAAATTAAATACTCAAATGAGCAAAGATGAAAATGGAATGAAATGTAAATGCTAAAAGTAAATAGTGCATAAAAATAAAAGGGGCATATAATAAAGATAAAGGATAAAGTTAATTATTAGTGATTAGTGGTTAGTTGGATGATCATCTTGAAACTTGCATTTGGAACTCATTAGAGGATTGGTAGAACCAAAGCCTCCACATAACAAGTTGCATTTGATTTTTGTCAAGTATATCATCCATTTGGAATTCTCACAAGTGCCATTTAATGATCATGATGTTTAACTGATCCGCGTTGACCAAATGTGTTGTAGATCCATTAGAGGATTGGTAGAACCAAAGCCTCCACACAATGAATCTTAAGTTTATTGGATCAAAGAGATCAAATTAACATACTTGGGCTTGCAAACATAAGTTTGGGAAACGAATGATCATTTATTCGAATCAGGACAAAATTAAGCCTTATGTTAAGCAATCATAAGTGGACTTATATAGAAGTCATACCTATTTTGAGGCCGATCAATAGCAATCTATGCACCATTTGTTCCGAGACATGATATAGAGATCATGCTCCAACAACATTTAGTGCAATAAGAAGGGGATGAGATGAAGAGGGATGGGAGAGAATATACAAACCACTTCTGAATTAAATTTAATCAAACTATTATTAAAATCATTCATCCATTTTTGTGGAGTTAAACTCAACACCATGGATCCAATGATGTTAATAAAGTTCATGATCCAAAATTTAACCCAAGATCTGCCAGAAAATAGTCACAAAATAATATTACATTTTATTATATACAAAAGGGTTTAAAAATAATGTTTAAAAATAGAAAATAAATAGAAAAAATATCAACTATGTTAAAATTAATCAAGAAATAAAAAGTAAGACCATAGAAAAATCTGAAAAAGGCTCAAATTATTTTACAAATTTTTTGGTAATTTTTTGAAGTCAGAAACTATTTTTAAAATTAAAAGAAATGGGTAAAATAAACCAAAAATGATAAAAAATAGTAAAGTCAGAAACAAAAATAAAATAAGGGCACCAATATTTGTCACAATATCATTGGATCACTCCATAATTTTTTTCAGAATTTAAAAATGTATAAAAGTATTTTTAAACATTTAAAACAATTTAAATAAAGTGTAAATTTAAAAAAAAAAACCAAAACACAAAATTAAATTGTGAAAAAATAAAAACCAGAAAGAGAATAATCAAAATATTTTTTCATAATTGTTTTAGATTTTTTGGACTTAAAATGAATTTTCTATGTTTTTTTGAAATTTAAAACAATTAAAATATAAAAATCAGAAAAGAAAAGAAAAGTAAAAATATGTGGACCATTGGATGATAGTCAAAACGCGTTAGTAATCAAATCCAAGGGATCTGACGCGCTGTGCATATCATGGTCATTAGTGAATAAAGTACATAACCAAATATAAATCAGATTTTCAAAAATAACAAGTGGCGTGCCATCATTGGTTGGAAGATGACACGTAGGTCATCTTCAACCTCCAGCCAACGTGATTTGCAGGTCTCTCAAACTGTAAAATCAGAAGCTCAGACCTATGCCAATCGCTTCGTCTCTTCAAGACAAAGACAACCACACCCTAGCGCCAAATTTATATAAACTGTAGCTCAAGCAATTTGGAAGGAAAGTTTTGAAAAGGGATTTGAAATTTCATGGTCAAAACGTGTTTCCAGTAAAAGCTAAGTGTTGCGACTAGAACCAGGGCAATTAGAGAAACACAATGATATCAGAGTTTTGAAGAATTGATGAAGGAATCTACCTATTGAAGTTGAGTTGCAGAGCTCTGAAACTAGACTTCTATGGAGCAATATAGGGCACGATTCTTGAATGTGATTATGTGGTTAGCTTCAGGGAAGATCAAGGAAGGTGAATTGATGGAAAAATTGGATTGAAAAAGGCTTGAGAATGGATTTTAAAGTTACCGAATTCTGAGTTGTGGAACAAGTTTGGCAGGGTGATTCTGGCTATCCAAGCTTGAGAAAATGAATGGGATTGCTCATGTATTTATAGGATAAGCAAATGGGATCAAAAGGAAGGGTGAATGATGCAATTTGGAGGGAATTCGTGTAGGTCTGCATCATGAAGAAATTGTGACTCCTCTTTTGTCAAAACTCATCCAAAACGCGCGTTTTGATGCACTAATCCACTTGGGAAAGTTGGCTAATCATGTTTAGACCCAAAACACGTGCTAATTTGAGGTTTAGAGGTTGTAACATGAAAATCAAATTCTGACTTGCAATGAAACTTCAATTCCAAGTTACCACTTTTGAAACAATGGCATTCTCAGCTCAAGGGGTCTTAAGGCATGATTTTTGATGCTTTAGAAAGATGAGGTTACAAGCTTTGTAATGGAAAAAGAATGGAATCAAATGGATGCTTGAGCTGAAAGTTGTGTTGAGTCAAAGTTGGAGAAAAAAATTGACTTTCCATACTTAGAAATATTTAAAGTTCTTTTTCAAAAATGACCTATAATGTCTTGCACCCAAACATGGCCTTCCACTTGGAATTTGCTCTTGACCAAAAAAGATGGCATGAAGTAGATCTCTTGAATGACATTTTAAAACTTGAACCATTCACAATATCCAAAAATTGAGAGAGTTATGAATTGTTGAAGTTGGTAAAAAATCATGAAATAACCTATAATCTTTTGCATCCTTAAGGCAACTTCCATCCATTTTATCACTTTGCACATAAAAGAAGGCATAAAGTTCACACCTTCAAGATCATTATGCAAAAAGAATGGGCTTAAGGTGATAAAAATTGACCAGGTTATGATCATTTGAAGTCACACATAGAAAATTGAGGATTCATCTAGAGGACTTGTAATCTTTCTTCCTCATTGAGTCTCTTCCTCATGACAACTCTGTAGAAATTTTGAAGTGATTTGTTAATAACCCTTTGAAGAGAAAGATGTATTTAGAATCACTCAAAAATACCAAGAGATGAGCAAGATATATTCCTTTGAAGTTCAAAACCCTAGCTCCTTAGATCAAAAGAATGCTTTGAGGAACTTTGACCATTTTGAAAAAACTTCTTATACCAACACACATGATTTGTGAATAGAAGTTGTTGAGGATGATAATGAGAACTCATAGCCACCAAAACCACTTCCATATCTTGAACATTGAGAGAAATATGCTCTTGTGACCAAATGGAATAAAATCTTGTCCAACCCTGTCAACTTCTCCAATCAATCCCTTGTGCTTTTCAACCAAATTTGATAACTTTGAAATGCGATGAACCAAAACAACCTTTCCATGCCAATTCTTACAAAACCAAACCAATGGTGAGGTTTGAAATTCTCAAGCTTTATTGACTAGGGCATGGAAATAAACTCATGAACCCATGGGGTAACTTGTTAAATCCCATTGCCTTTACCTACATGGATAACAAGAAAGACAAACCAACATTGCATTTTATTAGTTAAAAGAAGAAATCAAGACAAAAATATTCATGATCACAAAAGAACATAAGTCAAGGTGCTTGGTGATTCTTCAAAAGAGCAAAGCTACATATAGGGAAGGGAACCAAGAATCCTAGTGTGATCTTATTGTGAATGAATCAACATGGTATGATGAAAGGGTCTTAGGGGCAAAAATTGGGGTACAACAGCAGGGTAGTCTTTCAATTAATTCAATAGCGCATTCTATTCTCAAGAGATGTGATTTATCTAAATAAAAGGTTTAAGCATATCTCTTTCCTCGATACATCATTGAGGAAACGGTCTAAGCAAAGGTTCGAGTGCATCCTTTTCCTCGCGTTCATCATCCAGATTCACGAATCAACAAAGACAAAGTCCACAATGTCTTCTTCCTCAGTACGTCAATAAAGATCGAGGAAATGATGAAGACAAAGCTTACAATAATTAGCGTGGCTGTCACAAAATTTCAAAATCAAAAACAAAAAAAAAATCCAAAAAAAGGAGAAAGCCCGCTAAGTCAAGTAACAATAAAAAACTTGACTTAGGCAAAAGTTAGGGCATCCCAATGAACCAAATTCAAAAGAATTGGCCCATGCAAAATTAAAACAAATAAATTAGAGAAAAAAATTGTGTCAGCCACCTCAAGAATCATCAAGGCTTCTCATCAATGCTTGGATCTTATCAATGCTTTTTTATCAGTGTTTGAATCTTATCAATGCTTCTCATCATCTGCGTAACTACGAAATTTCTCTTGGGGATTAAATGCATCCGTTGCATTAATTAAAATTAGGACTGGAGAATATCAAGGAGAATGGGATGGGCTAAATAAATTTTTGAGCCTTATATCTTTTGTTTCTTAAACCACGAACCATGGCCATGTTACAACCTTTAAAAGTCCTAATTGAGGCTAGGTTCACTATGAAAGCATACTTAGTAAGATTTGTATTAAACTGACTCCTATGTTTGTTAAAATTATTTCTAACTACTTTGCTTCTTCGAATATTCATCTTCTAATCTTCCATTTCTTTTCAAATAATTAAAATTCGATTTCAAAACTTGCATGTGCATTAAATGGATTTACTTTTTCAAAACGTACAACTTTATCTATGAATCAATACTTAGCATCAAGGAGATCTCAAAATTGGTTTGATCCAAAGCCATCCTTCCCAGGAAGCTCCTAAATAGGGGCAAAACATATAAGAGGATCCTTATAAATAAGGGAAAATACTAATGATCATAGGGTATATCGCGTGAAGATACTATTTGCAAGGGGTGACCATTCCGAGGTTCAATCAATTCAGATCAAATTGCAAAACACTATTCAATCAGGGGCATACCTTTTGGAGGAGCATTCCTTAATCAACTCACATCACAACAGAGTATGACTTAGTTTCCTTATGTTAATAAGCTCCTCAAGGCATTAATAATTAGGGGCATCCTTCCAAGATCCAAATGCAGGGGAAGTGCGTATCAAGTTCATCCTACTACACATAGGGTCCAAATCCTTCAAGCAACTTCAAGAATAAACTTTTCAAGCTTCGAATAATTGAGGCAATCTATGTCAAGTGCATGGTGAGGTCTAAGTTCTTTCTGAAGGTACTTCCTACAGATCTTGGAGATTGAGGGGCACATCTTTCAAAAATTTGAATGTTGGGGAAAACCACTGCGAGGCTCGATCAAAAGGAGTTGATTCAAAAAGGTTCATGAAAGCCAAACATTTTCAAGAATCTTTTAATCAGGGGCATAATACAAAATAGTGCGGTCATTCATATTATGATCAAACTGTTTCCAAATTCATACAAATGAGAATCTCCTCCAAGACCTACCAACAAATTGAGGAAAAATAGTCCACATAGGGGAAAACTCTCTGCGTACTTTCATAACCTCCGGTGGATATTTCTCCTACATCAACAATCTTCAAGTTCAAATCCAGTATCAGGAAATCATGATAGCATAACATTCAACCACCATGTGACAAGCAACCTTGTTGCATGGGAAAACCTCTACACTTTAATCATCCATGACCCATCATAAGGGCACCATTCAAAAAACCATTCAAGTCATAATCATAAAACATAAGGCTGCATAAATCATGCATTATGGCTTCCTCGATCCAGAATCGAGCTATACTTATCATCTCATCCATCTAACGAAGTCCGACAGCTTGGGTCGAGCATATCTCAAAGAGCCTAACTACGCATTCGCATTTCAAAATCCAACATCCATTTACATATATCCAAGTCGTTCATCACATACATCAATCAATCATTACATCACATACATGCATCAATCATTACATTTCATGCATTAATCAAATTTGCACGTATAGCATAAAACCTTGTTTTATGTGAAGAAAATCATCATTATCACTCAAGTTATTAATTCTACATTGAATCTCGACAGTAAATTCCCCTGATTGAATCATGGTAGTTGATTATCCGGAAGACCTCGGCAGAAGGTAGTTTCCAATTGAATCTCGGCAATAGATTCTCCTGGTTAATCACGACAGTTGATTATCCGGGAGACCTCAACAGAAGGTAATTAAAATTGAATCTCGGCAATAGGTTCTCCTGGTTGGTCACAAAAATTGATTATCCGAAAGACCTCGGCAGAAGGTAGTTTCCAGTTGAATCTCGGCAGTAGATTCTCCTGGTTAATCACGGCAGTTGATCATCCAGAAGACCACGGCATAAGGTAATTCAAATTGAATCTCGGCAGTAGATTCTCATGGTTGATCAAGACAATTGATTATTGGGAAGACCTCAGCAGAAGGTATCTCAAAAACGAATCTCGGTAGAAGATTCCTTTGGTTAATCACAACAATTAATTATTCGGAAGGCCTCGGCATAAGGTATTTCTCAATTGAATCTTGGCAGAAGATTCCCCTGGTTGATCATGTCAGTTGATTATCCGGAAGACCTTAGCAGAAGGTAATTCAAATTGAATCTCGGCAGTAGATTCTCCTGGTTGATCATAGAAGTTGATTATCCGACACACCTCAATAGAAGGCAACTCACAAATGAATCTTGGCAGTAGATTCCCCTGGTTAATCACGGAAGTTGATTATCTGAAAGGCCTCGGCAGAAGGTATTTCTCAATTGAATCTCGGCAGAAGATTCCCTTGGTTAATCTCGGCAGATGATTTTCCAGAAGACCTTGGAAGAAGATAATTCTCAATTGAATCTCGGCAGTAGATTCCTTGGAAATCTCAACAATAGATTTCCCGTAAAAAAGCTTCACATCAAGAATGACGTACACATAACCATATCAAAATCCCAAGGTCATTCAGAACATTTTGTGCATCTAACATACGAAAACACCAAAGAACATTTGATAAAGAATTAACGTTTATTCTGGTTAGAAAAGCATCAAAAGAAAATCCATGCCTATTTCTACTACCATGATAACGTCTATGCCTGCACCAACAATATAGACGTCAAGGTCTTGCTGACACTTTTTACCAAATTCAAATCAACTTGGAGATACAATAACTGGAAACAAACAACATTGGGAAGTTGATAACCACAAGAACCCGATGGTTTAATGAAAGAGAATTATGAAAAACATTTTCCACAATATTTGGGGCATATACACATAGTTTTCACCAACATATATTTGAGTCATACACACATTTGTTACATATGCACTCTAAAGTCAATGTTTCCATACATATGCATCATGCATGAAATTTATCGAAGCCTACTACGAACAGAGCCAATATCTTAGAGCCCTCCATCAGTTCTTACCTCGGCTAGAAACAAATAACCAGTAAAATTTGTTCTCATCTCTGATTTAGTTATCTAAGATGTGGATCATTCAAAACAACTTCCTATATATTCCACCCATTGTGTCAGTCTCTATGCGACAAGGTGTGAAATTTTCTATATTTAACTTATTGTGTCAGTCTCCACGCAACAATATGTTCTTCCTTCGCGATCTAGCTCATTGTGTCAGACTCCATACGGCAATGTGTGAAATCTGCAATTTAGCCCATTACGTCAGTCTCCAGGAAGCAATGCCATCATCAATGTCTCTTCCTCAATCTAAATCTTTGCATCAGTGTCTATGCGACAATGTTGTTATCATTTTTCCTGCGATATAGCTCTTTACGTCAATCTCCATGCATCAATATATTCTTTTTTCATGATCTAGCTCATTGTGTCAGACTCTTGGAAGCAATGTTGTGAAATCAACAATTCCACTCATTGTGTCAGTCTCTATGCGACAATGTGTGAAATCTACAATATAAAACATTGCATCAGTCTCCATGCAGTAATATGTAAAATCTGCGACATAACTCATTGCGTCAGTCTCCATGCAGCGATGTTGTCATCAAGCTATTTTTAAAATATCTATCCCTAGGTTGTGATAGATATGTGAATAAACCTGCCTAATCCATTGCACCCGTCTCCATGCAGCAATGTGTTGTCAGAATTTGTTTTATCCATCCCCTAGGTTGCGATGAATAAACAAAATCTAATCAAACCAAACTCACTATATCAGTCTCCAAGCATTAGTAAGACAACTTTGCAAAACTTGTGCCATTTACCCCCTAAGTCACGGTAAATATGCAAAATTTACAATCTCTTTTAGATACTGACGAATTGTTTGCATCGTCGTATCTAAATTAAAACAAATTCTAGTGAAAATGTTGGTAAGCGGATACATCATCATCTATGACTACTATCCACTTTCATAAGAACGTTGTATAGCATATTCTTATGACCTTTCAGACAAATTTCGGGGTCTTCAAATATTTAATAAACTTCCAATTGAAACGTGCGAGACCTGCGTATTCTCGCACTATTCAATCGAAAGATGATTAAGTAGGGGAAGCTGTCATACCCCAAATTTGCCCTACCCTTATATTAATATTGGGATTCCTTTTAAGTAAATCGTACTATTTAATTTTTGTTTCTATGAGGGGGGGGGGGGGGGGGGGTAAAATATGAAAGAGGGTTGCGTTGATCTAAAAATGGACCATCAATATCTGATGGCCCATTAGGTTTTTTGAGATCTCTTTCTATTTAAGTGAGGTGTATTGTTTTAAGGGAAGTCTGAACATATCTTATTTTATATGAGGCCCATTAAGGTTTTTGATGAGGTTGAATGTATATATTAAGTAATATGTTTTTTTGTTTAAAGGCCCAATGAAGAAGTTTAGAAGTCCATTTATAAGAGCATAGGGGGGTGCGCTTTCCTTTTTTGAATTTATCTAACCCATTAAATTTGATCTTTAAAGGCCCATTTCAAAATTGATCAGAAGTCAACTTCTTCTTAGTTATATAATTATGGTTATTATTATATCATTATTAATATTATAAATATTTTTATTATTGATAACTTTATTATTATTAACATTAGTATTATAAAATTATTTTTGTTATTATTATCAAATTGTTAGTTTTAATTTTTATAATTATCATTATGGTTATTTTTTTATACTAATATTGACTTTAATTAAAACATTATAAACTTAATTAAAAATTAATTTTTGTTTTATTAAATCAAAGAGAAGTTGATCAATTTTGTTTTTCTTTCTAAGCCCATGTTCGGTTATTACTTTTGTGGCAAATCAGCCTAACAAGCCCAAAACATAAAAAAACGAATGGCCCATGTCCAAACTATCGTAGTGCCCAGAACCAAACTATTGCAGGGCACAAAACCAAAATATCGCAAACAGTTACTGTAAGAATTCGTGAATAAGAACACATGCAATTATTGTACGAATATTTTTATTCATCAAGCAAACAGATCTTACATTCCAGAATTGATATAATCCAAATACAAAAGCAAAGCAAATACGAGAACAAAATCTAAAATGAAAACAGAAACAAATTGATTTTCAATCAATACTAATTACAAATGAAATCAAAACATAAACCCTTCTTCCCTAATCTACTAGAACTTTAAAGCCTAATCAAATTTATTCCCTAAAATCTAAATCACGAACTACTATAAAACGAAAAAAAGAATTACAGTGAGGGAAGAGGAATCTGTTACAGGGCATGGTACATTGAAAAAAGAAGGACTACAGGCGGGGAGATTATCACAAGAAGGAGGAAGAAAACAAACAAAGAACAGTAGAACAAAACAAATCGCAGAAGAAGAAAAAGAAAAGTAGGAAGGAAGGTTGGATCAAGCACCGTTGTATGGCGATGAAACTGAGAAACCCTGCTCCAACGTGATTCAATCAACCCATCGCCGATCTCCTCGCACCGTACTCACAACTGCCACCGCTGTCAGGCTTGAGGTTAGGGTTTTGTCCCTTTTTTTGTTGGAACAGTGAAGGAGGCGAGATAGGGATTTAACAAAACAAATGTCTTGTTCTATGTAAAAGGATATTTTTTTATGTTTATTAATTATATGTATATTACCCATGACAATTACCATGTATCCTCCCTCGCATCCACTTGATCTCGACCACATGTCTCTAATTACGCACACCCACCATTAGATCGTACACTCGCTCCCATATGATATGAATGGACCTCAAATCTCTTTCTAGGTACTTTCATACAATTTCTGGGCCAAGCCCAATTACTAACACACTCCCTTTTTTTCCAATTTTTTTCTAATCAGTACAAAAATAGAACCCCCCTAGCCAAACGGGCTAAGTCCAATATCTGGACTTGGACCCACACTTCCTGCACCCCCAAGATTCACTATCTAGTTTAAAAGCGCACCCCTGTTCTTTTGAGCCTGAATTCAATATCTGAATTCAGGCCCCTTCTATTAACACCCTAATATTTTACTACCATACTATAAAACACACCCCTCATGTTTTTATTTTATTTTCTTTATTATTTCAAGTATATATTTTTATATATATATTTCTTATTTTGATTTTCTTTTTTATATTACTTAATGTTATTTAATATTATTTAATAATCATAATATTATATCATTTATTGTTATCACATGAATAATATATTACTTATTCGAAATTCATAAAAAAGATTTATTATTTTGATTTGCATTAAAAATGTTTTTTTAGCATACATTAATAAAATATTTTCATAATTAAAAAAATACTCAAACAAACATCAAATTATTTTCATAATAAATTAATTCAACAAACAAACTTTTAAAAAGGATTGCGAACTTATTCGAATCGACTGTACGTTTAGTCTAACAATTTCCTCTATTCACGACACCTAGACTAAACGTGCAGAAAATGCGAATATCTTTGTAATCCATAAAAAACACAAACTGTCTCCGAACTACGAAATGAGACTCTGATTCCTCCTAAGAGAATACGTAGGCATGCGCTCAAGAATCGTGGCGTGTACCCCTAAAAAAATATTAAAACCCCTTTTCCCCAAAAAAATATAAAATCCCCTTCTCCCCTAAAAAATATTAAAACCCTTTTCCCTTAATAAAACTTAAAACCCTATTTTCTTTAAATGTGCTTCTAAACCCAATATCCTTGCAAACAAGGTAGATAAAGGGTGCCTAACACCTTCCCCTCATCTAGAACCGAGTCAAAATCTAGAATCTCTGAACTTTCAGGTTATTCCTTTATACTCCCTTCCTTTAGGATAAAAATTAAGGGTGGCGACTCTGATTTAAAAACCAGTTGCAACAACGGCGCCTCCAGTTCGATAGGAAGCAACATAAGCATTTTATTGGAAAACAAAGAAGGAACCCTAATCGAGGTCTCCCTTGCATTATACTTCCAGACCTCAAACAACCAGGCCGAATACGAGGCATTCCTAGCAGGTTTATGCATGACCGAAGACTTGGGAGCCGAGGAGGTGAAAATATTCACTTGCTTCCTAGGTCCGAGGAGAATATCGGGTGAAAAACGATTGCCTCACTGAGTATTGGGCTCTGGTCCAAGAAAGAAAAGAGAAATTCAAATTTGTGGACGTACACCATGTTTCCCGCGAATATAACGCTTGGGAAGAAAACCTGTCCAAACTAGCGAGCACAAAGAGGAAAGGGGGGAATAAGTCGGTGATACATGAAATTCTTCCTCGACCGAGCACCCAGAGATCCCCCTCGACTTTGGGTGTGTTCACCATAGGAAACGACGAATGCTAGATGACCCATGTACACAAATACCTAACGAGATGAGAGCTACCTATCGACTCAAAAGAAGCGGCCATGGTCAGACGAAGAACCTGCTACTATGTCTTGGTCGAAGGAAAATTGTACAGGGGTGGGTTTTCCATTCCCCTTCTCAAATGCGTTGACCAAAGCGAAGAGGGTCGCATCCTGCTCGAGATCCATGAAGGGATAAACGACTAACATCTGGGCGGAAGATCCCTCTCCAGAAAAGCTCTGTGAGTGGGGTATTACTAGCCCACTGTTGTACCCCAAAATTTGCCCTCTCATTTTCAAGGAATTTCTCAAAAGGATTCTCAGGGTTCAAGCTTGCACAATTACATTTTGTATTTTCTAGTACCAAGTTAAAAAGGAAACTGTAAAAAAAGGAGGAAAATAGATAAAAATAATCTTTTCGACAAAATTGGAGAAAAACAAGTCTTTTCGATTCAGCTCATTCGATTGGCCTACTGGCCTCTTTCAATGCAAGCTTGGATTGCATCCTTCGACTGGGCATGGGCCTCTGGCGCGTTGGCTTTGGTTCACAAGGCAGAATCTTCCTGTACATCACCTTTGATTGCACCTTTGGCCTCACAGGGTTCACCATGCAATGGCTACCTATGTGCCTGCTTCGATTGGATGTTTGATGCGTGCATACATGTGTTGACTGGAAAAATATTCCCCCATACTTGCTTTGATTCACAAGTTGATGACTATCTGCGTACAATCCTTCGTTTGAGCCATAATTTCTTTCTTGCACGCAAAAGGCTTCCCCCATGCTAGCATGCACAAGGCACAAAGCCTCCTGTAACCTCATTCAATTCCAAGGCAAAAAGCCTCCTTTTGGCATCCTTCGATTGCACATTTTTTCCTCCTACATGCCTCTTTTGTCTGGGCATATGACTCCCTTCATGTAAGTCTTCATTTGAACATTGGCCTCTTGTATGCTTGCTTGGAGTCACAAAGTTTAGACCTCCTGCATGAAGGCTTCGACAAGACATTGGCTATGTTTGTACCCGTTTCGACTGGACAACATTTCTCTTTAGTATGCTGTAATTCCATCCTTGAAAAACTTCAGCACACATGGTTGATGGCTCCTTCAAAAGAAATATAGTTGTGGACTTGAAGGGCATACATATGAGTCCCTGTCGAAAGATATACCTTATTAGTCCATTCGAAGGACACGTTTGGCCCTTTTCAAAGAAACATAGAGGATCCATTCAAGGGACATGTCTGGGCGTCCCATTCGAAGGACATGCTTGATGGCCCATTCAAAGGATTTACAAAGCCTCCTTAAGGCATGTTTTGGTCACCCATCCAAGGGTCACACATTTGGCTCCTTCGAAGGATGCACAAAAGTGACTCATTTGAAGGACACTTGTTGGAGGAAAATCAAATAACATGTTTGGAAGGAGAATCTGGTCGAAGAAGGGTCAAAACGAAATGATGAAATATTCAAAGATGCTTGCTGCAAAGTTCAGGCCTGGTACACTAGCCAAAACTGCTGCACAGCGGTCCTGAAACACTGTCCCAAGCTTGCACCAAAATGGCATACAAATACTGCCCCTCGAAAGTTACAAAAGCAGTTTACTCAATTTGTTCAAACTATTTTGTTTTCCCTCCACAACATGTTTGAAAGGACTTTTTGGCTAAGGGGAACGAATCTTCAAAATTCTCAAACACTCTCAAAAATCATCAAACTCTCAAACACTTAAACTCTCATCAAACACCAACCAAGAATATAAACATTTGTCCCCTTCGACTCTGAAATATCCCCACACCGTGTTACCCTTCGAGTCCAGTAGGAAGAACCTCACACTTGGTTTTCTCTTTCGAATCCAGTATCAAAGGTATAACCCCTGGTTCCTCCCTTCGAATCCAGAAGCACTCAAGGCAACCACTTAAAGGCCCAGCACAAGTGCCAGCCTCAAGCAAGGTAAGTCATTCTTAACCTTGGATCCTATGTTTCCAGCATAATGTGTAAACAAACTTCCTTTTCATTTCAAACATGTACATAGTATTTGTTTCCTTTTCGTTTCCACCCTTTTAGTTTGTTTTTATTGCCCCTCCTTTTGGTTCTGTTCTTTGGTTTGTTACAAATGCTTTAAGAACTAACCTGGCCCTAAGGTAATGCTAGTATGGCCTTAGGCCATGTTGCTATTTAATATCTCAAATGAAAGAAACAGGAGACAGGAGTATGAAATGAAGCCTCCGGCTTCCTCACTGACTCCAGGCCCAATCGAAGGATGCAACAAAGGACTTGAGGTGAAGAGGGAACTCCATGCTGAACGAAAGAGGCAGCCATAAGGAACGCCCACACTGATTCCAGGCCCAGTCGAAAGGCACGCCCGCACTGATTCCAGGCCCAGTTGAAAGGCACGCCCATACTGATTCCAACCCCCAGTCGAAGGAGGCAGAAAGGCAGAATCAAAGGCTGCGTCTCATGCCTCAGGTTAAGCCCAAATCAAAGGTCATGACCTCACTGACTGCAGGCCCAAATCAAAAAGAGCCAAAGAAGCAGGATCGAAGAGTTCTTCTTCCTGAATCAAAAGAGCTCCTTTTTCCTCTTTATTTTATTTATTTTGTCTTTATATTTTCATGCTATTCAATATGGTTGTAATAGTGTTGGATTTTATCTTTCTTCATTTTATTAATTTTGTATGATTGCTAGTAAGATAGGGTATGTATGGAAAGATAAAAACAACAAGTAGACAACCCCTAATCAAAGACTAAATGCATGCAAATCAAACACACTATTCACACATGCACCCTTAGGGTAATCTCAGTTGTTGCCTCGGAAAAAATAGTCATGTCCCTCGAATATGGGTGTTTTAGCAAAGACCCTCAATAAAAGATCGCATTACCTGGATGACCCTTAATGCTGCCTTCGGTAAACGATCTAGTCCCTAAACGACATTGCTAAAACTTCCCATAGGTTGCCTTCTATGACTATACAAACGTCCCGCGCCCGTCCCTTCACATCCAATGATGGGGATTCTTACCAAATCAATGGTAAGATAGCAACAACTAAAGGAGGAGGAAAAGAACATTAGGCCTTTTGAGTAGGTAGGATGTTCCTAGTTGCTCGCTTGCTCACAAAAAAACATTTCATACACCCACACTTTCATCTTAAAACATTTTTAAAAGACAACACTTTGTACACGTTCTTATAGACACGAGAACCATTACAAAGACACTTTTCAAAATCACTTTCAAAATCACATTCCACAAACACCTTTTTGAACTATTTTCAAAACAACACTTTGGACACATTCTTATAGAAACGAGAACCATTACAAAAACGTTTTCAAAAATAATTTCAAAACCCACACCACAAGCACATTTTCAAACAAAAGAAAGTGATCTAGAAAGCAACTAAGGGCCCGTAGATAACTACGGATGAAAAGGGTGGTAATACCTTCCCTTTTTATAACCAACCCCCCCGAACTCATGAAAATAATCTCAAAGGTCTTTCCTGTTCTTCTCACCCTTTCGTTATTGGATAAAAGAAAATTCGATGGCGACTCTTACTATCCGCAACAATTATGATCAAATGCAAAACACCTAAGTCAGTTCCCCCACCATATTACAGAACTGGCGACTCTGCTGGGGAGTATACTTAAAAGTGGGATTACCTTAGGGCTAGATCACCTTTACTTGATTTCCTTGTTTGACTTGCTTGCTTTACATTATGGTTCCTTGTTTGGGCTTGTTTTGATCCTCTATCCGGACCTGAAGCAATGGCTACGTTAGTGTGACGCATTTGTTGGTATCGATATCCCTTGTGTTGAATCGAGGAGAATACGAGGCCGCTGAGCAGTGTCATGAAGCACTAACTGACTTTAGAACCTTAATTGAACAACTTGGCCATTAGGAAGTAGTGAGATAGCCGGTCTTGGTTACGACCAAAGATTGGTTGATACTCGATGCTGCGCTCATTGAGATCAGACTTTTGGGATATCTCGACCGCAAGAAAAGATTGATTGAGCTGAGACAATGCCTAAAAGAAAGGTCAGTGATATTGAGATCCCTTAGAACTCAGTTACTTTCTAGGACAGGTTAAGCCAACTAAACTTCAAGAGGTTACTTACTTACAAACTCCATGCAATCCTAAACCTAAGGACTTGTCTGCTTTATGTGTATATGACTAATTGTACATAACAACTTCCTTACTTTGCATACTTGTACCTAACATCATGACATCATACCATAGCATTTTCAATAAACATTTCAAGGATCTCAAGGGCCTTTGATGCAAAGTCATGTTGAACCAAACGCCTATCAAGGGGCAAGAGGATTCATTCTTTAATCAAACACCGTCAAAAACCAAAGCACAAGTCAAGGGCTACAACCCACTTGACATGGTGAGCTTGACTCTCGTGGAAGGACATCCACCGATACGAAGTTCTCCAATCAAAGCTGTTGATCAAAATTCAACTTCTAATATCTTCTTGTGTTTACCCTGCGAGATCCTTGAAAACATGCATCCACATATCATGCATCATATCATGACATGTTTCTCCCTTACAGGTCTCCTTATCTTCCTACTGTTTATTTCAGTAAGATGGATATGGAAAAAACAGTGAAGGATCTCCAAGCACAAAATGCCCAATTCCAACAAATGTTCCTGGCTATGGCTAAAGGGCAAGAGGACCTAAAGACTCTTCTTCTCAAAGACAAGAAGAAAAAGTCAAAGAAGTTAGTAGGCGTCCTGAATTTGGGAAGAAGACTTAGAGGACCAGTCAAGAGAGCTCTATATCTCTCAACTCCATCAAATGAGAGGAATAATCATGAAGAATATAACAGTCTGGGGATTGATGAAGATGAAGCTTACTACTCTGAGGAACAATATCCTCTCGCTAATGATAAATACAAACAGTTGGAGGATCGACTTAATGCTATGGAGATTCAGCAGATACCTGGCTTGGACTTTGAAGAGTTAGTGTTGGTTTCCGGAGTGGTCATCCAACTAAAGTTTCAAATCCCTACCTTTTCCAAGTATGATGGGATATCTTATCCTAAAATGCATCTGAGGTCTTATGTCCGCAAGATTCAGCCTCACACTACTGAGCAGAAGCTATGGGTCCATTTCTTCCAAGAAAGTTTGGCTGGCAATCAACTGGAGTGGTTCTATTAGTTAGAAGGAACCAACATTCATACCTGGGAAGACTTGGCTGCTACTTTCTACAAGCAGTATCAATACAACACTGATCTTGCACCAAGTTGTGTGCAATTGCAAAATATGACCATGCATTCCAACGATGGCTTCAAAGAGTACGCCTAAAAATGGAGAGACTTGGCAGGCAGAGTGCAACCACCCTTAACTGATAGGGAGCTTATTGATATCTTTATGGGAACTTTGATGTGACCTTTCTTCAATCACCTGATTGGAAGCTCTTCATCCGGGTTCACCGAGCTAATACTGACTGGAGAAAGAGTCAAAGCCGGCATCAAAAGCAGAAAGATCCAAGGAGTTACATCTTCTGATACTTAGAAAAAGCCATACAATGGGAAGAAAGAGTCCAATGTTGTGTATAGTCAAAAAGTCGTAACCAGAATAACCACGACCAACATGTGGGGGAAATCCTGATCTCTAATCCTACACCTGTTCAACAAAGACAGGGTAATAGGCATAGGATAAAATACCAAGAAAGGCAGTACGCTAAGATTAACATGCCATTGTCTCAAGCGTTACAACATTTGCTGAAAGCGGAGCTGATCACACTAAGGAATCCTCCTCAAAACCCCGATACCTCCTCTTCTAAGTACAATCCAAATGTAATATGTGCCTACCATTCTGATAGTCCTGGACACGACACCGACAACTGTTGGACTTTGAAGAACAAGATTCAAGATTTGATTGACACCAAGGAAATTGAGTTCGACCCTCCAGAGACTCCCAACGTGATCACCGCTCCCATGCCAAATCATTGAACATTCCAGTTCATTTTAAATTTTCAATTGTAATCTATTTTGTTGTTCAAACACTTATCCATTAATGTCAAACTTTTTTTCATTAATGCATTGCATATGTTTGTCTTGAATTAATCTATTTATTTTCATTATATTTAAACTACGCTTTTTACTCCCTTTATGATATTCAACTCTTGTTTTAAAAGTTGCAAGCCTTTAGAGGGAGGATGGCGAAAACAATGCCATAATCTCATACAGTATGCTTTTGGAAAGACCTTGCTGACGATGTACAGGCGTTTCTTTCAATTCCCAAACACTGGAGTTATAAGGAGGATAATCCCTTGTCAACCCCTTTGAGCTAAAAAAGTAGGAGTTTTCTTTTTCACACAAATTGAAACCTTTAATCAAAACTTGGGGCATGGTAGTCTCTCCGTTAATTTAAATGCGCGTTCAGTCACAAACTTTCACTTCGTACACAATGAATGACATCAAAAATATTCCTTCTGAAAAAAAAGATGGTGATGGTTCCTGTTACACGGTGGCAGAACCGACTGTTATATACTAGTTTTTGTGTTTTTTGTTCGCAATTGTGCGGTAAGCAAGAGTCGCCACCGTCTTTTCTTTTATCCAACAAAAGGAAAGGGTGAAAAGAACAGAAAAAGACGTTTTCGAGAGTTTTCTAAGTAAGGGGGGTAGATTATGGAAAGGGAAGGTGTTAGCACCCTTTCCATCCGTGGTTTTCCACGACCTCTTAGAGGTTTGCTCATTTTTCAAGATGCTTTTGTTCTGTGTTTTAAAATGTTTTGAAAATCCTTAGTGCGGCGATTTACTTTGTGTTTAACTCTTGTATCGGTCCTAAAGAGTGTTAAAAAAGAAAATGTCTTTGAAATTTGTTTTTGAAAAGTAGTTTTCTGTGTAAGGGCAAAATGTTTGAGCAAACTTCTATCAGCTATCTACTTCATTACTCGAAAAGGGTCGTTCTTTTCCTCTTTTCCTTTAGACAAGGCTATCCTACTATTAGTGAGTAGGTAGCCTTATCGGTAGTTGTTGAGGGAAAATCTAAGGGATGTTTTACAGTCATAAAGGAAACATACGAAGAGACTTTAGCAATTTCATTTAAGGGAGAAGATCATTTACCGAAAGGCAACACTGTAGGGTCATCGAGGGACTATGATCTTTTTGATTTTTGCGGATCTTTGCTAAAGCGTCCCAATTCTCGAGGGATGTGACTGTTTTTTACTAGAAAGGCAACCTGTTGTAACCCAAAATTTTCCCTCTCATTTATAAATTACTTTCCCACAAGATCTCATTTGGTTCAAGACTACACTAGGGTTGATCAACTCAAGACACCTCCTTAAGCACTGATGACTAAAATAAGGGTTTGAGATTGCACAAGGATAATTGAACTTTCAATGCCTCATATGACTTTAATGGATAATTATGGACCCCCATTATTACTCATGTCAAGTTTCAAGCCTTGGATCACATTTTTGCTCAGTCAATCAAGCACTTGACCTAAAAATCTGCTGTATTGGGGAAAAAGTCAACTGTGGCCAATTTACAGTCAAACTTCATAATTTTTTATCCACGTCAACATTATAAACTCATGTGTATCATTTGATCAAGTTTGGACCATAATTCCTCAAGAAATTTGATCAAATCATCAAAAGGGCAAAATGGTTAAA
Source organism: Vicia faba (assembly GCA_948472305.1). Classification (NCBI taxonomy): domain Eukaryota; kingdom Viridiplantae; phylum Streptophyta; class Magnoliopsida; order Fabales; family Fabaceae; genus Vicia; species Vicia faba. Next base: position 878,596,438 of record OX451739.1, read on the forward strand.
ATTAGGGTTTTGACTGAGAAAGGGCAATTTCTGATTTTTTACCTAGCAAATGGTTAATTGGTTTGAGGCATGATATCAAGAGTTCAATTGAATAATTTTGACCTAATGGCATGACCCAAAACATTGCTCAAGATCAATTGGATTGATAGTGAATTTTCAATCAACTGGTCAAAAGTCAACTGTATACTGAAAAGTCAAACTTTGACTTTTTGGTCAAAATCAAATGTCAAAGATCACAATTCATCAAAACATGTCAAAATGTGAAACTTATTCATCAACAAATCCAAAAGTCAAGATTTCATTTTGAAAAGTCAAAGTTTTCTAACTTAGAAATTTTTCTAAGTTTTTAAAACTTCATGTTTTTTCACAACTTTGAGTAAATTTTTCACTATGATGCAAGATGATTCAAAAGAAACTTTCAACATGAAAGTTGTAGATATCCATGATATCTACAACATTTATTTACACAACTTCTTCTAAAAGTGCTTGGATCTCAAGTTATTATTTCATAAAGTCATGGTCTTGATTTTACTGAATAAGGATAATAATCTTCTAGCATAATCTTTGTAAGGGATCAAACCAGGGTGACGAGTATCCCATTCCCCTTTAATCTGATTTATTACCAAAGCTGAATCACCATACACATCTAGAATTTTAATTCTGTGATCAATAGCTTCTTCGAGACCCATGATGCAAGCCTCGTATTCGGCCATATTATTAGTACAATCAATTATTAACCTCGCGGTAAAAGGAATGTGTGATCCATGAGGAGTGACAATCACAACACCAATTCCTTTACCATAAGCATTCACAACTCCATAAAATATCATACTCCAACGAGATTCAGGGTCAGGACCTTCCTCAGGCAATGGTTCATCACAATCTTTCACTTTCAGGAACATCACATCCTCATCGGGGAATTTAAATTCTACAGACTGGTGATCCTCCATTGGTTGGTGAGCAAGATAATCTGCCAACATGATGCTTTTAATAGCTTTTTGAGTGTGGTATTCGATATCATATTCAGATAGCAACATCTTCCAGCGGGCAATTCTCCCAGTAAGAGTAGGCTTTTCAAAAATGTACTTGATTGGATCCATTTTGGATATCAACCAAGTGGTGTGATTCAACATATACTGCCGCAAACGTTTTGCTGCCCAGGCTAAAGCACAACATGTCTTTTCCAGCATGGAATACCACGACTCACAATCAATGAATTTTTTACTGAGATAATAAATGGTGAACTCCTTCTTCCCTGTTTCATCCTGTTGTCCCATAATGCAACCGATGGAGTTATCTAAGACTGTCAGATACATAATCCACGGTCTGCCTTCTACATGAGGGATCAAGATAGGAGGTTCAAGCAGATATTCTTTAATACTTTCAAATGCCCTTTGCCAATCATCCGTCCACATACAACCTTGATGTTTCTTTAACAACTTAAAGATCGGTTCGCATGTTGAGGTCTTGTGGGAGATGAATCTAGAAATATAATTCAAACGCCCGAGGAAACCCCTGACTTGTTTTTCAGCTCTTGGTGCTGGTATCTCTTGAATCGCCTTGACTTTATCAGGGTCAACTTCAATTCCTTTCTGGCTAAAAATGAAACCCAACAATTTCCCTGATCGGACACCGAAGGTACACTTATTTGGATTCAAGCAGAGACGATATTTCCTCAAACGCTGAAACAACTTCAACAAATCTTCTACATACCCTTCTTCAGTCTGGGATTTGGCAATCATATCATCAACATAGAATTCGATTTCCTTGTGCATCAGATCATGGAATAGGGTTGTCATAGCCCTCTGGTACGTTGCACTAGCGTTCTTCAACCCGAAGGGCATCACTCTATAACAGAATGTTCCCCAGGGTGTGATAAACATTGTTTTTTCCATGTCCTCTGGAGCCATTCTTATTTGATTATATCCGGAAAATCCGTCCATGAACGAGAATACTTTAAATTTTGCTCTGCTGTCCACTAACATATGAACGTGTGGCAATGGGAAATCATCTTTTGGACTAGCTTTATTTAGATCTCTGTAATCTACGTACATGCAGACTTTTCCATCCTTTTTCGGTACTGGGACAATATTGGCAATCCATTGAGGATACACCGACGTCACAAGAAAACCAGCATTAATCTGCTTTAGAACCTCCTCTTTGATTTTTACTGCCATATCTGGGTGAGTCCTTCTCAACTTTTCTTTAATTGGCGGACACTCTGGCTTCAACGGCAAATGGTGCTCTACAATATCTGTATCTAGACTAGGCATATCTTGATAAGACCAAGAAAAAATATCCACATACTCTTTCAACAACTCAATCAACCTGCTCTTTACATCAGGATGCAACAATGCTCCAATCTTGACTTCCTTTGGATCTTCTTCTGAACCCAAATTGATCACTTCCAATGGCTCTTTATATGGCTGAATGGTATTTTCCTTGTGCCCAAGCAACCATGAGACCTCTTCTGGAATCTCATCATAATCTTCTTCTTCAGCCCCATACACAGGGCATTCAAAGTTGGGAGAGGGTGCAGGGTCATTGTATTCAACATGTTTTTTAATTAATCTGCACATACGATTTATGATTGCTTTTAGAAACTGACACATATAACAAGTGATCATGCAGATTGAATTTCAGTTATTATTTATTTCGAAAGGTTTTTTATGATTACCATTTTCCAAGAAAAAGTAGAAAATAAAGACATAATTTGGGAAACAAATACAACTTTTATTATTGATTTTAAAAGTCACAACAAATAGATAAGCCCTACAACATTAATACTTCCACCTTGGGCAGAGTGAAAGCTTTTTCAAAAAGATTAACAAAACAAATTACTTTGAAACATGTATGCAAGAGGGAACATCAATGGTGATCCAGTTTTGAACCCTAACTCCGTGCGTCACATAATTCGACATTTCCTGCTCTGCTTCATCTTCCACAATGGCGTTAATCCTGGAAACAGTTGGATGAAGATAACCCATGCTACGAAAAATTTCTTGATACCTGCTTGCAGCAGACTTCGACTTCATGCCCTTTCCTTTTTCATTCTTCAAAGAGAACCCCAAGCCAGTTCTGTTCTTGTTCACACATGGATCCACAATTCGTCCCCAAACTTCATTATGACCATTACGCACCACCTGCTGCGCGTCCTTCAGCGAAACCATGGAATTCTCATTTCCTCTTATGTTGTCAATGGATAAGGCTTAGAACAGGGTTCCAACATCAGTTTCATCCGCCTCTACAATGCTGAAAGAGGACAAATGAGATATCGACAATGCCTGCTCCCCATTTATGATCACTACTTTCCCTTCACGTACAAACTTCAGCTTCTGGTGTAAAGTTGAAGTGACAGCCCCTGCCTCATGTATCCACGGCCGTCCTAGCAAACAGCTATAAGTGGGAACAATGTCCACAACCTAGAAAGTTATCTAAAACAAATGTGGTCCTATATGAATAGGCAAGTCCACTTCACCAATAACAGATTTCCTTCACCCATTAAACGCTTTCACAATGATGCCACTCGGGCGCATAGGCGTTCCTTGATATTTCAACTTTGTAAGCGTACTCCTTGGTATAACATTTAACGTGGATCCATTATCAATCAGCACATTGGATAGTGAATCATTCTTGCAGTTCATAGAGATGTAGAGGGCCAAGTTGTGATTCCTTCCTTCATCTGGTAATTCATCATCGCAGAAACTCAAGTTATTGCATGAAGTAATGATTCCTATTACGCTGCTGAATTGGTCTATTGGCATATCACTCTCCACAAAATCTTGGTCCAATACCCTCATCAAGGATTCTCTGTGAGCAGAGGAGTTCATCAATAAAGCTAAGATAGATATTTTTGAAGGAGTCTGCAGTAGCTGATCTACAATTTTGTAATCGCTCATCTTAATTATCTTCAAAATATCATCCACTTATTTCTCTAACATAGCTCCAATAGTCTCACCCGTAGCCTTCTTTGGTTCATCATTCTCAACAATTTTCTTTCCAGCACCATCTCTTCGAACAACTAGTGCAAACACACGACCGCTGCGGGTAACCCTGCTATTTTCAGCTATATTTCCAACATCAGGCATTGGCTGGATGGGAACTTCCACTCCATCCTCTAAGATTGTAGCATTGTATTTGTAAGGCACAACCTTATATGACTTGTAGGGGATAGGACCCGGCAAACTAATCACCAATGGGGTAACAGCTGGCTTGCTACGATACTCAACTTCAAAATGGGCGGGTGCACCAAAATAAGGCACAATGACGTTTACCCCTTCTTCAACATAATCAGTAATTATTGATTAATCTCTGGAAAACAAATCTTCGTCTGAGGATAAATACTGATCTGCGGAGGCATACTCTTCATCTGACCCTTCTTCAGTCAAACAAACCTCAACCATATCAACTTCATGGTAATCATCCCTATGACTTGTGAACTTGATAGTTCCATTATCTAACAACATCTGAACACCCTTCTTCATGATTGAACATCCTCAGAGGTCTCGACAACAAACTCGGGAAGATCCATATTGGTGTTCCACCTGACCAGCCGTATGGCCAAAGGTAGCATGCAATTATACGGGGTCCTCATTCATATACTCTACATAAAAAATTCTGAATTCTCCAGGACATCCAGAAACCATATTCACTTCCTCGTCATACTATGCCCTAGGCCTGATTATATAGATTAGGCTCTCATCCATCATCTCATGTAAATCAGCCATTATCTTATCGCAACCCTGTATGTCTGTACTACAAATAGCACAACCGACATGGTCATGCATATAGTAGCTAAATTCATAGAGGTATGCATGCATTTTCACCAAATCTCCTCTAATTAGATTAATATCAAAAATACAAAAGTCGCCTGGACAACCGGTCACCATATTCACAACATTTACTCCCCCATGCTTGGGTAGAGGATTGTATTTCACATTAGGTCCCCCGTCCTTGAAAGATAGAACACCAGACTTTACCAACTTCTGCACCTCAGTCTTCAAAGGATAACAATTCTCAACATTGTGCCCTGGTGCTCCCTGATTAAAAGCACATGTTTGGTATGCCTTGTAATACCAAGGCAATGGTGATGGTATGGCGGGAGGTGGTGGGGTCTGAACCAACTTCTTCTGAATCAATGCTGGGAGTAACTCTATATAGCTCATGGGAATAGGGTCATAACTCTCCCTTCTTTGATTATACCCTTGATTCCCCTGCTGGGACGGTCTTTGATAAGCAACGGTAGTTGGAGCGACATTCATAACAGGAGTAACTGAGGCGACTTGCTGATGACGCTGATAATTCCTTTTAGGAGTGTTTACCCTCCTCTCTTGTATAACGACATTTGCGTCTCCTTCTTTCTTCTTGGTAAATCCACAAAATGGTTTCTTCGCACCTCCAGATCCTTCACTCTTTGTTAAACAGCCTTCTCTTACAGCCTCTTCTAAGCGAATACCCATCCCTACCATTTCAGTAAAGTCGCTTGGCGCACTTGCTACCATCCTCTCATAGTAGAAAGCACCCAGCGTCTTCAAGAAAATATTAGTCACCTCCTTCTCTTCCATGAGAGGAATCACCTGGGCGGCTACCTCACGCCATCTCTTCCCTTATTCTTTGAATGATTCCCTGTCTTTCTGAACCATGGGCCTGAGTTAATCACGGTCAGGCGCCATGTCCACGTTGTACTTGTATTGTTTGATGAATACTTCTCCCAAATCATTAAAAGTATGGATATTGGCGCTATCCAAACTCATATACCACTTCAGCGCAACACCGGTCAAACTATCCTTAAAAAAGTGAATCAACATACAATGATCATCAGTATGGGTAGACATTCTCCTTACGTATATCACCAGATGAGCACGAGGGCAAGTGTTGCCCTTATATTTCTCAAACTCCAGGAATTTAAACTTAGCAGGTATCTTAACATTCGGGACCAAGCATAACTCATTCACATTCTGCCCAAATATCTCTTTTCCCCTGAGGGCCTTCATCTCTCTTTGCATCTTGTCAAACTGGTCTTGAAAATCATCCATTCTGTCATAAAGACCCAAGTCTTCACTCGGTGAAGGGAAAAGGATGACACACATCATCATTAACAAACAGAACCATATTCACTGAAGGAGGTGCAGCAGGAACATGCACCACAGGAGGTGCAGGAGTAACAATAGTCTAAACAACTGGAGTATCTTGAGGACCAAGATTGAAACCTTCAGGTGCAAAATTCTCTGGCATTCCCCATGGATAACCATGGGGCATATGATTCTGAATAACAACTAGAGTAGCATACACGGGAACGGTCGGAGCTTCAGTAGTTGCCCTTGTTGGTTGAGGTTGAACACTCGGTGGCTGATTCTGAGTATCCACCAGAGCTTCCATCAGAGTAGTCAGATTGGCCATGCCGACCTTCAAAGCAGAAACCTCCTCGCGTAGCTCCCGATTCTCTTGTTCTAAGTTGTCCATCTTCTTTCTAAAATTAGCCCGAGTGTTGTAGTGGTGAGTCAGCTTACTGAACGAAGTAAAGAAGCTTAGTAAGACACCTGGATATGCATAACAAATGCAAGAAAAACATGCAATATGATGCATGATGTGTAATGCACATGATTAATTTTATTTTGTTATTTGATATTTCAAGGGATTTATAGTTTATGGACATATTGCAAATATCAAAGTAATAACGCATTTGAAATATTGAAAATTTTTATTATAACAACTCCAAAATAGATTACAAGTTTCAATGATCCCAAGTACAAGATGAAAATAAAATCTGAAACCCTAAGAAATAGAACTGATGGAGATCACTCTATACACTGGCGCTTCCCCGTGAGCCTTGTAATCTGAGCCTTCAACCTCTGGTTTTCTTCCGCATTTATGATGGAGACCTTCTTCCAATCACCTGAATCAGAAAGTGAGTGATCAGCATCCGATTGAGGCTTAGTAGAAAATAAATCCCCTTTCCTCTCCATAGACTCTACCGCTTGAATCTCAAGGATCTCAATCAAGTCGTCTTTCTCCTTCAAGTCTGCTTTATAGGAACTCTCTAAAGTTTGGAACTTGTTCTTACAAGCATCCTTTTCCTGTTGCATCCTAACCAAAGCAAGTTGCAACTCTTCCAGATCTCTAATAAGGGAGAAGTGGTTTTCACAAATAGATCAGGCATGGGTGTCTCCCAGGTATACGGCATTTTTAACTGAATAACTCTCGATCGGACCCACTAAAGATATGGCTCCAAAGAAACAACACCCTAGGTCCCAAATCCTTCCTACTCTTCTTATGCATGTGACGCCAGGCCTTCGCAATCTGCTCCCTAGCTTCCCTATGGTCTTCTCCTTCCTCCAGAAAGAAACTACTCAAATGAATACTATTTGGTTTATCCCTTATCGGATAACCAAGCTGTCGCCATGCAAGAACAGAGTTATAGTTAATTTCTCCCTTTGTACCAAGAAGAGGTACATTGGGGAAACTACCACAACTGTCAATAATCTCTATATCTTGGTAAGCTCGATGATACCAATCAATATTCGAGTGAGTAAGTGCCATGATCTTAGGAGCCCAACGAGGTTCCTTCCTGACATCCCAAAAAGCATCAGACTGAGGCATATGAGAGATAAACCACCGGTACAACAGAGGCGTGCAACAGATGATCATTCCCTTATAATAAGAATTCCGAAGATGAGAAGAGTAATAACCATCACCCAACAATGTAGGAACTGGATTTCCAATCATGAAGATCCTGATAGCATTAATGTCAACAAACTTGTCCACATTAGGAAATAATAACAACCCGTAAGCAAGTAGAGCAAAAGTGGCCTCAAAAGCAATTGTACTCTTCATTCTGGCAAAGTAACGAGCTTTCTCCAATAAGAACTGAGCTGATAATCCTCTAATTCCTCCTTTAGTAGTCATATGGGTTTCCACCTCAGATTTCCCCAGATGAATCGAAGCAGCAATCTCATGTGGTTTTGGCTCACTCTCTAAACCAGTAAAAGGAACACGATCAGTAACAAGTAAATCCAATAGATAAGAATACTACTCTAGTGTTGGCATCAACTGATAGTTGGGAAAAGTAAGGCAATGATACATCAAATCATAGAACTGGACCAAGGTCGAGAGAATACCCTCTTTCATCTTCAGCTTCATGAGAGGAATAATGGATACATATTTCTTCCGAAAGTCTGCAGTACACTCGATCTCGAGAATTAGACTGATAAACTCATATATCTTGGGATCCTTGAAATTGTATTTCCAGGTCTTTCTCTTTCTAGAATCCATGGTTAGAAAGTACCTGAGATATTCACAAATGGTCAACCTTTAAATCCCTTGAAATATGGTTTCTTCAAAAGATGCTTATGAGTGCATGGATGCATGATGCAGCAATCACACACAAGATCACACATATAGGGTTCATAGGTTCAACGTCACGAGCATTAGGTCGAAGGTACTACCCATAAGGTGTTGTTCTAAAAGTTATCACCTTCCAAACAAGGTTCTAGAGGTTCCCAGAGTCTACATCCTTCCTTCAGATATTACCAACTTCCCGATTAACTTAGTAATTAGTAATATTCTCAAGAAAGACTCGTCCGAGCATAGTATCGCGTGACAACTATTTTTGGATTACTCCATCATAGCTTCCGCACTACACCTAAAATGCCAAGATGGGTTTGGTATTCTACGGTCCTCAGTTTCAGCAGGCTCCCAAGTCGAAAGCAGTACGCCTTCTCGATTACTCAGTAAACGGCACTATAGTCAAAGGGCCTCCACTGAGTGGGGGATCTCATGCCTCCTTTTTTGGGATTACTCCCTCAAAGTTAACATGACTGTACCGCCCGTCCTATCTTAAAGTTTTGCCCAAGTCTGGGTATAAGACTTATAAGTAATCACCAACCACCCTGAAAACAAGAAAAATCCAGACAAACATAAATACAACATATAACACAAAAAACAATAATAACACATATACATATATAAACAAAGATAGGCTTAACCCACTTAGAGATGGACCAGCAAAAGGTCAATCTGTCCCCAATGAAGTCGCCATTTTTCTGTAGTGGTTGAAATGTTTTCAGACTAAGCTATTGGATTGACTTGACTTATACAAATCAAAATAAAAATCACCACCGCGCTTTATTGTTTCCGAAGGAATGGGAAAAGAGCGAGTAACCCAAAAAGAGGGGGAAAGATTCAAGGTAAGGGGGTTAGTTATGCAAAGGGAAGATATTAGCACCATAAACATCTATGGTACTCCGCAGGCACCTCTTTGAAAAATCTGTATATTTAGCTATGAAAAATGTTGTATAAAAATGGATGGTGGAGGTGACAAAAGAAATATATTTATTTTATAATTTTTGCACCCGCCGCGGTTGCGAACCTTTAGTGCCTATGTACCACCTTTTCGTGCAATAGGGGATCAGGGTACACATAGTTCCTCTTTTAAAAATTTAAAACACAAATGTGTTGGTTAATTTTATGAGATAAAACATCATCGTCACTGTCCATGTGGAAAACATACCTACTACCCACAATTATGAGAAAGGAGAATTTGCATCATCTCAAAGTGGAGGATATGGCATGGATCTTAAAATCAACAATTCCTCACTCAACACCGAAGTGGAAAATATCTCTCTTCACTACATATTATAGAAGTATAGTTGTTTGTATCACTACAAGGATTGACAAGAGTTCAATCTTTTGAGAAAAGTTTAAAGGTAAAGGCCAAAGTGGCAAAATAGTTTGAATGAGATTGATTGACTTTTAGTCTTCTCACAAAAATGTCAAGGTATTATTAAGTTGTTTGGAGTTTATTTATGAAAATGTTTTGAAAACGCATGGACATAAGTCCAAGTTTATTATGAAAGTAGTTCAAGTTTAAAAACAAGAAGAGTTTTCAAAAGGAGGAAGAAGATTTTTGAAATTAAAGAATATGGGAGGAGAAGAAGGGACTATCCTAAAGCATAAGGTAAAAGCTAGGGATAAGAACCATTTAACCGACAAGAAGCCAATACTTGACATTATGAGCCAAGATAGAATTCCCATTCCTTTGATTGAAAACCAATCAAGCAAAAAATACTAGACCTCTTGAGAGAACCAAACTTCAAGTATATTAAGTCTTCACAAAAATTGGGTAGAGTAACGACCGTATACGGGTGAATTCCAGATTACAAACAAAGGGTGTAAGCACAATAACCCGCACACAAAACAAATAAACAACCCAATGTCTTGAGGTAAACCTTAAGAACTTCAGACAAAATAATCAGATAAGATCACAAGGTATCCAATCCTAGGCCTAGGTTTCTAATCCTAAGTCCAAAAAGTCTAATGCTCCATAATGCCAAGGATAGTAACCTAATAGTCCAAGTACCATTAAAGGTTTTTTATGGTTTATGTTGATTATTAAGTATCTTAAAAAAGAAAAAGCTCAAGTGAGCAAAGTAAAAATGACAAGAAATTAAATACTCAAATGAGCAAAGATGAAAATGGCATTAAATGTAAATGCTAAAAGTAAATAGTGCATAAAAATAAAAGGGGCATATAATAAAGATAAAGGATAAAGTTAATTATTATTGATTAGTGGTTAGTTGGATGATCATCTTGAAACTTGCATTTGGAACTCATTAGAGGATTTGTAGAACCAAAGCCTCCACATAACAAGTTGCATTTGCTTTTTGTCAAGTATATCATCCATTTGGAATTCTCACAAGTGCCATTTAATGATCAATGATGTTTAAGTGATCCGTGTTGACCAAATGTGTTGTAGATCCATTAGAGGATTGGTAGAACCAAAGCCTCCACACAATGAATCTTAAGGTTATTGGATCAAAGAGATCAAATTAACATACTTGGGCTTGCAAACATAAGTTCAGGCCACAAATGATCATATATTCGAATCAGGACAAAATTTAGCGCTATGTTAAGCAATCGTAAGTAGACTTATATAGAATTCGCATCTATTTTGAGGCCGGTCAATAGCAATCTATGCACCATTTGTACTGAGACATGATATAGAGATCATGCTCCAACAACATTTAGTGCAATAAGAAGGGGATGAGATGAAGAGGGATGGGAGAGAATATACAAACCACTTTTGAATTAAATTTAATCAAACTATTATTAAAATCATTCATCCATTTTTGTGGAGTTAAACTCAACACCATGGATCCAATGATGTTAATAAAGTTCATGATCCAAAATTCAACCCAAGATCTTCCAGAAAATAGTCACAAAATAATATTACATTTTAATATATACAAAAGGGATTTAAAAATAATGTTTAAAAATTTAAAATAAATAGAAAAATATCAACTATGTTCAAATTAATCAAGAAATAAAAAGTAAGACCATATGAAAATCAGAAAAAGGCTCAAATTATTTTACAATTTTTTTGGTAATTTTTTTAAGTCAGAAACTATTTTTAAAGTTAAAAGAAATGGGTAAAATACACCAAAAATGATAAAAAAATAGTAAAGTCAGAAACAAAAATAAAATAAGGGCACCAATATTTGTCACAATATCATTGGATCACTCCACAATTTTTTCAGAATTTAAAAATGTATAAAAGTATTTTTAAACATTTAAAACAATTCAAATAAAGTGTAAATTTATAAAAAAATATCAAAACACAAAATTAAATTGTGAAAAAACAAAAACCAGAAAGAGAATAATCAAAATATTTTTTCATAATTTTTTTAGATTATTTGGACTTAAAATGAATTTTCTATGATTTTTTGAAATTTAAAACAATTTAAATATAAAAATCAGAAAAGAAAAGAAAAGTAAAAATATGTGGACCATTGGATGAAAGTCAAAACACGTTAGTAATCAAATCCAAGGGATCTGGCGCGCTGTGCATATCATGGTCATTAGTGAATAAAGTACATAACCAAATATAAATTAGATTTTCAAAAATAACAAGTGGCGTGCCATCATTGGTTGGAAGATGACACGTAGGTCATCTTCAACCTCCAGCCAACGTGATTTGCAGGTCTCTCAAACTGTAAAATCAGAAGCTCAGACCTATACCAATCGCTTCGTCTCTTCAAGACGAAGAAAACCACACCCTAGCGCCAAATTTATATAAACTGTAGCTCAAGCAATTTGAAAGGAAAGTTTTGAAAAGGGATTTGAAATTTCATGGTCAAAATGTGTTTCTAGTAAAAGCTAAGTGTTGCGACTAGAACCAGGAAAATTAGAGCAACACAATGATATCGGAGTTTTGAATAATTGATGAAGGAATCTACCTATTGAAGTTGAGTTGTAGAGCTCTGAAACTGGACTTCTATGGAGTAGTATAGGACACGATTCTTGAATGTAATTATGTGGTTAGCTTTAGGGAAGATCAAGGAAGGTGAATTGATGGAAACATTGGATTGAAAAAGGCTTGAGAATGGATTTTGAAGTTACTGAATTCTGAGTTATGGAACAAGTTTGGCAGGGTGATTCTGGCTATTCAAGCTTGAGAAAATGAATGGGATTGCTCATGTATTTATAGGAGAAGAAAATGGGATCAAAAGGAAGGGTGAATGATGCAATTTGGAGGGAATTCGTGTAGGTCTGCATCATGAAGAAAATGTGACTTCTCTTTTGTCAAAACTCATCCAAAACGCGCGTTTTGATGCACTAATCCACTTGGGAAAGTTGGATAATCATGTTTAGACCTAAAACACGTGCTAATTTGAGGTTTAGAGGTTGTAACATGAAATTCAAATTCTGACTTGCAATGAAACTTCAATTCCAAGTTACCACTTTTGAAACAATGGCATTCTCAGCTCAAGGGGTCTTAAGGCATGATTCTTGATGCTTTAGAAAGATGAGGTTACAAGCTTTGTAATGGAAAAAGAATGGAATCAAATGGATGCTTGAGCTGAAAGTTGTGTTGAGTCAAAGTTGGAGAAAAAAGATGACTTTCCATACTTAGAAATATTTCAAGTTCTTTTTCAAAAATGACCTATAATGTCTTGCATCCAAACAGGGACTTCCACTTGGAATTTGCTCTTGACCAAAAAAGATGGCATGAAGTATATCTCTTGAATGACATTTTGAAACTTGAAACATTCACAATATCCAAAAATTGAGAGAGTTATGAATTGTTGAAGTTGGCAAAAAATCATGAAATAACCTATAATCTTTTGCATCCTTAAGGCAACTTCCATCCATTTTATCACTTTGCACATAAAAGAAGGCATAAAGTTCACAACTTCAAGATCATTATGGAAAAATAATGGGCTCAAGGTGATAAAAATTTACCAGGTTATGATCATTTGAAGTCACACATGGAAAATTGAGGATTCATCTAGAGGACTTGTAATCTTTCTTCCTCATTGAGTCTCTTCCTCATGACAACTCCCTGAAACTTTTGAAGTGATTTGTTAATAACCCTTTAAAGAGAAAGCTGTCTTTATAATCACTCAAAAATACCAAGAGATGAGCAAGATATATTCCTTTGAAGTTCAAAACCCTAGCTCCTTAGATCAAAAGAATGCTTTGAGGAACTTTGACAATTTTGAAAAAACTTCTTATACCAACACACATGATATGTAAATAGAAGTTGTTGAGGATGATAATGAGAACTCATAGCCACCAAAACCACTTCCATATCTTGAACATTGAGAGAAATATGCACTTGTGACCAAATGGAATAAAATCTTGTCCAACCCTGACAACTTCTCCAATAAATCCCTTGTGCTTTTCAACCAAATTTGATAACTTTGAAATGTGATAAACCAAAACAACCTTTCCATGCCAATTATTACAAAACCAAACCAATGGTGAGGTTTGAAATTCTCAAGCTTTATTGACTACGGCATGGAAATAAACTCATGAACCCATGGGGTAACTTGTTAAATCCCATTGCCTTTACCTACATGGATAACAAGCAAGACAAACCAACATTGCATTTTATTAGTTAAAAGAAGAAATCAAGACACAAATATTCATGATCACAAAAGAACATAAGTCAAGGTGCTTGGTGATTCCCCAAAAGGGCAAAGCTACATATAGGGAGGGGAACCAAGAATCCTAGTATGATCTTATTGTGAATGAATCAACATGGTATGATGAAAGCATCTTAGGGGAAAAAATTGGGGTACAACAGCAGGGTAGTCTTTAAATTAATTCAATAGCACATTCTATTCTCAAGAGAAGTGATTTATCTAAATAAAAGGTTTAAGCATATCTCTCCTCGATACATCATTGAGGAAACGGTCTAAGCAAAGGTTCGAGTGCATCCTTTTCCTCGCGTTCATCATCCAGATTCACGAATCAACAAAGACAAAGTCCACGACGTCTTCTTCCTCAGTACATCAATCAAGATCGAGGAAACAATGAAGACAAAGCTTACAATAATCAGCGTGGCTGTCACAAATTTTCAAAATCAAAAACAAAAAAAAATCCAAAAAAAAGGAGAAAGCCCGCTAAGTCAAGTAACAATAAAAAACATGACTTAGGCAAAAGTTAGGGCATCCCAATGAACCAAATTCAAAAGAATTGGCCCGTGCAAAATTAAAACAAATAAATTGGAGAAAAAAATTGTGTCTGCCACCTCAAGAATCATCAAGGCTTCTCATCAATGCTTAGATCTTATCAATGCTTTTTCATCAGTGTTTGAATCTTATCAATGCTTCTCATCATCTGCATAACTACGAAATTTCTCTTGGGGATTAAATGCATCCGTTGCATTAATTAAAATTAGGACTGGAGAATATCAAGGAAAATGAGATGGGCTAAATAAATTTTTGAGCCTTATATATTTTGTTTCTTAAACCACGAACCATGGCCATGTTACAACCTTTAAAAGTCCTAATTGAGGCTAGGTTCACTATGAAAGCATACTTAGTAAGATTTGTATTAAACTGGCTCCTATGGTTGTTAAAATTATTCCTAACTACTTAGCTTCTTCGAATATTCATCTTCTAATCTTCCATTTCTTTTCAAATAATCAAAATTCGATTTCAAAACTTGCATGTGCATTAAATGGATTTACTTTTTCAAAACATACAACTTTATCTATGAATCAATACTTAGCATCAAGGAGATCTCAAAATTGGTTTGATCAAAAGCCATCCTTCCCAGGAAGCTCCTAAATAGGGGAAAAACATATAAGAGGATCCCTATAAATAAGGGAAAAATACAAATGATCATAGGGTATATTGCGTGAAGATACTATTGGCAAGGGGTGATCATTCCGAGGTTCAATCAATTCAGATCAAATTGCAAAGCACTATTCAATCAGGGGAATACCTTTTGGAGGAGCATTCCTTAATCAACTCACATCACAACATAGTATGACTTAGTTTCCTTATGTTAATAAGCTCCTCAAGGAATTAATAATCAGGGGCATCCTTCCAAGATCCAAATGCAGGGGAAGTGCGTATCAAGTTCATCCTACTATACATAGGGTCCAAATCCTTCAAGCAACTTCAAGAATAAACTTTCCAAGCTTCGAATACTTGAGGAAATCTATGTCAAGTGCATGGTGAGGTCTAAGTTCTTTCTGAAGGTACTTCCTCCAGATCCTGGAGATTGAGGGGCACATCTTTCAAAAATTCGAATGTTGGGGAAAACCACTGCGAGGCTCGATCAAAAGGAGTTGATTCAAAAAGGTTCATGAAAGCCAAACATTTTCAAGAATCTTTTAATTTGGGGCATAATACAAAATAGTGGGGTCATTCATATTATGATCAAACTGTTTCCCAACTCATATAAATGAGAATCTCCTCCAAGACCTACCAACAAATTGAGGAAAAATAGTCCACATAGGGGAAAACTCTCTGCGTACTCTCATAACCTCCAGTAGATATTTCTCCTACATCAACAATCTTCAATTTCAAATCTAGTATCAGGAAATCATGATAGCATAACATTCAACCACCATGTGACAAGCAACCTTGTTGCATGGGAAAACCTCTACACTTTAATCATCCATGACCCATCACAAGGGCACCATTCAAAAAACTATTCAAGTCATAATCATAAAACATAAGGGTGCATAAATCATGCATTATGGCTTCCTCGATCCAGAATCGAGCTATACTTATCATCTCATCCATCTGACAAAGTCCGACAGCATGGGTCGAGCATATCTCAAAGAGCCTAATTACGCATTCGCATTTCAAAATCCAACATCCATTTACATATATCCAAGTCCTTCATCACATACATCAATCAATCATTACATCACACACATGCATCAATCATTACATTTCATGCATTAATTAAATTTGCACGTATAGCATAAAACCTTGTTTTATGTGAAGACAATCATCATTATCACTCAAGTTATTAATTCTACATTGAATCTCGACAGTAAATTCCTCTAATTGAATCATGGTAGTTGATTATCTGGAAGACCTCGGCAGAAGGTAGTTTCCAATTGAATCTCGGCAATAGATTCTCCTAGTTAATCACGACAATTGATTATCCGGGAGACCTTAACAGAAGGTAATTAAAATTGAATCTTGGCAATAGGTTCTCCTGGTTGGTCACAGAAATTGATTATCTGGAAGACCTCGACAAAAGGTAGTTTCCAGTTGAATCTCGACAGTAGATTCTCCTGGTTAATCACGGCAGTTGATCATCCGGAAGACCTCGGCATAAGGTAATTCAAATTGAATATCGGCAGTAGATTTTCATGGTTGATCACGATAGTTTATTATTGGGAAGACCTAAGCAGAAGGTATCTCACAAACGAATCTCGTTAGTAGATTCCCCTGGTTAATCACAATAATTAATTATCCAGAAGGCCTCGGCATAAGGTATTTCTCAATTGAATCTTGGCAGAAGATTCCCCTGGTTGATCACGTCAGTTGATTATCCTGAAGACCTCAGCAGAAGGTAATTAAAATTGAATCTCGGCAGTAGATTCTCCTGGTTGATCATGGAAGTTTATTATTCAGAAGACCTCGATAGAAGGCAGCTCACAAATGAATCTTGGCAGTAGA
The DNA here is from genome assembly GCA_948472305.1 of Vicia faba. Lineage (NCBI taxonomy): Eukaryota > Viridiplantae > Streptophyta > Magnoliopsida > Fabales > Fabaceae > Vicia > Vicia faba. Next base: position 878,613,369 of record OX451739.1, read on the forward strand.
TTCCCCTGGTTAATCATGAAAGTTGATTATCTGGAAGGCCTTGACAGAAGGTATTTCTCAATTAAATCTCGACAGAAGATTCCCTTGGTTGATCTCGGCAGATGATTTTCCAGAAGACCTTGGCAGAAGATAATTCTCAATTGAATCTCGGCAGTAGATTCCTTGCAAATCTCAGCAATAGATTTCCCATAAAAAAGCTTCACATCAAGCATGATGTACACATAACCATATCAAAATCCAGAGGTCGTTCACAACATTTTGTGCATCTAACATACAAAAACACCAAAGAACATTTGATAAAGAGTCAAAGTTTATTCTGGTTAGAAAAACATCAAAAGAAAATCCATGCCTATTTCTACTCCCATGATCACGTCTACGCCTGCACCTGCAATATAGACGTCAAGGTCATGCTGACACTTTTTACCAAATTCAAATCAACTTGGAGATACAATAACTGGCAACAAACAACATTGGGAAGTTGATAACCACAAGAACCCGATGGTTTAATGAAGGAGAATTATAAAAAACATTTTCCACAATATTTGGGGCATATACACAGTTTTCACCAACATATATTTGAGGCATACACACATTCGCTACATATGCACTCTAAAGTCAATGTTTCCATACATATGCATCATGCATGAAATTTATCGAAGCGTACTACAAACAGAGCCAATATCTTAGAGCCCTCCATCAGTTCTTACCTCGACTAGAAACAAATAACCAGTAAAATTTGTTCTCATCTCTGATTTAGTTATCTAAGATGTGGATCATTCAAAACAACTTCCTATATATTCCACCCATTGTGTCAGTCTCTATGCGATAAGGTGTGAAATTTTATATATTTAACTTATTGTGTCAGTCTCCACGCAACAATATGTTCTTCCTTTGCGATCTAGCTCATTGTGTCAGACTCCATGCAGCAATGTGTGAAATCTGCAATTTAGCCCATTACGTCAGTCTCCAGACAGCAATGCCATCATCAATGTCTCTTCCTCAATCTAACTTATTGCATCAGTATCTATGCGAGAATGTTGTTATCATTTTTCCTGCGATATAGCTCTTTACGTCAATCTCCATGCAGCAATATGTTCTTTTTTCATGATCTAGCTCATTGTGTCAGACTCCAGGCAAAAATGTTGTGAAATCAGCAATTCCACTCATTGTGTCAGTCTCTATGTGACAATGTGTGAAATCTACAATATAAAACATTGCATCAGTCTCCATGCAATAATATGTAAAATCTGCGACATAACTCATTGCGTTAGTCTCCATGGAGCGATGTTGTCATCAAGCTATTTTTAAAATATCTATCCCTAGGTTGTGATAGATATGTGAATAAGCCTGCCTAATCCATTGCACCAGTCTCCATGCAGCAATGTGTTGTCAGAATTTGTTTTATCCATCCCCTAGGTTGCGATGAATAAACAAAATCTAATCAAACCAAACTCACTATATCAGTCTCCAAGCATTAGTAAGACAACTTTGCAAAACTTGTGCCATTTACCCCCTAAGTCACGGTAAATATGCAAAATTTACAATCTCTTTTAGATACTGACGAATTGTTTGCATCATCATATCTAAATTAAAACAAATTCTACTGAAAATGTTGGTAAGAGGATACATCATCATCTATGAATACTATCCACTTTCATAAGAACATTGTATATCATATTCTTATGACCTTTCAGACAAATTTCGGGGTCTTCAAATATTTAATAAACTTCCAATTGAAACGTGTGAGACCTGCGTATTCTTGCACTATTTAATCGAAAGATGATTAAGTAGGGGAAGCTGTCATACCCCAAATTTGCCCTACCCTTATATTAAATTTGGGATTCCTTTTAAGTAAATCATACTATTTAATTTTTGTTTCTATGAGGGGGGGGGGGTAAAATATGAAAGAGGGTTACGTTGATCTAAAAATGGACCATCAATATCTGATGGCCCATTAGGTTTTTTGAGATCTCTTTCTAGTTAAGTGAGGTGTATTGTTTTAAGGGAAGTCTGAACATATCTTATTTTATATGAGGCCCATTTAGGTTTTTGATGAGGTTGAATGTATATATTAAGTAATAAGTTTTTTTGTTTAAAGGCCCAATGAAGAAGTTTAGAAGTCCATTTATAAGAGCATAGGGGGGGGGGGGGGGGGTGTTTTCCTTTTTTGAATTTATCTAGCCCATTAAATTTGATCTTTAAAGGCCCATTTCAAAATTGATCAGAAGTCAACTTCTTCTTAGTTATATAATTATGGTTATTATTATATCATTATTAATATTATAAATATTTTTATTATTGATAACTTTATTATTATTAACATTAGTATTATAAAATTATTTTCGTTATTATTATCAAATTGTTATTTTTAATTTTTATAATTATCATTATGGTTATTTTTTATACTAATATTGACTTTAATTAAAACATTATAAACTTAATTAAAAATTAATTTTTGTTTTATTAAATCAAAGAGAAGTTGATCAATTTTGTTTTTCTTTCTAAGCCCAAGTTCGGTTATTACTTTTGTGGCAAATCAGCCTAACAAACCCAAAACACAAAAAAACGAATGGCCCATGTCCAAACTATCGTAGTGCCCAGAACCAAACTATTGCAGGGCCCAAAACCAAACTATCGCAAACAGTTACTGTACGAATTCGTGAAGAAGAACACATGCAATTATTGTACGAATATTTTTATTCATCAAGCAAACAGATCTTACATTCCAGAATTGATATAATCCAAATACATAAACAAAGCAAATACGGGAACAAAATATAAAATGAAAACAGAAACAAATTGATTTTCAATCAATACTAATTACAAATGAAAGCAGGACATAAACCCTTCTTCCCTAATCTGCTAGAACTTTAAAGCCTAATCAAATTTGTTTCCTAAAATCTAAATCACGAACTACTATAAAACGAAAAAAAGAATTACAGTGAGGGAAGAGGAATCTGTTACAGGGCATGGTACAGAGAAAAAAGAAGGATTACAGGCGGGGAGATTATCACAAGACGAAGGAAGAAAACGAACAAAGAACAGTAGAACAAAACAAATCGCATAAGAAGAAAAAGAAAAGTAGGAAGGAAGGTTGGATCAAGTACCGTTGTCTGGCGATGAAACTGAGACACCCTGCTCCAACGTGATTCAATCAACCCATCGCCGGTCTCCTCGCGCCGTACTCACAACTCCCATCGCTGCCAGGCTTGAGGTTATGGTTTTATCCCTTTTTTTGTTGGAACAGTGAAGGAGGCGAGATAGGGATTTAACAAAACAAATGTCTTGTTCTATGTAAAAGGATATTTTTTTATGTTTATTAATTATATGCATATTGCCCATGACAATTACCATGTATCCTCCCTCGCATCCACTTGATCTCGACCACATGTCTCTAATTATGCACACCCACCATTAGATCGTACACTCGCTCCCATATGATATGAACGGACCTCAAATCTCTTTCTAGGACCTTTCATACAATTTCTGGGCCAAGCGCAATTACTAACACACTTCCTTTTTTTCTATTTTTTTCTAATCAGTACAAAAATAGAACCCCCCCTAGCCAAACGGGCCAAGTCCAATATCTGGACTTGGACCCACAATTCCTGCACCCCCAAGATTCACTATCTAGTTTAAAAGCGCACCCCTGTTCTTTTGGGCCTGAATTCAATATCTGAATTCAGGCCCCTTCTATTAACACCCTAATATTTTACTACCATACTATAAAACTGTTTCCAGTGATTTCTGGTAAACAACCGCTAGTCTTCCAAACTATCGAATAATCTTTATTAACGCTACTCAATCTCTTTGGTAACTCACAGGATCGACTAGATTGATCCTAGGACTCCTTGGATATTAAGGTTACTCTCACAATCGAACAATTATTCATGGGTGCTATTGTACAAATGTTTGGTTTATTTCGATCCCTCTCTCTAAGAGTTTAAAAATGTGGTCAAAATGTATGTGAAAACTAAGTTATACGAATAATTGCTAATTGTAATGCTGATTGAAAAGACATATAAAACTGTATGGAAAATGAAGTAACTGGTTTCGACCCATAAAATATTTAACATAAAAGGTTTCTGGAATGTGGACGTTTAAAAATGTGAAGAAAGCGTTTAATGCAAGAAATCTAGAAATGACTTTAAGTGAAAGTACATGTTAGAAGAATAATACTTGAAAGTAAAGATATTGAGAGCGTAAAAGTTCTCTGAAATATAGAGTGCTCGAAATATAAAGAAAGCAGTAAAATGTAAAACTTTGAAGAAAAGACTTTGAAATGAAAAGACAGTAGATAAAGAAACTTGCAAATGTTATTCGACAGAAAGAAAAAGAAGGAAAGTGCTGGAAATAGTAAAAAGGCTTTTATTAAATTAGAAATACATGGTGCTATCATACATACATCTCTCTTGCATTCGTTTCCCTTGCCATGTGGTAGTTTGAATGTTATTGAGTATTTTGTATAACAGATATGACACACTGAAATCCTAACACTAAGACTTCTATTTATACTAATTCGACCCTAACGGTCTCGCTACAAGATCATGCCACGTTTCGAACATGCAAGACAATGCTTCTTTCATCTTTCCACGTGTCCCCAAATGCTCCAACACATAACTTTCAAACTTTGAAAGTCCCGCTTTCATTTAAATTTTAAATGCTTTGGTGTTTCTCTGTTTCGAACGCTCTTCTCAGACCTAGCTTCGCTGCTGTTTCGAGACCCCTTTGGATACGCTCCCATGATCACCGTTCGAAGCTTCAAGCTTTGACACACTCATTCGAAACACTGCTTCTGCAATTTCGAAGCGTGGTGTTTTAATTCCATTTCGATCAGAACTTCTAGCTATTTTTGAATTCTAAATAACACTATCAAAATCTTCAGCCAACAAATTGCCCCTTTAAAATATGTATTTCGATCTCTCTGAGAAATACCTATTTTAAACATTTATACAAGATTTTGATAGGATCTTCGAATCATCATAGCATTTAATGCATTTGACCCTAGTCACATCAATCATAGCACCCTTTGGGTACCTTAACCGCCCAAAGTCACTTCACAGCATGGTGCAGTTATAAGTAATGATTGTTTTTTAAAATCACGCCTATTACCTATATCAACTTCTCGCCACCTCTTCATCACACCAATCCATGATCTCCACGTATCATACTTTCACTCGGTGGACGCTTAATCTTCTTATTATAAAACGTCAATTTAACCTTCCTTTTTCCTTCTTTACACTCTAAACCTTTCAAACTCTGGAATTTTACTCTCATAAACAATCTAAGCTCTCAAACAACAAAAATGTCTTCTTCCACATCATCCCAACTCAAGAAAGTCTCCAAGAAGAAAGGAAAAACTACAGGAGCAACTATGGAGAGTAAAATCGTCACCATTCAAGGCCAATCTGCTCTTGCTCCTCAAATGATTTCCAAAGAAAAAGAAATGCTGTACGCATCACAGGTACTCATCCCTACCCATGTTGCTGGTAAGAGGTTAGCCTTAAATGGCCCTCTTACAGTTTTTGAAATACTAAAGGACACCAGGACCATTTTTCCCGTGTGTTATAACTTCAAACCTTTATTCAACAAAATGGATGCCCCTAGGGCAGTAGAATTTCTTAATCCGAATACCACAGAAACCTCAACTGTTTATCCTAAGGACCCATTTATCTTGGATTATGTAAAAAGCAATTTTAAACCATTCCGATCTTGCCCCACTGCTGATGTTGCTTATCAAAACTGGTTCACGAAAGTAGAAGCCAAAAAATCCCAGCAATGGGAAGAGCTAGGCATTTATAACCTCATTAAGCTATCGAAACCTGGATTCACCTATAGTCATCCTCTGCTATTTGCGTCCCTCTATTTCTGGGATAGTACCTACAACACTTTCCATCTTCCAGGTGGAATGATCACCCCAACCTTCTTCGATATAGCAGCCATTACTGGGCTGTCGCCAGTGGGGGAAACTTATGTTCCTGACAATGAAGAGCACTCAAGCATAATTGACTTCGAAGTCAAGTTAGCCAGCTTCTCCAAATTTATCGGCCATTATCATGCTGAAGGGGATAATGTGTCTGACACAGAGCACATTGCTTTCTTAACCCTGTGGCTGTCTAGGTACGTTTTCTGCAGTAGATCCCTGCAGGTAGCTAGTAGGTTCATTCCTTTAGCTAGGGATTTACATGAAAATCGCAAAGTGTGCCTAAGTGAATTACTCTTAGTTGACCTCTATGAGAGCCTGAGGTCAGCTGTTTCGAGCCTCAAATCCCACACTTCCAAAAACATTCTTTTAGCTGGCCCATTTTGGTTACTTCAATTATGGCTCAACGCCATGTTCGAACCTTCTTTATCAACCGCCAACACCATAGATGAACAAGATTCAGAAATAAGTGATAGGATAGTCGAAGGCACTAGGCTTCGCAGACTAACCCCTAATGATGACAAGGACGACTTCAAGGTTCAATTTTCGAAGTACATCTTGATACTCTCAAAAAGACATAAGTTCGAAGAGAGCATGGCGCCCTTTGCTTCGAGGGCGCATGGACCTTCTTGGTTCACCATGGCTCTCTCAGAAGCCATCAAGAGTAAGGAAATCCAAGATGTGTGGAGAGCTTTCTTGCTTCCTAGACTTATCTCTTCAAGGATAACCCCAGCTAAGAACCAAATTCTTCTCTTTGCCTACCAACCAAACTTCGTTTCGAGGCAGTTTGGCCTATGCCAACTGATTCCTGAACCTTTGTTCCAGACTGAGAGCGCCATCACCTCTGGTCGAACTTTCAAGGCAAGGGAAGCCAAGATCGAGCAAGAACAATATCAGGGCTTTGCCCAATTTGAACTGATAGCCTTCGAACCTACCCATCTCGCGGCCAAAGGATTTCTGGAGTGGTGGATTAAGTTTTATCAGGCTTGTATGTTCGATACACTTACTATTCGACAGAAACTAATTGATGCCTTCGATGTGCAGGTACCAGCAAAGAAAGGTATGTTTACTCATGCCAAAGAAATAAAAGCTTTTCAAAATTACTTCGAAACTACTTACGACCCCACACGCTTGGACTCCACTGTGCATCAAGCGGCTGAGACCTTGAAGGAAAAATTTAAACAAAAAGTTTCTAAGTTAAAACTTCCTTCAGGGCTGTCACCTGAGGATAGGTATAGGTTGGCATTCGAAATGCACCCACCTAAATTTCCCAGATTACCTACCTCAGAACTGGCTCTGGCTTGGTTTCCCCCATATCCATGGTGGTTTACTTGCAAAGAGATGTTCAAATATCTTCAAAGGAAACCAAAGCCATCTGAGACTGTGACATGGGCTCGACACTGGCTTCATGATTTCCCAGGACATCTTCGATATGACCTTTCTGCCATGTCAATTAAATCTGATCAAGGCACAGGTGCGAACGCTTGGGAAAAACTCCCAAATATCTTTTATTTTCCAAATCTTTAACCTTTGCTTTAAATGTTTTGATTTTCAGCTATCAGGATAAAGACCACTGCCTCGAAATCGAAGGAAGGGAGTGCCTCTCAAGCCTCCATCGAAACTACCGAAAAGGCTAATCCACCCGAAACGACTACTACTGCTGCAACTACACCAACAACAACAACGCCAACAACAACAAGTGCCCCAATTCCAACGGTAATCACTTAGTTTTTGATGCTTCGAATTCACTCAATCCTTTTATATCTAACTTCGTTAAAATTCGTCCAGACCAACAAGCTTCCCCCCACTACTCCCAAGAAGCGGAAACCAAGCACCACTGGGGAAGATCTCACTGCTGGAGGAAACTCAAACACTGCTTCGAAGAAGAAGCTAAAGAAAGCTACACCCAAAAGTACTGTTCCTACTAGTGCCTCTGGACTCGACTCCAGGGATGCTGCTCCCTTACCACAATCCAAAAATCCACCTTCGACCTCCAACCCACAGTTGGAACGCATAGCTAGCAATCTCTCTTCTGAGGGGCCACAGGTAAATCGAACTTCTTCTAAAAAATGTTTAACTTCTTATTACCTTGGTGAGTGTCATCCTTTAACATTTTGCTGCTCCTTGCAGAACATCCTGAATCCTACTTCTACCATTTCGACCTCACCGTCCAGGGCTGCTGTTCCGCTTAACTCCTCTCCTCAAGGAGATTCCAGCAATTTGGTCCAAAATAAAGGTTCTTCCAACGTGGCGGTTTTGGCTGGAACTTCTGAGCAGCCAGATGACCAAGGTACTTCCATTCCTCTGAAAGAGGTGAACGAAACCGTACCTCAAACGTCTGCAGAGGATTCACAAAGGGTTCTTCAAAAGTCCCCTCTTGAAACTCTTCAAGAGGATCCAAAGGATACTCAGACTGAAGAGGAAAAAGCTGATTCTGGACAAGGATTCGAAGAATCTGCAGACGAAGAATCTGAGGAGGAAAACGCCAATGATGGGGAAAACGACAATGATGGTTCGACTGCCGGGACGGAGTCTAATGCACATAGCGGTGAAAAGGATGGTATCGAAGTGGTAGATTTGGACGAGGATGAAGAAGACCAAGAGCACGAAGCAAATGAAGGGGATGGTGATACAATCAACGAAAACCCAGAGGTTGAAACAAACGAGGTTCCCCTACGCGTGGAATTCCCCCAATCCTCTCCGTCTCGAATGACTGACGAGGAACTGGCACTTCTGAGGCGAAATGACCCTATTGGGTACATGAAGGCAAAGTTGGCCCAGAGGGACATCCCACTCGCTAGGGCTGGCACAAGTTCAACCAGCTATCCTCTTCCCACAGATGAAAGAGTTGTTCTTCTCAACAAAATTAGGAGAACTATTCTCAATGTGGATATCTTCGAAGTGCTTAAGCAAGATAATACTGCTTGCTATACTATGAAGGAGCTGCTTACAAAGGTTAATCTTTCCAGCTGCTCTTTGCCAGTTAGTACTCTCTTGTTTGATCTTCAGAATTTGCTGGACAACGTAACTGGCTATCTTCTCCAAGACGAATCTGCTGCCAAGAAGGTTCACGAGAAACGCATTGCTATGGATGCCGCCTATGAACAAGCTTCGAAGCTTTCTCAAGAAGCTGAAGATCAGGCTATGCATCTGAAGCAGGCAAAAACTGAATATGAGGCTCGAGCTGAGTCCATTCTTATTTGGGAAAGGCAGATTCTGGAACTTCAGCAGAAAGTTAAGGAGGCTAAGGAACAACAACTAGCCTTCGAAACTAATCCTGCAGGTAACCAATTCGAAGAGCTTCTCAACCGGGGGCTTGCAGAAATGGAGACTGCAGAACAACTTAAAGGAGAAGTGGCAACCTTGGAAGGTGCCAGGCGGTTTGCTCAGCAGAAACTTGAAACATTTCGAAGTACCTTTACTCGATTGAAAAATAATGTTTATTTCTAGATTTTTTGGTCTATCTGACCATAACTTTGGTTCTTTCAATGTAATATTCGAACAACGCCATTTTGGCATTCTTATCTTGCCATCTTGGCTTTTTTATAATATTTTGTTTACGTTGTTACTATTCGAATTTCCCGCAGGCTTGGTTTATATTTCTTTAAATATTTCCCATTAACCTTTAGGATACGTTTATCATCCAAGAGTTCTTCGACTTCGTAGGCATTGTTTGAGAAAACTTTTAATACTCGAAAAGGTCCTTCCCAATGAGGTGACCATTTACCTAATGCTTTGTTCTTCTTATCCATAGGCAATATGACTCTCCAAACCAAGTCATTAATAACGAATACTTTTTTCTTCACCCTCTTATTGTATGTTCTGGCCACTCTTTCTTTTTGCCTTATCAAAATCTCCAACGCACGTAATCTAATTTCGTCCAATTCAACTAATTCATTCATCATCATTTCCCAATATAACGCGGCTGGAATTTCGTTTTGTTTCTGTATTCGAACTGATTGCAGGTGAATTTCTACTGGTAACACTGCATCATGGCCGAATGTAAGTTGGAAAGGAGTAGTGTTAGTGGCTTCCTTTGGAGATGTTCTACAAGCCCATAATACTTGGTCCAGAGTTTTGTGCCAATTTCTTGGCTTCTTGCCAATATGCTTCTTGATTAATCCTATTATTACTTTGTTTGCCGCTTCGACTTGTCCGTTTGCTTGAGCATAATATGGTGTTGAAGTTAGCAATCTAAACCCCATTTCTTGGGCAAATCCTTGCATCTTTCTACCAGTAAATACAGAACCTTGGTCTGTAGTTATACTTTCTGGTAATCCAAACCTATAGATAATGTGCTTTTGTATAAATTCGATAATGGCCTCTTGATCAGCAACTACCAAAGGTATAGCTTCGATCCATTTGGTAAAATAATCTACTCCTACCAAGATATATTTCTGACCTTTGGACGAAGCAGGATTTATTTCGCCTATCAGATCTAATGCCCATCCTCTGAATGGCCATGGTTTGATGATCGAATGCAGCTCACTTGCAGGGGCGTGTTGAATTCCTGCATGTTTCTGACATTCCTCACATCCTTTCGCAAAGTCTATGCAATCTTTGAGCATGCTAGGCCAATACAAACCATATCGAAATAGCAACCATTTCATTTTATGGCCTGCTTGGTGTGCCCCACATGCCCCATTATGGACTTCAGACAATGCTAAATATGCCTCACTTTCTCCTAGGCATTTCAATAAAACACCTTCTTGGGTCTTTTTGAACAATTCGTTCCCCATGAGGAGGTATGACAATGCTCTATATTTTGTTTTTCTATCTACTTTTAGAGTTGGGTCTGCTAAATAACTCTTTAATGGACTTCGCCAATCTGTATCTGACAAAGTATTTATGGCTAGAATTTCGAATCCATGTTTCTCGGTATATCCCAATCTCATACTTTCCAGATCCGATGGTGTGAATCTAGTAGCCATAACTCTTCCCCTTATTTCGACCAAATCCTTAAGATTCTTGGTAGATACTCTATAACCTGAAGCCAACTGCGCTAAGTCATTTGCTTCTTGGTTTTCTAATCTTGGTATGTGTTGAATATCCATGTATTCAAACTTTCTCAATAGCCTATTGACTATGACGAAGTATACCATTAGATTTTCCTTTATGCACTTATATTCTTTTGTGATTTGTTTGACCACCAACTCAGAATCTCCTTTAATTTCGACTCTGGTTGCCCCCAATTCCAACAAAGCTTCAAGTCCAACAATGAGCGCTTCATACTCAGCTTCGTTGTTCGAACAACGAGGACCATCCAATTTATACTTGAATTTTGTTGGAATTCCTTCAGGAGAAATTAGAAGGACTCCAACACCACTTCCATTCTTGTGGGTTGAACCATCAAAGTACAATTTCCATGGTTGCATTTCGACGTAACTCATGCTTGTCTGCTCAACCAACGAATGATCCACAATGAAATCAGAAATCACTTGACCTTTCATAGCTTTTAAGGGCATGAACGTCAATGAATATTCCGTTAAGGCCAGAGCCCACTTTCCAACTCTACTATGCATTATTGGCTTTGAAAGCATATGTTTAATGACATCGAAGTGAGACGAAACATAAACATCAACAGGTTTTATATAATACTTGAGTTTCATACAAGAGAAATACAAACAGAGACATAGCTTTTCTAAATTGCTATATCTGGTCTCTGCATCATTCAGCACTCTACTTAGATAGTATATGGCTCTTTCGACACCATTGTTATCCTCTTGTGCTAACATACTACCTATGCTAACTTCAGAGGCAGATATGTACAATCTCATGGGCTTCCCCCATGATGGTGGAGACAACATAGGAGGCTGAGAAAGATATTCTTTTATTTTGTCAAACGCCTCCTGGTGAGCTTCGTTCCATTCGAAGGCCTGACCTTGCTTCAGACGAAGTAACGGAGAGAAAGCTTGAGTCCTTCCACTCAGGTTCGAAATGAATCTTCTGAGGAAGTTAACTTTCCCTAATAGAGATTGCAACTCCCTTTTTGACGCAGGTGCTTTCGTCTCCATTATGGCTTTGGTTTTGTTCTGGTTGATTTCAATTCCTTTCTTGTGGACCACAAAACCAAGAAAATCTCCAGCCTTGTTGTTCTGATGAATTTGCAACGCAGCAACCTTTCGATCTCAGCTTTAATTTTTGTGAGAACCGCTGGCGCGAATCTTCTGGGAGTTTGTTTGATGGGCCTCTTGCCATCTTTGATTGGCAGCCTATGTTCGACCAACTCCCTCTTTAAACCAGGCATCTCATCATAATCCCATGCGAAACAATCTTTGTTCTCCTTAAGGATTTCGATCACTTTTTCCTTGAGGCCTGGGCTAAGTTTAGCACTTACGTAAGTTACTCTTTTCGTCTTGTCATCCCCTAAGTTGACTTCTTCGAGCGGGTCTTGTGCCAACATTTTGACACCTGAGTTTATGGGATCCCTTTCGAAGCCTAAGGGTTCTTTGTCGTAGATGGCATCCAACCTTTGATCCATCTCCAACTCTTCGCTGGGTGAGCATTTCGAACCCCCCCCACTAACTTCATTCGTTTTTTCAAATGATTCATTTATTTCAACCTCTAAGGCCGCTTTCGATTCATTCTCAGCCATATAGGCCGAAATCCTTTCGAAAAAGGTAGACTCAGTCATGGTTAAGGTTGTCGAAGTCCCAGCCTGCTGGCCGTTTTGGTATAGCACCTTCAACTTCCTCTTCTTTACTAATTATTGTTCTATCCCAGTAGAGTCCATCATGACGAAGTGTCATGTAGTAGTGGGCATTTCTAGTTTCATTCATCTCATCATTTGGAACACATGGAGCAATCTTTGCCAGATTTTTATCATAATCCCTTTTGTCAACTAAATTGACAGTTGACATAAAGTAACTCTGGTCTGCTTCGATGTTTTCCACGATTCCGTCATCTCTCCACAGGACTAGTCGTTGATGCATTGACGAAGGAACTGCTCCCACGCCATGGATCCACTCTCTTCCTAGCAGTAGGTTATAGTTGGCCTTGGCTTCGACAACCATAAACATGGTGGGCCTGCAACTTGAGCCTATTGTCAATTCCAATTGGACCACCCCCAGTGTTTTACCCACTTTTCCTTCATAATTGGATAGAACCATATTATGGGGCTTGATATCCCCTTCGCGGATTTCCAACCTTTTTAGCATGAAATGGGGAATCAGATTGACTGCTGCACCCCCATCCACTAGAACTTTGTTCACACCATGGACACCCACTTTCGCCCGAATGAAAAGTGGCTTGAGATGATTCTTCATTGTAGGCTCTGAACGTTCGAAGAACGCATTTTGTTCTTCAACAGCCCCATTGTCCATCACGTAGTAGCATACGGGCCTATGTTTCATTAAATCTGTGGTGTCTTCTTCCTCATATTCATTGATTTCGGTTTCCTGCCCGAATTCGCAGGGAAGCACAGACACTACGTTACAGTTCAGGTTAAATGAAGACTCCCCCTCCGATTCGAAGTTATCTGTTATCATATCTTCGTCCTCTTCCGGGCCTGGAGTGTATTCCTTTGGTCCGTCTTGTTGGTCTTCAGAAAAAAGCCTTCTGTTGACTGGAGGTTTCTCTTCCGTCTGACTTTTTGGTTTGTTGGTGCTCGATTCACCTTGTATCTTTGTTGAAGTATCCCCTTTGTTTGCCACAACTTCTCTTTCAGCCTTTCGAATCCTTTGCTGTCTGCGCCACTGGGATCTTGACATGGGGTTCCTTCCTTTGTAATTTTCTAATCTGACTTCCTCCCTTTTTTGTGTGTTGAATTGCCTCCTGTATGTCACAGCATGGCGTGCATTTCGTTCAGCATTCCTCCATTTGTCTTTGCCTTTGTCATTTCTGGCTTGCAGCCATCTATCGGTTGGTACTTCAGCAGGGAGTTTGAAAGTCACTCTTCGAGCAACTTTGGGGTGAGGGCTATCAGGTCTTCGCTGTTTGTATCTGCTGTCGAAACGCGGACCCATCTGGGCAGTTTCTTGATGGCTCCAGCAAGGGGCGAAGGGGATCGTTTCGAAGGCCCTAGCCATGCTTTGGTCATACACAGCAGAACATCTTGGGCACACCAAGCACTTAGTTGCCCCCTTGTAGCAGCGAAAAACAAACTCCAACAAACTCTCTCCAGCCTTGGGGTAGCATCTAAAAAGTTGGTTATCCTGGCGCCAATTGTTGCCAGTTCGAGCCCTCTGTACCCTTTCGAAATTTGCAGCAATTCTTTGGTTGCAGAGGATGCTGCACCTAGGGCACAGTATCATGCCTGGATCTCCTTTGTGGCATGACATGAGATAGTCTTTGAGAGTATCATCTCCAGTGTGATTGTCCCCCACCCTATGCTTTTCTTTTTCTAAGTATTTTTCCACTTCCTTCATCTCAGAACGGGGTCTTTCCATGTCCACCATATTTATTTCCAAATCCCCCTCTTTTGTTTCGTCATCGCCCCATCCTGTGGGCTTTATATCTTCGATCTGGACCCTCGAACTTTCTGGGGCAGAATATTTGACCAGATAGTCATATTTTCCACTGGGTTCCCCTAGAGTGTCCCATATTTCCTTCTGAGAGGGAACTGGCTGCGTAATTTGGACTTTCTCTAATTCCAACCTCAAGCCCTCAGTGACTTGTGTAAATCCTTCGTTGTGATCCCCTTGGCCTTCAGTAGCCTGGGTTTCTCCTGCAACAGCCACAGGTCCGGCAATCGAAGTGTCTGGTGTATTCTGGATGCCTTCAATGACTTCCTCGCTGACTTCGACCATCACCCAGTTTTCGACTCCAATGTCCTTCTCTCCTGTTAGGGTGTCGCTTCGATCAATTTCCACCATGTTGACTTCTCCAATGCATGCAGGCTCGGAGTAGTTGGTGTCTGCGACGTCCAAAGGATCTTCGTCCACTTTCATCTTCATCTTATCAGCAAACTTTAATCTGCCATCTTTGATTGCGTTTTGAATCAAATCCCTGAAAAGAAAACATTGTGAGGTCTTGTGGCCTAGGAAACTATGATATTTGCAAAATCCCCTTTTCTTCCTCTGGTCCAAAGGGGGTATTTTGACATTTGATGGCACAATTAGTTGGCCATCTTTGACAAGCAAGTCAAAGATTTCGTCACATTTAGTGACATCGAAGGTGTAAACCTTCTTTGGAAACTTATCACTTTTCTCATTTTCAACAATATCTTTCCCTTTCGTAGGAACTAACATTTTGCAGGAGTAAGGCGGGGCCTGTTTTAATTCAGCGAGGTCGATTTCGACCTCTTCGAATTCGAATTCAGGATATTCTTCTACTTCCTCAGTTCCAACATAGGAAATCCTTTCTTTCTTACTATTCTTAAAGACTCGGGCTTTTTCGGCTTTTAGTCTTTCGACCTGTCGAACCCTATCGGCTAACTGAGCCATATCCCTCAAATGCTGAGTATCTAATTTCTTTCGAATAGAGTAATCCAATCCCCCAGCGGCCATTTCGACTAACTCATGCTCAGGCACTACTGTGTAACATCTGGATTTTAACAGCCTAAATCTATTCAAATAGTCATCAATGGGTTCAGTGAACTTTCTCTTAACACTGGCCAATTCCTTCAGACTTATTTTCGATTGTCCCATGTAAAATTGTTCATGGAATAATCTCTCTAAAAGGGTCCAAGTGTCAACAGACCCAGGAGGCAACGTGGTAAACCAAGTGAAGGCATTTTTTGTCAAGGAACTTGGGAAATATTTGATTCTGAGATCTTCATTATTGGCTATATCCCCCGCTTCGGTTAAATATCTCGCTATGTGTTCGACTGTTGACTCGTTGGTATCCCCAGCGAACTTTGTAAATTTAGGGACTTTGTATCCCCTTGGTAAATCAGTATGCATTATACAATCTAATATAGGAGAAGCGTAATTTGGCCTCCTCATTCCCATATTGAGGCCGTTTTGAGTCATGATCCTCTCTATCATGGTGGTCAGATTATTTTCTGCCAAGATGTTATCGTTTAGAATCCTATGAACGACAGCATCGGCATCTTGGTTTCGACCAACCAAAACAACTCCCCTAGGTTGTTCTCCTCGGAATTCTGGGGCTTCTGGTCTTTCGATCCTTGCCCCTGGTTCCATAACTTCCCTTTGTGGGCCCTGAATTATTGGGGCTTCTAACCTTGGTGCACTGGCCCCTAAGTTAACCTCTTCTCTGGGTGGTCTATGAATTGGGTCGTTGGCAATTTGTTCTATAACAGGCACGTTTGTTCGAAATCCCGCCTGGTTCTGCCTACGCCTTTCTGTGGGAGCAAAGAAATCTGCTATTCGACTCATATTGTCAGCGTTTTCCCTGTTCGTCACAGTCACATTCTGAACTATTGGGGCGAATATTTCCTGCATGGTTTGCGCTAACACCCCTATCATATTGTGGTTGCTGTCATCCATCAATTGCCTAAAAGCCAACTGGTTATCTGTGGTTAGGATAGGCAACGTGCTATAACCCACTGACCCTTGGTTATTTGACATAAATTGGTTTGCCCCAGACCCAGATCCTAGTTGTGGGGATGAATTCGATGTGGAATTGTGTAAACCTGCCATAAAAGATGTTGGCATTCTGTAAGAAGAACTTCTAATTCTATTCCCATCGAAGCCGGGTGGTCTAGTTGATGGAGTGGCGAAATGGGATTGTGTCCCAGGTGGCGGAACGAATCCCCCAGGGTAGCCCATAGTTCCAGTATTTCCTAAGATCGAACTGTTGGTTGATATGCCACTTACTCCGTTGGTGGCCATGTTACTGGTTGAAGATGCAACAGACTGTGCATTCGAAGGGATTACATTAGATGTTCCGCTCGAAATGGACGCGTTAGTGCCTGTTGCCTGTGGGCCACCTTGGTCTCCCTGTTGATTGTCTGAATTAGACATTTTGTCCAAACGTTTTCTTCTGGATAAAGGTTGGTTGCTGTTGGTTATATTACCACTTCTCAGGTTCATAAAACAGCAAACTTCTTAGGTTCCTACGTTTCTGGGATGGCTATGTCTCGACAATCCTTAATTCTGATATCCAACTATTGGTCCCACCAGGTGTGCCAATTTGTTTCCAGTGATTTCTGGTAAACAACCGCTAGTCTTCCAAACTATCGAATAATCTTTATTAACGCTACTCAATCTCTTTGGTAACTCACAGGATCGACTAGATTGATCCTAGGACTCCTTGGATATTAAGGTTACTCTCACAATCGAACAATTATTCATGGGTGCTATTGTACAAATGTTTGGTTTATTTCGATCCCTCTCTCTAAGAGTTTAAAAATGTGGTCAAAATGTATGTGAAAACTAAGTTATACGAATAATTGCTAATTGTAATGCTGATTGAAAAGACATATAAAACTGTATGGAAAATGAAGTAACTGGTTTCGACCCATAAAATATTTAACATAAAAGGTTTCTGGAATGTGGACGTTTAAAAATGTGAAGAAAGCGTTTAATGCAAGAAATCTAGAAATGACTTTAAGTGAAAGTACATGTTAGAAGAATAATACTTGAAAGTAAAGGTATTGAGAGCGTAAAAGTTCTCTGAAATATAGAGTGCTCGAAATATAAAGAAAGCAGTAAAATGTAAAACTTTGAAGAAAAGACTTTGAAATGAAAAGACAGTAGATAAAGAAACTTGCAAATGTTATTCGACAGAAAGAAAAAGAAGGAAAGTGCTGGAAATAGTAAAAAGGCTTTTATTAAATTAGAAATACATGGTGCTATCATACATACATCTCTCTTGCATTCGTTTCCCTTGCCATGTGGTAGTTTGAATGTTATTGAGTATTTTGTATAACAGATATGACACACTGAAATCCTAACACTAAGACTTCTATTTATACTAATTCGACCCTAACGGTCTCGCTACAAGATCATGCCACGTTTCGAACATGCAAGACAATGCTTCTTTCATCTTTCCACGTGTCCCCAAATGCTCCAACACATAACTTTCAAACTTTGAAAGTCCCGCTTTCATTTAAATTTTAAATGCTTTGGTGTTTCTCTGTTTCGAACGCTCTTCTCAGACCTAGCTTCGCTGCTGTTTCGAGACCCCTTTGGATACGCTCCCATGATCACCGTTCGAAGCTTCAAGCTTTGACACACTCATTCGAAACACTGCTTCTGCAATTTCGAAGCGTGGTGTTTTAATTCCATTTCGATCAGAACTTCTAGCTCTTTTTGAATTCTAAATAACACTATCAAAATCTTCAGCCAACAAAAACACACCCCTAATGTTTTTATTTTATTTTCTTTATTATTTCAAGTATATATTTTTATATATATTTTTTATTTTGATTTTCTTTTTAATATTAATTAATGTTATTTAATATTATTTAATAATCATAATATTATATTATTTATTGTTATCACATGAATAATATATTATTTTTTCCAAATTCATAAAAAAGATTTATTATTTTGATTTGCATTAAAAATGTTTTTTTAGCATACATTAATAAAATATTTTCATAATTAAAAAAATACTCAAACAAACATCAAATTATTTTCATAATAAATTAATTCAACAAACAAACTTTCAAAAAGGATTGCGAACTTATTCGAATCGATTGTACGTTTAGTCTAACAATTTCTTCTATTCACGACAGCTAGACTAAACGTGCAGAAAATGCGAATATCTTTGTAATCCATAAAAAACACAAACTCTCTCCGAACTACGAAATGAGACTCTGATTCCTCCTAAGAGAATACGTAGGCATACGCTCAAAAATCGTGGCGTGTACCCCTAAAAAATATTAAAACCCCTTTTCCCCTAAAAAATATTAAAACCCCTTCTCCCCTAAAAAATATTAAAACCCTTTTCCCTTAATAAAACTTAAAACCCTAATTTCTTTAAATGTGCTTCTAAATCCAGTATCCTTGCAAACAAGGTAGATAAGGGGTGCCTAACACCTTCCCCTCATCTAGAACCGAGTCAAAATCTAGAATCTCTGAACTTTCAGGTTATTCCTTTATACTCCCTTCCTTTAGGATAAAAATTAAGGGTGGCGACTGTGATTTAAAAACCAGTTGCAACAACGACGCCTCCAGTTCGATAGGAAGCAGCATAAGCATTTTATTAGAAAACAAAGAAGGAACCCTAATCGAGGTCTCCCTTGCATTAATATTCCCGACCTCAAACAACCAGGACG
Organism: Vicia faba; assembly: GCA_948472305.1. Taxonomy (NCBI): domain Eukaryota; kingdom Viridiplantae; phylum Streptophyta; class Magnoliopsida; order Fabales; family Fabaceae; genus Vicia; species Vicia faba. Next base: position 878,632,418 of record OX451739.1, read on the forward strand.
AATATGAGGCATTCCTAGCAGGTTTATGCATGACCGAAGACCTGGGAGCCGAGGAGGTGAAAATATTCACTTGCTTCCTAGGTCCGAGGATAATATCAGGTGAAAAACGATCGCCTCACTGAGTATTGGGCTCTGGTCCAAGAAAGAAAAAAGAAATTCAAATTCGTGGACGTACAACATGTTTCCCTCAAATATAACGCTTGGGAAGAAATCCTGTCCAAACTAGCGAGCACAAAGAGGAAAGGGGGGAATAAGTCGGTGATACATGAAATTCTTCCTCGACCGAGAACCCAGAGATCTCCCTCGACGTTGGGTGTGTTCACCATAGGAAACGAAGAATGCTAGATGACGCATGTACACAAATACCTAACGAGATGAGAGCTACCTATCGACTCAAAAGAAGCGGTCGTGGTCAGACGAAGAACCTGCTCCTATGTCTTGGTCGAAGGCAAATTGTACAGGGGAGGGTTTTCCATTCCCCTTCTCAAATACGTTGACCAAAGCGAAGCGGGTCGCATCCTGCTCGAGATCCATGAAGGGATAAACAACTAACATCTGGGCGGAAGATCCCTCTCCAGAAAAGCTCTGCGATTGGGGTATTACTAGCCCACTGTTGTACCCCAAAATTTGCCCTCTCATTTTCAAGGAATTTCTCAAAAGGATTCTCAGGGTTCAAGCTTGCACAATTACATTTTGTATTTTCCAGTACCAAGTTAAAAAGGAAACTGTAAAAAAAGGAGGAAAATAGATAAAAATAATCTTTTTGACAAAATTGGAGAAAAATAAGTCTTTTTGATTCAGCTCATTCGATTAGCCTTTTGGCCTCTTTCAATGCAAGCTTGGATTGCATCCTTCAACTGAGCATGGGCCTCTGGCGCGTTGGCTTTGGTTCACAAGGCAGAAGCTTCTTGTACACCACCTTCGATTGCACCTTTGGCCTTACAGGGTTCACCATGCAATGGCTACCTATGTGCCTGCTTCAATTGGATGTTTGATGTGTGCATACATGTGTTGACTGGAAAAATATTCCCCCATACTTGCTTTGATTCACAAGTTGATGACTAGCTGCGTACAATCCTTCGTTTGAGCCATAATTTCTTTCTTGCACGCAAAAGGCTCCCCCCATGCTAGCATGCACAAGGCACAAAGCCTCCTGTAACCTCATTCGATTCCAAGGCAAAAAGCCTCCTTTTGGCATCCTTCGATTGCACATTTTTTCCTCCTACATGCCTCTTTTGTCTGGGCATATGACATTTGAACATTGGCCTCTTGTATGCTTGCTTGGAGTCACAATGTTTAGACCTCCCGCATGAAGGCTTCGACAAGACATTGGCTATGTTTGTACCCGTTTCGACTGGACAACATTTCTCTTTAGTATGCTGTAATTCCATCCTTGAAAAAATTTAACACACATGGTTGATGGCCCCTTCAAAAGAAATATAGTTGTGGACTTGAAGGGCATACATATGAGTCCCTGTCGAAAGATATACCTTATTAGTCCATTCGAAGGACACGTTTGGTCCTTTTCAAAGAAACATAGAGGACCCATTCAAGGGACATGTCTGGGCGTCCCATTCGAAGGACATGCTTGATGGCCCATTCGAAGGATTTATAAAGCCTCCTTAAGGCATGTTTTGGTCACCAATCCAAGGGTCACACATTTGGCTCCTTCGAAGGATGCACAAAAGTGACTCATTCGAAGGACACTTGTTAGAGGAAAATCAAATAACATGTTTGGAAGGAGAATCTGGTCGAAGAAGGGTCAAAACGAAAGGATGAAATATTCAAAGATGCTTGCTGCAAAGTTCAGGCCTGGTAAACTGGCCAAAACTGCTGCACAACGGTCCTGAAACACTGTCCCAAGCTTGCACCAAAATGGCATACAAATACTGCCCCTCGAAAGTTACAAAAGCAGTTTACTCAATTTGTTCAAACTATTTTGTTTTCCCTCCAAAAGCTTCAGTCAGCTTTGCCTATAAATAAGAGGCTCCACAACATGTTTGAAAGGACTTTTTGGCTAAGGGGAACGAATCTTCAAAATTCTCAAACACTCTCAAAAATCATCAAACTCTCAAACACTTAAACTCTCATCAAACACCAACCCAGAATATAAACATTTGTCCCCTTCGACTCTGAAATATCCCCACACCGTGTTACCCTTCGAGTCCAGTAGGAAGAACCTCACACTTGGTTTTCTCTTTCGAATCCAGTATCAAAGGTATAACCCCTGGTTCCTCCCTTCGAATCCAGAAGCACTCAAGGCAACCACTTAAAGGCCCAACACACGTGCCAGCCTCAAGCAAGGTAAGTCATTCTTAACCTTGGATCCTATGTTTCCAGCATAACGTGTAAATAAACTTCCTTTTCGTTTCAAACATGTATATAGTATTTGTTTCCTTTTCGTTTCCACCCTTTTAGTTTGTTTTTATTGCCTCTCCTTTTGGTTCTGTTCTTTGGTTTGTTACAAATACTTTAAGAACTAACCTGGCCCTAAGGTAATGCCAGCATGGCCTTAGGCCATGTTGCTATTTAATATCTCAAACGAAAGAAACAAGAGACATGAGTATGAAATGAAGCCTCAGGCTTTCTCACCGACTCCAGGCCCAATCGAAGGATGCAACAAAGGACTTGAGGTGAAGAGGGAACTCCATGCTGAACGAAAGAGGCAGCCAGAAGGAACGCCCACACTGATTCCAGGCCCAGTCGAAAGGCACACCCACACTGATTCCATGACCAGTTGAAAGGCACGCCCATACTGATTCCAACCCCCAGTCGAAGGAGGCAGAAAGGAAGAATCGAAGGTTGCGCCTCATGCCTCAGGTTAAGCCCAAATCAAAGGTCATGACCTCACTTACTCCAGGCCCAAATAGAAAAGAGCCAAAGAAGCAGGATCGAAGAGTTCTTCTTCCTGAATCGAAAGAGCCCCTTTTTCCTCTTTATTTTATTTATTTTGTCTTTATATTTTCAAGCTATTAAATATGGTTGTAATAGTGTAGGATTTTATCTTTCTGCATTTTATTACTTTTGTATGATTACTAGTAAGATAGGGTATGTATGGCAAGATAAAAACAACAAGTAGACAACCCCTAATCAAAGACTAAATGCATGCAAATCAAACACACTATTCACACATGCACCCTTAGGGTAATCTCGGTTGTTGCCTCAGAAAAAATAGTCATGTCCCTCGAATATGGGTGTTTTAGCAAAGACCCTCAATAAAAGATCGCAGTCCCTGGATGACCCTTAATGCTTCCTTCGGTAAACGATCTAGTCCCTAAACGACATTGCTAAAACTTCCGATAAGTTTCCTTCTATGACTATACAAACGTTCCACACCCGTCCCTTCACATCCAATGATGGGGCTTCTTACCAAATCAATGGTAAGATAACAACAACTAAAGGAGGAGGAAAAGAACATTAGGCCTTTTTAGTAGGTAGAATGTTCCTAGTTGCTCGCTTGCTCACAAAAAAAAAACATTTTATACACCCACACTTTCATCTTAAAACATTTTTAAAAGACAAAACACTTTGTACACATTCTTATAATGACGAGAACCATTACAAAGACACTTTTCAAAATCACTTTCAAAAACACATTCGACAAACACCTTTTTGAACTATTTTCAAAACAACACTTTGTACGCATTCTTATAGAAACGAGAACCATTACAAAAACGTTTTCAAAATTACTTTCAAAACCCACACCACAAGCACATTTTCAAACAAAAGAAAGTGATCTAGCAAGCAACTAAGAGCCTGTGGATAACTACGGATGAAAAGGGTGGTAATACCTTCCCTTTTTATAACCAACCCCCCCGAACTCATGATAATAATCTCAAAGGTCTTTCCTGTTCTTCTCACCCTTTTGTTATTGGATAAAAGAAAATTCGGTGGCGACTCTTACTATCCGCAACAATTATGATCAAATGCAAAACACCCAAGTCAGTTCTCCCACCATATTACAGAACTGGCGACTCTGCTGGGGAGTATACTTAAAAGTGGGGTTACCTTAGGGCTAGATCACCTTTACTTGCTTTCCTTATTTGACTTGCTTGCTTTACATTATGGTTCCTTGTTTGGGCTTGTTTTGATCCTCTACCCGGATCTGAAGCAATGGCTACGTTAGTGTGACGCATTTGTTGGTATCGATATCCCTTGTGTTGAATCGAGGAGAATACGAGGCCGCTGAGCAGCGTCGTGAAGCACTAACTGACTTTAGAACCTCAATTGAACAACTTGGCCATTAGGAAGTAGTGAGATAGCCGATTTTGGTTCCGACCGAAAATTGGTTGATACTCGATGCTACGCTCATTGAGATCAAACTTTTGGGATATCTCAGCCGCAAGAAAAGATTGATTGAGCTTAGACAATGCCTAAAAGAAAGGTAGGTGATATTGAGATCCCTTAGAACTCGATTACTTTCTAGGACAGGTTAAGCCAACTAAACTTCAAGAGGTTACTTACTTACAAACTCCATGTAATCCTAAACCTAAGGACTTGTCTGCTTTGTGTGTATATAACTATTTGTACATAACAACTTACTTACTATGCATACTTGTACCTAACATCATGACATCATACCATAGCATTTTCAATAAACATTTCAAGGATCTCAAGGGCCTTTGATGCAAGGTCATGTTGAACCAAATGCCTATCAAGGGGCAAGAGGATACATTCTTTAATCAAACACCGTAAAAAACCAAAGCACAAGTCAAGGGCTACGACCCACTTGACATGGTGAGCTTGACTCTCGTGGAAGGACATCCACCGATACGAAGTTCTCCAATCAAAGTTGTTAATCAAAATTCAACTTCTAATATCTTCTTGTGTTTACCCTGCGAGATCCTTGAAAACATGCATCCACATATCATGCATCATATCATGACATGTTTCTCCCTTACAGGTCTCCTTATCTTCCTACTGTTTATTTCAGTAAGATGGATATGGAACAAACAGTGAAGGATCTCCAAGCACAAAATGCCCAATTCCAACAAATGTTCCTGGCTATGGCTAAGGGGAAAGAGGACCTAAAGAGTCTTCTTCTCAAAGATAAGAAGAAAAAGTCAAAGAAGTTAGTAGGCGTTCTGAATTTGGGAAGAAGACTTAGAGGACCAGTCAAGAGAGCTCTATATCTCTCAACTCCATCAAATGAGGGGAATAATCATGAAGAAGATAATAGTCTGGGGATTGATGAAGATGAAGCTTACTACTCTGAGGAACAATATCCTCTCTCTAATGATAAATACAAACAGTTGGAGGATCGCCTTAATGCTATGGAGATTCAGCAGATACCTGGCTTGGACTTTGAAGAGTTAGTGTTGGTTTCCGGAGTGGTCATCCAACTAAAGTTTAAAATCCATACCTTTGCCAAGTATGATGGGATATCTTATCCTAAAATGCATCTGAGGTCTTATGTCCGCAAGATTCATCCTCACACTATTGACCGGAAGCTATGGGTCCATTTCTTCCAAGAAAGTTTGGCTGGCACTAAATTGGAGTGGTTCTATTAGTTAGAAGGAACCAACATTCATACCTGGGAAGACTTGGCTGCTGCTTTCTACAAGCAGTATCAATACAACACTGATCTTGCACCAACTCGTGTGCAATTGCAAAATATGACCATGCATTCCAACGAGGGCTTCAAAGAGTACGCCTAAAAATGGAGAGACTTGGCAGGCAGAGTGCAGCCACCCTTAACTGATAGGGAGCTGATTGACATATTTATGGGAACTTTGACGAGACCTTTCTTCAATCACCTAATTGGAAGCTCTTCAGCCAGGTTCACTGAGCTAATACTGACTGGAGAAAGAGTCGAAGCTGGCATCAAAAGCGGAAAGATCCAAGGAGTTACATCTTCTGATACTTAGAAAAAGCCATACAATGGGAAGAAAGAGTCCAATGTTGTGTATAGTCAAAAAGTCGTAACCAGAATAACCACGACCAACATGTGGGGGAAATCCTGATCTCTAATCCTACACATGTTCAACAAAGACAGGGTAATAGGCGTAGGATAAAATACCAAGAAAGGCAGTACGCTAAGATTAACATGCCATTGTCTCAAGCGTTACAACATTTGCTGAAAGTGAAGCTGATCAAACTAAGGGATCCTCCTCAAAACCCCGATACCTCCTCTTCTAAGTACAATCCAAATGTAAGATGTGCCTACCATTCTGATAGTCCTGGACACGACACTGACAGCTGTTGGACTTTGAAGAACAAGATTCAAGATTTGATTGACACCAAGGAAATTGAGTTCGACCCTCCAGAGACTCCCAACGTGATCACCGCTCCCATGCCAAATCATTGAACATTCCAGTTCATTTTAAATTTTAAATTGTAATCTCTTTTGTTGTTCAAACACTTATCCATTAATGTCAAACTTTGTTTCATTAATGCATTGCATATGTTTGTCTTGAATTAATCTATTTATTTTCATTATATTTAAACTACGCTTTTTACTCCCTTTATGATATTCAACTCTTGTTTTAAAATTTGCAAGCCTTTAGAGGGAGGATGACGAAAAGAATGCCATAATCTCATACAATATGCTTTTAGAAAGACCTTACTGACGATGTACAAGCGTTTCTTTCAATTCCCAAACAATGGAGTTATAAGGAGGATAATCCCTAGTCAACCCCTTTGAGACAAAAAAGTAGGAGTTTTCTTTTCACACAAATTGAAACCTTTAATCAAAACCTGGGGCATGGTAGTCTCTCAGTTAATTTAAATGCGGGTTCAGTCGCAAACTTTCACTTCGTACACAACGAATGACATCAAAAATATTCCTTCTGAACAAAAGATGGTGATGGTTCCTGTTACACAGTGGCAGAACCGATTTTTATATACTGGTTTTTGCGTTTTTTGTTCGCAATTGTGCGGTAAGCAAGAGTCACCACCGTCTTTTCTTTTATCCAACAAAAGGAAAGGGTGAAAAAAACAGAAAAAGACCTTTTCGAGAGTTTTCTAAGGGGGGTAGATTATGGAAAGGGAAGGTGTTAGCACCCTTTCCATCCATGGTTTTCCGTGGCCTCTTAGAGATTTGCTCATTTTTCAAGATGCTTTTGTTCTTTGTGTTTGAAAATGTTTTGAAAATCCTTAGTGCAGCGATTTACTTTGTGTTTAACTCTTGTATCGGTCCTAAAGAGTGTTAAAAAACCAAATGTTTTTGAAATTTTTTTTTGAAAAGTAGTTTTCTGTGTAAGGGCAAAATGTTTGAGCAAACTTCTAACAACTATCTACTTCATTACTCGAAAAGGGTCGTTCTTTTCCTCTTTTCCTTTAGACAAGACTATCCTACTATTAGTGAGTAGGTAGCCTTATCGTTAGATGTTAAGGGAAAATCTAAGGGACTTTTTACAGTCATAAAGGCAACATACAGAGACACTTTAGCAATTTCATTTAAGGGACGAGATCATTTACCGAAAGGCAACACTGTAGGGTCATCGAGGGACTATGATCTTTTTTATTTTTGCGGGTGTTTGCTAAAACGTCCCCATTCTCGAGGGACGTGACTGTTTTTTTTCTCCGAAAGGCAACCTGTTGTAACCCAAAATTTTCCCTCTCATTTATAAAGTATTTTCCCACAAGATCTCATTTGGTTCAAGACTACACTAGGGTTGATCAACTCAAGACACCTCCTTAAGCACTAATGACTAAAACTAGGGTTTGAGATTTCACAAGGATAATTGAACTTTCAATGCCTCATATGACTTTAATGGATCATTATGGACCCCCAATATTACTCATGTCAAGTTTCAAGCCTTGGATCACATTTTTGCTCAGTCAATTAAGTAGTTGACCTAAAAATCAGCTGTATTGGGGAAAAAGTCAATTGTGGCCAATTTACAGTCAAAATTCATACGTTTTGATCCACATAAACATTATAAAATCATATGTATCATTTGATCAAGTTTGGACCATAATTCCTCAAGAAATTTGATCAAATCATCAAAAGGGCAAAATGGTTAAAATTAGGGTTTTGACTGAGAAAGGGCAATTTCTGATTTTTTACCTAGCAAATGGTTAATTGGTTTGAGGCATGATATCAAGAGTTAAATTGAATCATTTTGACCTAATGGAATGACCCAAAACATGTCTCAAGATCAATTGGATTGATAGTGAATTTTCAATCAACTGATCAAAAGTCAACTGTACACTGAAAAGTCAAACTTTGACTTTTTGGTCAAAATCAAATGTCAAAGATCACAATTCATCAAAACATGTAAAAATGTGAAACTTATTCATCAAGAAATCCAAAAGTCAAGATTTCATTTTGAAAAGTCAAAGTTTTCTAACTTAGAAATTTTTCTAAGTTTTTAAAACTTCATGTTTTTTCACAACTTTGAGTAAATTTTTCACCATGATGCAAGATTATTCAAAAGAAACTTTCAACATGAAAGTTGTAGATATCCATGATATCTACAACATTTATTTACACAACTTATTATAAAAGTGCTTGGATCTCAAGTTATTATTTCATAAAGTCATGGTCTTGAAATTAAACACTTAGTGAAATTTTGCCCTTGTTTAGGCAGGATCTTAACCTAACTTCATGGCACTTTTTCATATAGTTCCAAGGGGAATTTTCAAAAGTGATTCAAATAAGGGTTATAGATCACATTACAAGCTTTCCAAAATTTCCAAGAACTCCTTGACATCATTCTTGAGCAGGGAGAATCGAAGAGAGGAAGTTAGGATTTTCAAACATGAATTACAAGTCATTTTTGATGAACACATGAACCAAAGCCATGCTAGGATGCATAATCTTTGATTTGCAGGCCTCAAACTTGTTTGTCACTCCATAATTAAATTTTTACACAACTCTTAGAGCTTTGATCCAAGCAATTGAGCTATTATCCAAGTTGCATTTCCATTAATGGCACAAAGTTAACATTGCCATTCTTGTAAAGCAAGCTTTTTGCATAAAGTCCATTCTTGAGCCTCTAACTTGTTCCCTCTGATCACACTCCATCCACAAAGTCAGAAGCAAGTATGTTTAAAGCATAACCACTCTATCTTAGCAAGTACACAAGGCTTTAAAACTTGAATTTCTCAAAAATCACATGTTATGCATAAACTTGTGATTTTGAATTCTGATCAACAAGAAGTCTCCAAACTTGTTGCTTATAAATAGAGTTACTATTTGTGAGCTAAAAGACGAGCTCAAGCACCCTGAAACACTCCCAAACTCCCTCTAGCCAGAAATTGCACAAAAAACTCCATTGATACACAGTTCTGACCTTAAACTTGTATCTCTCATTTCCCTTGTGCGTTTTCCCTCAAATTCATTCATAAAGCTTCCTTACATCAAATATAAACCATACCTGACCCTTTTTCATAACTGTAACTCCATCTTCTTCAACCTCCATAACCAAAAACAGATCTCTGCAAGTTGACTTCTCCAGACCATTTCAGCCACCCATTGCTCAAGCTAATCATTGCATTAGCTTCCTGGGAACTTGAGGAAGCTAACTTGATCATTGCAGCACCTTGAATCAAGCCCATTTGCATTTCACGATTTCCAATTTTGAGGTATTTTTATTGAACTTCTATCTTCATATTTAGGCATTGTTAGGCTTGCATTTGTGAAGATAAAATGTAGACAGCATTGCCTTGAAGCTGTACATGTCCATAGATTTCATTTATGTTGATTGAGCTAGGAGAATTTTGAGTTTGAACTTTCTGAAATATTTAGGTTAGAATTTGGTACTTTTAGAAATTCTCATTCATCTTTGATTTATAGCTTATGATATTTATATGGTTGGATTCGTATGAAAAAATGGAGCAACTTTCATGTTTACATTTTTGCAAATGGTTGAGAAATGAGCAAGTTGCAGGGCTTCTGGCTGGAGGTTGAAGATGAAGTATATTTAGGGCAAGATTCATGTTATATATTTATCATTTCATACAAGTTAACGGATCTATCACCACCCCAGTGGTTAAAGCGTGCGCCTGTCACCCCTTGGACCTGGGATCGAGCCCCATCATCCGTTTTTACTTTTTTTTACATATTTTTTTGTTTTCCTTATGTTTGTTTGAACAGGTGGAGCCTCCAAATTGGACCTATTGTTTTATTTTCTTTTACTAACCCTGATTTACTTGTGCACCCCTGGTCCAATTTCTTTTATTATTTTCTTTTTCTTATTTTTTGTTTTATTTCTTTTTTTCTTTAATATTTTATTATTATTATTACTATTATTATTTTTTTTAATATAAAAAATCCAAAAATATTTTATTTATTATTTACACTTATTTATTTTATTTTCTTATAAAAAACAAAAGCACTCAAAACATTTTTCTTTTAAGAAATTAATTTCTCTTTTAAATAATTAAATATTTAGACTTAGATTTAATAATTATTTTATTTTCTTAATTAAAACTAACTTAGAATTTAGGTTTCTTTTAATTATTTAATTTTCATTTTTATTATTATTTAACTTAAAACCTTTTTTCATAAAAACCCTAAAAAACATTTTTAACTTAATTTCTTCCTTATTTAGTTTAAACTTATTTTTTTTTATTTTTAACTAATCATATTCTTTAAATTAAGTTAGAAATCCCCTTTCATTAAAAAAAACAAACAAAAATCATATTTCTTTACATTTCATGTTTTTGCATTTTATCCTTATTTTGTACATTCATTCAATTTCAATATGGTTATAATATTTATTTAGATTTAAAATTTTTAAATATTCCCCATTTTTAAATTTGTATACCCCTCCCCTAAATGATATAATAGCGTAGTAATTTTAAATTCCTCAATTTATCGCTTTATATACAAATGCTAGTAATTAGGGTTTTGTATGGAAAGACTAAAACCAATCAATAGAAAACCCTAATCAAAGACAAATCAAGCATGAAAATCAATACACTTGCACACATACACCCCTAGGGTAAATCCACTTGGTTGCCTTACAAAAATGGCCATATTACGCATGTGAGGTATCTTAGCAAAGACAAGCAAAATAAAAGATCATAGTCCCTCGATGAAGCTATCAAAAGTTCCCTTTCAAAATGATCTTAGTCCCTAAAGAAAAATGCTAAGATATCTTGCAACATTGCTAATCATGGTTATACGATGAACCACGCCCGTCCCTTTTACATCCAAATATAGGGTTACTTACCAAATCAATTGGTAAGATAACAATGTCAAAGGAAAAAGGAAATGAACATGAAAGACTTTTGAGTAGGTAGAATGTTCCTAGTTACTTGCTCGATTTCAAAACAAAACATCCTTGCTATTTTCAAAAACAAACACCAACACTTTCAAAACACCTTTCAAAAACTTGAAAACATTTTCAAAAGATCAACACCTTTGTATACATTCTTACGAATGAGAATCATTACAAAGTTTTCCTAAAGAATGACCTCTTTACAAAATACTTTCAAAAACCACACAAAGCACATTTTCAAACAAAAGCAAGTGATCTAGCAAGTAACTAAGAGCCCATGGAAAACCATGGATGAAAAGGGTGCTGTGGTACCCAAAAATTTTCCCTCTCATTTCTCAAAGAATCACCCTGGATCCTCAAGTTTGCTTCCATCCAATTCCAAGCCTTGAACTACAATTTTTAAAGAAAGTCATCTGCAAGGGAGAAATGGTCATTTGCACGCTGAAAGGTCAAACTTTGACTTTTGGACCAAAACCAAGTTTCAAGAATCATATTTCATCAAGACATGTTGAAATATGAAGTTTGTTTCATCAAAAAAAGTCAAAAGTCAATTTACTTCGGGAAAAGTCGAATTTTTAAATACTTAGAACTTTTCTAAGTGTTTAAGAAGCATAACAAAACTCAAAACTTCTGGCCAGATTTTCACCATAATGCAAGCTGATTTTGGATCAACTTTTGACACAAGAGTTTTAGATCTCAACAATATATAAAGCATTGCGGAATGAAACTTCTCCTAGAAATGCTGGGATTTCAAGTTAACTTCTCAAAGACACGTCCTTGAAACTGAAACACTCAGCAAATTCTGGACACTTTCAAGACAGAGTTTGGTCATAACTTCTGGGCAAGTTTTCACGAAGGTTCAGTCAGAGCTTACAAGAGAAGTTCAAAGAAGGTTTATAAAGCGTGTTACAAACTTCCTAGAAAGCCTGGGAGCTCTTTCAGAACATGCTGGAGCCAGAAGATACAAAGATCAGAGGTTGGATGCTACGCTGAAGCAGAACTTCTAATCCAGAACTAAGCCATGGTGTAGAATCTCACGTTGCAGGATTTCTGGTTGTGATAAGTCTCATCATCATTTAATGCTCACAACCACTTTTGAGTCTTTATCCAAAGGATATCCACCACGTGTACCTCTACTGTCTTGGGATAGCAAACTTTGGTACTAGGCCCATGCTTTGCTTTTTGTTTTTCCTTAATTCCTGCTGATAACTCCAGCTTAAGCATGGCTAAAAGCTGCTAACCACCATGCTTTGTTCAAGAACAAGGCAGAGTTTTAGCATATGAAGGATATATTCAACGCTTTGGTCAGAACTTGACCAAATCCCAAAAAACTTGTTTATACAACCCGCTGCAGACCCATAACCAACAGCTAATTCATCCTACGCCTGCGCCCCATATTTACATCAAATTAGCACACGAAGACTGTGATCAAAAGTCAAGGGAACAGGATGCCAAAAAGGTTCAAAATCCCATTTGTTTCCCCCCAAAAAATCACAACAAATCCATCTACAAATAAGTTGCTCCATCACACTTTCAAGGGGCTGGCTGGCTGGCTTTTGGAGAGAGATTGGAAAAAAAGGGAGAGAAAAGAAAGTTGTGAAACCTTCATAAAAAACCCAGAAATCCCAAACAGAAAACCGAACCTCTGTTCTTCCTTTTGAATCAAAGAACTTGGCATTTTCTCTTCCGTTACTCTTGCTGATTCCAGAACATCCAAAGGCAGCAACTCAAAGCTCCAAGCCCACACTCCAGATTCAAGGTAAGTCTCTCTGACTTTGCATTTTTCTTCATTCAGAACATCATTAATATGTAAATATCATAATTAATGTTGTCCATATCATTGCATAAGTAGAAAAACTGTGGATCAGAACTTCTTGATTAGGCCTAGACTCAGGATTAAGATTAGAACTTCTATAAACTGTTGTGCTGTTATCCTTCTGATTTGCTGTTTAAAAAGAACTGAATAAGTTGCTGACATGCTGATTAATATGAGAAAAGAGTTGAAATGTAACATAGAACTTCTGATTTTCACGTGCTGATAACACACAAAACTTCTATGATTCGCTCACTGTTAACACACACTGAACTTCTGATGCTTACATGCTTATAACGCATTGAATTGCTAATGTTCACCCACTGGCTCAACATAATACAGAACTTCTGATGATTCACTCACTGTTTTATCACAATATAGAACTTCTGAGTTCTCCTCACTATTTAAACACACTGAACTTCTGATTTTCATGTGCTGATAACACGCTGAACTGCTGATTGTTCGTTCACTGTTTTAGCACCATACAGAACTTCTGAGTTCTTCCTACTGTTTTGATACGCATAGAGCTTCTAAGGTTTTCTCACTGTTCTAACATTCAGAAGTTTAGCACATAGCAATCCATAACTTCTGTGTTTTTCCTCTAACGTGTCTTGCAGGACCTCAGAGTGTACCAATCCAGAACTTTTGATTCCACTGACGTTCCTTTGAGTCATCATGCGCCTGACTTCAGAACTTCTGATCCTTGTTGTTTTCCTTGCAGCAACACACTGTTTCTATCCTTCATTTATTTTCCTTTTCATCATTTTTAAAATTAACATAAAAAGACATAAATTTTTTTTCTTTTATTAATTTATTTCTTTTTCATTAAAGATAAAAACCATTTTCTAAACAAGTCCTTTTTTCTTTCTTATATTGTATATTTCAATATGGTTGTAATGGTAACTTATGATTTAATTCTATTTGCAACCCCCATTTGTAAATATGTACCCCCATCCCTAAAACATTGTAATAGCGTAGGACTTTACATTTTCCATAATTTATCGCTTTCAAATGTAAATGCTAGTAATTAGGGTGCGTATGGCAAGATATGGAATCAAAAAATAGATCACCCTAAAAAGCAAGACTAAAATGCATGCAATTAAACACACTTGCACACTAACACCCTTGGGGTAATCTCACTTGTTGCCTATCGAAAAAAATAGTCATGTCCCTCAAACATGGGCGTTTTAGTAAATACCCTAGATAAAAGATCGTAGTCCCTCGATGACCCTCGATGTTGCCTTCGATAAACGATCTAGTCCCTAAAAACGACATTGCTAAAACTTCCCATGGGTTTCCGCCTATGACTATACAAACATCCCAACGTCCGTCCCTTCACATCCAACAATGGGGCTTCTTACCAAAATAATGGTAAGATAACAATGTCTAAAGGAGGAGGAAAAGAAAATCTAAGACCTTTTGAGTAGGTAGATTCGTTCCTAGTTGCTTTCTTGCTCACAAAAAAAACATTCTATACACCAACACTCTCACTTTGAAACATTTTCAAAAGACAACACTTTGTATGCGTTCTTATAGAAACGAGAGCCATTACAAAGAAAAACCCTTTTCAAAATCACTTTCAAAAAACACGTCCCACAAACACCTCTTTGAAATATTTTCAAAACAACACTTTGTACGCATCCTTATAGAGAAAAGGATCATTACAAAGTCACATTTTCAAAATACTTTCAAAATCCACATCACGAAGCACACTTTCAAACAAAAGCAAGTGATCTAGAAAGTAACTAAGAGCCCATGGAAAACCATGGATGAAAAGGGTGATAATACCTTCCCTTTTCATAATTAACCCCCAAAACTCAAGAAAACAATCTCTAAAGGTCTTTCCTGTGCTTTTTCACCTTTCCTTATTGGATAAAAGAAAAGTTGGTGGCGAATCTTGCTACACCGCAACATTTGCGAACACAAACGCAAAATCTTCAAGTCAGTTCTCCCACCGCATCACAGAACTGGCGACTCTGTTGGGGATATTCTAAAAGTGGGGTTACCTTAGGGATATATCACATTTACTTGCTTACATTGTTTGATTTGCATGCTTTACATTTTGGTTCCTTGTTTGGGTTTGTTTTAAATCCTACACCCGGATTTAGGGACACCTTTTAGGTAAGTAGCAATAGACTATGAGGGAGCTGTGCAGGGTATACCGACACGGTTGAAGCAGTAGCTATGTTGATGTGGCACTTTGGTTGGAATAGGTGACCCTTGAGTCGAATCAAAGAGAGTACGGGGCCGCCACGTGGTGTCGTGAAGATAGCCGGTTTCAGTGTAAAGCTGAAAATTAGTTGATACTCGATGCTACACTCATTGAGACTTGACTCTTGAGTTTTGTTTAGTTGCAAGTTAATTGTCTATCGAACGAAGATTGTGGGAAAGGTCAGTGATATTGAGACCCCTTAGAACCCAGTTACTATTAACTAGGACAGGTTGAGCCAACTAAACTTCAAGAGGGTACTTACCTATAAACTCCATGCAAGCCTAAACCTAAGGACTTGTCTGCTTTGTGTGTATATAAACTTGCTTACCTCGCATATTTGTAGATAACATCATAACATCATACCATAGAATTTTCAATAGCCGTTTCAAGGATCTCGAGGGACTATGATGAAGGGTCACGTTGAACCAGACGTCTACCAAGGGGCAAGAGGATTTATTTTCCTCTAACCAAATGCCCTCAAAAATCAAGTACAACAAACCGGAGTCAAAGGCTACAACCCACTTGACATGGCGAGCTAAATTCCCGTGGAAGGACATCCACCGATACAAAGTTCTCCAATCCAAAACTATAAGTGACTACTAACCCCGTGAGATCCTTGAAAACATGCATCCACATATCATGCATCATATCATGACAGGTTTCTCCCATACATGTCTCCTTATCTTCCTACTGTTTATTTCAGTAAGATGGATATGGAACAAACGGTGAAAGATCTCCAAGCTCAAAATGCTCAATTCCAATAAATGTTCCTGGCTATGGCTAAGGGGCAAGAGGATCTGAAAACTCTCCTTCTCAAAGATAAGAGGGAGAAGTCCAAGAAGTCAGTAGGTGTCCTGAACTTGAGAAGAAGACCTAGAGGACCAGTCAAGAGAGCTCTAGATATTTCAACTCCATCCAACATGGGGGATAGTCATGAAGAAGACAACAGTCGGGAGATTGGTGAAGCCGAAGCTGACTACTCTGAGGAACAATCTCCTTCCACTATCGACAAGTACAAACAACTGGAGGATCGCCTAAGTGCTATGGAGATTCAACAGATACCCAACTTAGATTTAGGAGACATGGGTTTGGTTTCTGGAGTGGTCATTCCGCAAAAGTTCAAAATCCCTACCTCTTCCCTGTACGATGGAGTATCTTTCCCTAAGATGCACTTAAACTCTTATGTCCGCAAGATTCAACCATACACAACGGATCCAAAGCTTTGGATACATTTCTTCCAAGAAAGCCTAGTAGGGACTCAACTTGAATGGTTCTATCAATTAGAGAATTCTCGCATCCACACCTGGGAGGATTTAGCTGCTGCTTTCTACAGGCAGTATCAGTACAATGCTGATCTTGAACCAACTCATGTGCAATTGCAGAACATGACCATGGGTTCCAACGAGAGCTTCAAAGGATACGCGCAAAAGTGGAGAGATCTGGCTGGTAGGGTGCATCCCCCTTTAACTGACAAGGAGCTGATTGATATCTTCATGGAAACATTGACAGGGACTTTCTTCAAACACCTAATCGGAAGCTCCTCAGCCGGGTTACTGAGCTAATACTGACCGGTGAAAGGGTCAAAGCTGGCATCAAAAGTGGAAAGATCCAAGGAGCTACACCTCCTAATGTTCAGAAAAAGACGTACAGTGGGAAGAAAGAGTCCAATGCAGTGTCTAGTCAGAAGAGTCGTCATGACCAACACGTGGGGGCAGTCCTGATCTCTGGTTCTGCATCGCACTGACAACAATAAAGGGGAAATCAACGAAGGCCATACGAGCCCAAAAGACAATTTACCAACATCAACATGCCGCTGTCTCGAGCGCTACAACACTTGTTGAGGATGAATCTGATTGCATTGATAGGACCTCATCCAAACCCCAAAAATTCTTCTCCTAACTACAATCCTAATGCAACGTGTGCTTATCATTCTGACAGTCCCGTGCATGACACTAACGATTGTTGGGCATTGAAATATAAGATTCAGAATTTGATTGACGCTAAGGAGATCAAGTTTGACCCTCCGAAGACTCCAAACGTGATCACTGCTCCTATGCCAAATCATTGAGAGCATTTTGTTCATTTTGAATTTTTAATTGTAATTTCTTTTGTTATTCAAACAATTATATATTAATGTCAAACTTTGTTTCATTAACGCATTGCATATGTTTGTCTTGATTTGATCCACTAATTTTAATTAAATTTAAACTATGCTTTTTACTCGCTTCATGACATTTAACTCTTGCTAAAAGATTACAAGGCTTTAGAGGGAGAACGACGAAAACAATGCCATAATCTCATACAATACGTTTTTGAACAGACCCTGCTGACGATGTACGAGCATTCCTTCAAGTCCTAAACACTGGAGTTATAAGGAAGATAATCCCTAGTCAACCCCTTTGAGCCAAAGAAGCAAAAGTTTTCTTACACAAATTGAAACCTTTAATCAAAACCTGGAGCAGAGTAGTCTCTCAGTTGATTCAAGTGCGCGTTTAGCCGCAAACTCTCATCTCATAATACAATGAATGACATTAAAAACATTCCTCTGAAATCAAAAGATGGTGATGGTTCCCTATCACATAGGCAGTCATTATCTCTCAAAGAGAAAAGCCCACTAAGTCAAAACCTACAAAGGAGACTTAAGAAAAACTGGGGCATCCCGCTGACTGTAATCTCAAACCAGGAACAGTCAGGAAAAAATTAGGGATAACAAATCAAATAAAAGAGGTCACTACAAATCCTCAACAACGTGAAAAATGTTGCAAAAATGATTGCCTTCCGATAAACTTAACTTGTCTGAACCATCACCAAAACGTCATTCCAGACTCAATTGGAGTTCGAACGTACAATTAAATGAGCTTAGGACTGAAGAACACCACGAAGAACGAGTGGGTACAAATACATTTGAGCCTTTATTCTTTGTTTCTTAAATCATGAACCAAGCCACGTTACAACCCTTCAAAAGTCCTAATTGAAGCATGGGTTAGTTCAAAAGCATACTGTTACAAAAGGTATCCTGACTCCTGTAGAGCTTTACTCTAAATCCTGAGTTGAATTTTTCTTACAAAATTTCTTTACTCGCTAAAACACATTTTCAAAAACTTCAAGACAAACATAAAATTTGCATTACTTGAATATCACTGTTTGCATATGGCTATTTGTTTGACAACAGAGAAATTCACACAATAAATATCCAGTGAACGAAAGCTCTCTCAGTGAACAAAATCAATTCAAGAAGGATGACACTTCCATTGAAAAATCTCCTATCAACAGGGGGACATGACATGTCACTATCCAGCACACCTGGGGAAGTCCAGTCAAGATTCCAAGAAATCTCTCAAGAAGTGCAGAGTAACCAGGGGCAGGTCTCTATCTCCATCACTTGGGGCATTGAACGTCAATCTCAACAAAGGGTTACGTACAATTAAACATTTTTTGGAAATGCCGCAAACATTTGCTGGTAGGGGCATTGGCAAGTATCCCCAAAGTCCTTCTCATAGGATGATTCCCCAGCAAGAGTTTAATATCTGAAAACCTTTCCCAAGTCGAGACAACCTCATGAATCCTCGAGGACTTTCCCCAATGAAGTCGTCACCTCTCTAGCAGACCGGCAACAGGGTTTATTTCCCCAACAAACGGTAGGATTCCCCAACTTGAGTTTGCCTCTCCGACTACTACAAATCAGAGGACCACAACTCCTCTTCTCTACAATCCCCAACAAGTTATTGTGAAGCCTGGAATCCAACCAGATAACATCTAAGTTTTGATTCTCTCCAGCCAAAGAAAATTCCCCAGTAGAGCAACGGACAATCGAGACTCTTGAACTCTTTTTACCAAACAAGAATCAACACTCTCTACAGAGTTTTCAATAATCCCCAATGGAGTTCTCCTTAAACAACAAAACAGGAATCCCTGGTGGAAACATTCTAGGCAAAGTTTGAAGACACACCAACTCTTCAACAACAGTCCAGGATTTAACGACTCCCCGACATTTGTCAAGGATTTATTTTCCCAGAAAAAGATACACTTCAATAAACATGTCACATTTCATACATCCTATTTGAATACATGATAAGTGCATACGACACAATCTCATTTATTTTGAGAACATCATGACATCATGACATCATGCATTTCATGCATCACGACATTTCATACAACTAACGTTCTACCTTTTTCAGGAAATATCAATCAACAGATGGCTACCATCAACCATTTTCAAATAAGTTCCAAGATTAATACCTGTAACAAGCCAGGAAAACTATCTGTGAACGACTGATTATAGATTAATACCTGTAACAAGCCAGGAAAACTATCTACATGAAGAGATTGCAGATTAACACCTGTAACAAGCCAGTAAAACTATCTTTCTTTCTCAAGTCAAAGATTAACACCTGTAATAAGCCAGGAAAACTAACTTTCCTTCTCAAGTCATAGATTAATACCTGAAACCAGACAGGACAACTATCTCATCGACCAACCTTTTCAAGTTCCAGATTAATACCTGTAACAAGCCAGGAAAACTATTTGTGGATGACTGATTGTAGATTAACACCTGAAACCAGACAGGACAACTATATACTTGACCATCATAAAGCAACCCTACACAGGTTCATTCTCAGGAAATTTCAGATGAAGTTTTACATGGACTCATCATCAGGCAACCCTACACCGGTTCCTTATCTTTCCAAGATGAAGTTTTACACGGAATCATCATCAAGCAACCCTACACAGGTTCCTTCTTTCCAAGATGAAGTTTTACACGGACCCATCATCATGCAACCCTGCACCGGTTCCTCCTATTTCCAAGATGAAGTTTTACAAGGACTCATCATCAAGCAACCCTACACATGTTCCTTCTTTCCAAGATGAAGTTTTAAACGAAATCATTATCAGGAAACCCTACATCGGTTCCTTCTCTTTCCAAGATGAAGTTTCACACGGACTCATCATCAAACAACCCAACCTTCTGATACAGTTCAGATACGCTCCAGACACGGACGCCATTCTGGCAATCATCCAGTTCCATCTTACAGATACACTCCAGCAATCATCTCTGGATGGCATCTTTAAGCCCATCTCCAACAACTATCCATTATCTCTCCAAATGGCATCTTTAAGCCCATTCCCTACATAATCAACCAACACATCTTTGAATGCAAATTTTCTAGGCACTCTAGTGTTCAATCATCTTCCAACTTCAAGTGACGAATGGCAGAATTACCAACCTAACTCTTCAAGTGTAAGAAGATTGAACAGGGGAAGCTGTTGTACCCCAAAATTTTCCCTATCATTTCTCAAGGAATCACCCTGGATCCTCAAGTTTGCTTCCATCCAATTCCAAGCCTTGAACTATAATTTTTCAAGAAAGTAATCCGTAAGGGTAGAATGGTCATTTGCACGCTGAAAGGTCAAACTTTGATTTTCTTTTTCCTTAGGCAAGGGTTTATGATCAACCATGTAGGGGAAGATCTTGGAATATTGTGAAAGGGCAAATTTTTGGGATACAACAGTTGCCCTTGTTCAATCTTCTTAAACCCGAAGATGTAGATTGGCCTGTCTGCCTTTCGTGATCTGAAGGTAGATGATGATTGAACACTAGAGTGCCCAGAAATTTGCACTTGTCTGAAGTGATACTATTGGTGAATAATATCGGGAATGGGATTACAGATTCCATTTGGAAAAGATGACAGAAGACCATCAGAGATGGGCTTAAAGATGCCACCCACAGAACATGACGGAGAGTCATCAGAGATGGGATGAAAGTTGCCATCCAGAAGAATGTTGATTTCATGAGATATTCCTTTGTGGGAATCCCTATTCCTGTTGTTGAGGAGGATTCTGCTGAGGAATGCTGATCTCTGTCTTGGAACATAGAGTTTTAGGAGCTTCAGCTGTCCGTTACTCTACTGGGGAGTCATCTCTTGATTGAAGAGACAGAAGTGGTCTGCTATCTGGTCAGGGTCCAGGATTCACAGTGACTTACTGGGGGGATGAGATTAAACTATTAAGAATCATCAACAAATCCATGGTTGATTCGGATTGCACCAGCGGAGGTCTTGAATTAACTTTGATTGGAATGGAAATCAAAAGAATATTAGCGTCGATTTAACTGAACCAGTAAAGGTCTACCGGAAAAGAATCAGTAACAAATCAATGGTCAACTTGACCTGAACCAATAGAGGTCTTGGTTTATCTTTGACTGGATAAGAATCAGAAAAATCTTAGGATCGATTTAACTGAACCAGTAAAGGTCTTGGACTAACTTTGATCGGATAAGAATTAAAAAAATATTAGGATTGATTTATCTGAACCAGACGAAAGTCTTGGAATATCTTCAACTGGAATAAGAATCAGAGAGATCTTAGTGTCGATCTGACTGAACCAGCGAAGGTCTTGGAATATCTTCAACTGGAATAAGAATCAGGGAGATCTTAGTGTCGATCTGACTGAACCAGAGAAGGTCTTGGATTAACTTTGACCGAATAAGAATCAGAAAAAGCTTAGGATTGATTTATCTGAACCAGACGAAAGTCTTGGAATATCTTCAACTGGAATAAGAATGAGAGAGATCTTAGTGTCGATATGATTGAACCAGCGGAGGTCTTGGAATATCTTCAACTGGAATAAGAATCAGGGAGATCTTAGTGTCAATCTGACTGAACCCGAGAAGGTCTTGGATTAACTTTGACTGGATAAGAATCAAAAAAATATTAGGATCGATTTAACTGAACCAGACGAAAATCTTGGAATATCTTCAACTGGAATAAGAATCAGAAAGATCTTAGAGTAGATCTGACTGAACTAGAAAAGGTCTTGTGAGGGCATCCTTCTGAGGAAATTGCTGAAACAACCCTTCATTAGACGTAGTTTTTGAGAGAACTACCAGGTCACATAAGTAGTCAACAATGTTTGTTGATTTGATCCTTCCCTGAAAAAGGTAAAGATTTAGTCATATGCAATGTCATGATTATGAAATGCATTGTGATGATGTTCTCAAAATAAGTGAGATTATGCTATATGCGATGTGTATGCGCATGCCATGATGTATAAATATGGGATGCTATTGAGATGTTTCCCAGTCTAGGAAAATAAATCCCGGACTACTGCTAGAGAGTATAAGGGGGCTGAGTCCTTCATTTTTGCTGGGGATGATGAATGGATATAATTTTCCGAGGATTTCCTCCTTCCGTTTGAGGATATTCTATAGGGGATTGATTCTACTTGAGTATAGATTTTGCTCGAGAAAACTCTGTGGAGAGAGATGCTTGTTGGAAGATTTTGCCGATGTAGAGAAATAAACTCTGTTGGGGAATGAACTTCCGCAGTATGAGAAATAAACTCTACCCGGGAGGGGGTTTTATAAAATATTTAAGGTTATAAAGCTCGTCCGGGGAACACAAATTTCAGTTCTCTGCTGGAGGAAGCTTGTTGGAGGAGATAATTCTTGCTTAGGGATGAAGGAGATCAAAATTCTGGTTGTTTCTGCTCTGTGGGGAACATAGGTGCCACGGGGTCATATGTAGCGGTGACTTCGTTTCAAACTGTCCCTGCCCCTGTACTAGGCTGGAAAGAGTGACTATCGGGACTGAAAATTGGTTTTTAGACTTTGCCCCGTTTTTTAAAGTCGTCAACAACTGTCTTTTTGTTTTTTATGCAAATATTTGTGAACATCCATCATATTCAAATGCATATGTCAAGAATAAGTCATTGGACGTCTTTGAAAAAAAAAACTAGAAAAAGAAAAATAAACAGTTTTGTACTTTCAAAGAAATGATTTGTATTGATTTATGAAGTTTTCCTATAACAGACGTTTTGTACAAAGAGGCTAGCGTTCTAGTAGGAGAACGCCACCGTAAGAAGTGAAAACTATACAAAATAGTGTACAAAGAGAAGAGAACAACTATGTGTAATAATCCCATTAGGTTTCGATTATGCTATTTCCCCTATGTCTCCGAGTGTCTCATCACTTTGTTACTTGTCTGAAGCTGACTAGATTTGTCGGTACCATTTGAGCTTGATAGTTGATACTGAAGTCTGGTTGCAAGGTGATCCAATGGGACATAGTGACACACTTCAAATACCTAACTTTTTCCTGGACTGCCCTTTCGGGTTTTCACTCCATCGGAATACCCTTTTTTTCCCAAGCCGCCTTTTCAGGTTTTCGACTTGTCGGGTGTACAAATTTTTGTTTTTTATCCCTAATTTTTGCCCAAACCCTTTTGGTTAGCCGGGATGCCCTTATTTTTGCCTAGGCCAGTCAACCTAGCGGGTCTTTATTTATGCGTAGTATCTTTTCACTATGTCCGCATTAACAGGGTGAGGAAGGTTGTCACCATCCATGGTGGTCAAAATCATGGCTCCACCTGAAAATATGCTTTTGATTACAAATGGACCTTCGTATGTGGGAGTCCATTTGCCCCTGGGATCACCTTGTGGCAGTATGACGCGCTTGGTTACCAGATCACCCACTTGATATACTTGACGTATGACCTTTTTGTTGAAAGCCTTGATCATCAGTTTTTGATACATTTGACCATGACAGACAACAATAAGCCTTTTCTCATCAATCAGATTTAGTTGACCAAGTCG
This sequence comes from Vicia faba, assembly GCA_948472305.1. Lineage (NCBI taxonomy): Eukaryota > Viridiplantae > Streptophyta > Magnoliopsida > Fabales > Fabaceae > Vicia > Vicia faba. The sequence goes on from OX451739.1 coordinate 878,656,206, forward strand.
AGTCTGGATCCAATCGTCTTCGTTCAAGCCTTCATCTTTCATGATCCTCAGAGAACGGATCTGGACCTCAATAGGCTGGATAACCTCCATACCATATACCAGAGAATAAGGTGTTTCCCCTGTCGACGTACGTGCTGAGGTGCGATAACCATGAAGAGCAAATGGTAACATCTTATGCCAGTCTTTGTATGTCACTGTCATTTTCTGTATGATTTTCTTGATATTCTTGTTAGCAGCCTCCATAATGCCATTCATCTTCGGTCGGTAAGGGGAAGAATTATGATGCTGGATCTTGAATTGCTTACAGAGTTCGGTGATCATTGTATTGTTGAGATTTGTACCATTGTCTGTGATGATTCTCTCAGGGACACCATACCGACAAATCAGGTTGTACTTGATAAACCGCGCCGCAACATTCTTGGTAACAGAAGCAAAAGAGGCAGCCCCAACCCACTTTGTGAAGTAATCAATGGCCACCAGGATGAAGCGATTCCTATTGGAAGCAGTAGGTATAATCTCTCCGATCATGTCAATACCCCACATTGCAAAGGGCCAGGGAGCCTTCAAGACATTCAAGGGAACCAGAGGTACATGTACTTTATCAGCATAGATCTGACATTTGTTGCAAGTTCGAGAATGTTGATAACAATCTGCTTTCATAGTGGACCAATAGTATCCTGCCCATAGGATCTTTTTAGCCACGTGTGTCCACTAGAATGGGTACCAAAGGTACCTTCATGTATATATGCCATAATTCTCTCTGCTTCATTTTTATCTATGCGCCAAAGTAAAGTAGAGTCATTATTGCACTTATAGAGGATTCCATTACTGAGGAAGAACTTTGCAGTGAACCTCCTCAGGAACTTTTTATCATTGACAGATGACTCCTCGGGATATTCTTGAGCCTCGAGATACCTTTTCACTTCATGGAACCAAGGTTTGTATGCTACCTCTTCAGTGTCAATCTCATAGCAATATACCGGTTCATCCAACCTTTTAATAGTGATTGAGGGGCCTCGTTATCCCACCTGAACTTGAACATAGATGACATGGTAGCTATCACGTCCGCTAACTGATTCTCTTCTCGTGGGAAGTGTTCAAAGGTGACCTCTTCAAAGTGTGGGAGTAGTTTCAGCACATGTTCTTTGTAAGGGATGAGGTTCAGGTGCTTCGTGTCCCACTCTCCTTTGATTTGACTTATTACCAAGGCTGAATCTCTGAAAATGCTCAAGAACTTGATCCTCAGGTCAATAGCAGCTTTGAGACCCATGATGCATGCTTCATACTCCGCCATATTGTTGGTACAGTTAAAACATGATCTAGCGGTAAGAGGAGTATGACAACCCTCAGGCGATATGATTACGGCACCGATTCCATTGCCGAGTGCATTAGAGGCTCCGCCAAAAACCATAGTCCATTGGGATCCTTCCTCAGGTCCTTCATCCGGTCCAGGTTCTTCACAGTCAGTCACTAACATAATATTCTCATCCGGGAATTCAAAATTCATAGACTGGTAGTCATCCATAGCTTGATGAGACAAATGATCGGCTAGTACACTTCCCTTGATTGCTTTCTGGGTTGTGTATTAGATATCATATTCAATCAAGATCATTTGCCATCTTTCTATTCTTTCGGGGAGTGCGGGCTTCTCGAAGATGTACTTGATTAGATCCATCTTAGATATCAGCAAGGTAGTGTAGATCAACATATACTGTCTCAGTCGGCAAGTATCCCAAGCCAAAGCGCATCAAGTTTTCTCGAGCAGTGAGTATCTTGTTTCACAGTTGGTAAACTTTTTTCTAAGGTAGTATATTGCATGTTCTTTTCGACCGGACTCATCATACTGCCCCAACACACACCCCATAGAGTTATCCAACACTGTTAAGTACATTATCAAAGGTCTTCCTTCAATCGGAGGCATTAGAATTGGTGGTTCTTGAAGGTATTCTTTGATTCTCTCGAATGCGGTCTGGAATTCATCATTCCACTTTACCACTTGATCTTTCTTTAGGAGTTTGAAGATTGGCTCACAAGTAGCAGTTAAATGGGAAATGAACCTGGCAATGTAATTTAGGCGTCCTAATAAGCCTATGATGTCCTTCTTAATGCGAGGAGCTGACATTTCTTGTATATGCTTCACTTTTGTAGGATCTACCTGAATACCTTTGTCACTGACAATGAAACCTAGTAGTTTTCCATACCTTACCCCAAAGGTGCACTTATTCGGATTCAACCTCAGCTTGTACGTCTTTAAACTATCAAACAACTTTTGTAGATGATCAAGGTACTGTTCCTCATTTTGAGACCTGGCTATCATGTCATCAACATAAACCTCTATTTCATGGTGAATCATGTCATGAAACAAAGCTACCATGGCCCGCTGATAGGTTTCCCCAGCGTTCTTCAACCCAAACGACATCACTTTGTAGTAGAAAGTGCCCCATTGTGTGACGAAGGTTATCTTCTCCATGTCTTCAGGTGTCATCTTGATCTGATTGTAACAAGAGAAACCATCCATGAAGGAAAATACCTTGTGTTGCACGATGTTATCAACCAGAATGTCAATGTGGGGAAGCAGAAATTCATCCTTGGGGCTTGCCCTGTTCAAATCTCGGTAGTCCACACACATCCGTACCTTGCCATACTTTTTAGGCACCGGGACTATGTTAGCAACCCATTGGAGATAAGAGGTGACAGCCAGGAATCCAATGTTGAACTATTTCATAACCTTTGCTTTGATCTTCTCTAACATTTCAGGGCACATGCGACAAAACTTCTGCTTTACCGAAGGGCAATCTTCTTTAGTTGGCAGGCGATAAACCACGATATCCGTATCTAGTCCTGGCATGTCTTCATATGACTAGGAAAAGATCTCGACATAATCATGCAACATCTGTATCAACCACTGTTTGACATTAATCCCTAGATTTGCATCGATCTTGACTTTTTTTTGGTCCTCCTCTGTGCCCAAATTCACTATCTCAACTAGCTCTTCATGGGGCTGTATGGCCCTTTCTTTCTGTTGTAACAGTCTAGCAAGTTCTCCGGGTACCTCACAATCTTTCTCACCTTCGTCCTCGGCTTGGTTGATTGGATTTTCAAAGTCATAACCAGCAATAGAAGAATTGTTATCAATGAGATCCGGAGTGGATATGGATCTGCAGTTTGATACGTGAGTGTGTGTAAGGGAATAGCTATATAGACAAAGTAAAAAGAAAAGAAAAACAGAGAGCACAAAATTTGTATGCATAAATGTCCAATGCTTTATTAATTCCATATGAAATTGAATTATGATAGCCCTCAAAAATAAACCATTGTGCCCTGGGTAAGACACATGGCCGTAAAGTTTATATTGTTTATTACATATCCAAAAAACAAAAAGACAATTACTTCTGAACAAAATTAATCGGTACAAAGTCTCTTTCGGTCCAGTTACTGAGTCCACCGTTGTCATTAGAAAAGATCCAGCTGTCCATGTCATCATCACCATCACTGTCCTCTAAGGCGTTGACTTCATGATTTATGATATGGAGGGGAGGTTCTCCAGCACGGGCATGAAGAACAGCCCTTTGAGCCTCCGAAGAGAAACCTAAACCAAACTTGTCAGACTTGTATGGTATGTTAGGGAGCTAACCCCAGATGGTAGACCCACCTCCTTCAATAACTGCTTTTGCATCCTTGAGAGAAGACATCTTAATGGGAGGTCTGATGATCTTTGGCAGATTGGTGACAGTTTCATTTGCAGCCATAGTCTGAGGCACCTCCTCAAAATTCTGACATGGAGTCTCGATGAACTCGCCATCCATTTCTACATACCTGAAGGAGTTCAGGTGACTGACCATGTATTCTTCCTCACCGTGTACCATGACAATCTTTCCTTTTACTGGGTACTTCATCATCTGATGCAGAGTAGATGTGACAGCTCCCGCCCCATGGATCCAAGGATGACCCAATAAACAAGAATAGGATGGTCTGATATCCATCACATAGAAGGTAGAGTCAAAAGTATGAGAACCAACTTTTATGAGGATGTCCACCTCCCCGTGCACCATCCTCTTTGAGCCATCGAAAGCCCTTACCACTATGTTGTTGGGCTTCAAGGTCAAACCTTCATAGTCTAGTCTATCTAGAGCCTTCTTAGACAGCAGATTCAATGATGAACTAGTATCTACCAGGACATGGGCCAAAGTAGTGCCCCAACATTCGATGGAAACATGTAGCACATCATTGTGTTTTCTCCCTCTGGGTGTCAAATCATCATCGGAAAAACCCAAATCGTTATCCACCGTTAAACTGGCCACACAATCTTCAAATTAGTCCGCAGAGGTTTCCTGTGGCACATGGGCCGTCTTAAGAAACTTCACTAAAGCCTTTGCATGGGCTTCAGAGCATAATAGTAAGTTCAACATAAAAATCTTTGAAGGGGTCTGCCCCAGTTGCTCGACCATATTGTAGTCACTCTTTTTGATGATCTTCAAAATTTCTTCCATTTCCTTCTTGGAAGCCTCTGGGATAGATATCGACTGTGCCTTCATCCGGACAGGCTCAACCAATATGTCTTTGCCCCGAGTCTCGATCGACTCGACGATAGGGGTGTCAGCAGGGGTGATCACAGGAACTGTAGTAGTAGTATCAGCAGGAACAAAAGCAGGAATAATCGTAGGTCCAATAATAGCTTTCGGAGGAGAAATCTCAGGGGAGAACACTCTTCCAATTCTGGTTATTTTGCTGGTTCCCACAATGTTGCCAATATTGGGGTCAACCTTCTCAAAAACCTGGTCTTCATTGGCCAGCCAATCTTGCTTGACTCCGTGGTAGTAGACTTCACCCCCATAGTTCCAGGGAATAGTTTTGTCCGAGGAGTATGGGATTGACCCTGGCATGGTAATTATTAGTGGAGTCACCTTCAGAACAAATGTAATCTTGACGGGTCTTTTGGTGGAGACCCTGGGAGGATTGGCGGAAATGGTTATTATTTAATCATCCTTGTAAGAAGTGGTTAGAATAAGAGTCTTTTCAAATAAAATCTCTTTGTCATCTATCAGGCACTGGACACATTCCTTCAATAAATGACAACCATTAGGTAGAGACAAACAGAGGTGGCAACCTTCGCCATAACCTGGAAATAAACCGACCTTCAACAAGCTCCTCTTTACGGTTAGGAGAGGAGTAACAAGCTCATCAATAGCAGTAATAAACACATCATCTTCAACAGTGTTAACACCACGACCGTGCTTGGGCATAAGATCAGTGATAACATTTGGAATTTCAGGGGCGTCAAATTCAATTTCTTTCACCTTGATCAGATCCCGCACCTTGTTTTTCAAAGCCTAGAAGTTGTTGGTATCATGGCCTGGACTTTCTGAATGATAAGCACAACGAACCTTAGGGTTGTAGTGAGGAGAGGCAGTGTTGGGATTCTTCAGGGCTTCCTTCAAAGTTACCAGATTGGTCTTCAATAATTGTGGCAGGATTTGAAACAGAGTCATGTTTATCCGGGTAAACTGTCTTACCGGCCTTTCTGTTCTCGATTGATTGTTCCTTTGTGGGTAGGTTCAGACTTATAGATCATGACAGCCCCTACCACTAGACGACGTTCAATTTTTTCTTGATTTGTTTGACGGTACACAACAACCACCTCTCTCTTCCCAGCAAATGGCTTCCTTATTGTACTGGAGGGCACATCCTTTTGAATCTTCCCACTCCTGATTCCAGCTTCCACCCGTTCTCCTGTCAAAATCAATTCAGTGAAGCCGACTGAAGATCTTCCAATCAGGTGATTAAATAATTGACCCGATAGGGTACCGAGAAACATATCCACTAGCTCCCTATCAGACAGGGGAGGCTGGACTCTTCCTGCTAAATCCCTCCATTTCTGAGCATAGTCCTTAAAGCCCTCGCTCGAACCCATAGACATACTTTGGAGTTGTGTACGGGTGGGAGCAAGTTCTGCATTGTACTGATACTGCTTGTAGAAAGCAGCAGCCAGGTCTTCCCAATTATGAATGTTGGCCCTTTCCAGCTGGTAGAACCATTCTAGTTGAGTTCTGGACAGACTATCCTGAAAGAACTAAACCCACAAGTCCTTGTCAGCAGTGTGAGGCTGGATCTTCCTCACATAAGATCGAAGGTGCATTTTGGGACATGAAACCCCATCATATTTTGCAAACACTGGCACCTTGAACTTTTGTGGGATGACAACCCCAGAGACAAAACCCAACTCTTCAAAGTCCAGACCCGATACCTTCCAGACTTCCATTGCATTCAAACGATCCTCTAGCTGTTTGTATTTTTCATCAGCAGGAGGATACCGCTCCTCATCATAGTCGGATTCATCATCAAATTCCTTTGGACTGGAGTCTTCCTCTCTTGTTTCCTCTTCTTGACCGTCTCCTTCCTTTGATGAATTTACCAGTTCAGAAGCTCGCCGCGCTGGTACTCTAATCCTTCTTCCCAGATTCACTAACCCAATTGGCTTCTTTGGCTTCTTCCTCTTATCTTACAGTATGAGGGCTTTCAGATCTTCCTGCCCTTTAGCTAGAGCCACAATCATTTGCTGGAACTGGGCATTTTGCGCCTGGAGATCCTTGATGTTTTATTCAAGAGCCATTTCTTTACTTACTGAAATAAACAGCGAAGAAGATGAGAAACCTGCTGTGAAACCTGTTTATGCAATGATATGTATGACATGCGTATGCAATGATTTCAAGGATTTCAGGAAATTTAAATTTTATAACCAAAATGAGACAAAGATTTTATTAGTAGAATTCAAAATACATTTTCCTTTTAGGCGTTTCAATTGAAAATTCACAAAACTAAAATAAATCAGGATTTCCACGCTTCCTTTTCGCGCCGAGATAGACATTAAGGATTATTTCCTCATGAACTTGCTTCGTGAGCTCTAAAGCTTTCTTCTCATGGGCATAGTACTGGTCTCTATAAGTATCCCGCTCTTTCTTCAGTTGAATCCAGGACCTCTATAATTCTTCAAGATCAGTGGGAATATCAGGATGAAGAACCGTATAGGGAATATCCCCTTCAGTAATGGGCTCCACAATCACTGGTAAGATGGCTGCATATGGAATCATAAGTTTCTGAGCACAAGCTCATACCCTTTGGAGATAAGGCTCCATAGGAATGGAAGTCCTTGGCCCCAAAGCCTTGATGTCAAATCTGTTTACCATGCCCCAGGCTCGTATGAACCTCTGGCGATACCCTTGAACGTTATTCTCATAGCTAAACACAATACCCTGGATAAGCATCTCGTGAGGACCATCCTGTGAGCAACCCCTTCATAATTGGTTTTGAATGATTGCAAATATATGTGAAGTAATAAATACATGTGTGCATTACAAAAATATAATATAACATGTTTAGAATAAGCAAAAAATGTATTTTACTCATAATGCATCATTATGAGTCGACACAACAGGTTTTGCATCGATCCATAACTTACTGAAGTCCATGGAATACTATCTCAAACTATTATGCATCGATAAAAAATCTTATGCATCGACACATAATACTTTGATGCCCCTGTAATGCAAACTTAAACTTGTATGCATCGACACAAAACCTCATGCATCGGCACATGACATTCTGATGCTCCTGGAAAACATTTTTGAATTTATATGCATCGATACATAATATCATGCGTCGACTCATACCACGCTTTATGTTCAAAAATTAAAATTACAATCAGTATGCATCGACACATACATGTTATGCATCAACGAATATAAAATTTTTGGTTCTGTAAAATGTTATGATATGATCTTGCATCGACTCAAAATAACATGTTTGGACCCATCCTATAACTCATAACTAACATGAGTCGACTCATGACCAACATGCATCGACTCATAATACTTTCTTTTGATTAACCGTTTTCTGTTGCATATATAAGCAAGTATTTTTCTCAGCAAAAAGTTATTGCAACATATTAGAATTGTGTGCAAACATTTGTGAGCAGCCAGAAACCTAAAGAAACTTCATCTTCATCATCTTCTCAATCATCTTCATTCAACAACAACAACGAAAATCAAATATCCTTGTTGAAGTGGATCAAGAGGTCAGAGATAACATTCAGCTGTGTATTGAAAGAATCTCAGCTGAGTTGAAGATTGTAAAGGAGGCTTCAAGAAATCAACCAAGGAGTTTGTCCTTCAAGAACGGGTGTGTTCTTGAGGGTTTTGTTAGTCACGGTCGCACGAGTCAGATTCAGCCGTAGCTAGGGGTTTGGAAATCAGAAGGATTTTTGCAAACATGTCGTGGAAGCAGAGGATCGATTGTGGACCTTGCAGGGAATCTTGATACAACTCATATCAAGTGGTGGTTCTTACAAGAAGAATAAGATCATAGGGATTTCTATCTTTCTGTGTAGTGTAACCTTGTTATCAAACAATCAACAAATTGTTATAAAAGTTCTCAGTTTCAATTATGAAATTGAGAGGGAGACATACCCACACGCGAGGACGTCAGTGGGGATCTTCCTTACCAAACTGCCTGCGTATCGTTATTTCTTTCTTTCTCTTTATCTTTTTACATATTCCATAATTTTGTAATTCAATTGGCTAGCTAAGTTTTTCTTTCTAATGATAAAAATAGTGGTTCAAACACTTTCATCAAACCACCACTATTAAATCATTAAACAAGCATATGCCAAGTGTTTGACAAAATTCCTAACAAATTTCTTAATTCATTGGAAATACTACTTTAATGATAAGTGCATTGAAACGTTAAGAAATCTGAGTTGTATATTCATCTATTTCATTTAATAAAATCCAGCAAGTTATTCACATGTCAAGTTTTCTAGTAGTCGGTTCAAAGTAGACGGAATTGATTCAGGACATTAATTTTCCGCTGCTTTCAACATGCTTTGATAAAATAATTTTAAATCCTTGAAAAAGTAAGAGGTGATCTATTCACCCCCCTCTCGATCACTTGCCACACTGTCTAACTAGTGGTATCAGAGCACCGATTAGCTGGTGCTTTGTATCTACTAGTAACGCTATGGCCTTTGAACCAAATGGGGCGTATAATTGAGCTTCTGTTTTCAATGGTGAAAACTATGGCTACTGGAAAGACTGCATGCGAGTATACATAAATTCCATGGACAGGAATGTATGGACTGCCATTCAAAATGGTCTCTTTCAAATTACCATGAGCAATGATGCAGGTGCAATAGTACCTAAACCTGAGGATCAATGGAATGAAATGGATGAAAAGAAATGGTCGTGCGATTAGAGAGGCATAAATATGATAATCTCTGCACTTGGTGTTGATGAATATTATAGGGTGTCTCATTGCATGTCCGCTAAAGAAATGTGAGATGCTTTAGAAATTTCCAATGAAGGCACTACTAAAGTTAAACAGTCCCGCATCAACACACTCAATCAAGAGTTCGAGCTCTTTCACATGAAACAAGGAGAATCTGTCTCTAACATGCAGAAGAGATTCGTTCATCTTGTGAGCCGTTTAAATGCACTTGGAAAACCTGTTTCCAATGAAATTGCTACTAATAAAATTATGAGATGTCTTAGCTGGGAATGGCAACCTGAAGTAACAGCTATCAAGGAAGAAAATGACCTCACTATGCTTACCATTACAACTCTATTTGGAAAACCTGGAAGAACATCAACAAGAATTGCAAAGTCTTGAAAATATGAAAACAAGAGTAAGAAGGAGAGGAACAAAGACATGGAGGGTGAGAAGAAGTCAATGCTCTAATGGCTTCTAGCTCTAAGTCCTCAACCAAAGAGCAAGATGATAATGACTCAACTAGTGATGAAAATTCTGATGATGAAGAAATGGGACATTTTGTTTGGAGATACAATAGGTTTATTCGAAAGAATGGAATCAAGCACTCCGATAAGAATCTCATAAGCTTTCGAAAACAATCCAAAGAGAAAAGGCAAGAAGAAAATAAAAAGCAAAGAGGTAAAGGACCTTGTTACAATTGTGGTAAAGTTGGACACTACAAACCAAACTGTCCAAAGATGAAAAAGGATAAAGGAAAAGCTCCACCAAAGGAGTTCAACAAAAAAAGAAGAGCTTACATTGCACGAGAAAGCGATAGTGATTCATAAAACGATGACAATTCAAGTGGTAGTGATGAAAGTGCAAATTTATGTCTGATGGCACATACCAAAAATCAGTCCTACCACAAGAAAGACAACCACAACAAGCAAGTAAGACAAGCATATCCTAACAACTTTTCTTCTATGACTTTTTCTGAACTAAAAATAGATTTTGAAAACTGCAATACAAATCCGAAGATACTTTTAAGAGATTATCCTCCGATAAACAAATATTTTCATTTCTGGAGAGTAAAGTCTATAAAGCTGAAAAAGACTTAAAAAGTCTAAAAGCTAGTATTGTAGAAAGTTCAAAGGATAAGGATGTTATAGGATGTATTCCCAGAAGGGAATGTGAAGTTTGTCATATTTGGCAACAAGAGGTTAGAAATCTTAATGTCAAATTAGAAAAAGCTTTACAGCCCAAAGTTACTTTTGCAGTCGATCCTAGAGTTTTTAAGAAAATGTTGAATCCACCATATTCAAAATATTCTTTTGTTGAAAAGATACCAAAGGATTCAATGAGAAGAAGTAAAACAATACATAATCATCATGGTTTATGCCATTATTGTTGTCATTTTGGTCATACCATTGAAAAATGCAAGTTTAAGAGGTTTCTTGTTCCTAAAGGCATTTATTAATGGAGGCCTAAAGGCAACCATGTTACCACTTACCCACATGGACCCAATAAAAATTGGGTACCTACCTCTCTCTTTTGATATTGCAGGAAAAATGTCTTACATCCATGGATAGAAGATGGTTTCTAGATAGTGGGTGTTCAAGGCACATGATCGGTGACATATCGCTCTTCATTGACTTCAAAGAAAAGAACAAAGGATTTGTCACTTATGATACAATAACAAAGGAGCTATACTCGGTAAAGGTAATGTAGGTAATCCCTCTACCACTACTATTTCTGATGTCCATTTAGTAGAGGGGCTTAAACATAATTTGCTGAGTATTAGTAAATTGTGTGACAAGGGTTATAAAGTTACCTTCACAAACACTTCCTGCATAATTGAAAATACTGAAAAGGATACTGTGTTTAAGGGCATTAGAGTAAACAACGTCTATATGCTTGACCTTTTTGATGTATCCTTAACAAGCACTAAGTGTTTAGTCACCTTGAATGATGATTCTTGGCTTTGGCATAGACATCTAGCGCATGCTAACTTTGATTTGATTAATAAGGTTGTATCCAAGGATCTAGTAGTAGGTCTTCCAAATATAAAATTTACAAAGGATCACCTATGTGATGCGTGCCAAATGGGAAAGCAAACAAGGGTCTCTTTCAAATCTAAAAATATGATTTCCACTTCACGACCCCTTGAGCTTCTCCACATTGACCTCTTTGGACCTTCTAGAACAAAAAGTCTAGGAGGAAATTATTATTGTTTTGTGATCGATTACGACTACTCTAGATTTACTTGGACTATATTCCTTCATAGAAAAAAATGAATCTTTTTCTGCTTTTAAGAGTTTTGCAAAACTATCTCAAAACATAATGGAATTGAAAATAATTGCAATTCGAAGCGATCATGAAGGTGAATTTCAAAACCATCTCTTTGATAAATATTGTGACAAGCATGGTATTGAGCATAACTTTTCAGCACCTCTAACTCCACAGCAGAATGGAGTTGTGGAGCGCAAAAATCGCGTCTTAGAGGAGTTGGCGAGAACAATGCTCAATGAAGGTGGATTACCAAAATATTTTTGGGCTGATGCAATTAGAACAACCTGTTATGTTTTAAACATAATATTAATCCGTCCCATTTTGGATAAAACACCTTATGAAATTTTAAAAGTAAGAAAGCCAAACTTGTCACATCTTCATGTATTCGGTTGCAAATGTTTTGTTTTGAATAATGGAAAAGAAAATCTTGGAAATTTGATGCAAAAGCAGATGAAGGTATCTTTCTCGGATACTCACAATCAAGAAAAGCATATAGGGTATACAATAAACGTTTACTTACTATTGAGGAGTCAGTTCATGTCTCTTTTGATGAATCTTATCCGAAACATGTCGGAAAAGATATTTCTCTTGATGGTGCAGGTGTATCTACTGAAGATATACTCAAAGAAACTGTTGAGGAAATTGTTCAGTCCAAAACAGTTGACGATGAGGAAGAAAAAGATACAAGCCTTTCAAAAGATGAGGAAGAAGAGCAAATGGAAGCTAATGATCTTCCACTACCTTAGAAGTCCTCTAAATACCATCCCATTGACAACATATTGGGAGATATCTCAAAAGGAGTAATGACTCGCTCCAAGATAAGTAATTTTTGTTATCATTATGCTTTCGTTTCACAAGTAGAACCTAAAAAGGCTAAAGAGGCCTTGATTGATCAATTTTGGATAATGGCCATGCAAGAAGAGCTACATCAGTTTAAAAGAAATGATGTTTGGGAACTTGTCCCTCGTCCGCGAGACCATCATATCATAGGAACTAAGTGGGTTTTTAGAAATAAACTTGATGAAAATGGAATGATAACCTGAAATAAAGCACCCTTAGTAGCACAAGGGTATAACCAAGAGGAGGGTATTGATTATGAGGAGACTTATGCTCCAGTTGCCCGCCTTGAGGCTATACGTCTTGCTCGCTTATGCGTGTGCAAAAGATTTTAAGCTTTATCAAATGGACGTAAAGAGTGCCTTTCTTAACAGAGTCATAAATAAAGAGGTGTATGTCTTACAACCTCCTGGTTTTGAGAATAATGAATATCCAGATCATGTCTTCAAATTAAAACGAGCTTTATACGGTCTTAAACAGGCCCCTCGGGTCTTGTATGAAAGACTTAGTAAATTTCTACTTGATCATGGTTATTCAAGAGGTAAAGTGGATACCACTCTTTTCATTAAACGTAAAGGAAATCACATCCTTTTAGTTCAAATATATGTAGATGATATTATTTTTGGTTCAACTAATCTACACTTGGTCGAGGAATTTTCCAAAGTCATGCAGGGTGAATTTGAGATGAGTCTCATGGGGGAGCTAAACTACTTCCTCAGTCTCCAAATAAAGCAGCTCAATGAAGGCACAATTATATGTCAAACAAAATACTGTCAAGAGTTTCTTAAACTATTTGGAATGAACAAATCAAAACCAATTGACACCCCTATGCCTACCAACGGGAATTTAGACAAGGATGAACATGGTAAGAGTGTTGATGTCAAAAAATATAAAGGTATGATCAGATCCCTCTTGTATCTTACAACATCTAGGCCTGACATCATGTTTAGTGTTTGCATGTGTGCACGATATCAATCGGATCCTAAGGAATCCCACTTGAAAGATGTCAAGCATATACTTAGGTATCTCAATAATACATCTAAGTATGGGCTATGGTATTACAAGGGAAGCGATTGCAGTTTAGTAGGTTACTCCAATTCTGATTTTGCTGGCTACAAATCAGATAGGAAAAGAACTAGTGGAACATGTCACTTGTTTTCAAACTCTTTAGTAAGTTGGCATAGCAAAAAGCAAGTTTCTATTGCTTCGTCAACTGCTGAGGCTAAATACGTTGCAGCCGGTAGTTATTGTACTCAGATCTTATGGCTGAAGCAACAATTACAAGACTGTGATATTCAAATAAAACATATTCCAATAAAATGTGACAACAGAAGTGCTATAAATCTCACTAAAAATCCAGTCTTACACTCAAGCACTAAACACATAGAGATTAGACATCACTTTCTTTGCGATCATGTTGAAAAGGAAGATGTTACGTTTGAGCATGTTGATACTAAAAATCAACTTGCTGACATCTTTACAAAACCACTAGCAACAAAACTCTTCTTCAACATTCGTCGTGAGCTAGGGATTTTAGATCTCTCTTACGTGATGTCTTAAGCATATATGTAGTTGAAATATATCTATGTCTCACCATACTGTTGAGATGTGTTTTTCAGCTTTAGTACATGTGTCTTAACATCTCATCAAACGAGGTAATACCCTTCCTATCTACTTTCTCAATTACTTATAAGTTGACCGTAATGTTCCATTGATAATGTCTATATGTATATCTATTTTACATAAATTGTTTGAACTTGAAATATGCAAATTGCATTACATCATTATGCATGCATAATATCTATCTGTTAACAAGAACTTGTAAAAAAAACCGCATTTCTGTCAAAATTGGTGTTATGAGTCGATACATACAGTTATGAGTCGACTCATATAAAAAAAATCTATAAAAACAGAAAGTAAGAATTGGTTTCAGGTCGACACATCAAGATTTGCGTTGACACATATTACTTTCTGTCGACTCATAGGATTCTTGAGTCGATGCAAAACATTTAAAACAAAAAAACTGTTCTTCAACACAGGATGTGTCGACACATACGAATTTCATGTCGACACATAAGAATAATAAATGTTATTAATTTGAATTAGGCCAACTCATCTACCCAATTTAAACTCCCTCCAACTATCTGTCTCATTACATACAACATCTAACCCTAATCATCTTTCCCTACTCTCATCACTCTTTCATCTTCCAAAAACCCTCATCCCCAAACTCTTAACTACCATTCTTCTACAAACAGAATGCCTCTAAAAACAAAAGGCAAGGGAAAACTTGGTGCAGGACCATCCGGATCTATCACAGATATCCCTCTGAGCGCTTTGTCTATCATGCATCCCGCCATCGCTAAAGAATTTAAGCAATCCTTTAAAACAAGGTTAGTTATGAAGCCTCATGTCTTTGATAAGGCTGAGGTTCTATCTCTTCATATCACAGATGTCTATGATATCCTAGATGCTCAACAACTAGGGTCATTTCTTAACATTAGAGAAGACTACCATGAAGACTTTATAAGAGCTTTTTATGCTGGTTTAGAAACAAATAAGGGCTTGTGTTTTAAAGTTAAAATCGGGACAAGAAGATATGTCTTTGAAGCCATTGATTAGCAAAGTGTTTTTGGAATTCCATTTGGAAGGTCAATAATAAAGAGCTACCATGACCAAAGTTTTGATACTGACTATGATGAGGAATCTTTCATAACCTTAATTTTGAAACTTGATTGACCTCTAGGCGAGTTTGAGCCCATAACCACCGGCACAATCAAAAGCATTCCTAGAATGCTTCACTGGATAACTTCACATATATTGCATCCAAGATCCGGTGGCCACTCTCGGCTAGACAGGTCAAATATTTATCTTGTGCACACTTTGCTAGATAGGGTTCCCCTAAACTGGCCAAACTACTTTGTCAAACGCATGTTTCTTATGCGAAATAGTCAGAAGAATACAACCCTTGGATATACTGCTCACATTATGAGAGTTATTAAGTTTTGGAACCTTGTTATTCTTCCTGTTACTCTCATATCCCCTACTTCTGCCCAATAGTTTAATAAGGCTACTCTATCTCACATGGGATACAGATGGGACAAAAACCGGCAATGCCTTTATTTTAAGGAAAATGGGTCAAATGTAAGGGTATATAACTTTGATATACCCTCTGAACAGATTTATGAGGATGAGGATCCTATTGATGCAAACATGCTAGATATCAATGAGAATGTCCAACCTGAAGCAAATCAGGCTGGAACCGGTTAGGGTGAGTGAGTGCCAAACTAGTGGTCTCCAACAAATTATCAATTTGATCAAACCGCACAACCTCATGATGCTCCCACTACTGCAACAGGCTCTTCCTCAGAAGCTCCTGCTTACCTCACTGCCATGTTTCAGCAAATGCAGGTTGCCAATGATTCTCGACATGAAAAAGCGAGACAGTGGCACAACCGGTAAAATGAATGGCACAAAGAGCATGAATAATGGCATGATGAGCATACACGGATGTACCAAAATCAACATTCGTGGCACTTAGATTTGTTCAAATGGAACTAGTTATTCTACAATGAGATGACAAGCTTCATGGATGACTGTCGTCAAAATCCTGGAATCATGGAAAATTTCATTAATGTCGATATCCAGAACAGATTTCGATGATATCAATTCATGAATCAGAATCCTGACATCAATCCACCTCCACCGCCTCCTCCACCCTACAACTATGATGAATCTTGTGATGGGCACAATCCCTAGTCTATATCTCCATGTCATACATTTCATACCATTAATTCATTCCTCTTTTTCTAATTGTTGTATTAATGTCTGAAGTAGTGAAAAACACAAGAAGGGGGGGTTGAATTGTAAAACTGAAAATCAATGCAATGAACAAGATATTTTTATCCTGGTTCGTTTGATCTCAAACTACTCCAGTCCACCCGTCAAGGTGATTTCGCCTCTCTCCAACGAGGTCTTAATCCACTATATTCAATTGAATATTACAGACTGCTTTAACAACTGCTAAAGCCTTCTTGATGCAAACCACAACCCGGTTTGTCAAGGAAACACTTTCTTACAAATAAGATAAATCTAAGTGTGAATGTTTTCTACAAAACTGTATCACAACTGTGATGTATACACAACTCAAAGCTTAGAAACTAGATTGCTAAACAATGATTGAATATGAGAATGAGTAGTGTTTAGCAAACTGAGAGAATGAAGATTTTGATCAGCTTTTAGTCGTGTAAAGATTTGGAGAGCATTAGCCAATTCAATCTTCAAAGTCTTGTTTATATAGCACTGAGATGTTGAACGTTGGAATGAGGCCGTTGGTATTAATTTGCTTTCAATGCACAGTACCGTTGCTTACTTAATGCAAGTTCTGGCTTGGCTCATTCTGATTCTGCTTAGCTGCTGATGAACTGTTGTGTTTCTTTATCAGAGTGTTGAGCGCAATTCTGTTCATCAGACTTCAGCATATACGTGAATTAATCTTCTGATTCTGACATTCTGATATGGCAACTTCTGATGCTGATGTCAGAAACCAAAATTCTGATGCTGATTAGGTGTGATCTTGCTTATACCAATCAGAGTATCTGCAAATCAGAACGTAATAATTTAGGCAGCATATAGTTCATACATGAATCATATAAGTAATATATCTTTTCACTTTGTTATCATCAAAACTTAAACATAAGGTAGTAGATTCAAACTTTGTTCTAACAATCTCCCCCTTTTTGATGATGACAAAAACTAGATATTTTTAAATGAAAATAACGTGAAAAGGTATCAGAGAGATGCATCAGAGTAAGAGGTTATCAAAGATAAGGGGTAAAAAGATATCAGAGTTGAGAGATACTCCCCCTGAGTTTATTACTTCCCTTTGATTACAAGTGTTCTTCAGGATCAGATCTTTTTGCCTTTCTTTGAACATCAGAGTATCAGAGTCTTTGACTATCAGAAGCTTTGGATCAGCATATCAGAGCAGAGCTTCAGATCAGCGTATCAGAGCTTTTCTTGTTAGAGCTTTGCTTTGGATCAGAGTATCAGAGTGGATCAGAGCTTCATATCTTTTAGTCTTCAGAGTGTCCAGGAGCTTCCTTGTACCTGTAGACTTTAAGCAAAAACAAAAAAACATTTTCAAGTATAATAGAGTTAGGATGTTTGAGAATTTCTGTCTTAGTTAACCGTTATTGTTTAAAATATCATTCTTGTTCTCCCCCTTTTTGTCAGCAATCAAAAAGTGTAGGTGAGTGCTAAAACAATTAAGATCAGAAAAACTTGTCATATTAAAAGGTTCAGAATCAAACAAAACATATTCAAATAGTACATCAGAAAATTAAAGAAAACATGAAAATGACATGAATGAAAAAACTAAGGTTGGGGAGGAAAGCGTGTGAACAGGTTCTCCAGCATGGCTTTGATCTGATCAGCAGTCTCATTCTGCTTGTGCACCATGCTGACAACAGTGTCAATCTTTCTATCCTGCACATCCATTCTTTCTTTCATCTTCTGGTCGTTTTCATCCATCCTCTGCTGCAGACGCATGTCATTCAACTTCAGCTCTTCCAGAGTCTGCCTGTCCAAGGCAGCTTGAGAAACATCAGAAGCAGGAAGCTTCTGAGAGCTTTCTGCAACATCTTCTGCTTGACTTGCTTCAGCTTGAATGGTCTTGTCTTCTTCTGGTTGCACCTTTGAGGCTAGCTGTTTCTCAGACCAAGGTTCACTATCCAGAGGGAGCACAGCTTCCTGAGGCAGCAGACTGTCAACATCCTTCAGCAGCTTGCTGAAGTTCTGTTGTGCCTGCTCATAGTTGATATCCTGCAACTTGAGGGCTTCAGTACGTACCCAAAGTCTGAATTGTGACCAGAGCTGATCAGAAGCAGCTGGGTCAATCATTCCAGGACAGACTTGCTTCAAAGAAGCAATCCATTGCTGCACACCTGTTTCAAAATTCATAATACCAGAGCCAACATCTGGTTGTTTTGGTTTAGGGATGGCTATTTTGTGTTTCAGATCAGCAAGACGGTCAAGTCTGGTTAAGTCTATGAATGTCCTGCTGGGGTTTTCTGTGGTTTGCTTGGCAACTGTTTGTTTTGGAGATGGAGTGGGAGAATCAGAAATTATGATTGGACTGCTTGGTGTTTTGGGAGTATTGGGTGGTGTAGATTCTGGTGAGGATGGCAATTGGGCCATGGTAACTGTTGTTCCACATGGCAGCTGAATTGCCAGAGGTGATGCTTGAGGTGAATGAGGTTCAGATGGTTGAGGAGAAGGAGTTTCAGAGTGATGAAACTCAGGTTGAGGTGATGGTGGATGAATTTCTGGTTGAGGAGAGGGAGACGGAATTGCTGGTTGAGGAGAAGTTATTGGAATTTCTGGTTGTTCAGGGATAAGGGGTTCTTCTGGAATTGATGAGAGAGGTTGTTGTTGTTCTGGTTCTTCAGCAGATTGCTGTTGTTCTGGTTGTGGAGGAGGAACAATTTGTGGTTCAGAGTTTGGATTGGCGGAGTGATCAGAAGTGTGTTGATCAATGTCAGACAGCACTTTGTCAATTGTTGATGTTGTTGAGATTGGTTTGGGATGTTTGGTTCTGGGTCTTCTGAGTTTTAATGCCTCATAAGGGTCATCTTCTGGTTCAGTTTCATCTATTGTTGGGATGGGGATTGAGATTCTATGAGAGGTTGGAGGAGGAATAGATGCTGGAATAGTAGAAGAATTTAAAACAGAAGCAGCAGATAAATTACCTCTTTTCTTGGGTGTCTGCTGGGATGATCCTTCTGAAGGTGCCTTCCTTTTCTTCGTCTTGTTCAGAGTTACTTCTTGTTGAGGTTGATGCAGAGCTTTGATAATCAGATTTGGATCTGTACCATCTGCCTTGCACGCATCTAAGTATCTGAGAACCACCTCTGGTTTAGATTCTATCTCAGAAAATAAAGGAAAGTCACTCAGTGGAACTCTTCTGCTGGTGATATCAGCAATAGGAGTAGCTTTGGGTTCCTTTTTGATATTCTCTATCAACTTCATTTTCTTCAAGTTCTTCGCGTTCAGAGGCTTCCCAACTGTTGGTTCAATGGTGCTTAACTCTTGAGCTTCTATCAGATGCTCTATCAGCCTATTCTCTGTCAGAATATTTGATATCAACCTTCCAAAGGGTATCCAATCCCTCTTTGTTCTTTCTTCTTCCCTGGTTTCCTTCACACTTGTTCTGAGGTGGTTGAACAGAAGATGAGCCAAGTTGATTTTTACCTTCTGATCAATAAATTAGATCAGAAACTGCTGATCCACATTTATGTAATCAGGTGAACTAGTTGGCTTCCTATGGTTGAAGCACCCCAGAATTATCTTAGCCCAAACTCTGTGATGATCCTTCAGATCTTTGATCTTGCTGCTGGGCACCCCATGGGTGAAAATCCTTGCAGCTATCACACCCACGTCAGCACATCTCTCAGCCATATCAACACAGCGGACGCCACCGCCACTGTAACCGATTAACCTTGCTATGTGATCCTCAGTGATCACAATCTTCTTCCCCATAACGAAGGAGGTAACTAGATGCGTTGAAGCCTTCGCATGAATCAAAAATTCCTTGACTAACATAGGGAATGTTGGTCCAACCAACATGTCAAAATACCTTTCCCATTTCTGTGCCCTAACTTCTTCTGTTAGGTCAAAACCGTTCTCCTTCAAGCTTCCAAAATCAATGATCAATTCAGATAACACTTCAAGATTCTTCACAGGAGTGAGGAGTGTTCTGAATGGCACTTGATACTGTTCAGATGATGCTTTCTTCTGAGGACCTGCAGAAGCACTGCTGGAGGTTGCCATGTTCACACTAAAAGATTTTGAGAAGAAACTGGGAAAAAGAGGTTTTGCAAGAGATGAACACAGAAAAATGCAGAGAATACTTGAATATTAGTGAGAAACTGTAAAGAATTAGAATGAGAGGTTAATGTGTTTAAATAGAGTTTCAGAATATTTTGAAAAAATAAACGTTTTTAAGAAAGAGAAAAATCATGATTGCGTTTTAAAAGCATGATTACTTTTATTAAATGCTTGCTGATTTTGGGGGATTTTAGAAAGATACTTAAAAACGGTTACCAGACATGTGTCTCAATGCACCCAATCAGCATTTTGCCTTCTCAGAAGCGTGCACGCGTTCTGCTTCAGAGAATTGCTGATGATTGGATGACACTTGTTTGATGTAGTGATCAGCACGTCTGTCTTTGAGCTTAGACTCTCAGATCTTTAGACTTGCATCTGATACAATCTGCATGTTCTATCTTTCTGAAAGAAGATTGATCAGAAGTTCACAGTAAAACAATTACATTCTGAAGGTAAATATATGGAATTAAAACATTTTCACTCTGGACAGACTTTCATGCTGAGATGTTTCAGAATGAAATTAAACCTATCTTCTGAAAGGGGTTTAGTAAAGATATCAGCCCATTGATGGTCTGTATCTATAAATTTTAAGTTCAAAATTCCTTTCTGAATATAGTCCCTAATGAAGTGATGTTTTATTTCTATATGCTTAGCTCTAGAATGTAAAATGGGATTCTTACTTAAGCAAATAGCAGAAGTATTATCACAGAGTATAGGAATGTTACTCTCAAAAATCTGGAAGTCTTCAAGCTGACTTTTCATCCAGAGCATTTGTGTGCTACATCCTGCTGCTGCTATGTACTCAGCTTCTGCTGTTGACAGCGCAATAGTTGATTGCCTTTTGCTGGACCAAGAGATCAGATTTTCTCCCAGAAACTGGCAGCTTCCAGAAGTACTTTTACGCTCCACTCTGTCTCCAGCAAAATCAGCATCGCAGTAGCCTACTAAGCTGTAATCACTAGATTTTCTATAAAACAAACCCAGATTAGTAGTACCTTTCAGATACTTGAAAATTCGCTTAACAGCTGTTAAGTGAGATTCTCTAGGATCTGATTGGAATCTAGCACAGATACAAACACTGAATAATATGTCAGGTCTTGAAGCAGTCAGATAGAGGAGAGAACCAATCATACCTCTGTAGACTTTCTGTTCTACATTTTTGCTTACCTCTTCTCTTTCCAGAATGCACATGGGATGCATTGGAATCTTTGATGGCTTACATTCTGAGAGGTCAAATTTCTTCAGAAGATCTTTGATGTATTTGCTCTGATGAATGTAAGTTCCCTCTGGAGTTTGATTGATCTGAATTCCTAGAAAGAATTTCAGTTCCCCCATGAGGCTCATCTCAAATTCTGCCTGCATACACTTAGCAAATTTTCTTCCAAGAGAAGGATTAGTAGAACCAAAAATAATATCATCAACATAAATTTGACAGACTAAGATGTCATTCTTAACTGATTTACAGAATAGAGTAGTGTCCACTTTCCCTCTGGTGAATTCATTTTCTAATAGAAAGTTACTCAGCCTTTCATACCAAGCTCTGGGAGCTTGTTTCAGACCATATAGTGACTTCTTTAGTTTGAAAACATGTTCTGGACGTTTTGTATTTTCAAAGCCAGGGGGTTGGTGTACATAGACTTCTTCTTCTAT
The DNA here is from genome assembly GCA_948472305.1 of Vicia faba. NCBI lineage: Eukaryota > Viridiplantae > Streptophyta > Magnoliopsida > Fabales > Fabaceae > Vicia > Vicia faba. The sequence goes on from OX451739.1 coordinate 878,678,109, forward strand.
ATAACCATTTAAGAATGCACTTTTGACATCCATCTGATACAGAGTGATGCCTCTATTAACAGCAAATGAAATTAAAAGTCTGATAGATTCTAACCTGATGACTGGGGCAAAGGTTTCTGTATAGTCTATCCCCTCTTGCTGACTATAACCTTGTGCAACCAGTCGTGACTTATTTCTGATGACTTCACCTTGTTCATTTAGCTTGTTTCTGAACACCCATATTGTTCCAATAACGTTGAATCCTTTTGGTCTGGGAACGAGATCCCATACGTTGTTTCTGGTGAATTGATTCAGCTCTTCTTGCATTTCCAGAATCCAGTCATTATCCAGAAGTGCTTCATCAATAGAAGAAGGTTCAATCAGAGACACAAGTCCCATAAGAGTTTCTTCAGAGTTTCTGAAGCTTGCTCTTGTTCTGATTGGATCTTCCTTTCTTCCTAAGACAGTCTCTTCTGGGTGATCCAAGCTGCTTCTGGGTAATCTCTTCTGAGGTTGATCAGCAGCTGTTGTAGGATTGCTATCAGTGCTCCTTTCAGATGTTGAAGGAGTGTCTGTGTTGAGAGCTTCTGATGACTTGTCTTCAGAACCTGTAAATTCAATTTCCATACCTGCAAAAACTTCATTCTGCTTTGACTTTTCAGAGTCAAGCTTATCATCAAAACAAACACTGATTGATTCTTCCACAATCTGTGTTTCTGTATTGTATACTCTGTACCCTCTTGAGCGTTCAGAGTATCCCAACATAATACACTTCTGTGCTTTAGAGTCAAACTTGTTCAAATAATTCTTTGTATTTAATATAAAGCAAGTACATCCAAATGGATGAAAATATGAAATGTTGGGCTTTCTGTTCTTCCACAATTCATATGGAGTCTTTTCCAGAATAGGTCTTATTGAGATTCTATTCTGAATGTAGCACGCTGTGTTTATTGCCTCTGCCCAGAAGGTCTTAGCAACGTTTGTCTCATTGATCATGGTTCTGGCCATTTCTTGCAATGTTCTGTTCTTTCGTTCTACAACTCCATTTTGTTGGGGAGTTCTAGGACAAGAGAAATCATGTAGAATGCCTCTGTCATTAAAGAATGACTCAAAATCTTTGTTTTCAAATTCTCCACCATGATCACTTCTGACTTTAACGATTCTAAGATCCTTTTCATTCTGAACTTGGTTACAGAAGGTAACAAACACAGAGTGTGACTCGTCCTTGTGTCTTAAGAACTTTACCCATGTCCATCTGCTATAGTCATCTACGATTACTAACCCATACTTCTTGCCACTGACTGAAGCAGTTTTAACTGGTCCAAATAAGTCAATGTGCAGAAGTTCTAATGGCTTAGAGGTAGAAACAACATTTTTGGATTTAAAAGAAGGTTTTGCAAACTTGCCTTTCTGACATGCTTCACACAGAGCATCTGAATTGAACTTCAAATTAGGAAGTCCTCTGACCAGATTGAGTTTGTTAATCTGAGATATTCTTCTCATACTAACATGCCCCAATCTTCTGTGCCAGATCCACTGCTCGTTGTTAACAGACAGAAGACATTTTACATTCTGACTCTTTAGTTCAGAAAGTTTGATTTTGTAAATGTTGTTTTTCCTCTTACCATTAAACAGGATAGTCCCATCTTTCTGACTAACAGCTTTACATGATTTTTGATTAAAGATTATATCATAACCGTTATCACTTAATTGACTTATGGATAACAGATTATGCATCAATCCATCTACTAGCAGAACATTATTAATAGAGGGAAGATTTCCATTACCTACAGTTCCAGAGCCAATTATATTTCCCCTCTGATTGCCTCCAAAGCCAACGTGGCCTCCAGGCTTAAGTTCCAGGCTTTGGAACATATGCCTTCTTCCCGTCATGTGTCGCGAGCAGCCAGAGTCCAGGTACCATGACTGGTGTTTCTGACTTGCTGCTAAAGATATCTGCAACATGTATTATTTTATCCTTAGGTACCCAGATTTTCTTGGGTCCTGATTTGTTAGTTTTACCAAAACTCTGGTTGAATTTTGGTTTCACAGAGTGCTTACTGCTAGTGTATTTAATATCATGTGTGTGACCATACACAAAATGTGAATTCAGAGGAGTGTGTTTAATGGTTAAGTCCATGACATTCTTTGGTGTAGGAACCTTACCTTGGTATCCTATTCCTTTCCTGCCGTTTCTGCTAACTCCATAGATCATTGAAGCCATTTTGCTTCTATCTATGCTTTTAGCGAGGAACTTCTGGAAACTGTGATCATACTCCTTGATGATCTCATCAGCGTTGCTGGGAGTTTCAGAAATTGGTTCCTTCTGAGAGTTTTGTAAAGTGTTTTCTAATTTTGAAATCTTATTTCTTAGCTCAGAATTCTCCAATTTGAGACTCTCAGTCTTATTAGAGTCAAATTCAAGATTCCTTTTCAGGTCTCTGAATTTAACTCTAATTTGCTGATACCGTTCCAGAATCTCATTAAGGCTTTCAGCAAGTTCAGCCTTGGTAAAGTTAACAGCAAAGTTAGGAAATACCTCTTCAGTATCTGATTCAGAGTCTGATTCAGAAGCTTCACTATCTTCTGAGATGTTAGCCATGAGAGCTATGTTTGCCCTCTCATCATCTGATTCTGAGTCAGCTTCAGACGAGTCAGAGTCATCCCATGTAGCCATGAGACTTTTCTTCTTCTCTCTTCCAAACTTCTTTTTGGGCTTTTCCCTCTGAAGCTTTGGGCAGTCACTCTTATAGTGTCCTTGCTCATTGCACTCATAGCAGATGATGTCCTTGGTGTTTGGCTTTTTGCTACTGGAGGAGCCTTCAGATCTTCTGTATCCAGAGGAAGAATCTGTCCTTCTGTATCTAGAAGAAGACTCGTTCTGATCAGATCTTCTGGGATTCCTGAACTTCCTTTGTCTTTGCTTCCACAGTTGATTTACTCTTCTGGAGAGGAGGGAGAGTTCGTCTTCTTCTAATGAGGATCCATCAGATGTTTCTTCAACTGCCTGCAAAACTTTAGACTCAAATTTTTTGTTAGATTTTAATGCTAAAGGCTTACCTTGCTTCTGAGGCTCGTCAGCTTCTAGCTCTATCTCATGACTTCTGAGGGAGCTGATAAGTTCCTCCAGAGTGATTTTGTTGAGATCTTTAGCTAGCTTCAGAGCTGTAACCATTGGTCTCCACTGCTTCGGTAAACTTCTGATGATTTTCTTGACATGGTCAGCAGTAGAGTATCCTTTGTCCAGAACCTTGAGACCAGCTACCAGAATCTGGAATCTTGAGAACATTGTTTCAATGGATTCAGATTCTTCCATTTTGAACGCCTCACACTTCTGAATGAGCGCCAGAGCTTTAGTTTCTTTGACCTGAACGTTGCCCTCATGCGTCATTCTGAGTGAGTCAAAAATATTCTTTGCTGTGTCTCTGTTGGAGATCTTTTCATATTCAGTATAGGAGATGGCGCTGAGGAGGATGGTTCTGGCCTTGTGGTGATTCTTGAAGTCACGCTTTTGTTGGTCAGACATTGTTTTTCTATCAATCTTCTGACCGCTTGCATTCACAGGGTGCGTGTATCCATCTGTCACCATATCCCACATATCAGCATCATGTGCCAGAAAGAAGCTTTCAATTCTGTCTTTCCAGTAATCAAAGTTTTCTCCATCAAAGACTGGAGGTTTGCCGCTGAATCTGTCTCTGTCCTCATTGTTGTCATTGCTGGTGTGAGAATAGTTTCCTGCCATTGTGTTTTTCTGACGCTGGATCTTGTACTGACACGGTTAAGTGTTTTAGCTCAGAACCAGGCGCTCTGATGCCAATTGAAGTAGTGAAAAACACAAGAAGGGGGGGTTGAATTGTAAAACTGAAAATCAATGCAATGAACAAGATATTTTTATCCTGGTTCGTTTGATCTCAAACTACTCCAGTCCACCCGTCAAGGTGATTTCGCCTCTCTCCAACGAGGTCTTAATCCACTATATTCAACTGAATATTACAGACTGCTTTAACAACTGCTAAAGCCTTCTTGATGCAAACCACAACTTGGTTTGTCAAGGAAACACTTTCTTACAAAGAAGATAAATCTAAGTGTGTGAATGTTTTCTACAAAACTGTATCACAACTGTGATGTATACACAACTTAAAGCTTAGAAACTAGATTGCTAAACAATGATTGAATATGAGAATGAGTAGTGTTTAGCAAACTGAGAGAAGGAAGATTTTGATCAGCTTTTAGGCGTGTAAAGATTTGGAGAGCATTAGCCAATTCAATCTTCAAAGTCTTGTTTATATAGCACTGGGATGTTGAACGTTGGAGCAATATTCTTGATTCAATGCTAATAACAAACTTTCCTTATCGAGCAGATCTTGTCTGGAATGAGGCCGTTGGTATTAATTTGCTTTCAATGCACAGTACCGTTGCTTACTTAATGCAAGTTCTGGCTTGGCTCATTCTGATTCTGCTTAGCTGCTGATGAACTGTTGTGTTTCTTTATCAGAATGTTGAGCGTAGTTCTGTTCATCAGACTTCAGCATATACGTGAATTAATCTTCTGATTCTGACATTCTGATATGGCAACTTCTGATGCTGATGTCAGAAACCAAAATTCTGATGCTGATTAGGTGTGATCTTGCTTATACCAATCAGAGTATCTGCAAATCAGAACGTAATAATTTAGGCAGCATATAGTTCATACATGAATCATATAAGTAATATATCTTTTCACTTTGTTATCATCAAAACTTAAACATAAGGTAGTAGATTCAAACTTTGTTCTAACAATGTCTCCTTCTAACAATCTATTTTGCTTATGTAATCTAACTCTTATCTGCATTAATTACTTTTAACTTAATTACTTGCTGTTTACTCAATTATTTACTCAGTTATTGATAACATTATGCCAAGACATTCTGTGTGAATTCCAAGACAATATTTGCTGAAATTGTATATCAATTTTCTTATGTGCTAAGATTGCTGAAAATATTGCTTATTCTCTTTTTGATGTGGTCAAAGGGGGAGAAGAAGATTGTGTTAGTGAAGATTGTGTTAGTGTTAGAAAGAAGATGCACAAACTCAGGGGGAGCAAGCTTATTCATCTACATTATATCACCACACATCATCAGATATTTGCCATCATAAAAAAGGGGGAGTTTGTGAGAAACCCCTTCATAATTGGTTTTGAAAGATTGCAAATATATGTGAAATAATAAATACATGTGTGCATTACAAAAATATAATATAACATGTTTAAAATAAGCTAAAAATGTATTTTACTCATAATGCATCATTATGAGTCGACACAACAAGTTTTGCATCGATTCATAACTTACTGAAGTACCCGAAATACTATCTCAAACTATTATGCTTCGATACAAAATCTTATGCATCAACACATAATACTTTGATGCCCCTGTAATTCAAACTTAAACTTGCATGCATCGATACAAAATCTTATGCATCGACACATAACACTTTGATGCCTCTGTAATGCAAACTTAAACTTGTATGCATCGACATAAAACCTCATGCATCGACACATGACATTCGGGTGCTTTTGGAATTTTTTTTTTGAATTTATATGCATCGATACATAATATCATGCGTCGACTCATACCATGTTTTATGTTCAAAAATTAAAATTACAATCAGTATGCATCGACACATATGTTTTATGCATCGACGGATATAAAATTGTTGGTTCTGTAAAATGTTATGATATGATCTTGCATCGACTAAAAACAACATGTGTCGACCCATCCTGTAACTCATAACTAACATGAGTCGACTCATGACCAACATGCATCGACTCATAATACTTTCTTTTGACAAACCATTTTCTGTTACATATATAAGCAAGTATTTTTCTCAGCAAAAAGTTATTGCAACATAATAAAATTGTGTGCAAACATTTGTGAGCAGCCATAAGCCTAAATAAACTTCATCTTCATCATCTTCTCAATCATCTTCATTCAACAACAACAGCAAAAATCAAACATCCTTGTTGAAGTGGATCAAGAGGTCAGAGATAACGTTCAACTGTGTATTAAAAGAATCTCAGTTGAGTTGAAGATTGTAAAGGAGGCTTCAAGAAATAAACCAAGGAGTTTGTCCTTAAAGAACGAGTGTGTTCTTGAGGGTTTTGTTAGTCACGGCGCACGAGACAGATTCAGCCGTAGCTAGGGGTTTGGAAATCAGAAGGATTTTTGCAAACAGGTCGTGGAAGCAGAGGATCGATTGTGGACCTTGCAGGGAATCTTGATACAACTCATATCAAGTGGTGGTTCTTACAAGAAGAAGAAGATCATAGGGATTTCTATCTTTCTGTGTAGTGTAGCCTTGTTATCAAACATTTAGCAAATTGTTATAAAAGTTCTCAGTTTCAATTGTGAAATTGAGAGGGAGACGTACCCACACGCGAGGACGACAGTGGGGAACTTCCTTACCAAACTGCCTGCATATCGTTCTTTCTTTCTTTATCTTTATCTTTTTACATATTCCATAATTTTGTAATTCAATTGGCTTGCTAAGTTTTTCTGTCTAATGATAAAAATAGTGGTTCAAACACTTTCATCAAACCACCACTATTAAATCATAAAACAAGCATATGCCAAGTGTTTGACAAAATTCCTAACAAATTTCTTAATTCATTGGAAATACTTCTTTAATGATAAGTGCATTAAAATGTTAAGAAATCTGAGTTGTATATTCATCTATTTCATTTAATAAAATCCAGCAAGTTTTTCACATGTCAAGTTTTCTAGTAGTCGGTTCAAATTAGACGAAATTGATTCAGGACATTAATTTTCCGCTGCTTTCAACACGCTTTGATAAAATAATTTTAAATCCTTGAAAAAGTAAGAGGTGATCTATTCACCCCCTCTCGATCACTTGCCACACCGTCTAACATATCCCTTCGAGCGTAACCAAATTGTCGCAATTCTGGAGAAGGATTATAGGTTATGCCCCCCCTAATGCCGAGTAGTGGGACATTATGGAACTCCCCACAGCGGTCAATAATTGAAATATCTCCCATAGATCGGGAATACCAGATAATATCCGCGTGAGAAAGTGACATTATCCTTTGCGACCAGCCCAAACCTTCTTCATTCTTTAGTACTGTTTTGGGGAGGTGAGGAATAAACCACCTTGAAAGCAATGGCACACAGCATATAAGAATCCCTCTTTTCCTCGTGGTACGAGTGTGAAAGGTATGCAAGATGACTCCGAGTAAAGTGGGCATAGGATTGCGAGAAAGGAAAACCTTGATGGCATTCACATCTATGAGTAAGTCTAGATTAGGGAACAGTACTATCCCATAGATGAGAAGGGCCAAGACCTCCTCAAAATCATGGAAGTCAAAATCATCCCAAAACAACTGAGCCTTCTCTATTAGGAACTTGGCTAGAAAACTCTTAACCCCGCTTCTTATTTCCCACTTGGATACAACTTTAGACCGTTTCAGGTGTAATGCTGCTGCGATGTTCTCTGGTTTTGGAACATCTTCCAAACCTGTGAAAGGCAACTGATCCAAAATAGGTATACCCAATATCTGAGAGAACTCTTCCATGGTGGGTACCAACTAATAGTTTGGAAAAGTGAAATAATGATGCTTAGGGTCAAAGAACTGAAAGAGCACACTCATCATCTTCTCATCAAAACCCGAGGTAACCAGCTTGAGGAGTCGAACGTAGTTCTTGGTGAATGAGGAAGTCTCAAAAACCATGGATACTAGCTCTTTGAGTTGAAGAGGTATTGTCACAAAGCCGATTCAGATGGTATTTCTACGAGCAGAAGCAATGATTTGCAAAATAGAACAAAGGTAAATTCCCATAATCCTTGAAATGGTTAGCATAATGAAGAATGAATGTTTATGATGCATGATGTCAGGTTTAAGCAAAATTAAATCACACATAAGCAAAGCACATAATATACCTTAGGTTTAAAGGCTTGCATGCGGTTTAAGGTAAGTACCCTCTTGAAGTTTAGTTGGTTTTAAACCTGTCCTAGAAATAGTAATCGGGTTCTACGGAATCTCAATATCATTGATCTTTCTTTATCGAGTTATTTCAGTTTAGAAATCTTTTCTTGTGACCGAAACATCCCGAATGCATGATCTCAATGAGTGTAGTATCGAGTATCAACCAATTCCAAGCTTTACACTGAGGCCGGCTATCTCACTACTTTCTAATGGCCAAGTTTGTTCAACTAAGGTTCTAAGGTTCGTTAGTGCTTCACGACACCATGCGGCGGCCCCGTATTCTCCTAGATTCAACATAAGGGATACCGATACCAACCAAAGTGTCACACCAACACAGCTATCGCTTCAACCATATCGGTCTACGTTTTACAATCTCCACGATCTATTGTTGTTTACCTAAAAAGATGCCCTAGATCCGGGTGTAGGATCTACAATAACAACCCAAACAAACCTAAAAAATAAATCAAATAAGCACAAAAAGAAATTTAACAATGAACTAACTCTAAGGTAAACCCCACTTTTATAATACTCCCCAGCAGAGTCACCAGTTCTGTTACACGGTGGCAGAATTGACTGTTATATATACTGGTTTTTGCGTTTTTTGTTCGCAAATGTGCGGTAAGCAAGAGTCGCCATCGTCTTTTGTTTTATCCAACAAAAGGAAAGGGTGAAAAGAACAGAAAAATACCTTTTTGAGAGTTTTCTGAGTAAGGGGGGTAGATTATGGAAATGGAAGGTGTTATCACCCTTTCCATCGGTGGTTTTCCACGAGCTCTTAGAGGTTTGCTCATTTTTCAAGATGTTTTTGTGCTTTGTGTTTGAAAACGTTTTGAAAAGCCTTAGTGCGGCGATTTGCTTTGTGTTTAACTCTTGTGTCGGTCCTCAAGAGTGTTAACAAAGAATTTTTTTTGAAATTTGTTTTTGAAAAGTAGTTTTCTGTGTAAGTGCAAAATGTTTGAGCAAACTTCTAACAGCTATCTACTTCATTACTCCAAAAGGGTCGTTCTTTTCCTCTTTTCCTTTAGACAATGCTATCCTACTATTAGTGAGTAGGTAGCCTTATCGTTGGATGTTGAGAGACAATCGAAGGAACGTTTCACATTCATAAAGGCAACATACGGAGACTCTATAGAAATTTCGTTTAAGGGACGAGATCATTTACCGAAAGGCAACACTGTAGGGTCATCGAGGGACTATGATCTTTTTGATTTTTGCGGGTCTTTTCTAAAGCGTCCCCATTCTCGAGGGACGTGACTTTTTTTCCCGAAAGGCAACCGAAGCGGGGATACCCTAGAGGTGCATATGTGCATATGTGTTGAGATTCAGTTATTTTTGTCTTTTTATTAAGTTCGCTAATGTTTTAGTTTACAGTCTTTCCATGCAATCCTAATTACTAACAGTAATATTGTACAGGAAATGTAAAGTACAAAAAATAAAAAAAGCAGAAGCATAAACCCTAAGCTATTTTAGTGCTTTGGGACAAATACATAAAAAAATAGAAGAGACTAAGAGTGCAGAATTTTAAATCTAAAGCTATTACAGTTGTGAGTAGTTACAATAAAATAAACGCGCGCTAATTTGAAAATGACGTCTAATAATCCTAAGAATAAAATCTTTTTATATTTGTTTTTATTCATTCATTTTAAGAAAATAAAGTCCAAGTCTATTTAGTTTTAATTTTTGAAAGATGTTAAAATAATTTAATTAATTAATTTAACAAAAATAATTTTAATTAAAAAAAGCTAACTAGACCTAAGTTTTTGTGATTTTTGTTTCAATGTTAATAAGAAGGTAAGAAAAAAAATAACCAAGCAAAAACCAAAAATAAGGAAATGAATAGAAGCTTTTTCGATCCAGGGGAGAAACTGTCTTTCGATCCTGGGCAAGATATGGCTCTTTCAATCCTGGAAATGATATGGCTCTTTCAATCATGGGCAAGATATGGCTCTTTCGACCCAGAGAAAGAGAAAGTCTTCTTCGACCCAGGGAAGGGAGTTATTCCTTTCGATCTGGGGAAAGGATGGTCTTTTCGCTCTAAACCTGCAAGACAAACATTAGCGAAAAATATGACCTGGGTGTTAAACCCAGGACCTTCGATCCTGCATACATTGGTTTATTTGGGTCAGATCTGCAGTGAACGTTAGAGAGAAAAGAAAACAATAGTGGACCTGGTGTCGAAACCAGGCCCTCAGTTTTGAAATCAACTCGAACAGAGCCTCCTAATATCCTAGGCGTGAATCGAGCACTGAACAAACACTAATGCATTATGAAATTATAAATGTGAATTTGAAAGTTTACCAATAATGGAATGCTTCGATTTGGAACTTTTGGGCTTGGATTGACTGATGCTTAGGGGGGAAGTGTATGCGTAGTCTCTTCGTGTGCAATATGTATTTCCTCTTCTTGCAGATATACTGGATATTTATAGGAGATGAGGAGGGAGTATTAGCATGGAAATAAACGACCTTAATCATATCCTTAAAGGCCAGCCATAGTCTTAAATACAAAAATCAGACCAATTTAAAGATTTCCTTTTTTAAAATATCCATGCCTCTTTTGAAATTCTGGATGAACCTGGACACTTGACCCCTTCGAATACCCTCTAGCACTTCTCTTCGATTGGATTTCTGAATGCATCTTTTAATGGACTTCTTATGCATGCTTCGAATGGGCCTTGTTACTTCCTTCGAACGGCTTTCTGAATGCATCTTTGAATGGGCCTTGTTACTTCCTTCGAACGGATTTCTGAATGCATGCATGCTTCGAATGGGCCTTGTTACTTCCTTCGAACGACTTTCTGAATGCATCTTCGAATGGACTTCTTATGCATGCTTCGAATGGGCCTTGCTACTTCCTTCGAACGACTTTTTGAATGCATCTTCGAATGGACTTCTTATGCATGCTTCGAATGGACTTCTTATGCATGCTTCGAATGGGCCTTGTTACTTCCTTCGAACGACTTTCTGAATGCATCTTCAAATGGACTTCTTATGCATGCTTCAAATGGACTTCTTATGCATGCTTCGAATGGGCCTCTTTTCCAGCTTCCAAGTATGTTCTCTTCGATGACTCTGAGTCCTGATTCGAAATGCTCAGAACTTCCCTATCAGAACTTCTTAGATTAAGTCAAACTCTGCGTTGAATGCTTGATCTGGGAAATTCTCATATCCAATTAAACCTAATCGAACTCAGTTTTTGTACTCTTCGATTTCCTTCAATTTGAAATAATCGAAATGTCACTTTGTTGATATGCCCATCCAAGGACTCTTTTTTGTCATGCCATCGAAGTATATTCTGATGTGCCAATCGAAGGATCTCTTGGAATGCCAATCGAAGGGGTCTTTCAGAATTCCAATCGAAGACTTTGTAACAATGCCAATTGAAAGGTTTGTCATGAGGTCAATCGAAAGGCTTGTCATGAGGCCAATTGAAAGGCCTTGTGTCCATGCCAATCGAAGGCCTCCTTCAGAATACCAATCGAAGACCTCCTTCAGAATACCAATCGAAGGGTCCTCTAGAATGCCAATCGAAAGGTGCCTAAAACATCACTCAAAGATTTTCTTTTTCCTTAGGCAAGGGTTTGTCACCAACCATGTAGGGGAAGATCTTGGAAAACGTGAGAGGGAAAAATTTTGGGGTACAACAGTTCCATATCAAATAGGAAGTTATTATCTCTCAAAAGAAAAGCCCACTAAGTCAAAACCTACGAAGGAGACTTAAGAAAAATTGGGGAATCCCGCTGATTGTAATCTGAAAAACAAGAACAATCAGGCGAAATCAGGGATAATAAATCAAAAAGAGGTCACTACAAATCCTTAACAACATGGAAAATATGGCAAAAATGACTGCCTTCCAACAAACTTAACTTGTTTGAACCATCACCAAAACTCCATTCCATACTCAATTGGAGTTCAAACTCACAATTAACTGAGTTTAGGACTGAAGAACATCACGAAGAACGGGTGGGTACAGTTACACTTTGAACCTTATCTTTTGTTTCTTAAATCGTGAACCTAGATCACGATACAACCTTTCAAATTCCTAATTTAAGCATGGGTTAGTTCGAAAGCATACTGTTACAAAAACTATTCTGACTCCTGTAAGGCATTACTCTAAATCCCGAGTTGAATTCACATTCTTACAAAAATTCTTTTATCTGCTAAAACGCATTTTCAAAACTTCAAGACAAGCGTAAACTTTGCATTACTTTGAATATCACTGTTTTCATATGGCTATTTGTTTTACAATAGAGAAATTCACACGACAAATATTCAGCAAACGAAAGCTCTCTCAGTGAACAAAATCACTTAAAATGGGATGACATTGCCAACGACAAATCTCCTAGTAAGCAAGGGGGCATGACACGCCATTTTCCAAACTCACCTGGGGCAGTCCAATCAAGATTCCAAGAAATCTCTCAAGAAATGCTGAATATACCAGGGGCAGGTCTGTATCTGAGTCACTTGGGGCATTAAACTTGAATTCTAAAAAAGGTTACGTATGGTTAGGAAAACTTTTTTTTGGCAGTACTACAACACCTACCACTAGGGGCAGTGACAAATCTCCCACAAAGTAGGGTGATCCTTAGCCAGAGTTTCAATCTCTGAAAACTTCTCCCTAACTTGGTTTGATCTGAAGAATCTTCGAAGAGTTCTGCCAAAAGAAAATGCCTCTCCAACAGATCGGCGACAAGGTTTATTTCCCCAACAAACGTCAAGATTCCCCAACTTGAATTTTCCTCTAAGACTATCACAAATCAAAGGACCACAACTCCTCTTCCATAATAGTCAGCTCCACAATCCCCCGTGAGTTGCTATAAAGCCTAGAAGCCAAACCAGATAACAGTTAACTTCTTTATCCTTAACAAGTTCTTAACTTCCTTTCTCTTCCATCAAGAGATAACTCTCCAGTAGAGTAATGAACAACTAAAACTCCTGAACTCTTTTCCCCAAGCAGGAATCAACACTCACTACAGAGGAATCAACATTCCCCAGCGGAATCCTCCTCAAACAACAAAACAGGAATCCCCAGCAGAAACATTCTAAAAACAAGGTCTGTAAAGGTGTGCATACTCTTCATCCCCAACGGCCGTCCGTGATTCAGCTTCCCAAAACTCCCCAATGCTTGTCAAGGATTTATTTTCCAAGACAAAATTACATTCCAACAACATTTCGCATTTCGTGCATCATATTACATACATGATAAGCGCATACAACACAAATGCATATGGCATAATCTCATTTATTTTGAGAACATCATTATGCCATGCATTTCATAAATCAGGACATTGCATGCAACTAATTCTTTACCTTTTCAGGAAAAGACCAACCGATACGTGTAAATAATCTGTAAACTTCTCCAAGACAAAATCAATCTTGGATTTCTTCATTACCTTTTGGAGTAACAATCGTCAAAGATTCCTTCATTATCTGTTAAGGTAGTAATCATCCAAGATTCCTTCATTACCTGTTGAGGTAGTAATCATTTCAGATTCCTTCATCATCCACTAAGGTAGTAATCATCCAAGATTCCTTCATCATCCACTGAGGTAGTAATCATCCTTGATTCCTTCATTATCTGCTAAGGTAGTAATCGTCCAAGATTCCTTCATCATCCGCTGAAGTATTATTCATCCCTGATTCCTTCATTATCTGCTGAGGTATTAATCATCCCAAATTCCTTCATCATCTGCTGAGGTAGTAATCGTCTAAGATTATTTCATTATCTATTGAGGTAGTAATCATCCCAGATTCCTTCATCATCCGCTGAGGTAGCAATCATCCAAGATTCCTTCATTATTTGTTGAGGTAGTAATTGTCCAAGGTTCCTTCATCATCTGGTGAGGTAGTAATCATCCAAGATTCCTTCATTATCTGTTGAGGTAGTAATCGTCCCAGATTCCTTCATCATCCGCTGAGATAGCAATCATCCAAGATTCCTTCATCATCTGCTGAGGTAGAAATTATCCAAGATTCCTTCATTATCTGTTGAGGTAGTAATCGTCCAAGGTTCCTTCATCATCTGCTGAGGTAGTAATCGTCTAAGGTTCCTTCATTATATATTGAGGTAGTAATCATCCCAGATTCCTTCATCATCCACTGAGGTAGAAATCATCCAAGATCCCTTCATCATTTGCTGAGGTAGTAATCGTCCAAGGTTCCTTCATTACCTTTTGGAGTAGTAATCATCCAGGATTCCTTCATCATCTATCATCCTCAAGCTTAATACCTGAAACCAGATAGGATAAATATCTGTGAACAAATTGATTTTAGATCAATTCCCGAAACAAGACGGGGTGACTATCTACATGACAAACACTTCCTTCAAAACCTATGTTGGTTCGGTTTAAATCTCTCAACAGTTTATCCTGATTCTTTCCCATAGACATTTTCTATGGATCAGATAAATCGCTCCAAGATTTATTCTAATTCTTTTCCAGTTAAAGAATATTCGAGACCTCTGCTGGTTCAGTTTAAATCTCTCAATGGTTTATCCTAATTACTTCCGGTAGACATTTTCTCTGGTTCAGATGGACCGCTCCAAGATTTATTTTGATTCGTTCCAGTTAAAGAATATTCAAGACCTCTTCTGTTTCATTTTAAACCTCTCAATGGTTTATCTTAATTCCTTTCCGGTAGACATTTTCTCTGGTTCAGATAGATCGCTCCAAGACTTATTCTAATTCGTTCCAGTTAAAGAATATTCAAGACCTCTGCTGGTTCATTTTAAATCTCTCAATGGTTTATCTTGATTCCTTTCCGGTAGACATTTTCTCTGGTTCGGATATATCGCTCCAAGATTTATTCTGATTTGTTCCAGTTAAAGAATATTCAAGACTTCTGCTGGTTCAACTTAAATCGATCAATGGTTTATCCTAATTCCTTCCCGATAGACATTTTCTCTAGTTCAGATAAATCGCTCCAAGATTTATTCAGATTCTTTCCCAGTTGAAGTCAAGTTTAGACTTAGTCTAATTTCTGTCAACAATCACCTTTGGATGGCATCTATAAGCCCATCTCCAACAATTCTTTATCATTTCTCCAAATGGCATCTTTAAGCCCATTCCCTACATAATCAACAACCACATCATCAAGTGCGAATTTCTGGGCACTCTAGGGTTCAATCATCTTCCACCTTCAAGTCACGAATGGCAGACTCGCCAATCTAACTCTTCAGGTTTAAGAAGATTGAACATGGGTAGCTGTGGTACCCCAAATTTGCCCTCTCATTTTCAACGCATTTCTCACAAGGATTATCAATATTCAAGCTTGCACAATTACATTTTGTATTTTCCAGTGCCAAGTTAAAAAGGAAACTGTCAAAAAAGGAGGAAAATAGATAAAAATAATATTTTTGACAAAATTGGAGAAAAAAAAGTCTTTTCGATTCAGCTCCTTCGATTGGCCTTTTAACCTCTTTCGATGCAAGCTTGGCTTGCATCCTTCGACTGGGCATAGGCCTCTGGCGTTGGATTTGGTTCACAAGGCAGGAGCTTCCTGTACGCCACCTTCGATTGCACCTTTGTCCTCACAGGGTTCACCATGCAATGGCTGCCTTTGTGCCTGCTTCGATTGGATGTTTGATGCGTGCATGCCTGTGTTGACTGGACAAATAATCCCCCATACTTGCTTTTATTCACAAGTTGATGAATAGAGGCATACAAGCCTTCATTTGAGCCATAATTTCTTTCTTGAATGCAAAAGGCTTCCCCCATGCTAGCATGCACAAGGCACAAACCCTCCTGTGGCCACCTTCGATTCCAAGGCAAAAAGCATCCTTTTGGTATCCTTCGATTGCACATTTTTCCTCCTACATGCCTCTTTCGTCTGGGCATATGATCCCTTCATGCAAGTTTTCATTTGAACATTGGCCTCTTGTATTCTAGCTTGGAGTCACAAAGTTTAGACCTCCTGCATGAAGGCTTTGACAGGACATTGGCTATGTTTGTACCCGTTTCGACTGGACAACATTTCTCTTTAGTATGCTGCAACTCCATCCTTGACAAACTTCAGCACACATGGTTGATGGACCTTTCAAAAGACGTATAGTGGTGGACTTGAAGGACATACATATGAGTCCCTATCAAAATATATACCTTATTAGTCAATTCGAAGGACACGTTTGGCCATTTTCAAAGAAACATACAGGACCCATTCAAGGGACATGTCCGGGCGTCCCATTCGAAGGACTTGCTTGATGGCCCATTCGAAGGATTTACAAAGCCCCCTTAAGGCATGTTTTGGTCACCCATCCAAGGGTCACACATTTCGCTCCTTCGAAGGATGCACAAAAGTGACTCATTCGAAGGACACTTGTTGGAGGAAAATCAAATAACATGTTTGGAAGGAGAATCTGGTCGAAGAAGGGTTAAAACGAAAGGATGAAATATTCAAAGATGCTTGCTGCCAAGTTCAAGCCTGGTACACTGGCCAAAATTGCTGCACAACAGTCCTGAAACACTGCCCCAAGCTTGCACCAAAATGGCATACAAATACTGCCCCTCGAAAGTTACAAAAGCAGTTTACTCAATTTGTTCAAACTATTTTGTTTTCCCTCCAAAAGCTTTAGTCATATTTTCCTATAAATAAGAGGCTCCACAACATGTTTGAAAGGAGTTTTTGGCTAAGGGGAACGAATATTCAAAATTCTCAAACACTCTCAAAAATCATCAAACTCTCAAACACTTAAACACTTATCAAACACCAACCCAAAATCTAAACATTTGTCCTCTTTGAATCTGAAATATCCCTACACCTTGTTACCCTTCGGATCCAGTAGGAAGAACCTCACACTTGTTCTTCTCTTTCGAATCTAGTATCAAAGGTATAACCCATGGTTCCTCCCTTCGAATCCAGAAGCACTCAAGGAAACCACTTAAAGGCCCAACACACGTCCCAGCCTCAAACAAGGTAAGTCATTCTTAACTTTGGATTCTTCGTTTCCAGCATAACGTGTAAATAAACTTCCTTTTCGTTTCAAACATGTACATAGTATTTGTTTCCTTTTCGTTTCCACCCTTTTAGTTTGTTTTTATTGCCTCTCCTTTTGGTTATGTTCTTTGGTTTATTACAAATGCTTTAAGAACTAACCTGGCCCTAAGGTAATGCTAGCATGGCCTTAGGCCATGTTTCTATTTAATATCTCAAATGAAAGAAACATGAGACAAGAGTATGTAACGAAGCCTCATGCTTCCTCACTGACTCCAGGCCCAATCGAAGGATGCAACAAAGGTCTTGAGGTGAAGAGGGAACTCCATGCTCAACGAAAGAGGCATCCAGAAGGCACACCCACACTGATTCCAGGCCCAGTCAAAAGGTACGTCCACACTGATTCCAGGCTCAGTCGAAAGGCATGCGCAAACTGATTCCAACCCCCAGTCGAAGTAGGCAGAAAGGCAAAATCGAAGGCTGCGTCTCATGCCTCAGGTTAAGCCCAAATCGAAGTTCATGACCTCACTGACTCCAGGCCTAAATTGAAAAGAGCCAAAGAAGCAGAATCGAAGAGTTCTTCTGCCTGAATCGAAAGACCCCTTTTTTCCTCTTTATTTTATTTATTTTGCCTTTATATTTTCATGCTATTAAATATGGTTGTAATAGTGTAGGATTTTATCTTTCTGCATTTTATTACTTTTGTATGATTGCTAGTAATATAGGGTATGTATGGCAAGATAAAAACAACAAGTAGACAACCCCTAATCAAAGACTAAATTCATGCAAATCAAACACACTATTCACACATGCACCCTTAGGGTAATCTGACTTATTGCCTCGGAAAAAATACTCATGTCCCTCGAATATGGGCGTTTTGGCAAAGACCCTCAATAAAAGATCGTAGTCCCTCGATGACCCTTAATGTTGCCTTCAGTAAACAATCTAGTCCCTAAATGACATTGCTAAAATGTCCCATAGGTTTCCTTCTATGACTATACAAACGTACCACGCCCGTCCCTTCACATCCAATGATAAGGCTTCTTACCAAATCAATGGTAAGATAGCAACATCTAAAGGAGGAGGAAAATAACATTAGGCCTTCTGAGTAGGTAGGATGTTCCTAGTTGCTCGCTTGCTCACAACAAAAACATTTTATACACCCACACTTTCATCTTGAAACATTTTAAAAAGATAAAACACTTTGTACATGTTCTTATAGATACGAGAACCATTACAAAGACACTTTTCAAAATTACTTTCAAAAACACATTCCACAAACACCTTTTTGAACTATTTTCAAAACAACACTTTGTACGCGTTCTTATAGAAACGAGAACCATTACAAAGACGCTTTTAAAAATACTTTCAAAACCCACACCACAAGCACATTTTCAAACAAAAGCAAGTGATCTAGCAAGCAACTAAAAGCCCATAGATAACCACGGATGAAAAGGGTGATAATACCTTCCCTTTTCATAACCTACCCCCCGAACACAAGAAAATAATCTCATAGGGCTTTCCTATTATTTTCAACCTTTACTTATCAAATAAAAGAAAAGTCGGTGGCGACTCTTGCTATCCGCAACAATTGCGATCAAACGCAAAACACCCAAGTCAGTTCTCCCACCGTATTACACCCACCATATAGCATGACGTAAAAGAGCATGTAAAGAAATACGACAAATGCCAGCGGCAAGGGGACATGCACCTGGCTCCCACAAACGAGCTCGGGTCTCTCTCTTCTCCCTGGCCCTTCTCCTGGTGGGGGTTAGACCTCCTCGATCCATTCATGTAAGGTACAAATCAAAATAAATATTTTATAGTATCCGTCGAGTACTTCATCAAATGGATAGAGGCCGAAGCATTAGCCAAAATTACCGTCCAAAACGTCCTTTGCTTCTACAAAAGAAACATCCTTGCTCGGTTTGGCATCCCATAAGAAATAGTCACCAACAACGGGACCCAGTTCACAGGTCAGACCTTTCAGGAATTCGTAACCAAGTTGGGCACCACCCAACACTTCGCCTCTATCAAACATCCCTAAATGAACGGCCAGGCCGAGTCCATGAACAGGGTGGTACTCAGGGGTCACAAATGAAGGTTAGACGAAACCAAGAAAAGATGGGTCGAGGAGCTACACGATGTACTCTGGGGTACCGAACAACTGCATGCTCGTCAACTGAGGATACTCCTTTTCCACTAACTTATGGAATAGAGGTCACATTCTCGTAGAGATTGAAGAACCCTCCAGGTGAACTGAAGCCCCCCTAGACGAGGAGATGAACAATGTTTCCCTACGAGAAGAAATAGACTTGGTCGAAGAGTTCTAAATAGGAGTGACCCTACGAGAGGCATCACTCAAACAAAAAATAGCCATGCGCTACGAAACCAAAGTCGTGCAACGAGAGTTCAAGATCGACAACCTTGTTTTAAAGAGAAATCATAAAGAATCTAGAGAAGGCAAGCTCGCAGCAAACTGGGAAGGCTCTTATCACGTCTACGCAAAAATAGGGACTGATGCATACTACTTAGAAAATATACAAGGGGAAAAAATTGCTAGACCACAAAACACTAAAAAGCTAAAACAATATTATAGTTAAAACACTAAGCAGTCGCCGAGCTTCATCAACAAGACAGACTCATCCAGGCCCGACCACGCGTGCATGCCTAGGTACAAACATAACACCCAAAATATTTTGAAGGGGCAAGACTCCACTCTTTTAACGAGCGTGTCCTCAGCCCGACATGGATAACTCGACCGAGCTCCATCATCCTTGTACCATGATGGTAGAACACCCAGCTCGTGATGTGAAGTTCACCCCGCCGAGCTCGGGTCCTCGAAACGAGACCTGAGTTCTAGCCCAAGCCTGGTATTCACCTTGGTCATTTGTCTAGTTTCCTCACACTGGTGAACATACAAATCAAATGAGAAAATCCCCACTACAAACTCTTAGCAAAATAAAATATGTCTCAAGCAGAAAAACATAACAATAAACATGCAAACACAAGTCAAATATTTAGAACAAACGACAACTATGGTCGGAAAATTAAAAGATACGACCGCCAGGGCCACTATTGTACAAATATTACAATAAGGGAGGCCTTTAGCCCTCCGTCCAAAAGAATAATTTTGTGACCACGATGGCCACACTTGTTCAAAAGTTACATAAATGGTAAAACGCCTGGAAAAACAAGATTACAACGTTATGACATGCAGGCCGGAGCAGAATAAAAAGCTATCAATTATCACTCTTCAGTCTCTTCCTTGACAACAAGCAACAACTGAGAGGGTCCCCCCACGGGCTGGATAGCGAGCTCCTTGAGATAGTCGGGAACCAAGATCTTTCAGGCGGTCATATAGTAATTGACCCCCCATCTCAGAGGTATTAAACTCGATCCTAGGGTTCAAAACACAGAGCTGCTTCAATGCATTCTAGAAGCTCCCTTCGGTGGTGGACTGAGCGTCATCCATCATTAGTTGGAAACGAACAACCAGCTCTGCTCAGGTCTTCAAGTCCTTCATATCCTCTGGAGCATCTTCAGCAGGCGCAACCTTGGTAGCCAAAGTCGCCACCCTCTCATGCCGAGCCTTCTTCCAAGTAGCCATACCTTGCACTCCTTAGATAGCTTCCCTAGATCTTCCTCGGCCTACTTCCGAGCTTGCTCCTTGTCGCTCTGACCTTTCTCAACCGCAGTCAGTTTGGCTCGTAGTTTCTTTAACTCGACTTCTTGAGAAGAGCTCCCCTCGGTGTAGGAGACCACCATCTCCAGTATCCTCATCAGGCCACCAGCATCTTGCGTCAACACTGCCCTTTTCTCCGGGCGATCCAGCCCTTCGAGGTGAAGAGACTCATCCTGGGGGAGTTGTAGAGTGACACCCTCAAAGAAATACCTTTCCATCCATTAGGGGGAAGATCATAATTCCATTTCCCCTTTCCCTGATCAAATCAATGCTCCCCTCGACGTGTGGTTTCTTCGCCTTCGAAGACACATGAGCGGGAGAGAGGGAGACAATAGCTTGACTCGAAGATGAGTTGCCCAACCCTGGCGTGGGAGCAGTCCTTGAACTGGCCATTGTTAGAACATAGTTTGATTCTACAACCCTTGTAAGAGTTTTGGTGATAACAAACACAAAGAACAATTATGCACTCTAAAATTATATTCTATTTTATAGAGAAGTTCTAATGGAAGAAGATCAGAAGATAAGCTACACGGCTGTTCCTGCTGTGATTGTAGACAACTCTCAAAAAGCTCTGATGAAAGGAGATTAGAAGTTGCGCTAAAAATATGTTTCAATTCTGATTATAAAACTCTGGGAAAGAAAGTCTAACACTGCAAGCAGGATCTTATGGTTTTGATCTTCATAAGTTCTGAAGCAAGCAACAACAAATACTTCAATGTTCTAAAGCGTTACAAATCAAATATTTCCATTTAAAGAGTAATGGCTGGAAGGGAACAAGGATCTTTATTTTCGGAAAGCACCTTAATTGTCATTAATCAAGTTTCCAAATGATCATCCATGCTGCACCTATTTAAACAAGCCTTGAGGATAAATCGTTTACGATTTTCACACATACTCAAAAACGCTGGAATCATCTCTAATCCTCAAACATTCTATATTTTCAATTGTGTAAAACATCACTATATTGTGATACTATTTTGTAAGAAATAATATTTACACTGTTTATTTTTATATTGTTTAGTGCATTTCCTTGAGAAAAACCGGGTTATGGTTATACTCAAGAAGACTTTGGTAGTTGTAAAAGTAGACTTGTAATCAAGATTGATTAGTGGATTAAGACCTCGTTGGAGAGAGGCGAAATCACCTTGACGGATGGACTGGAGTAGTTTGAGTTCAAACGAACCAGGATAAAAATCAACATGTTCTTTTCTTTGAATTTTAAGATTCCAATTCACCCCCCTTCTTGTGTTTTTCCATTCTTTAATTGGCATCAGAGCGCCTTGTTCAGAGTTCAAGCACTTAACCGTGTCAGTAAAAGATCCAAGCTAAGAAAA
This sequence comes from Vicia faba, assembly GCA_948472305.1. Taxonomy (NCBI): domain Eukaryota; kingdom Viridiplantae; phylum Streptophyta; class Magnoliopsida; order Fabales; family Fabaceae; genus Vicia; species Vicia faba. The sequence continues at coordinate 878,700,009 of OX451739.1, forward strand.
ACACTATGGTGGGACCAAGTCAGAACATCAACAATGACTACCATGATGAGAAAGACAAAATCAACGGCAAACCTCCAATCTTTGATGGAGAGAACATTGATTACTGGAAAGACAGAATTGAAAGCTTCTTTCTAGCTCATGATGTTGATCTCTGGGATATGGTGATTGATGGGTACATATATCCTGTTGATGAAAGTGGGCAGGAGATTGACAGAAAAAGAATGTCAGATAATCAAAAGCGAGACTTCAGAAATCATCACAAGGCCAGAACTATTCTCGTGATTTCCATCTCATATTCAGAGTATGAGAAGATCACAAATAGAGAGATATCAAAGCACATGTTTGATTCTCTAAGAATGACGCATGAAGGAAACATGCAAGTAAAAGAAACCAAAGCCTTTGCGCTCATTCAGAAGTATGAAGCCTTCAAAATGGAAGAAGATGAAACCATTGAAGCAATGTTCTCAAGATTTCAAATTCTGGTTGCTGGGTTGAAAGTTCTGGACAAAGGATACTCAACTGCTAATCATGTAAAGAAGATCATTAGAAGTTTACCAAAGAAATGGAGACCCATGGTCACTGCTCTCAAACTGGAAAAAGATCTGAACAAAATATCTTTAGAAGAACTTGTCAGCTCTCTCAGAAGTCATGAGATAGAGTTAGAAGATGATGATCCCCAGAAGCAAGGTAAGCCTTTAGCCCTCAAATCTAACAAAAAATATGATTCTAAAGTTTTGCCGGCAATAGAAGAAAACTCTGGTGGTTCCTCATTAGAAGAAGACGAATTATCTCTTCTCTCTAAAAGAGTAAATCAGGTGTGGAAGCACAAGTAAAGGAAGTTCAGAAATTCCAGAAGAACAGGGAATCAGTCTGAATCATCGCCTGAATATAGAAAATATGAACCATCTTCTGAATACAGAAATTCAAGAAACAGAGACATTGTCTTCTATGAGTGCAATGAATAAGGGCACTACAAAAGTGACTGTCCAAGGCTTCAGAAGTAGAAACCTAAAAAGAAGTTTGTTAAGGAGAAGAAGAAAAGTCTCATGGAAACATGGGATGACTCATACTCTTCACAAGCAGACACTGAATCAGAAGATGAAAGAGCCAACATTACCCTGATGGCCAACATATCAGAAGATACTGGATCATTTGGATCAGAATCAGACTTAGAGGAAGAAGAGGTATTTTCTAACTTTTCTAGATCTCAATTAAGAGGGGAGTCTATTAGAAATTCTAGAAAGGTATCAGAAGCTTCAAGTCATAAATAAGAACCTAAAAAAGGATATAGTTTTTGACTTTGAAGAAACTAAGAATCTGAGACTGGAAAACTCTGAGCTGAAAGAAAAAATTTTAAAACTTAAAAATGTTTTACAAAATACTCAGAAGGAAATTGTATCAAAAGTTCCTAGTAACCCTGATAAAATCATAAAGGAATATGATCACAGCTTTCAAAAGTTCCTCGCTAAAAACATAGATAGAAGCAAGATGGCTTCAATGATCTATGGAGTTAGCAGAAATGGCAGAAAAGGGATATGATACAAAGATAAAGTATCCTAACCTAAGAAAGTCAAGGATTTGGTTATTAAACACACTCTTTTGAAATCTCACTTTACCTATGGGCACACACATGACTTAAAATATAGCAGTAATAATTTCTTTACTAAACCAAAATTCAAACAGAATTTTGGTAACTCTAACAAACAAGGACCCAAAAAGATATGGGTACCTAAGGATAAAATTGTATATGTAGCAGATATCTTTGACAACAAGATTGAAACACCAATCATGGTACCTGGACTCTGGATGCTCTCGACACATGACGAGAAGAAAGAATATGTTCTAAAGCCTGGAGTTTAAATCTAGAGGCTACATAGGTTTTAGAGGCAATCGGAAAGGGAAGATCATTGGCTCTGGAACAATTGGTAAAAATAATCTTCCTTCTATTACTATTGTTTTGTTAGTAGATGGATTAATGCATAACTTGTTATCCATAAGTCAATTAAGTGATAACAATTATGATATAATCTTCAATCAAAAATCCTGTAAAGCAGTTAGTTAGAAAGATGAATCTATCCTCTTTAATGGAAAGAGAAAGAACAACATTTAAAAAATAAAAATTTCTGAACTAAAAAGTCAGAATGTAAAATGCCTATTGTCTGTTAACAATGAGCAATGGGTCTGGCACAAAAGATTGGGGCATGTTAGTATGAGAAGAATATCTCAGGTTAACAAACTCAATCTGGTCAGAGGACTTCCTAACCTGAAGTTTAGCTCAGATGCTCTGTGTGAAGCATGTCAAAAAGGTAAATTTGCAAAACCCCCTTTTAAAGCAAAAAATGTTGTTTCTACCTCTAGACCATTAGAACTTATGCATATAGATCTATTTGGACCAGTGAAAACTGCATCTATTAGTGGCAAGAAGTATAGATTAGTGACCGTAGATGACTATAGCAGATGGACATGGGTAAAGTTCTTAAGACACAAGGACGAGTCATACTCCGTGTTCTTTGCTTTCTGTAACCAAGTCCAAAACAAAAATGATCTTAGAATTGTTAAGGTCAGAAGTGATCATGGTGGAGAATTTGAAAATAAAAAATTTGAAATATTTTTTTAATGAGAATGGCATCTCTCATGATTTCTCTTGTCCTAGAACTCCCCAACAAAATGGAGTTGTAGAACGAAAGAACAAAAATTTACAAGAAATGGCCAGAACCATGATCAACGAGACTAACATTGCTAAGAACTTCTGGGCCGAAGCAATTAACAGTGTGTCACATTCAGAATAGAATCTCCATAAGACCTATTCTGGATAAGACTCCATATGAAGTGTGGAAGAACAGAAAGCCCAACATGTCGTATTTCCATCCATTTGGATGTATTTGTTTTATTCTTAACACCAAAGAACATCTGAACAAGTTTGACTCTAAAGTACATATATGTATTATTTTAGGATACTCTGAACGCTCAAGAGGCTACAGAGTATACAACACAGAAACACATACTGTAGAAGAATTAATCAGTGTTATATTTGATGACAAGCTTGGCTCTCAAAAGTCAAAGCAAAATGAATCTCTTGCAGATATAGAAGTCCAATTTACAGGTACTGAAGACACTACATCAGAAGTCCCCCCCGAAGAATCACAAATAATATTAGAAGGAGATGTCACAAACATTACAGCAACATCTGAAGAACCTCTCCAGAAAAGACAATCCAGAAGCAGCCTAGCTCATCCTGAAGACAAAATTCTAGGAAAGAAGGAAGACCCAATCAGAACAAGATCCACATTCAGAAACTCTAAAGAATCTCTCATGGGATTAGTATCTCTGATTGAGCCAACTTCCATTGATGAAGCTCTTTTGGAAAATGATTAGATACTGGATATGCAGGAGGAAATAAACCAATTCACCAGAAATGATGTGTGGGATCTGGTTCCCAAACCAAAAGGGTTCAATGTCATTGGAACAAAATGGGTATTCAGAAACAAGCTAAACGAACAAGGAAAAGTCATCAGAAACAAAGCACGGTTGCTTGCACAAGGTTATAGTCAGCAAGAGGGGATAGACTATATAGAAACCTTTGCTCCAGTCACCAGGTTAGAATCTATCAGACTTTTAATTTCCTTCGCTATGAATAATGGCATCACTCTCTATCAGATGGATGTCAAAAGTGCATTCTTAAATGAATACGTTGATGAAGAAGTTTATGTGCACCAACCCCCTGGTTTTGAAAATTCTAAACATCTAGAATATGTTTTCAAACTAAAGAAATCACTATATAGTCTGAAACAAGCTCCCAGAGCTTGGTATGAAAGACTAAGTAGATTTCTGTTAGAACATGATTTCACCAGAGGGAAAGTGGACACAACCTTATTCTGTAAGCCATTTAAGAATGGTATTCTAGTTTTTCAAATTTATGTAGATGATATTATTTTTGGATCTACTAAAGCCTCTCTGGGAAGAGAATTTGCTAACTCTATGCAAGCAGAGTTTGAAATGAGCTTGATGGGAGAACTCAAATTCTTTATGGGCATTCAGATTAATCAAACTCCAAAAGGAACTTACATACAACAAAGAAAATACATCAAAGAACTTCTGAAGAAATTCGACTTATCAGAATGTAAGCCAGCCAAGACTCCAATGAATCCTACATGCATTCTGGAAAAGGAAGAGGTAAGTAAAAAGGTAGAACAGACGATCTACAGAGGTATGATTGGTTCTCTCTTATATCTTACAGCTTGAAGACCTAATATTTTATATGGTGTATGTTTATGTGCCAGATTCCAATCAGATCCTAGAGAATCTCACTTAACAGTTGTTCAGAAAATTTTCAAGTATCTAAAAGGTACTACTAATCTTGGTCTATTTTATAGAAAAACCAGTGAATACAAATTAGTAGGGTACTATGATGCTGACTTCGCTGGAGACAGAGTAGAAGGAAAAATCACTTCTAAAAGCTGCCATTTTCTGGGAGAAAAGCTGATCTCATGGACCAACAAGAGGCAATCCACAATTGTATTATCCATTGCTGAAGCTGAATACATAATAGCAGCTGGATGCAACACACAAATGCTCTGGATTAAAAGTCAACTTGAAGACTTCAATATATTTGAGAGTAACATTCCTATATTCTGTGATAACACTTCTGCAATTTGTTTATCTAGAATCCTATTTTACATCCTAGGGATAAGAATATAGAAATAAAACATCACTTTATTCAGGACTATATTCAGAAAGGAATTCTTTCCTTAAAATTTATTGACACAGACCATCAATGGGTTGGTGTCTTCACTAAACCACTTTATGAAGATATGTTTAATTTCATTCTAAAACATCTCAGCATGAAATCATGTCCAGAATAAGAGTTTTATTTATATATTCTCTAACGCTCAGAATTTTATGTTTTTCCTGTGAATATCTGATCAACAATTCTTCAGAAGTTAGAAGTATAATTGCATCAGGATCTATCCAAGAAGATCTGAACAGTTTCCAAATAGTTCATTTCAAAGATAGAAGGATGCAATTCACATCATCAACATCTATCATCCTCTCACAAGCGTCCTTCTAAGGGTGAACACGCATTCAAATTCTGAAGGGATTAAAGATTTGATTGGATGCATTGAGACTCATGTTATATTGGTAACTGTTCTATATCTCCACGCCATCTCCCTATTTTCAGGAATTATTAATGCTATGTAATCATTATTTTTTCTTCTTTTCTTGCTAATTAAGTTTTCAATTTGCTTATAAATACACCATTCACTTTCACTCTCACTTCTTCTCGCTACCGTTTTCTCTCTAGTTTTCCTGTGCAAAACATTCTTTAAAAAATCCCTCAACAGTCTGTGTGAACAATGGCTTCATCTTCAAGCGCTCAGAACCCTCAATGTGCTCCTGGTTCATCTTCGTCAACTGCAGAAAGATACGAAGAACCTGCAAGAACTCTACGAACCCCCATTGATTCATTAGAGGTTCTCTGTGAACTCATCGTTGATTTTGAAAGCATGAAGGAGAACTAATATGATCTTACACCAGATGTGGAATTTCAAGGATGAACCAGATATTTTGATCGTCTTCTGGGTCCAGTGTTCCCAAAATTGGTCAAGGAATTTTAGATTCACGCATCCACATCAAACCATCAAGTAACTTCATATGTGATGGGGAAGAAGATTGCAATTTCTGAAGATCTGATTGAAAGGTTGATTGGTCATAATGGCAGAGGAATCCTTTGCAGCGATATGGCTGAAAAATGTTGTAACCTAACAACAATCTCAAGAGATATTTTTACCTCTGGGCAGCCATAAAAAAAAATTAAATATCTGAAGGACTACTTCAGAATTTGGGCAAAAATTATTTTGGGCTGTATCAACCACAGGAAGCCCACAAGCTCTCCTGATTACATTAACATTGACCAACAATTTCTGTTGTACTTCATTGCAACAAAGGCAAAAATAAATCTACCTCATATGATATTCAACCATCTGAAAATAAGTGTGAAGGAAACCAGAGAAGATGAAAGAACTAAGAGGGAATGGATACCTCTGGGTAGGCTGATATCAGATATTCTGACTGAAAACAAATTAGTAGAATATTTGACTGAAACTCAGCAGATCAACACTCTGGAATCGTGTGCTGGAAAACCTCTCAATGCTAAGAATCTGAAGAAGAAGAAAATCATTGACATCATTAAGAAGGATCCAACTATTGAAACCAAAGAACTCATCACATCAAGAAGAGTTCCTCTTAAAGTTTTACCTCTATTTTCTCAAATAGATGCTTCACCATTGTCAGATATCTGGAAGCATGCAAAATGGATGGGACTAATACAGAGTTAAACATTCGTGATTTGCGTCAACAGGCTCCAGAAGTTGTCCTCAAGATATCCAGAAAAAGGAAAGCTGTAGGAGAAGGATCTTCTCAAAGACACCAAAAGCTGCTAAGAAGAAAGGTAATTCTTCTTTTATTTCTGTTGTAGAATCAATTATTTTATCAACATCTGAAACTCCCTCCTCTCCAAAACCAATAGAAGACCCTCACCACAAACCTTTGATTATTTTGATATAGAATTTGACCCTTCAGTCACACTAGAAAACATTCTGAACGAACCACACTCTCCTAATGCACATCTTAAACAAAAAAAGCCAGAACTTGCTTAAGTTCTTTCTGATATTGATCAATTTGATCCAAAATTTCAAGCTCCCCACATAAAAAATCCAAACTTCTAAGCTACCCACTTTGAAAATCCAAACGCTCACGCTTCCCAACCAGAAAATCCAAATATTGACTCTGATACCACCACACCAATTCCTGAAATAACATAACCTCTCATGGTTCGACAACCTCTCTCAATCCACGACATTCCAGAAAGCCCATCTCCTTACCATTCCACTCCACCAAACACACCTCCATCACACATTATCATTTCTGATTCTCCTTCTCCCTCTCCTATTAATCCTCCATAAGATCACCTAAGAACTGTAATAGACTTAGAAGCACTGGATCACATTGCCTCTAACTCTCACAAAATTGTTATCCCAAAACAAAAACCAACTATCACCAAGGCATATGTTGGTAAAAATTTACTGATTTTTGAAACAGATAATTGAATGGATTAACTCTTTGAAGTTAGCATGCTTAGAAAATCTGAATCCTGCTGCCTCCGATTCTCACTGGAACCAGTTCAGAAAATGGTTCAACTATGAATCCCAGAAACTCAAGGAGTTAATCTATGAAATGGCCCAATAGAACTTTTGTGATCAGTTGAATGTTTTCAAGAATCAAGTTCTGCGTCACTGGGGAAAAGAAACCTATTCTTCGGCTGGATAATGCTCCTTGGAAAGAGCGCCAGCCTTCCAAAGTTGATGAACCATGCTCTGATAATCTTCCTCTGGTTGTCGTTCAAGACAAAGGCAAAGAGTCTGAAGAAGCCATTGAGTCAGAAGCTGCTACAACTTGTTCTGAGAAGCTTGCACCTTCTATGGATATACCTTCTCCGTCTCTGGTTATGTAAACTCTGGAGGAGTTGAAGAAAGTAAATGAAGTGATCAAGGAGAGATTAGACAAGCAAGATGACACATGCAAAGAAACCAAAGGAATGCTGGGAAAACAAGAGGAATCGAACACTCAGATTTAGAGCTTGCTGGAAGCGTTGTTCACATGACTTCCTCCACCTAAATCTTAGTTTTTTTTAAACTTATTTTCTTTACTGTATTAATTTTTTTGTTTGCCTCTGAACATGTTATTGTAATCAAGTTTAATATAACACAACTTTTGATTATGAGTATTAGTGTTTATGTTGCTTTTTGAATCTTGACAAAAAAGGGGGAGAACGTAAGATATTTCTAATAACAGTATATCGAGACACACTCTCAAACATTTTGAATATCATAACTTATCGTTTTTTTCCTGAAATAAAAACATGAACAAAACTCTGATGAAGACAGAAGTAGATGCATCAAAAGCTCTGATCAGAATGAACTTCAGGGAAGTAATTCATCTCTATCTGAGTACTCAACTCATGGGGAAACCCTATAATGCTTTATGTTCTGTTTATTTTGATTGAAATGTCCCAGTTTTTATCATCATAAAAAATGGGGAGATTGTTAGAACATAGTTTGATTCTACAACCCTTGTAAGAGTTTTTATGATAACAAACACAAAGAACAATTATGCACTCTAAAATTATATTATGTTTTGTAGAGAAGTTCTGATGGAAGAAGATCAGAAGATAAGCTATAAGGTTGTTCTGCTGTGATTGTAGATAACTCTCAAAAAGCTCTGATGAAAGGAGATTAGAAGTTACGCTAAAAATATGTTTCAACTCTGATTATAAAACTCTGGGAAAGAAAGTCTAACGCTGCAAGGAGGATCTTATGGTTCTGATTTTCAAAAGTTCTGAAGTAAGCAGCAACGAATACTTCAATGTTCTGAGCATTACAAATCAAATATTTCCATTTAAAGAGTAACGGCTGGAAGGGAACGAGGATCTTTATTTTTGGAAAGCACCTTAACTTTCATTAATCAAGTTTCCAAATGATCATCCATGCTGCGCCTATTTAAACAAGCCTTGGGGATAATTCATTACGATTTTCACACATACTCAAAAATGCTGCAACCATCTCTAATCCTCAAACATTCAATATTTTCAACTGTGTAAAACATCACTATATTGTGATACTGTTTTGTAAGAAGCAATATTGTACACTGTTTATTCTTATAATGTTTAGTGCTTTTCCTTGAGAAAAATCGGGTCGTGGTTATACTCAAGAAGACTTTGGCAATTGACAAAGTAGACTTGTAATCAACATTGATTAGTGGATTAAGACCTCGTTGGAGAGAGGAGAAATCACCTTGACGGGTGGACTGAAGTAGTTTGTGTTCCAACGAACCATGATAAAAATTAACATGTTCTTTTCTTTGAATTTTAAGATTCCTATTCAACCCCCCTTCTTGTGTTTTTCCATTCTTCAGCCATGGCATATTTCAACGCCTTCTTTGCCTTCACAACAAGGTTCTTGGCTATGCATTCCTAAGAAGGATTCATGTTATCTGCAGAACAAACAATAACTCAAAGTTAGCAAATAAGGACTTAAAAATTCCGACCATATATAATTATTCAAAACATAAAGCTAAATACCCAAGTATTTAACGGGGTCCTCTCTCTCTCTCTCTCTCTCTCTCTCTCTCTCTCTCTCTCTCTCTCTCTCTCTATCTCTCTCTCTCTCTCTCTCTCTCTCTCTCTCTCTCTCTCTCTCGGAGCTCTTTAACAAATATTAGACCGGGCTTGCACACGATCTCCCCATTCTTATCTGTGACCGACTTTCCTCCCCGACCCGCAAGCTGGACGCGAGGAATCCGCACGACAAAACCAGTCAAAACAGTGAAGCTCGTCTGGTCCTTGTTACCAAGCCCCCCTCCTTCCATACGAAGGAACCAAACTTGTTGTCAAAATGCTTCCTTGTCCACTGAAAAGGGAACTTGTAGACAAACTTACTCACATGTTCCCCCAGCTCGTTCAAGACAGGGGACCCATTCTCATCATATTTTGTAGTATCTCAAAAAATGTTCAGCATTGCCCTGGTCGAAAGAGGCTGTACGAGAATATACTTGTCCTTGAAATGCTGAATATATTCCAGGTAACCTTTAAACAGCTTCCCATTGCCCTGCTTCAAGGAAACCCATTCGCATTTACCGTCGACCTTGCTTCTCTGAAGGTGAAAGCAGTAGAATAACAAAGTGATAGTGGCCTGTATCTTCAAATAATCATAGACAATCTTGAACGCTCACATAAAAGTGACCCCGTTCGGATGAAGCTGATAAGGAGCCAGTCGAATATGCCTGAAAACGGCCACCTGGAAATCCGAGAAGAGAAGTCGAAGGCCCATCTCCCGAAATACAATGTCATACATGGGGATTCACCGCTTATCATATTTCGAGCAGATCCGACTATCTTCCCCGGGAATCCAAAGCGACCACTCCCCCCGACTCACATCGTTGTACACACACACTTCAGTAAAAACCTCATCCCGATGACACTCATTAGTGAACAAGGGACGTTGTTGGAGACGTGGTAATAGGAAGTCCACTAAAGTTTGAGAGGATCCATGCCTACCTTATCAAGGTTGGTTTAAAGTCCTAACTTGGAAACCATTAGATTCCAATGTGTTTTAGGTTAGGGAGCTAATTGATGAAGCAAGCCAAAAATGGATCCTTACAATGTTGGAAAGGATTTTTATCCCCTATGATAAGGATGGGAACTATACAATTAAGACATGGTATCATTGGTTCCAAAATATAGAGAATAAGAACAAAGCTGATAATTCTAAGTATTTGGAGCAAAGGTCTAAATGGAGAAAGTTTTGGAGCATTAACCGCCAACCTAAAGTTAAGGTGTCCGGTTGCAAAATTCTAACTATAATTATTCCCATTAGAAAAGCTTTGAGAAACATGGGATTATATGTCTTGTTTTATGCCCTATTCGCATAGGACATAAGGAGACTATGGGTAATACTTTTAGAGATTGCTATTGAACCAGAAAGACCTGTTTCATATATGACCTCATTAACTTTGAAGAAGATCATCAAAGGGGCAAAATTGAGTTTTTATAGGAAACAATTAAAAATAAACACAAGCAGACTATTAAGAATACCATAAATATCTTTTATTTCATTTGGTGGGCCACACACACACACACACACACACACACACACACACACACACACACACACACACACACACACACACACACACACACACACACACACACACACACACACACACACACACACTCTCACACACACACACACACACACACACACACACACACACACACACACACACACACACACACACACACACACACACACACACACACACACACACACACACACACACATATATATATATATATATATATATATATATATATATATATATATATATATATATATATGCATAAAAAGATATAATTATTGATGCAACTATTAAGTACCTACACCATATGAGAAAGAATGATACTATTATGAAATAAGGAAAGAGGGAAAGCACTGGAAGTAAAGATGTCAATCAGTATCACTCTAATCAAAATAAGTTACACACTCAAAATGACAAAACCAACCAGGGAAAACCTCTAAATTGGGGAATCGAGACAACTTTTGGGATTCAGACGACATCAAATACTAAAACCAAGAATCAAGTGAAGATGACAAATAACAACTAGATTTAGAGTACTAACAAGCTTGAAAAAAGTATAATTATCCTAAGACAAGAATCATAAAGAAGATCAACCTCAACCCAATATAATGGAGGGACATCATTCTTGGGAAAAGAGACAATACAAAGACGAGCTTATAAATCATTTAATGAAATAAAGAGTAATAATGGAAGAACTAAGAAAAAGAGATATGGGTAAAATGATAGCAAACTCAATAGAAAAGACTAATTGAGTGGGTCTGATAACAATAATCAATGTCAGGTGATATTAATTATGGAATAACAATCACAAGAAGCAGCAAGATAAGAGTTCAGAGAATAGTCAAAATAAACACTCTACTTGGGAGATTGAAGAAAACTCTCTCTCAGATTCTACTAAAAAGAGGGCCTCATACTAGTAAAAAGGTTTGAAGCAATCACAAAGATCAAGAATAGTTAGGGGAAACATAAACAAAAAACATCAATAAGCACGTAAGAAATGTAGGGAAAAGAAGGGATGGTAGGAATGATGAAAGGATGAATAATCTTAACCTCTACTAGGGCAGTCAGATGGAGCGGTCCAAGGAGCATCATCCTAACAATTAAAATAAGCATCATAATTATAACTAGAAGGACACACTCAACATGCATTATGTTCTAGACTGGCCCAACGACTAGAGTGGGCCCAGTCTAACCTCCTCCTTTGGCACGGCCCGTGCGACCACAACATGGGATCCCCCGCCCTCAGTCCGCCACCATCAATCATTTTCCCTCCTAGACCAGCACTGACCTATGATAATCGACGAGCGCCTCTCAGTCTTCCTGACCTCGAGTCGGCCAGACAACCAAGAACCGACCATAATTCTACCAGTAACCTACCTCCTCCTTAGAACTAATGGCTAGTTGCGGGCACACCTTCTTGGTTTGACCAAGTCCCGACAGTTACCTATTTTTGCGGACCTGTATATCTAGGCCTAAAAATAGGGACCAATGGCCAAGCGTCAGGGGAACTATATAAACCCTCACTCATGTGAGGTCCAGGGATCGAATATCGACTATTCATCACTTAAACCATAATACTTTGCTTGTATCTCTTTTTGCTCCTACACTTACTTGATCATCGGAGTGCCTTGCAGGTACAACCCCTTCTTTTTCCTCCTCGACTTTCCAGCCCATCTGAAGATCATCATCCAGCTACCTTGCAGGTTTTGATCAACCTGTAAGATCACATTACATAAGGAAATAATACTTGAGAAAATGAAGAGTCGGACAACTGAGAAAATAACTTGCAAATTAAGAGACCTGAAAAAGTTAAAGTCAAAAATCCTAAAAACACTTGAAATCTTGACTGGGAAAATACCACTAAAAATATGCAGAATATCGACATTCAGGAAAACCAGATTACCGGGGAGAATCAAACCATCATTGTCAACACTGATGCTAATATGTAGATCCCTAGCGAGAGAAATATGGGGGTGTGGATCCGTAACGAAAATGGGGAAACCCTAGCAACCGCAATGTGGAACCAAAATGGGTAAAATAATTTGATATGTGCATAATGTAAAGCTATATGGAATGTGATAGAGTTGGAAAAAAATATTAAGGTTAAGGATTTGGATATTAGGATGAATCACAAAGTGGCGGTGGAGATTATTGAAAGCAAACAGGAAAGTATACATGAGGTGGGTAGCATTATCCAAAGTAAGGAAAAGTATGATAGGAAAGGTAAGTCGCAATTGGATAAGGAAATCACCTAGATGGGTAGGATAACCACACAAGACGAGGAAAGGGATGTTGGTGTGATAATGATCATTAGAGTAAAAGATAATGTCAAATGGAGCTTAGGAATACAAAAAAACTCACATAGAGGCATTGGTGGAAAAAATTATCAAAAACCTAGAAAATTTTAGAAAATGAGCTATAACTCGTGTCAGCAAATGTAACAAACAACAATAGAGCCTACTACTTGACCAAAACGGCTACAGTGGGAAAAATACGTGATATGTATGGAAATTGGGCCATAACCCAAATGGAATAAAATATAAGGGACAATGTCCTTTTAAAAAATTGGTTTTAAGAATGACATATTAGTAAAAGAAAAAAATGGATCGGGCATTTAATTCTGAATATTTTACCATCCATAAAATATGCAAATAATTTTAAAAGTTGTTTTGTTCTGGAATCATAATTAGATGTAATCGATTGATGTAGAATCTCAAACAATTGGTGTTAATCTCTTATGCAATGGCGTGGGGTGAACCTACAAGGTCAGCACTCAAATCCAAGTCAGTACAAGATTCCAGATGAGTGTTGTGAGAAGTGGAGATCTAAAAGTGTACCTTATATTTAGTGTGATATGACCTTTATACCCTGGGTCGTGTGGAATGTATTTGAGTTGGTTTGGGCCTCAGCGAGTTCGGCCTTTGGCTAGCCCAGAACAATCTCCCCTAAGGCTTCTTTGGGCACTGGGGATCTGGAGAAGCCTTTAGTGGTCATATCCAGCATTTACTAATGTTGTTTGGTTCAAACTAGAATTTAAACGCTTGGAGTCATTTTAAAAATTAGTGGGAAACAAGCACATTAAATTCATTTCCATAATTGAAACATTTCATTGCTTCCTTCTAATAGGTGGACAAATGTGACTAGTTAGGGCATGAAGATGTTTGTAGTGCACTCGAGTTTATTTGCATTTACAAGAGAAATTTCAACAGTTGATTTTGTAGCTCTCTTTTACACCTGATCTGGCTCATTCAATCTTTTTGCCTATATATAGGAGGAATTGAGCACCGAGGGAACTTTTCACAATCCTTGATATTAATGTTCATTCATAACCACTCTTGTTAGCAAGTGTGTTATTTTCTTCCTTTATGAAAGCATTTATCAGCAATTGTAGATTTTTTATCAAAATTTCTTCCTTTCTTCATTACTCCCCTTTATCAACATTGTATATTTAGGTACCCTTCTCGACACAAGATTTTCCCTTCAACATTTCCTATTTTCTGATCAAGATGAGTGGTATCCCTAATCATACAATGAGTGATTCTGAGAGTGACATTTCTTTTGTTGTGGGAATGGACATATCCCTTGACTCTCATTTACCTCCCCTTGATTGTGATCGTGTGGGCCGTAAATTTATATCCATGACCAATGATTCTAATTCGAAAAGGGTATATGGGATCTCCCTTGATGAGAAAGCTTATTCATTTGACTCTTTTGAGGCTTTCCTATCAGATGGTCATGGAGAGGAAGATCGCACTGAGGTCCTTATGCCCCATCCCATTTTGAATAATGCATAAATACAAGCTACTAAGTCAAGGAGATAACATGTTGAAGATTTTGTTTAGGCACTATGCCAAAACTGCTTTTAGACAACACACCATAGACAATGCTTTTTTACCAAAGTGTTGCTATATGTCCCGATAAAAATTTAAAATTTAAAACTATATACATTAAACAACGCTTTAAAAAAAGTGCTGCCTAAAGTTGAGAAAAAGCGCCGCCTTAGGTTCACAATAGAAAGCGTTTTAAGAAAGTGCTGCCATATGCTTATATTAGAGAGCCCTTTAAAAAAGTGCAGCCATAAGCCCAACATTAGAAAGCGCTTCCATAGGCTCAACATTAGAAAGCGCTTTAGAAAAGCGTTGCCATATGCCCAACAATAGAAAGCGTTGCTAAAGCCACACTTAAGAAAGTGCTTTCTAAAAGCACTGCCTAAGGTTAATTAAAATTGAAATTAAAAAATACATTCTAGGTTTTCCTCTTTATTACTTTCTATTTTATTTTTCTCCCATCCAACATTCACGAAATACCTCCACCCTCCGCCTTCACCGAAAATAGAAGAAAGTTGTGCCTTCACCCTCCTCCTCCGATTGTGCCGTCGTTCCACCCTCCGTCTTTGCCTCTGCACGCCTCTTCGCCCCCGCCCTTGGTTTCTGGGTATCCACCCTCCGCCAGCACCAAAAATAGAAGAAAGTTATGCCTCTAGTTTTGCTGAAGAGTGCTTCCAAGAATCCAAGCTCACATTAGGTTAGCTTCTGGTTTACATAATTTGCTTAAGAATCAAAAAGTAGGGTTTAAGAATTTATCAATTTATTTTGGTTTGGGTGATAATCAATTTGTTGAAGTTGATTTTGATAACATTGTTAGGATTTTAATGTTGAAGTTGATATTGATGACATTTTTAGTGTTTTAGTGTTGAGGTTGATATTATTGATGACACTGTTAGTGCTTTAGTGTTGAAGTGGACATTGATGACATTGTTAGTGTTTTAGTGTTGAAGTTGATAATATTGATATTTGATTTGTCTTATACCATTATTTTTATTGAATGAAACTTTAAAATTGAGTTGAAAACTTTAAATAAATTTTTGTTTGTATCATGGTCTTTGGTATAAATTTGTGAATTTATAATGATGGGTTATAAGGGATTCTTGAGAACTAATAATTGTGGACCTAACGACACTAAAATTAGAACCCATTTAGAGTGTCGGGGGTAGGTTCGATATAGTTTCTTAGATCAAACGCAACATACAATATTAAAGTTGATGAACTATCCATGAGGAGAGTGACATTGGTGAAGTCGGTCAATACAATCAAGTACAAGTGGGTGGTTACAAAAGTGGTGGGGACCCCTATCCATTATGAATACCGATACATATATATCTGGTGTTGATATCATGATCGACAACCATTTAGATTAGCCAATTCTTCTCGTGGACTTGGAAAAAGGGATATTGTTGTACCCAAAAAATTTCCCTCTCACTTATCAAGATTTTACTCACAAGATCTCCTCGGGCTCAAGACTGCACTAAGGTTTGATCAGCTCAAGACACCTCCTCAAAAACTGATGGACAAAATTAGGGTTTGAGTTTGCACCTGGATTTTTGAACTTACAAGGTCCCATGTGACTTTCATGGATCATTATGGACCCTCAAGATCACTCATGTCAAGTTTCAAGCCTTGGATCACTTTTTGGCTCAGTCAATTGTGCAGTTGACCTAAAAATGAGTTGTATTGGGAAAAAAGTCAACTACGGCCAATTTATAGTCAAAATTCATAATTATTGATCCACATTAACATTTTAGACACATATGTATCATTTTATCAAGTTTGGATCATAATTCCTCAATAAATTTGATCAAATCCCCAAAAGGGCAAGATGGTCAAAATAAGGGTTTTGACTCAAAAAGGGCAATTTTTGATTTTTTACCTAGCAAATGGTCAATTGGTTTAAGAAATGAACTCAAGAGCCCAACTGCATCATTTTTACCTAATGACATGGTTCAAAACATTGCAAGTCCATTGGATTGACAGATGAATTTTGCAGTCAACTGATCAAAAGTCAATTTTATACTAAAAAGTTAAACTTTGACTTTTTGGTCAAATTCAAGTGCCAAGGATCACAATTCATCAAAATGTGTCAAAATATGAAACTTATTCATCAAGAAATCAAAAAATCAAGATTTCATTTTGAAAAGTCTAAATTTCTAAACTTAGAAATTTTTCTAAGTGTTGGAAATTTCATATTTTTTTTCATAACTTTGAGCCAAAATTTCACCATGATGCAAGATGATTCAAGAGAAACTATTAGAACAAAGTTTGAATCTACTACCCTATGTTTAAGTTTTGATGATAATAAAATGAAAAGATATATTATTTATATGATTCATGTATGAACTATTTGCTGCCTAAATTATTACGTTCTGACTTGCAGATACTCTGATAGGTATAAGCAAGATCGCACCTAATCAGCATCAGAAATTTGGTTCTTGACATCAGCATCAAAAGTTGATATATCAGAATACCAGAATCAGAAGATCAACTCACGAGTATGCTGAAGCTTGATGAACAGAACTGCGCTCAACACTCTGATAAAGAAAACAACAGTTCATCAACAGTTAAGCAGAGTCAGAATGAGCCAAGCCAGAACATGCATTAAGTAAGCAACGGTATTGTGCATTGAAAGCAAATTAATACCAACGGCCTCATTCCAGACAAGATCTGCTCAATAAGGAAAGTTTGTTATTAGCATTGAATCAAGAATATTGCTCCAACGTTCAACATCTCAGTGCTATATAAACAAGACTATGAAGATTGAATTGGCTAATGCTCTCCAACTCTTTACACGCCTAAAAGCTGATCATAATCTTCCTTCTCTCAGTTTGCTAAACACTACACATCTCCTTCTCAATCATTGTTTAGCAATCTAGTCTCATAAGCTTAATTTGTGTATACATCACAATTGTGATACAGTTTTGTAGAAAACATTCATACACTTAGATTTATCTTCTTTGTAAGAAAGTGTTTCCTTGACAAACCGGGTTGTGGTTTGCATCAAGAAGGCTTTAGCAGTTGTTAAAGCAGTTTGTAATATTCAGTTGAATATAGTGGATTAAGACCTCATTGGATAGAGGCGAAATCACCTTGACGGGTGGACTGGAGTAGTTTGAGATCAAACGAACCAGGATAAAAATATCTTGTTCATTGCATTGATTTTCAGTTTTACAATTCAACCCCCCCTTCTTGTGTTTTTCACTTCTTCAGAAACTTCCAAAATGAAAGTTGTATATCTCCATGAAATCTACAACTTTTCTTTACACAACTCCTTCCAAAAATGCTTGGATCTCAAGTTATAAGTTTATGAACATGTGGTCATGAAACTAAACACTTAGTGAAATTTTGCCCTAATTTGGTCAGGATTTTGACCTAACTTCATGGCACTTTTTCATATAGTTACAAGGGGAATATTCAAAAGCAATTAAAATATGGGTTGTAGAGAACATTGCAAGATTTACAAAATGTCCAAGAACTCCTTGAGATCATTCTCGAGGAGGGAGAATCTAAGAGATGAATTTAGGGTTTTGTCACTTGAATTACAAGTCATTTTTGATGAACACATGAACCAAATCCATGCTAGGCTGCATAATCCTTGCTTTGCATGCCTCAAACTTGTTTGTCACTCCATAATTAATGGTTTATACAACTGATTATGCCCTTATCAAAGTGTTTCAAGCATTGTCCAAATCAATTTTCCATTTTAGGGAGAAAGTAACATATCCATTCTTGTAAAGCAAACTTTATGCACAAAGTCAGCTTCTTGAGCTCCCAACTTGTTTTTCTTGATTACACTACATCCACAAAGTCAAAAGCATTGTGTTTAAAGTGGTTAATAACTCTATGAACCAAGTACAATGCATCGAAACTTGAATTTCTAAAAAAAAATCACATGTTATACATAAACATGTAAATTTGAATTCTGATCAACTAGAGCATTCCAAACTTGTTACTTATAAACAAAGTAACTATTTGTGAGCTAGAGGACGAGCTTGAGCACCCTGAAATACACCAAAACTCTCTCAAATCAGAAATTTCCCAAAGACTCCATTGTTGCACAATTACTGACCTTGAACCTCAAACTCACATTTTTGTCATGCGTTTCTTGGCCTTTTAGTTTCTAAAGCTTCCTTACATCAAGTGTAACTTATCCCTGTACCTGTTTCATTTCTGTAACATCATTTACCCTGTCTTCCATAACCAAAAACAAAGTATTACAGTTGGACTTCTCCAAGTCATTTAAGCCACTCTTAACTCAAGCAAACCATTGCATTAGTTTCCTAGGACCTCAAGGAAGCTAACCTGATCATCACCATCACTTGAAACAAGCTCAAACTCCAAACACGATTTCCAGTTTTGAGGTAAGTTTTCTCAACTTGGAACTCTTCATACAACATCATCAATAGTTTATTTGTGAATAAAACATGTAGATATCATTGCCCTGAAGCTAACCATGTCCTTAGTTTCCATTAATTTTGCTTGAGCTTAGAGAATTTTGAAACTGAAACTTCTGAAATTTTTAGGGTTCAGATTAGGGCCATTAAAATTCTTGCTTATATTTGATCTATAGTTTTAATAATTTACATTTCTGGAATCGTGAGAAAATTTGCTACAAGTTTCATGTTTACAGTTTTCATTTTTGATGAGAAATGAGCAAGTTACAGTAGGTCTGGCTGAAGGTTAAAGATGAAGTCTTCAAAACACGTTTTGCCTTACATATTTATTGTTTCATTTGTATTAACGGATGTATAACCACCCCAGTGGTAGAAGTGCGTGCCTTTAACCTATGGGACCTGGGTTCGAGCCCCAGCGGTACCCTTTTTCATTTTTTCACATTTTTCTGATTTTGTTTGTTTTTTTTGGCAGGCGCTGGGCCCCTTTGGGCCTGGCTTGTTTTTTTGTTTGTTTTTGCTCACTAACCTCCCTGTTTCCTCTTGGCACCCCGTGCTCCAAGTTATTTATTTATTTCATTTTTAGTTTCTTAAATACATTTTTTTTCTAAATACTAAAAATCATAAAAATACAAAATAATGATATATTTATATTTTGAATTATTTTATTCTATTTTTCCATAAAAAATATTTTTATTATTATACTTTATTTATTTTTATTAAGTAAATCTTGTAAACTTAATTAATATTATGTTTTTATTTATTTACTTTTCACACCATTTAAAATACATTATTTTATATATAAAAAAGACTAAAAATAATTTATAATGCTATAAATATTTTCAAGATAAAAATACCAAAAACATTTTTCTTAAACTTATTTCCTTTTAATTAACTAAATAGAATTAGGGTTTTATTCAAAAATATTTTCTTAATAAATTCAAACTTAAATAACTATTTTCTTTATTTAATTAGGTTAGGACAAAATCTTTTTTTTCATGAAAACTAAACAAAATTCATTTTCTCTACATTTTGCATCCTTGTACATTTATTCAATTTTATACTTTGTATTTATACAACTCCTTGTATATTCATATCAATTCAATATTGTTGTAATAGACTAATTAGGTTTAAATTCTTGCAATCCCCATTCATGAATTTGTACACCCCACCTCCCCACAAATGTTGTAATAGCGTAGTAATTTTAAATTTCGCAATTTATCGCTTTTATATAACATG
This sequence comes from Vicia faba, assembly GCA_948472305.1. Taxonomy (NCBI): domain Eukaryota; kingdom Viridiplantae; phylum Streptophyta; class Magnoliopsida; order Fabales; family Fabaceae; genus Vicia; species Vicia faba. The sequence continues at coordinate 878,720,161 of OX451739.1, forward strand.
CTAGTAATTAGGGTTTGTATGGAAAGACTAAAACCAATGCTTAGAAAACCCTAATTCAAGACAAAAACAAGCATGAAAACAATACACTTGCACACAAGCACCCCTAGGGTTATTCCACTTGGTTTCCTTATACAAAATGGTCATATTACGCATGTAAGGTATCTTAGTAAAAACAAGTAAATACAAGATCATAGTCCTTCGATGACGCTATCTAAGTTGCCTTACAAATGATCTTAGTCCCTCAAAAAGAATGCTAAGATATCTTGCAACATTGCTAATCATGGTTATACGATGACCCAAGTCTGTCCCGTTTATACCCAAAGATAGGGTTGCTTACCAAATCAATGGTAAGACAACAATGTCAAAGGAAAAGAAAATGAACAAGAAAGACATTTGAGTAGGTAGATTACTCCTAATTACTTGATCCATTTCAAAACAAACATCCTTGCTATTTTCACAACAAACACTTACACTTTCAAACATCTTACAAACTTGAAAACATTTTCAAAAGATCAACATCTTTGTATACATTCTTACAAACGAGAATCATTACAAAGATTGCCTAAACAATGACCTCTTTACAAAATACTTTCAAAAACCACACAAAGCACAATTTCAAACAAAAGCAAGTGATCTAGCAAGTAACTAAGAGCCCGTGGAAAACCATGGATGAAAAGGGTGCTAATACCTTCCCTTTTCATAATCTACCCCCCAAACTCAAGAAATAATCTCAAAGGTCTTTCCTATGCTTTTTCACCTTTCCTTTTGGATAAAAGAAAAGTCGGTGGCGACTCTTGCTAATCGCAACATTTGTGATAAAACGCAAAACACCCAAGTCAGTTCTCCCACCGTATCACAGAACTAGCGACTCTGCTGGGGAAAATTTTAAAAGTGGGGTTACCTTAGGGCTAGATCACATTTATTTCCTTTCATTGTCTGACTTGTATGCTTTACATTTTGGTTTTTTGTTTAGGTTTGAATCCTCTACCCGGATTTGGGATACCTTATAGGTAAGTAGCAATACATTATGGAAACTGTGCGGGGTATACCGACATGGTCTAAGAAATAGATTCGTTAGTGCGAAATATTTGTGGGTACCGGTAGCCTTTGAGTTAATCAAAGAGAATACGGGGCCGCTGAGTGATGTCATAAAGCACTAATGAACTTCTAGAACATTTACTTGACCAACTTGGCCTTTAGGATGTAGTGAGATGACCGGCTTTGGTGCAGTCCAATGTTGGTAGATACTCGATATTACACTCATTGAGGTTTGGTTTCTTGGGATATTTCCGTCGCCATTAAAGAGGTTTGTGCTGAAACAATGACCAAGGAAACAATCCAGTGATATTGAGCTCCTTAGAACCCGGTTACTATTACTAGGACAGGTTGAGCCAACTAAACTTCAAGAGGGTATTTACCTATAAGACTCCATGCAAGCCTAAACTTAAGGACTTGTTTTCTTTGTTTGTATATACATACTTGTACATAACATCATGAAGATCATAACATCATACACATTCACTAACCATTTCAAGGATTTTGGGATTCATCTTTGTTCTTGTTTTGTAGGATATGGATTCTCTTCGCAGGAAAACTATTCAAGTCAACCTTGTAAGGATCCCTCCACAACTTAAGGAGCTAGCTTCAAGGATTCCTGAAAACTCTCCATTCACCGAGAGACATGGTCGCCTACTCAACTTGGTCACCTACAACACAGATGAGGACATGATGAAGGTGCTCTTTCAGTTCTTTGATCCTTTACACCATTGCTTCACATTTCCTGACTATCAACTTGTGCCTACTTTGGAAGAATTCTCCCGACTCTTGAGAATTCCCATTATCAATCAACTACCTTTCAACGGTACGAAAATAGATCCAAAGCCGGAAGAGATTGCTCAAGCTCTACACTTGCACTCATCTGATGTCACAACTTATTAGGAAACAAGGAGTGGTGTTAAGGGTTTCCTAGCAAAGTTCTTGTTTGAGAAAGCCCAAAACTATTGGAATTCCTTGGATTCGCAAGCCTTTGAGGAAATTGTGGCTCTCCTCATCTATGGGATGGTTTTGTTTCCAAATCCTGACCAACTCATAGATGTGAACACCGTCAAAATATTCATATCCCGTAACCCGGTGCCTACATTTCTAGGGGATATCCTACACTCTTTTCACACTCGCACAATGAGGAAAAGAGGTGTCCTTATGTGTTGCACTCCTCTCTTGGAAAGATGGTTTATTTCACATCTTCCCCAATGTGTATTAAAGAATGAGCAAGGTTCAAGGTGGTCACAAAGTTTGATGACGCTCAAACATTCAGACATCCATTGGTGCTCCCGATCCATAGAGAATGTTACTATTGTCGACTGTTGTGGGGAATTTCCTAATTTCCCTTTACTTGGCATTAGGGGAGGTATCACCTACAACCCCTACTTAGCTTTAAGACAGTTTGGTTATGCCCGAAGGGATCACCCGCACGAGATGCTGATTCAAGGTTTGGTATTTGACTACGACAATCAAGGTCTTCGCCAGAGATTTATCCGAGCTTGGAGGATGTTAAATAAGGTATATAGCAAGACTTTGGGGAACAACAATTCCACCCTCTTGAGCCTTACCTCAAGTGGGTACAAGCTCGTGCTCAAAGTCTGATGATGCCTTATCCTTCTATTCTCCCGGTAATTATTGAGCCTATCATGGAAGGAGATGTTCCATACAGTATCCTACATCCTGACATGCCCATCTCTCTTGAAGACTTACAAAGAGATTGGATACAACTCAAGGGGGAGCGAGATACTTTTGAAGCCCAATTCTACGCAAGCGAGAAGAAGGTTTTGGAACTCACTAGGCTACTTCACGAGGAGCAGACTCTGAATGCCTACATTGCACCAAAGAGGATGCGTACTACCTTTCTATCTTAGAGTTTCTTGTATTTGTTTTGCCCAAGAAGGCATTGATGTACTCAAAACTTTAAATTATTAATATAACGTGTGTTTCCTTTTTGTCTAAAACAAATTTGAATTTTAAAATCCTTGAAATCATTGCATACGCATTTATCATTCATCATAACATAAACATGTTTCTTGCAACAAGTCTCCTCATCTCTTTACTGTTTATTTCAGTAAGATGGATCTCGAGCAAACGGTTAAGGACCTCCAAGCTCAGAATTCACAATTTCAACAATTGTTCTTAACTCTGGCCAAAGGACAAGAAGAGTTGAAGACCTTGCTGGTGGAAGAGAAGAAAAAGAAGACGAAGAAAATAACCAGAATTCTGAACATGGGAAGAAGATTCCAAGGGAAGACAAGAAGGGCCTTAGACTTTGCTATGACATCTGGTGAGAAAGACAATCAAGATGGGAAGGGCAAGGAAACAGTTGTTCAGTCTAATTCAGAAGAGGAAGAGGAAGAAGAAGACTATTCTAAAGAACAATACCCTCCAGCTGACGACAAGTATAAGCATCTAGAAGAGCGGTTGAATGCAATGGAAATCCAAAAAGTGCCTGGCTTGGACTTTGAGGAATTAGGGTTAGTGTCAGGGATTGTCATTCCTCCCAAATTCAAAGCACCTGTGTTCGCCAAATATGACGGAGTTTCATGCCTTAAAATGCATCTCCGGTCCTATGTGAGGAAAATCAAACCCCATACCACTGACAAAGATTTATGGGTACACTTCTTCCAAGACAGTCTGTCTGGAACTCAACTCGATTGGTTTTATCAGTTAGAAAGAGCCAATGTCCATAACTGGGAAGATCTTGCTGCAGCCTTTTACAAATAATACTAGTACAATGCTGATCTTGCGCCTACCCGTGCTCAACTCCAGAGTATGGCCATGGTTTCAAATGAAGGCTTCAAGGACTATGCGCAAAAATGGAGAGATTTGGCCGGAAGATATCAACCTCCTCTATCTAAAATAGAATTAGTAGACATGTTTTTGTGCACCTTGTCTGGTACATTCTTCAATCACCTAATTGGGAGTTCATCGGTAGGTTTTACTAAACTAATATTAACCGGAGAAAGGGTAGCAGCCAGAATAAAAAGTGGAAAGATTCAAAAGGATGCATCCTCCGCTGTTGTAAGGAAGCCATTTATTGGAAAGAAAGAAGTGGTTGTTGTTTATCCTCAGAGAAATCAATATAAGTCCGAACGTCGTCCAATGGTAGGGGCTGTTATGATTCCTAAACCTGCGCCTGATCAACAAAGAAACAATCAGCTAAGAATGGAAAGACCATTCAGACAATTCACCAGAATTAACATGACCTTATCTCAAGCATTGACACACTAGCTAAGATCCAACCTAGTGACTTTGAAAGAGGCTCCAACGAACCCTAACACAACATCTCCTCACTATCATCCTAATGCCCGCTGCGCATACCATTATGAGAGTCCCGACCATGATACTAATAATTGTTGGGCTCTAAAGAACAAAGTACAAGACCTCCTTTAAGCCAAAGAGATTGAATTCGATGCGCCAGAAAAGCCCAATGTCATTTTTGCCCCTATGCCCAAACACGGCCATAATGCCAACGCCATTGAGGAAGATATGTTTGTTACTTCAGTTGATGAACTTATGAACCCACTCCTGACCATAAAAAAGAACTTATTGAATTCCAGTGTTTTCCTGGGTTGTGATGAAAGATGTCATTTCTGTTTGTCCTCACCAGCCAGCTGTCCTTTGTTGAAAGCAGGCGTTCAATGCCTAATAGATAATAAGGAAATTTTGTTCGAAAAGACTTATGTTCCACCTGTTTCTTATAATGATGTTTCCATCGTGACCATTTCCGACAATTCTTCCAGGGTCTCCACCAAAAGACACGTTAGAATTACATCAGTTCCAAAAGTAGCTCCTTTGATAATTACAATGTCTGGACCGGTCCTATATTTGTCAGACAAAACCATACCATGGAATTATGGAGGGGATGTCTACTACCACGGTATCAAGCAATATTGGCCAGCTACCAAAGATTCAAGTTATGAGAAGATTGACTCCGATGTCAGTAATATTGCAGGGACTAGCAAGATTACCCGAAGCGGAAGGATATTCTCTCCAAAAATTTCTCCCCCAAAAGCAGTTTCTGGACCCGTAATCATTCATGCTGTTGTTGTTGCTCCTCCAAAGTTTATTTCTAGTCCCACAATCATCTCCACCAATGTTCCAACTGACAAAGCTGTTACAATCCCTGCTATCACCCCCACTGGAATTCCTGCTGCTGAGTCAACTGAGACTCGAGGTAAAAGTATTCTGATTGAGCCTGTCCGGACGAAGGCGTAATCATTGGCTATTCCTGAGACCTCCCGAAAAGAGATGAAGGAAATTTTGAAGATCATAAAAAGAAGCGACTACGATGAAGTTGAGAAACTGGGGAAAACTCCATCCAAAATTTCCATGCTGGCTTTACTACTATGTTCTGAGGCGCATGCAAAGGCCTTGGTAAAATTCCCGAAGACTGCTCATGTACCCCAAGAAACATCTGCCGACCAGTTCCAAGACTGCGTAGCCAGTTTAACTGCAGATAATGGTTTAGGTTTTTCGGATGTTGATTTAACGCCAAGAGGGAGGAAGCATAACAAGGCATTGTATGTCTCAGTCGAGTGGAGGGGCATAACTCTGGCTCATGTCTTGGTTGACACTGGCTCATCTCAGAATGTATTGCCTAAAAAGGCTCTTGATAGGCTTTACTGCGAGGGATTGACATTGAAGCCAAGTAACATAGTAGTGAGGGCCTTTGACAGCTAAAAAATGATGGTGCATGGGGAAAGGGATATCCCCATAAAAGTTGGACCCCAAACATTTGACTTAACTTTTTATGTAATGGATATCCGCCCTTCGTATTCATGCTTGCTAGGACGACCATGGATTCATAATGTTGGCGCTGTTACTTCTATGTTACACCAAATGCTGAAGTATCCGATTCAAGGGAAGATTATCACCGTTCATGGAGAAGAAGAGTATATGATCAGCCATCTCAATTCCTTCAGATATGTGGAGTTAGATGGCGAATTTATTGAAACTCCATTCCAACACTTTGAGGAAGTCCCGCAAGATGTGGAAGTAACCAGGGCTGTTCCCAAGATCACAAGGCCTCCACTCAAGATGTCATATTTGAAGGATGCAAAGGGAGTGATAGAAGAAGGTGGGTGCACTATCTGGGGACAACTCCCAGATATCCCATACAAATCTGACAAGTTTGGCCTAGGTTTCACTTCAAGTGCTCAGAAGGCTGTACGTCGCGCTCATGCTGGAGGACCACCCCTGAAGATCAGCAACCGTGAAGTAAACGCGATAGAGGATGATGAAGATGGCTGTAACCTGGAGGAGTGGATCTTCCCAACTGTCAGTGGAGGGCTCAGCAATTGGGAGGCTAGATATTTTGTCCCGATCACTTTTATCCCACAGTAATTTGTCTTTACATTTTGTTGGATCTGTAATATTAAAACAATTCAGACTCTCAAAACCTTGTTTCTTACCCGAGGAACAATGGTCCATTTGTAAGGGTTATTATCTCATTTTCATATGGCATCAATGAATCATGGAAGTTTTTGCATACAAACTTTGTGCTCATTGTTTTTCCTTTTTACATTTTTCATTTCTTTCAAAGATAGTTATACCCTTACACACACTCAGATTCACAATGCAGGTCTACATCCATTCGGGATCCCATGGGTAATAATTCTGCTATGACCTTCGATGACTCGGAAAATCTAATCTACCAAGCCGAAGATGAAGGTGAGGAAGATTGTGAAGTACCAGGGGAGCTTGCCAGGTTACTACTACAAGAGGAGAGAACCATTCAGCCCCACGAGGAACCAGTGGACACCATCAATATAGGTACCGAAGAAGACAAAATAAAAGTCAAGGTGGGTGCCAATCTGGAACCCAGTGTCAAGGAATGTCTGATTCAATTGCTACACAAGTATGTTGAGGTCTTTGCCTAGTCGTATGAAGATATGCCAGGACTTGATGCAAATATTGTGGTACATCGTCTACGTACAAAAGAGGGTTGCCCACCAGTAAAACAAAAGGTCTGTCGAATGCGACCAGATATGTCAGAGAAGATTAAAGAAGAAGTCATTAAGCAATTCAATGCTGGATTCTTGGCCATCACCTCCTATCCGCAATGGGTTGCCAATATTGTTCTTGTGCCCAAAAAGGACGGCAAGGTACGAATGTTCGTGGACTACATAGATTTGAATAGGGCAAGCCCTAAGGATGATTTCCCACTCCCCCATATTGATATTCTAGTTGACAATACGGAACAACACAAGGTGTTTTCCTTCATGGATGGTTTCTCAGGTTACAACCAAATCAAAATGGCGCCTGAGGACATGGAGAAGACAACCTTTGTCATACAATGGGGCACATTATGCTACAAGGTTATGCCATTCGGACTGAAGAATGCTGGGGCAACCTATCAGCGTGCCATGGTAGCTCTATTTCACGATATGATACATCACGAAATAGAGGTCTATGTGGACGACATGATAGCTAGATCTCAAACAGAAGAAGAGCATCTCGATCATTTATAAAAACTATTTGAGAGATTAAAGAAGTACAAACTGAGGTTAAACCCAAATAAATGCACATTTGGAGTAAGGTCTAGTAAAATCTCAGGCTTTGTCATCAGCAATAAAGGTATTGAAGTAGATCCCGCCAAGGTGAAAGCGATACAAGAGATTCCCGCTCATCGTACTGAGAAGGAAGTCAGAGGATTCTTGGGACGTTTGAACTGCATTTCCAGATTCATTTCTCACCTAGCAGCTACTTGTGAACCAATCATCAAACTACTAAAGAAAGATCAGGTAGTCAAGTGGAATAATGAATGCCAAACTGCTTTTGACAAGATCAAAGAGTACCTGCAAGAGCCTCCTGTGTTGATGCCACCAGTTGAGGGGAGACCATTGATCATGTATCTGACTGTTTTGGAAAATTAAATGGGGTGTGTGCTGGGGCAGCATGACGAGTCTGGCCGAAAAGAGCATGCTATTTATTAACTGAACAAAAAGTATACCGAATGTGAAACAAGATATTCACTGCTCGAGAAAACTTGCTGCGCTCTAGCATGGGCTGCTCGCCGGCTAAGACAGTATATGCTGACCCATACTACCTTGTTGATATCTAAAATGGATCCAATAAAATACATCTTCGAGAAACCTGCACTCTCTAGGAGAATAGCGAGATGGTAGATGATCCTAACAGAATATAACATACAGTATACTACCCAGAAGGAAATAAAGGGCAATGTACTAGCTGATCACCTTGCTCACCAAGTTATGGAAGACTACCAATCCATGAAGTTCGAATTCTCGGATGAAGATTTCATGATGGTAAACAACTGTGAAGAACTCATGCCATATGACAGACCTGAACAAGGATCCCGATGGACCCTGGTTTTTGATGGGGCATCTGACGCACTCGGAAATGGTATTGGTCCTGTGGCTTGCTGTATTTGTTGGTAAACCCGTCTTGCTTCGGGAGTTCATACCACTTGGTCATGTAGATAGTTTCCACGTCTAGTTTCGGGCATTAATCTTTGACCTGTTGTGCATAAGTTGATAATATTCGTCTGTCTGTGAACTCAACCTAGAAATGTAAGGTCAGTTTCATGCAATGTCATGATGTATGAATTGCATGATGTTCTCAAAATAAATAAGATTGTGATATCTGGATTTGTGCTGCATATGCAATGATGTTTGTAAAATGATGTATGAATGCAATGTATGAACGTGTCAGTCATTCCACTGCTGTATTGTTGAACTAGGGAAAATGAATCCCTGATTGTTGTTGGGGATGGAGAATATAGATCTTCAAATTTGTTGGAGTTGAAACATTGGGACATAAACTTCCGTTGTTAGAGAAATAAACTCTATTGGGGAAGGGAAACTCCGTAAACTGCTTGGGGATTTTGTGGAAATCCTGCTAGGGAATCTTGAGAAGCTTGGCGACTTCACTGGGGAATTTTTTGTTGGAGCATTAATTTGGAGATTTTGCTCTGTCGGGGAGATGAGAACTTGACCTTGTAGTAGGATGTCTCTACCTCTGTACCTGCTGGAGAAGGTATCTGCTGGAGGAACTATCTGCGGTGATTTTGTGGATGGCCCTTAGGCATTATCCCGTTTCTTAAAGTCATTAGTAACTGTCTTTCTGTTTTTGATGCACATATTTGTAAACAGTAATCACATTCAAATGTATATGTTCAAAAATATTCACAAGACGTTTTCTTAAACAAAACAGAAAAATAAAAACAAATAGTTTTGTATTTTCAAAGGAATAACTTTGTATTAACTTAAAGAAGCGTTTTTGTTCAAGGAGACGAACATCCTAGTAAGAGAATGTTGTCGTAAGATTAAACTTTACAAAGTAGCATACAAAGAAAACAACTTATGTGTAATAATCCCATTGGGTTCCCGTTATGCTATTGCCTTTATGTCTTTGAGCGTCTCATCTCTTTCGCTGCTTGTCCGAAGCTGATTGGATCGATTAATACCGTTTGAGCTTGATAGTTTATACTGAAGATTGGCTGTAAGGTGATCCAACGGGACATAGTTATATTCTTTAAATCCCTAACTTTTGCCTGGACCGCCCTTTCAGGTTTTCAGTCCATCGGGATACCCTTTTTTTCCCAAGTTGTCTTTTCAGGTTTTCGACTTGTCGGGTGTACAGATCTTTTTATGTATATCCCTAATTTTTGCTCGAACCCTTTTGGTTCGCCAGGATGCCCTTATTTTGGCCTAGGCCAGTCAACCTAGAGGGTCTTTGTTCATTCGTGTTATCTTTTAACTACGTCTGCATTTACAGGGTGCGGAAGGTCGTCACCATCCATAGTGGTTAAAATCATGGCTCCACCAGAAAATATGTTCTTGATCATAAATGGTCCTTCGTATGTGGGAGTCCATTTGCCCCTGGGATCACCTTGTGGTAGGATAATGCGCTTGATTACCAGATCACCGGCCTGATATACTTGACGTCTGACCTTCTTGTTAAATGCTTTGATCATACATTTTTGGTACATCTGACCATGGCAGACAGCCGCGAGCCTCTTCTCGTCAATCAGGTTTAATTGGTCAAGTCGAGTCTGTACCCATTCGTCTTCATTCAAAACTGTGTCCTTCATGATTCTCAAGGAAGGTATTCGAAATTCAATGGGTAGGATAGTCTCCATACTGTGTACCAAAGAGAAAGGAGTTTCCCCTGTTGATGTACGTATTGTGGTGTGGTAACCATGAAGAGCAAATGGTAACAACTCGTGCCAGTCTTTATATGTCATCGTCATCTTTGGTATGATCTTTTTGATATTTTTATTAGCATCTTCTACAACTCCATTCATCTTCTGCTGGTAAGGAGAAGAGTTATGATGCTGGATCTTGAATTGCATGCAGAGCTCGATGATCATAGTATTATTAAGATTGGTACCATTATTCGTAATGATTCTTTCTGGAATATCGTACCGATAAATAAGGTTATGTCTGATGAACCGAGCCACAATGTTCTTCATAATGGAAGCGAATGAGGCTGCCTCAACCCACTTCGTGAAATAGTCAATGGCGACGAGGATGAAGCGGTGCCCATTAAAAGCTGTAGGTCTAATCTCTCCAATCATATTGATGCCCCATATTGCAAATGGCCAGGAAGAAGTCAAGACGTTTAGAGGAACCAGAGGCATATGTACTTTATCAGCATAGATCTGGAACTTGTAACAAGTCTGCGAATGCTGATAACAATTTGCTTCCATAGTGGACCAATAGTATCCTACCTGTAGGATCTTTTAGCCATTGTGTTCCCACTGGAATGAGTGCCGAAGGTACCTTCATGTAAATCAGCCATAATATTTTCTGCCTCACTCTTGTCTATACACCGAAGCAAGGTAGAATCGTGGTTGAGCTTGTAGAGGATCACGTTACTAAGAAAGAACTTGGTAGAGAACCTTCTTAGGAACTTCTTATCATTGATCGAAGCTCCCTCAGGATACTCTTGGGCTTCAAGATATCTTTTAATTTCATGGAACAATGGTTTATCCACTACTTCTTCAGTACCAATCTCGTAATAGTATGCAGGTTCATCCATCCTTTCAATAGTGATCTGAGGAGCTTCATTATCCCACCTGAATTTGAACATGGATGACATTTTAGCTAGCGCGTCCGCTAGTTAATTTTACTCTCGTGGGAAATTCTCAAAGGTAATTTCTTCAAAGTATGGAATCAATGCTAACACATGCTCTTTGTAAGGGATAAGATTAGGATGCTTTGTGTCCCATTCTCCTTTAATTTAACTGATTACTAAGGCCGAGTCTCCAAATACACTTAAGAACTTTATCCTCAAGTCGATGGCAACTTTGAGACCCATAATACATGCTTCATATTCGGCCATATTGTTGGTACAATTGAAACATAGCCTGGAAGTGAAAGGAGTATGACAACCTTTAAGAGATATGATCACATCCCCGATGCCATTGCCAAGAGTGTTGGAAGCTCCGCCAAAAACCATAGTCCATCGTGATCCTTCATCTTGTCCAGGTTCTTCATAATCAGTTACTAGCATTATGTTCTCATCTGGGAACTCAAAATTCATAGATTGGTAGTCATCCATAGCCGGATGAGCCAAATGATCAGCTAACACACTTCCCTTAATTGCTTTATGGGTTGTGTATTGAATGTCATATTCGGTCATGATCATTTGCCATCTTGCTATTCTTCCGGAGGAAGCGGGCTTCTCAAAGATGTATTTGATAAGATCCATTTTAGATATCAACAAGGTAGTGTGAGTCAACATATATTGTCTCAGTCGGCGAGCAGCCCATGCCAAAGCGCAACAAGTTTTCTCGAGCAGTGAGTATCTTGTTTCACAATCAGTAAACTTTTTGCTAAGGTAGTATATTGCATGCTCTTTTCGACTAGACTCGTCATGCTGCCCCATCACGCACCCCATTGAATTCTCTAATACCGTTAAGTACATGGTCAGAGGTCTTCCTTCGACTGGAGGCATTAAAATTGGAGGATCTTAAAGATATTCTTTGATTTTGTCAAAGGCGTTCTGGCAGTCGTCATTCCACTTCACAACTTGATCTTTCTTCAGTAATTTGAAGATTGGCTAACAAGTAGCGGTCAAATGTGAAATGAATCTGGCAATGTAGTTTAGGCGTCCCAAGAATCCCTTGACCTCCTTGTCAGTGCGAGGAGTTGGCATTTCTTGTATAACTTTAATCTTTGGAGGGTCAACTTCAATACCTTTGCCACTGAAAACAAAGCCTAAGAGCTTACCAGATCTTACTCCAAAGGTGCACTTATTTGGGTTCAACCTTAGTTTGTACTTTTTCAGCCTTTCAAGTAGCTTATGTAGGTGATCAAGGTGCTCCTCTTCAGTCTGAGACCCAGCTATCATGTCATCAACGTAGACCTCTATCTCGTGATGGATCATATCATGAAATAAAGCTGCCATGGCACGCTGATAGGTTGCCCCGGCGTTCTTTAGTCGAAATGGCATAACTTTGTAACAGAAAGTGCCACACTATGTAACAAAGGTAATTTTCTCCATGTACTCGGGTGCCATTTAGATCTGATTGTATTCGGAGAAACCATCCATGAAGGAGAACACCTTATGTTGTGCGGTGTTGTCAACAAGAACATCGATGCGGGGAAGCGGAAAGTCATCCTTGGGGCTTTCCCTATTCAGGTCTCTGTAGTCCACACATATACATACCTTACCATCCTTCTTAGGTACTGGAACCACGTTAGCAACCCATTATGGATAAGAAGTAACAACTAAGAAACCAGCGTTAAACTATTTCATGACTTCAGCCTTGATCTTTTCTGATATCTCAGGCCGCATGCGATGAACCTTCTATTACACTGGAGGGCAATCCTCTTTTGTTGGTAGGCGATGAACCACAATATCAATGTCAAGTCCTGGCATGTCTTTGTATGACCAGGCAAAAACCTCAACATAGTCATGTAACATCTATATTAACCGCTCTTTGACACTATGCTCCAGATTGGCACCAATCTTGACTTCTTTCTTCTCCTCTTCAATACCCAAGTTCACTGTCTCAACTGGCTCTTCATGAGGTTGTATCACCCTTTCTTCCTATTGTAACAGTCTGACATGTTCTCCTGATACTTCACAATCTTCACCACCTTCGTCCTCGGCTTGGTAGATCGTATTTTCAAAGTCATAACTGGCAATAGCAGAATTGTTATCAATGGGATCTAGAGTGGATGTGGATATGCAGTTTGATATGTGGGTGTGTGTAAGAGCATAGTTGTATATTTTTTGATAAAGTAAAGAGTCAGGAAAGAAAAACAAAAAGCGTAAAATTTGTATGCAAAACGTCTAATGTTTTATTAATGACATATGAAAATGAAGTAATGACCCTCACAAATAGACCATTGTGCCTCGGGTAAGACACAAGGCTTTAAAATTTCAATTATTCAAATATTACATTTCCTTAAAAACAAAAAGACAAGTTACTCTTGAATAAAAGTAACGGGAACAAAATTTTTGGCCTCCCAATTGCTGAGTCCACCGTTGATGGTTGGGAAGATCCATTTGTCCAAGTCATAATCACTATCACTGTCTTCCAGAACATTGACTCAATGGTTGTTGATCCGTAAAGGTGGTCCCATGGCGCGAGAACGACAAACAACTTTCTGGGCTCCTGAAGTAAAACCCAAACCAAATTTGTCATATTTGTAGGGAATATCCGAAAGTTGGCCCCAAATAGTACACCCACCTTCTTCGACTACTGCCTTGGCATCCTTTAGAGAAGCCATCTTCAGTGGAGGTCTGGTAATCTTCGGGACCTTGGAAGCAGTCTTGGTTACAGCAACCGTTTGTGGAACCTCCTCAAAGTTTTGACAGGGGGTCTCAATGAACTCGCCATCCATTTCAACATACCTGAAAGAGTTCAGGTGGCTCACCATGTATTCTTCCTCCCCATGGACTATGATAATTTTCCCATTGACTGGGTACTTCAGCATGTGATGCAGGGTAGAAGTAACAACACCATCCCCGTGGATCCAAGGTCGACCCAATAAACAAGAGTAAGACGGGAGGATGTCCATCACATAGAAGGTGGAATTAAAGGTCTGATTACCAATTTTGATAGGGATGTCCACCTCCCCGTGCACCATTCATTTAGAACCGTCGAAGGCCCTCACCACAATGTTACTGGGCTTTAGTGTGAGTCCTTCGCAATCTAACCTGTCCAGAGCATTCTTGAGTAAGACATGCAGCGATGAACCTGTATCCACCATTACATGGGCTAATGTAGTGCCCCTGAACTCAATGGAGACATGCAGGGAATCATTGTGTTTCCTTCCCTTGGGAGTCAAATCAGCGTTGAAAAAACCCAGTCCATTATCAGCAGTCAGAATGACCATGCAATTCTCGAATTAATTAGTGGAGGTCTCTTGAGGCACATCGGCAGACTTCAGGAACTTTACTAAAGCCTTAGAATGGGCTTCAGAGCACAAAAGTAAGGCCAGCATTGAGATTTTTGAAGGGGTCTTCCCTAATTGCTCCACGATATTATAATCACTTTTCTTTATTATCTTTAATATCTCTTCCATTTCCTTTTTAGAAGCCTCATGGATGACTTCTTTTTGCACCTTCGTCTGGACATGCTCAACCAATACCTCTTTGCCCTGAGTCTCGGCCGACCCAACAACAAGGATAACAATAGGGATAGAAAGTAGGAGTAGCAATGGGAGTACTGACAGGAGCAACAACAGGAATGATTACAGGAGTAGCAACAGTCTTTGAAGAGATCTTGGGAGAGGAAAATCTTTCGCTTCTTGTAATTTTACTGGTCCCAATGATATTGTCGACGTCAGGATCAATACCTTCAACAACTTTGTCTTCAATAGCTAATAGGTCTTGCTTGACGCCATGGTAGTAGACGTCAGCCCCATAATTCCAGGGAACAACTTTATTCGAGGAATATGGTATTGGCCCAGGGAGGGTGATGATCAAGGGAGCAAACTTAGGAACATATGTAATCCCGACGGATCTTTTGGTGGAAACCATGGGAGGATTGTCAGAAATGGTAATTTTTGAGACATCTTCACATGAACTTCTTGCAAGTGGAACTTTCTCGAAGATGATTTCTTTGTTAACCATCAGGCGCTAGACGCCCATCTTTAACAACAAATAGCCATCTGGTAGTGACATACATAAGTGGAAACCTTCACCATAACCCGAAAATAAACTGGTTCACAATAGATTCTCTTTAACAGTTAGAAGAGTAGTAGTTAATTCATCCATGGAAGAAACAAAATGGTCATCCTAAACGGCATTGACACCTTGGCCATGTTTGGGAATTGGCGTTGTTATTACATTAGCTGTCTCTAGAAGGTCGAACTCAATCTCCTTTGCCTCAATGAGATCATATACCTTATTATTTAAAGCTCAATAGTCGTTTGTATCATGCTCCGAAGTTTCGGAATGATAGGCACATCGAGCATTTGGGTTGTAGCGGGGAGATGCAGTGTTGGGATTCTTTGGAGCTTCCTTCAGAGTCACCAAATTGGACTTCAGCAAATGTGGTAAGACCTCAGATAAGGTCATGTTGATCCGGGTAAACTGTCTTTTTGGCGCATCTGGTATGCGCTGATTGTTTCATTGCTGGTTTGATGCAGGATTGGAAATCATAACAGCCCCTACCGTCGGACGACATTCAGTTTTGTTGTGATTTATTTGGCCTTAAGCAGTGATGACCATATTCTTTCCAGTGAAGGGTTTCTTTGTTGTGATGGAGGATGTATCTATCTGGATTTTACCACTTTTAATACCAGCCTCTACCCGTTCACCAGTCAATATTAGTTCAGTTAACCCAACAGAAGAACTCCCAATTAGATGGTTAAAGAACGGACCAGATAACGTGCCCAAGAACATGTCCACCAGCTCTCTATTAGACAATGGAGGCTGGACTCTTCCCGCAAGGTCTCTCCACTTTTTGGCATAATCTTTAAAACCTTCACTTAATCCCATAGACATACTTTGAAATTGCATACGAGTTGGGGAGAGGTCAACATTATATTGGTACTTCTTGTAGAAAGCAGCAGCTAGATCCTCCCAATTATGAACGTTGGGCCTTTCTAGTTGATAGAACCATTCTGGCCGAGTCTCTGACAAACTCTCCTGGAATAAATGTACCAACAGATTCTTGTCAGTAGTGTGGGGTTGAATCTTTCTAACATATGATCTTAAGTGCAGCTTAGGGCAGGAGACATCGTCATACTTAGAAAAGGTGGGGATCTTGAATTTCTGCGGGATGACCACCCCTAAGACCAATCCCAGCTCCTCAAAATCCAGCCCGGGTATCCTTGGGATCTCCATAGCATTGAGCCGATCCTCCAGCTATTTGTATTTATCATCAACAGGAGAATACTGCTCCTCAGAATAGTTAGGTTCATCTTCCTCAGACCCTGGATTGTTGTTTTCTTCTGTTGGCTTCTCTTCTTGGTTGTCCCCCTCATTTGACGGGGTTGTGAAATCTAGAGCTTGCTTGGCCGGCCCTCAGAACCTTCTACCCAAATTCAAGACACCAGCTGGTTTCTTTGCCTTCTTGGTCTTCTCTTTAACGATCAGAGCTTTCAGATCTTCTTGCCCCTTGGCCAGAGCCAGGAACATTTGTTGGAACTAAGAATTTTGAGCTTGGAGGTCCTTTACTGTTTGTTCAAGAGCCATTTCTTTTGCTAATATAAACAACGAAAAGAATAAGAAACATGTCCTGAAATACATGCTTATGCAACGAAATATATCATATGCTTATGCAATGTTTTCAAGGACCTCGGGAAATTTAAATTTGTGAACCAAAATGAAACAAAGATTTTATTAGTAGAATTCAAAATACAATTTCCTTTTAGGCTTACAATTAAAAAAAATTCTAAAATCCAAGAAATCAGGTTTCCCATGGGCGCTTCCTCTTTGTGCCGAGATAAACATTGAGACTTTTTTCTTCGTGAAGTTGCTTCGTGAGCTCCAACAATTTTTTCTGATTGACATAGAAATGATCTCTAAAGGTATCCCTTCTTTCTTCAATTAAATCCAGGATCTCTACAACTCTTCAAAATCAGTGGGCATGTCAGGGTGGAGAACTGTATAAGGAACATCTCCTTCGGTGATGGGCTCCACAACTAATGGTAAGATGGCTATATGTGGAATTATAAGGTTCTGAGCGCGAGCTCGTACCCATATGAGACAAGGTTCCATAGGGATGGAAGTCTTAGGCCCCAAGGTCTTGATATAAAATTTGTCTACCATGCGCCAAGCTCGTATGAACCTCTGACGATACTCTTGAACATCATCCTCGTAGTTAAACATAATGCCCTGGATAAGCATATCGTGGGGACCATCCCTTTGAGCATAACCAAATTGTTGCAAAGCCATATAAGGATTATAAGTTATGCTTCCCCTAATGCCAAGTAGCGGGACATTAGGGAATTCCCCGTAGCGGTCAACTACAGAAATATCTCCCATAGATCGGGAATACCAAAGAATATCTGAGTGAGAAAGTGACATTATCCTTCGCGACCAACCCAAACCTTCTTCATTCTTCAATACTGATTTAGGGAGGTGAGAAATAAACCACCTTGACATCAATGGCACGCAAAACATAAGAATCCCTTTTCTCTTCATGGTGCGAGTGTGGAGGGTATACAAGATGTCTTAGAGTAGAGTAGGCACAGGGTTACGAGAGAGGAAAACCTTGATAGCATTCACATCTATGAGTAAGTCTAGATTAGGGAACAACACTAAACCATAGATTAGAAGGGCCATAAACTCCTCAAAAGCTTGGAAATCCAAATCATCCCAAAACAACTGAGCCTTCTCTAATAGAAATTTGACTAGAAAACCCTTGACTCCGCTTCTTGTTTCCCAGTTGGATACGATGTCAAACCGTTTCAGATGCAAAGATGTTGCAATGACTTCTCGCTTTGGAGCTTCTTCTAAACCGGTGAAAGGAATCTGATCAAGAATAGGTATACCTAATATTTGAGATAATTCTTCCATGGTGGGTACCAGCTGATAGTCTGGGAAAGTGAAGCAATGGTGTTTAGGGTCAAAGAATTGAAAGATTACACTCATCATCTTCTCATCAAAGCCCGAGGTAACTAGATTTAGAAGTCGACCATATTTCTTGGTGAACGAAGAAGTCTCAGGAACCCTTGATACTAGCTCTTTGAGTTGGAGAGGTATTCTTACAAAGCTGATTTGGATGATATTTCTATGAGCGGAAGCCATGATCTACAAAATAGAACAAAGATAAATTCCCTTGGTCCTTGAAATGGCCAGTGAAATGAAATATGAATGTTATGATGCATGATGTCATGTTTAAGCAAATTAATCACACACAACCAAAACACACAAGACCTTAGGTTTAGGCTTGCATGGAGTTTATAGGCAAATACCCTCTTGAAGATTAGTTGGTTCAACCTGTCTTAGAAAAGTAACCGGGTTCTAGGGAGTCTCAATATCACTGATCTTTCTTTATCAGGCATTGTTTCAGCTTAGAAATCTTTTCTTGCGGCCGAAACATCTCAAAAGTCCGATCTCAATAAGTGTAGCATCGAGTATCAACCAATCCCCAATTTTATATCAAGGTCGGTTATCTCACTACTTTCTAATGGTAAAGTATGTTCAACTAAGGTTCTAAGGTTCGTTAGTGCTTCACGATACCATGCGGCGGCCCCGTATTCTCCTCAATTCGACACAAGGGATACTGGTACCAACCAAAGTGTCACACCAACAAAACTATTGCTTCAACCATATCGGTCTACGCCACACAGTCTCCACGATCTATTGCTGTTTACCTAAAAAGATGCCCCCAGATCCGGGTGTAGGATCTATAGTAACAACCCAAACATTCCTCCAAGGATAAAGCATACAAAGCAAGCAATTAAAACAGTTTTAAAATGAACTAACTCTTAAGGTAACCCAACTTTTATTCCTATTCCCCAGCAGATTCTCTAGTTTTGTGATACGGTGGCAGAACCGACTGTTATACTAGTTCTGCATTTTGTGTTTGCAAATGTTGCGGTAACCAAGAGTCCCCACCGACTTTTCTTTTATCCAAATTAAGGAAAGGGTGAAAAGAACAGAAAAATACCTTTTCGAGATTTTTTTTAGTAAGGGGGGTAAATTATGGAAAGGGAAGGTGTTAGCACCCTTTCCATCCATAGTTTTCTACGGGCTCTTAGATATTTAGCTCATTTTTTAAATACCTCGTGCTTCATGTTTTGAAAAAGTAGTTTGAAAATTCCTTAGTGCCGAGATTCGCTTTATGATAACTCTTGTATTAGTCCTCAAGAGTGTTGATAAAGCATTTTTTGAAAGTGTTTTTGAAAGCAGTTTTGTGTAAGTGTGAAAGTTTTGTCTTTGAGCAAGCATTTATGAACTATCTACTATAACTCGAAAAGGTTTATTCTTTTCCCCCTATCCTTTAGACAATGCTATCCTACTATTAATGAGTAGGTAGCTCTATCGTTGGATGTATGAGGGACATTCGAAGGGATGTACAGTCATAAAGGCAACACATGGAGACACTTTAGAATTTTTTTAAGGGACTAGATCATTTAACCGAAAGACAACACTGTAGGGTCATCGAGGGACTACGATCTTTTGATTTACGGATCTTTGCTAAAGCGTCCCTATTTTCGAGGGACATGACTGTTTTATTTTTCTGAAAGGCAACCAAAGTGGGCGTACCTTAGAGGTGTATATGTGTAAGTGATTCAATTCAGTTCATTTATATTTGTTTTTAGGTTTTCTAATGTTTTAGTTTCAGTCTCTCCATACAAGCCTAGTTACTAACAGATAATATTTTGAAGAAATTTAAAGTGCGGGAATCGTAAATCCTACGCTATTACAAGGCTTTGGGGGGGGGGGGGGGGTATTTACATGTCTAAAAATGGGGGAAAATAAAGAAAGCGATGAAGCCCTAATTAATTCTATTACATTCCACCAACAGATACATTAGTATATAAAAAAATGCGAAAATAAACAACGCGTGCAAAATGGAATGAAATGTCTAGAAACCTAAAAAGTTATAGATGAATAATGAAATCTTTTTTTTGTTTATTTTTTATTAAGAAAATAATTAAACTACCTTAAATATAAATATAATTAAAAAAAATAAATATTAAATGAAATTAAACCAAATTATAATATTTTTGTATTTTTATTAAGAAAATATTTGAATTAAATAACCTATTTCTAATTGATTTTAAATTAATTAAAACAAGTCAAAATAATTAAGTTAATTAATTTACAAAAAATTAAAAATTAATTTTAGAAAAATATTAAGTCTAATTATCTTCATTATTATGATTTTATATTATTATAAAAAATGATTAAAATAAATAAATGATAAGACAAATAAAAAAATGAAAAGAAAATGCAAATGGGCCTGGCGCTGTGAAGCAAATGAGGGGTGTGCTTGAGATTTTTGTTAGGCCCAAATAAGCCTGAATCCAATCACTCCAAAAATGATCTGGTGGGCATTACCCTTGAAGTTGTAGGGTTGGAATGCGCCCTAGGATAGCCATATCTCCTTGCATCAACATCTAATGGTCCATGATGCACGCATGAGCCTGTACTCCACTGGATCTACAAAGAAAATATGAGAAAAATAAAAACTACCAACCTGAGATCGAACCCAGGCCCTCCAGCATCATGCACGCCTCCTTCACCACCAAGCCAATTAATCATTCATTATCTCATACAAATAAATAAATATATATAATATAATCAGTCAGAAATATATTCAAAATAAATATGCGAGCTGAGTGGGCCCTGGGTATGTTTGAATGGACCAATCAAAAGATATTGCTGAGCCATGCCAGCCTTGACCTAGGCCTTGTCAATCCAACCACCGGAGCCGGTGGTTTCCACCGTCTTCTCCGGTGGGATCTCCAGCAAAACATGACAAAACACAAAACAAAATATGCAGATCTACATAAAAACGTCTCCTGATCATGAATATGGCCTCCAAATTAACTAAAAATTCGTGTATCCCTGGGTTTGAGCATGAAACCCTAACGACGGTCAACCATGGAAACACGCGATCTAAGGCTATAACTCTTCATGTAACACGTTAGAACGGATGCCAACATCATCAATAATATGAATATAAGCTTAAAAAGGATTTATATGGCATGATTTGAAAGTTTGAGACCATGAAATTTTTACCAAAGTGGAGGTTTAGTTGAGCACTTCTGGGCGTGGAACAGCGTTGATGAAGGTTGGTATGCACTCCTGGGAATATCAGGATGTTGATGGAGGACCTGAAATGGGCTGAAAGAGGCTGGAACTTGCTTTTTGAATTTCACGATTTTGATGGATTTTTTTGCAATTTTGTATTGCTCTTTGAGGCAGCTTTTAGCGTGTGAGATGCTTGCAAGGATGATCCTTATATAGAGGAGATGGAGGGAGCAAGGTTACATGGAAACAATCAAACCCATAAAGGCCATGATAAAGCCATGATCCTTATTTTGAAAAATTGCCAAAAATGAAGATTCCATGCCATGTTAGGACTTGGATGTACCTGGTCATATTTGCACGAATTCTTGGGCCTAAAACTGATCCAAAATGTCAGCCCGAATGCGAAAGTCCATCTCTAAATATTTTATACAATTTACTTTGTATATATTTGAAATAAATCAAAATAAATATGAATAAAATAGATAAAAATGGTAAGGCAATGTAAGAATGAGATTAAAGGCCCCTTATAAGGCTAGGAAGATGTTTGAAGTCCAAGAAATTAAGCCATTGACCTAAAAGTTTAGGTTTAATCAATGCATATTTCTTGAAATTTCCCAAATTTTCACAACTTTGGAAAGCCATAACTTGCTTAATTTTTATCTCATGATGATGATCTTTTACTTTTTGGAAATCCCAAGATGTCTAATTCAACCCCTCTTTTGATCAATTTTGCATTTGAAAACTTTATCTTGATGTCAATGGTTTGACAAAAAAATGCCTTTTGTTGATTTTCTGAAAATGACCTGTAATGTATAAGCTTCTATATTTCAAATGGTGCATTTCTTGGACTTGAGGGAAAAATAGAAGTTGTAGGGAATTGGATTCTCCAAAATGAGCTTTGGTTGGGGGAAAATGGATGATGTATGTGAAAGTTATGCTTTGTCAAAGTTCAGTTGACTTTTCCTATAGAAACCCTAATTTAGCAATTCTTGACTTTTGATAGATTATGAGCATTTATTGAGGAATCATGATCAACCCTTGATCAAATGATGGATATCACTTCAAAATGTTGATGTTGACCAAATTTTTTGAAGTTTGACTGTACATGGGCCACAATTGACTTTTGACTTAGTACAATTGATTTTCAAAGATTTATGCAATTGACTGAGCAAACTTGTAGTGGAAGGCATGAAACTTGGCATGGAAAATCTTGAAGGCGTATTAGGATAATGGATAACATTTGAGACCTTTGGAGCTCACACATCTTGATGAAAAGTGAAACCCTAATTATGGGTTCATTGCCTAGGAGGAGAATTTGTTTGGTCAATTCTTAGTCAACCTTGAGCAATTGGGAACCTCAATGAGCATGTCTTGGATAAAAGCGGGAGGGAAAATTTTGGGGTACAACATTGATCTTTGAAGTTAAATATTGACCAAAAAGTCAGAGTTTGACTTTTGTGTGACAATTGACTTTTCATCAATTGATTCCAAATCTTCCACTATCTATCAATTGTATCTTTAGAAATGTCTTGAGCCATACAATTAGGTTAAAATGTTGCATTTGAGTTTTATGAATCAATTCTTCAAGCCAAAAGTCAATGATTAACTTTATTCAATCAAAATCCTAAGGATTAAGCTTGAAACTCTAATTGGTTAAGACTTGCATTGATGAAGAGTTCTTAATTCAAAACTCTGCTTGACACAAGAAGGAAATACACAACAATATTTATATTTTGTTAGAGATGCAATGATGCATATGAGGTAGGATCTTAGGTCAAAAATTAGGTTACAACAGATGCCCCTATTTAAGTTTCTTTTATTCGAAGATTTTAAGATTGAAGTCTTCATCTCGACGTGATGGGAGATACTTAAATACAAATGCACAGTTTTTGGCCCTAAGATGCCATGATAGGTAGCGTATGCACATGTGGATAAGAAATATCAAGGAATCCTCAAAGGTGTAAAATATAAGCCTTAGTGGGGAGAAGGAAGTATCCCAGGGAAATCAAGCCTACTGGGGAAAGATTAACTCAACTTTGCTGGAGAAAAGAGAACTCAACTCTACCAGGGAAAGGTCCAAATAAGAGGAAAAGAGAACAGGGTAACACCATCTTAATGATAACACTTGATCCATATATGTCGATAAACTACCGACTCAATAGACGAATGCAGAAGCAGTTTCTTCTTTAATCAATCTTCCATTTGAAAAGGGTAACAATAAACTTCTCCACGATGAACGAGTCTCGGTTTCTTCTTTAATCAAGCCTTCCACTTGAAAATGGTAACAATAAACTTCCCTATGACAAATGGGTATCAGTTTCTTCTTTAATCAAGTCTTCTACTTGAAAAGTGTAACAATAAACTTCCCCATGACGAACAAGTCTCAGTTTCTTCTTTAATCGACTCTTCTACTTGAAAAGGGTAACAATAAACTTCCCCACAACGAACAGGTCTAAATTTCTTATTTAATCAAGTCTTCCACTTGAAAAGGGTAATAAACAAGCTCCTTAAAAGGTAACCACTTGTATAAGGTTTTCGCAATGAACCATCTCTGTCATGCCGAAGAGATTAACCACCCAATGGGGTAAATAACAAGCTTCACAATGAATCATCTCTATCATAATAAAGAGATTAACCAGCCATTAGAGTAGATAAGGCTTCACAACAAACTATCATCATCTTACTGAAGAAATTAACTATCCATTGGAGTAAACAAAGATTCTTAACGAACTATCTTTATTTTATCAAAGAGATTAACCATTCATTGGAATAGATAAGGCTTCACAGTGAACTATCTTTGTCATACCGAAGGGATTAACCATCTATTGGAGTAAACAAAATTCACAATGAACTATCTATGTCATACTGAAGAGATTAACCATCCATTGGAGTAAACATGATTCACAATGAACTATCTATGTTATACCAAAGAGATTAACTATTCATTGGTGTAAACAAGATTCACAATGGACTATCTTTGTCATACTGAAGAGATTAAGCATCATTGGAGTAAATAACATTGATATTTGGGGGCAACTTCTCTGGGAATTGATGGACTATTCAAAAGAGAGTGTCATTTTTCCGTGTAATCTGGGGACACATAAGCTTTTCAAATAAAGAGACCATCACTCGTTGTCGGGTAATAGTTCTGAGAGAATTTCAATAATACTGCTCAGAAATAATTCTAACTTTTTAGGGAATTGAAAACAAATTCTTGCTGAGGGGATAAAGTCTTCAACGGGGATCTTCAAAAGAAGTGCAAGTCATCAATATTGCGAAATAAATTTATTCAAATAAAGAGAAAGTCTTCAAATTTGCAAAAATAAATGTATTCTCAATCTTGGGTCTAATAGCCTAGAGTGGTCCAAACAAACATATCCTTCGGGGATAAAGTTTAATATAGGAATAAACTAGAGAGAGACAGTCAAACAAGACTCTTCCTGATGAGGAATAAACTCAATTGAGGATTTATCATATCCAGAGGCGGACGAGAAAGCTAAAGAAAAACATTTCCACTAGGAATAAACTCAGTGGGAAACCAAAAGGAATATACTTTTCTCTGCCTATAGTTGACACTATTGGAGGGAGAAAAGACATCAGTGGGGAAGGAAATACACTACTTGGGGATAAACACAACCAAAGTAAGTGGACTCAAGAACATCGATAAAATGTGCATAAATTATATAAGTATGAATGAATGAATGAATGAATGTCTTGTATACGCAGACCATACATATATAATAGACAGAAAAAATAAATTGGAGATGATAAATTATAGCGCAAATGGGCACTCGAGTAATCTCAACATCAATGGAAAAAAAATGTAGAGCCACCGATGGAGTAAGAACTTGTTGTAAGGTCACTACCTCTGGGAGAGTATCTCTTAAATGGGAGAAGCCCAAAGTTCATTCCTTCACTATTTATTATGGAAGGGGAGACAATTTCCTTGAAAGATTAACTGGGGGAAATATAACCATCCGACATTTTTTTAAAAGTACACTACTTTCTCAGTTTTGAGTTTCAGAATCTAATCGTGTTCAGGGGTAACTGTTGCACCCCAAAATTTGCCCTCCTCTTTTTCTACAAGAAATCACAGCTTCGGGCTTTTCCTGATTTTTCAGATTGGCTCAAGAATCAGTCAAACAGAATTTTTCTTGTCAGTCTAGCCAAATTAGGGTTTTCATGGACTCTGAAACGGTTCAAGCAGATTGCTAGGGTTTGTTTGAGTTTGGGCTCATAGTTTGATCAGGCAGGCGCTTCTGTGAAAATTAAATCAAGAACTAGGGTTTGTGCGCGCATTCTCGGAAAGAATTAATTCTACAGTTCTTTTCAAATTACTCTGAGATATGAGCTGAGGCAGTTGAATTAAGAACTTGCAGTGTTTGGTATAATCAGTAAAAGAAAATACATGTGGACGTTGGTTTGATTAACTGTGCATTGCTTATGTTTAATTGAAACGCCGGGTTTATTATTGATTAATGCGAAGTTGCAAGACGCCAGACGTTTATTGATTATTTATCATTTCTAAATTAAAATTATTGGATATTTTCCAGTTATTATAATTTAAGAAATATAAATAATTAAATAAATGAATGCAGAAGAATTGAAGATATATCTGACAAAGGAGGATTTTATTCATCTTTAATTATTTGTTACAATTATTATTTGAACATTGTAAATTTATTTACAAATGTTTACATTAATACTGTTACAATGATTAAAAGTAAAATAAAACTATTCTAAAAGTTTCCTAAGTATTCATCTTCTATTTGCTGCTCCCCATTGCTCAATTAATTTTTACCTGTAAAAAGAAGGGAAAGAAGTCAAATGCAGATGAAAAAGCAGACAATTAATTTAAAGACTCATCATTAAAGGTGATTGGCCGGGATCAGTTATTCACCCTCTCTGCAAATCACAAGAAAATTCTTGGTTCACAAAGAGGGATAGAAAGTGTTTGCAAATAAAATATGAAATGCATAAAGCCACAATATTGCACAAATTCAAAATTGTCAAACAGGCTGCATAATTCCAAAAGTCCAAACCAAAGTCCAAACTGATGCACAAAGGCAAACTAAACAAGTCACAATTCCAAACTAACCAAACTGTCAAAGATATAAAGCTGTCAATAAGTACAAAAAGCTTCCCAAAGAAGATATAGAAAGATATCAAGAAGTACACAATATGCAGGAAGCCTGGAAAGTATGCAGAGGAAAGACTAATATATAAGCAACATTTTCAAAATCATCATTACCCAGCCTATCAACTTTTCAGAAAATCTATTTTAAAGTAATATTTTATGCTTTTTATCTCTGTAGAGAGAGAGGGAGAATAGAAGTGGAGAGGCTTACAGCAGGCTTAGGCTTAAGATATAAACAAGTTATCAAAACACAGTAAAAGGGGGGGGGGGGCAGAACCACATAAGAAAAACAACACAAAAGCTTGTAAGCTCTCAACCTTTAATCTCAAAAACAAGCCAAGCCTCTAATCTGTTCCAAACAAAAAGCCCAAGCTCCAAAACCTAAACTCAGTTTCAAAAGCAAACATATCAAGCCTAAAACCAGAAGCCTTCACCTGCATAAACCTGTAACACAAGCCTCAAATAGAAGCCATGAACACAAGCCTCATGCCTGCCTAAAAACTAGAACCACCTCAAACCTCTACACAAGCTTACAAACAAACTTACAAACAAAACTGTCAGACACAAACTGAAGCCCTAACCTGCATAAGTTATAAGCTCAAGCCAAGCCTGTAAACTGTCATCAAACCAGAAAAGCCACAAAACATTCAAACTCAGCGCCCTGTGTAGCCTGTAAAACCCAGCAAGCCTATACCAAAAAAACAAAAGGCACAAAGCATTCAAACCAACGAGACCCTCAGAATGATTTCATCACAGGGTTAATACCTAAGGCAACTCAGCAATCAACATACAGAGGCAAGCATATCAAGCATATCAGGCATCTCAGAGCATACAGAAGCAAAGGGCAAACAGAAGAAGAGGAAAAGAATCAAAATCATACAAAGGCAAGCAGTCAGAAGAGGAATAGAGGCGATTACAGCTAGGGTTTTCAGAGAAGTTCATCATAAAACCAAGGGTAAGATACTAGGTACCAGATTTCCGGCTCACAGCATCACGCGTCCCCTCTCCCCTGGCCGCCTAAAGCGCCTCCAGCTCTCTCCTCCTCTCCAAGCAATGAACCCTCCAAAGGTAGTATTTCTACTCCTTCTTTTAATACCTTACACAAACAATGATAACATGAATAATCAGAACGTGTCAAGATCAAAAACATGAAAAGCGTAAAACGTACAGAACTAAGAAGTCAAACCTTTTCGTAATGCCGCCTTGCTTGACCGTGGAGGAAGGAGAGAGGGATGATGGCGCCTGGCAACGGGGACGGAGAGAAGTGTCAGAAGCATGGCTCAGGGATAAGAACGATGAAGAAGACGATGAGGAATGGCGCCGCTCTAAGCCTGTAAGATTGTAACCCTAGAAATGAAACAACAAAATGCAAACCCTTAGAAAATGTTCACAAGCACGTTGGGCCGGTTCGCCCCATCCACATGATTTATCCCAACTTAAACTTTCTAGCGCCTGACCCCTCATTGCACGCCTTACACCCCCCTGTCCTAGTCTTATGTATTTTGATTGGGCCAAGCATCCCCTTAAGCCCATATAATCTTTTTTTCCTCATAAACTAACATCTTTTTTTACTTATCATTTTATTTTTCCTTTTATAATTTAAACTAATATATTTCATTTTTGTTTGTAAATAAAATAATACGTTAAACTCTTTTTATATAAATTTTTCTTAAATTACTTTTTTATTAGTATAATTAAAAATACATAATAATATTTTATTTTGAGTTAAATAAAATCCTTGTATATAAGATATCAATAAATACCTAAAAATAGATTTTTTTTTATTTTTTATTAAACATTTGTTTATATATAAATACATAAATTTTTAAACTTAAATCATTTCTCTTTTCTTTAATTAAAACTTTTGTACATAATAACATCAATACATAATAATTTTCTTTAACTTAAAACATTTTTCTTTTCTTTGAAACTTTTGTTTGTACATATTAACAAAAACAAAAAAAAAGGATAATAATACTTAATAATTACTTAATTTTGCATTAAGTTAAACATATTCGCATCACTTGTAAATAAATCACATACACTTACACCAATACATTTGCTTATCTTTTATTCTTATGCATTGATACACTTTACATTGAGAATGCGATTCGATTTGGTTGTAAATATATTTGGATACTACTCTCCTAATAAGTCTCATCCCCCATTTGTAAATAATTGTACCCCCATCCCCGGATACTTATTTGTAATAGTTTAGGACTTTAAATTCCCGCAATTTATCGCTTTCGAATTATGCCATGATAGACTTAGGGTTTGTATGTAAATAAAATCAACCGCTATATAACCTAATACAAGACAAATGCATGACAATCAATACCCAATTCACACTTGCACCCCTAGGGTAATCCTTCTTGTTGCCTTCCAAAATGGGCCATGCTTGCACGTTGAGTTTCTTTGGCAAAACAAAACAATTCAAATGATCATAGTCCCTCGATGACGCTTTCGAAGTTGCCTACAAAATGATCATAGTCCCTCGATGACGCTTTCGAAGTTTCCTACAAAATGATCATAGTCCCTTCAAGCAAATTTCCAAAGACACTTGGCATCATTGTATTCATGGTCCATACGATGACCCGCGCCCGTCCCGTTAACATCCTAACACAAGATTGTCCACCAAATACAATGGTGGAACAATAATGTTAAAAGGGTTAAAACATGAGAAAAATCTTTGAGTAAATTTAGGGGTAGACAACTCTTAGTTACTTGATCAAAACTTGCAAAACACACTTGCCTACTTTTCAAAACACACTCCACAACACAACTTTCAAAAACAACTTTCAAAAACTTTGAAACATCTTTTTGAAAAGACAAACACCTTTGTAAAACATTCGAGTAAAGAATTGTTACAACGGTTGCCTAGACAAGGCATCTTTTTCAAAACATTTTCAAACACACACACACTACCATTGCAAGCAATTGAAAATCAAGGAAAGTGATCTAAAACAAGTAACTAAGAGCCCATGGATAACCATGGATGAAAAGGGTGCTAATACATTCCCTTTTCATAATCTACCCCCCGAACCCACGAAACATCTCAAAAGGTTTTTCCTGTGCTTTTTAAACCTTTCCTTTAGGATAAAATAAAAAGTCGGTGGCGACTCTTGCTAAACCGAACAAGTGCGAATACAAACGCAAAACCTCAAGTCAGTTCTCCCACCGTATCACAGAACTGACGACTCTGCTGGGGATAATCTTTAAAAGTGGGGTTACCTTAGGGTTTAGATCACCTTTACATACTTGTTTTGATTGCCTTGATTGCTTTACTTTTTGGGTCCTTGTTTTGGTTTGCTATAAATCCTACACCCGGATTTGGGGCACCTTTTTAGGTAAATAGCAATAAAACTGTGAGGGAACTGTGCGGGGTATACCGACATGGTTGAAGCAGTAAGCTATGTTAGTGTGGCATATTTGTGAGTACCGGTAACCCTTGAGTTCAATCAAGGAGAGTACGGGGCCGCTGAGTGATGTCATGAAGCACTAACAAACTCTTAGAACCTTAATTGACCATCTTAGCCTTTTTAGGGGTAGTGAGATGACCGACTTTGGTGCAGTCCGAAGTTGGTAGATACTCGATACTACACTCATTGAGGGTTGTTTTCTTGGAATATTTTGGTCGCCAGTTAAGTGGCTAAACCAAAACAATGAACATAGAAAATAATCCAATGATATTGAGCTCCTTAGAACCCGGTTTCTATTTTAGGACAGGATGAGCCAACTAACTTCAAGAGGGTACTTACCTACAACCCCATGCAAGCCTAAACCTAAGGACTTGTTTGCTTTGTGTGAATATGATTACCTGTATATACACTTACTTGCTTTTGCATGCATGTACATAACATCATGACATCATACCATAGCATTTTTTACTAACCATTTCAAGGATCTCGAGGGTTCTTTTGATGCAGGGTTACGTTGAACCAGACGTCTACCAAAGGGCAAGAGGTTTCTCCTCTAAACAAATTCCATCAAAGATCAAGTGCAACAACTTGAATCAGGGGCTATGACCCACTTGACATTGTGAGCTTGATTCTTGTGGAAAGACATCCACCGGTGCAAAGGTCTCCAATCAAAGATCAAAGTTCAACCTCTAACATTTTCTTGTGTTTACCCCAAGAGATCCTTGAAAACATGCATCCACATATCATGCATTGCATCATGACAGCTTTTCCTTTGCAGGTGTTCTTACTCTCCTACTGTTTATTTCAGTAAGAGATGGCTCTAGAAAGGACTTTCAAGGACATCCAGGATCAAAATGCTCAGCTTCAGGAGATGTTCTTGAACCTATCCTTGGGGAAAGAAGAAGTGAAGGCTCTCCTCACAAGGGGCTTGGTCCAGGGGAATTCAAGCAATGCCAGGAGTGATCAGTTGGAAGAGCTTCAGTATGAGCTAACTACAATGAGGATCCAAATGACGGGGAAACTGGTGGGCCAGATGGCTATCATCCAGGACTTGGCTCAAAGACAAGAGGAACTCAGAGTTCTCGTCAACCAACTGCTTCGGGACAACCAAGTTGGACAAACATCTGAGGTTGAAGAGCAAGTCACCACTCAACCCCCTTCCAGACAAGAAGACAAGGGGAAAGCTCCTCTACTTGCTTCAGGGTCACCAGCCCATCAACAACCTCGTCAGCATCAACGGGGTAATCGGCGTAAGCAAAATATGTCGGGAAGACAGTTCACTGAGACTGACATACCATCATCTCTAATACTGGAGCGCTTGTTGGAGGTCAATCTGACTGCTTTGAGGGATCCTATTCGGAAGCCCAATACCTCTGCTCCTAACTATCATCCCGACGCATTTTGTTCATACCACTCCTATAGCCCGGGACATGACACCGACGACTGTTGGGCCTTGAAGAACAAGATTCAAGATCTGATTGACATTGGAGTGCTGAGGTTCATGCCAGACGGCGAGATGAAAATCTTCCGTTAAGGGTTTCTCCACCTGAAGTGACAAAGCTCAAACTGAGAGACTTTTGTTTCATTTGAAATTCCAAGTTGTAATCTCTTTGTTATTCAAACAATTATCTCTTAATGTCAAACTTTGTTTCATTAATGCATTGCATATGTTTGTCTTGAATTCATCCATTCGTTTTCACTACTCTTATGCTTTCTTTATGATATTTAACTCTTGATAAAAAGCTACAAGCCTTTAGAGGGAGGATGACGAAACAATACCATAATCTCATACAATATGCTTTTGAACAGACCGTGCTGATGATGTACATACATTTCTTTCAATTCCCAAACACTGGAGTTATAAGGAAGATAATCCCTAGTCAACCCCTTCGAGCCAAAGAAGTAGGAGTTTTCTGTTCTAAACAATTTGAAACCTTTGATTTAAACCTGGGGCAGGGTAGTCTCTCAGTTAATTCAAAAAAAATAAAAAAGGTGCGCATTGAAGTCGCAAACTCTCAGTTCATAATACAACGAACGATACCAAAAAGGGAAAAGCATTCCTTTGGAATCAAAAGACAGTGATGGTTCCTCATCTCATAGGCGGTCATTACCTCTCAAAAGAGAAAAGCCCACCAAGCCAAAACCTGTAAAGGAGGCTTAAGAAAGCTGGGGCATCCCGCTGACTGTAATCTCAAAAACAGGAACAGTCAGGCAAAAGTTAGGGATAACAAATCAAAAGAAAGAGGTCAATACAAATCCTCAACAACATG
Organism: Vicia faba; assembly: GCA_948472305.1. Classification (NCBI taxonomy): domain Eukaryota; kingdom Viridiplantae; phylum Streptophyta; class Magnoliopsida; order Fabales; family Fabaceae; genus Vicia; species Vicia faba. The sequence continues at coordinate 878,752,173 of OX451739.1, forward strand.
AAAAATGTTGCAAAAGAAAAAGGAGATGATGACTGTCTTCCAAAATTCAATTGGTGAACCATCACCCAAAGGTCATTCCAAACTCGAATAGAGTGTGATGCACAATTAACTGAGTTTAGGATTGAAGAACATCACGAAGAGCGGGTGGGTACAAACATACTTTGAGCCTTTATCCTTTGTTTCTTAAACCGTGAACCAAGCCACGTTACAACCCTTCAAAATTCCTAATTGAAGCATGGGTTAGTTCGAAAGCATACTGTTACAAAAGGTATCCTGACTCCTGTAAGGCTTTGCTCTAAGTCTTGTGTTGAATTTGTCTTACAAAAAGTTTTTTGCTAAAAAACGCATTTTTCAAAACTTCAAGACAAACATAAACTTTGCATTACTTGAGTATCATTGTTTGCATGTGGCTATTTGTTTGACAGCGGAGAAATTCACACAATGAATATCCGATGAACGAAAGCTCTCTCAGTGAACAAAATCACTTCAAAAAGGATGACACTTCCATTACAAAAATCTCCTATCAACAAAGGGGCATGACATGTCACTATCCAGTTAACCTGGGGCAGTCCAGTCAAGGTTTCAACAGATCTTTCAAAGTTCAGTTAACCTGGGGCAGTCCAGTCAAGATTTCAACAAATGTCTCAAAAGTTCAGTGAACTTGGGGCAAGTCTCCTTCATCATCACTTGGGGCATTCGAATGTCAAAAGTGTTCAACAATTCCTTCATCACCTGTTGGAAGATACGGTCCAGATATGCTCCAGACACGGTTGCCATTCTGTAACCTTTCCAAGTTCCAGATTAATACCTGTAGCAAGCCAGGAAAATATCTGTGGACGACTGATTGTGGATTAATACCTGTAGCAAGCCAGGAAATTATATACATGAAGAGATTGAAGAGTAATACCTGAAACAAGCCAGGAAGCCTTTCTTTCTCAGGTCAGAGATCAATACCTGAAACCAGCCAGGACAGTATCTCCTTGACCAACCTTTCCAAGTTCCGGATTAATACCTGTAGCAAGCCAGGAAAATATCTGTGGACGACTGATTGTGGATTAATACCTGTAGCAAGCCAGGAAATTATCTACATGAATAGATTGAAGATCAATACCTGTAACAAGCCAGGAAAACTATCTTTCTTTCTCAGGTCAGAGATCAACACCTGAAACCAGCCAGGACAGTATCTCCTTGACCAACCTTTCTTAAGTTCCGGATTAATACCTGTAGCAAGCTAGGAAAATATCTGTGGATGACTGATTGTGGATTAACACCTGTAACAAGCCAGGAAATTATCTACATGAAGAGATTGAAGATCAATACCTGTAACAAGCCAGGAAAACTATCTTTCTTTCTCAGGTCAGATATCAACACCTGAAACCAGCCAGGACAGTATCTCCTTGACCAACCTTTCTTAAGTTTCGGATTAATACCTATAGCAAGCCAGGAAAATATCTGTGGATGACTGATTGTGGATCAACACCCGTAGCAAGCCATGAAATTATCTACATGAAGAGATTGAAGATCAATACTTGTAACAAGCCAGGAAAACTATCTTTCTTTCTCAGGTCAGAGATCAACACCTGAAACAAGCCAGGACGGTATCTCCTCAACCAACCTTTTCAAATACCTGCAGCAATCAAAAGATTCTTGCAATCTCCAGGGGAGCTAAAACTTCCAACTATCAATCCCCAAGCAGAATGGAGACTCTCATTCTCAGCTCCTCACAGGATATTCGAATATTCTCCAGTGAAGATCTCCTCAAGACAGGAATCCCCAGTAGATTGGCATACAACCCAAGCTCCTGATTCCCCAACAGCGGTCCCAGGACTTCTCATTTTCAACGATCAAAGGATTTTCAATCCCCTGCAGCAGTCAAGGAATTACTTTCCCCAGCAGCAGTCAAGATTCTTTTGTCTCCAGCCATCCAGGATTCATCTATCCCCAGCAAGACAGCTCATCAGCTTACATGCGCATTCATCACATTCATATCATAAACATTGATATAACATACATTGCATCATACATTTCATGCAACATAACTTTGTGTTTCAACTAATATTTTACCATTTTCAGGATAAGATTATTAAGCTTTAAATTCAACTTTTGAATCAAGTTCACAGACGCTTCCTAACATGGATGCTGATCTATTGCTTATTCAACTTCAAGACTTCTGAAAACAGTTCACGGGTTCTCCAGACACGGATGTTAACCTATCGCTTGTTCAGATTCCAAGACTTCTGAAAACAGTTTACGAATTCTCCAGACACGGATGTTAATCTATCGCTTGTTTAGACCCAACTTTTGAAAACAGTTTACGGACGCTTCCCAACATGGATGCTGCTCTATTGCTTATTCAACTTCAAGACTTCTGAAAACAGTTTACGGGTTCTCCAGACACGGATGTTAACCTATCGCTTGTTCAGATTCTTCAACCTCTGAAAACAGTTCACGGACGCTTCCCAACATGGATGCTGATCTATTGCTTATTCAACTTCAACTCTGGAAAACAGTTTACGGATTCTCCAGACACGGATGTTAATCTATCGCTTATTCAGACCCAACTTTTGAAAACAGTTTACGGACGCTTCCCAACATGGATGCTGCTCTATTGCTTATTCAACTTCAAGACTTCTGAAAACAGTTTACGGGTTCTCCAGACACGGATGCTAACCTATCGCTTGTTCAGATTCCAAGATTTCTGAAAACAGTTTACGGGTTCTCCAGTAACGGATGTTAACTTATCGCTTGTTCAGATTCCAAGACTTCTGAAAACAGTTCACGGGTTTTCCAGTAACGGATGTTAACCTATCGCTTGTTCAGATTTCAAGACTTCTGAAAACAGTTCACGGGTTCTCCAGTAACGGACGTTAACCTATCGCTTGTTCATATTCTTCTCAACTTTTGAAAACAGTTTACGGACGCTTCCCAACAACGGATGCTGCTCTATTGCTTATTCAACTTCAAGACTTCTGAAAACAGTTCACAGGTTCTCCAGTAACGGATGTTAACCTATCGCTTATTCAGATTCTTCTCAACTTTTGAAAACAGTTTACGGACGCTTACCAACAACGGATGCTGCTCTATTGCTTATTCAACTTCAAGACTTCTGAAAACAGTTCACGGGTTCTCCAGTAACGGATGTTAACCTATCGCTTGTTCAGATTCTTCTCAACTTTTGAAAACAGTTTACAAACGCTTCCCAACAACGGATGCTGCTCTATTGCTTATTCAACTCCAATTTTTGAAAACAGTTTACGGATGCTTCCAGATACGGATGTCAATCTATTGCTTATTCAGACCCCCAGTTCAGAGATGTTCCAAAACATGGACACTTTTCTGATACTCATGGCTTTCACATACAGTTCAACAAACATTCCAGATGGCATCTAAAGCCCATCCTCCTACCAACAATTTCCAGATGGCATCTTTAAGCCCATCCCCCGACAAGATTCTGTCACATCCCTAGATGGCATCTCTAAGCCCATCACCAAATGGCATCTTTAAGCCCATTCCCTCTACCATCACATCACCGGGTGCAAATTTTTTGGGCACTCTAGTGTCCAATCTCCTTTTACCTTTGAGTCGCGAAAGGCAAACTTGCCAATCTAAATCTTCAGGTTCAAGAAGATTGAACAGGGGCAACTGTTGTACCCCAAAATTTGCCCTCCTCTTTTTCCACAAGAAATCACAGCTTCGGGCTTTTCCTGATTTTTCAGATTGGCTCAAGAATCAGTCAAACCGAATTTTTCTTGTCAGTCTAGCCAAATTAGGGTTTTCATGGACTCTGAAACGGTTCAAGCAGATTGCTAGGGTTTGTTTGAGTTTGGGCTCATAGTTTGATCAGGCAGGCGCTTCTGTGAAAATTAAATCAAGAACTAGGGTTTGTGCGCGCATTCTCGGAAAGAATTAATTCTACAGTTCTTTTCAAATTACTCTGAGATATGAGCTGAGGCAGTTGAATTAAGAACTTGCAGTGTTTGGTATAATCAATAAAAGAAAAGACATGTGGACGTTGGTTTGATTAACTGTGCATTGCTTATGTTTAATTGAAACGTCGGGTTTATTATTGATTAATGCGAAGTTGCAAGACGCCGGACGTTTATTGATTATTTATCATTTCTAAATTAAAATTATTGGATATTTTCCAGTTATTATAATTTAAGAAATATAAATAATTAAATAAATGAATGCAGAAGAATTGAAGAAATATCTGACAAAGGAGGATTTTATTCATCTTTAATTATTTGTTACAATTATTATTTGAACACTGTAAATTTATTTACAAATGTTTACATTAATACTGTTACAATGATTAAAAGTAAAATAAAACTATTCTAAAAGTTTCCTAAGTCTTCATCTTCTATTTGCTGCTCCCCATTGCTCAATTAATTTTTACCTGCAAAAAGAAGGGAAAGAAGTCAAATGCAGATGAAAAGCAGACAGTTAATTTAAAGACTCATCATTAAAGGTGATTGGTCGGGATCAGTTATTCACCCTCTCTGCAAATCACAAGAAAATTCTTGGTTCAGAAAGAGGGATAGAAAGTGTTTGCAAATAAAATATGAAATGCACAAAGCCACAATATTGCACAAATTCAAAATTGTCAAACAGGCTGCATAATTCCAAAAGTCCAAACCAAAGTCCAAACTGATGCACAAAGGCAAACTAAACTAGTCACAATACCAAACTAACCAAACTGTCAAAGATATGCTGTCAATAAGTACAAAAAGCTGCCCAAAGAAGATATAGAAAGATATCAAGAAGTACACAATATGCAGGAAGCCTGGAAAGTATGCAGAGGAAAGACTAATATACAAGCAACATTTTCAAAATCATCATTTCCCAGCCTATCACCTTTTCAGAAAAGCTATTTTAAAGCAATATTTTATGCTTTTTATCTCTGTAGAGAGAGAGAGAGAATAGAAGTGGAGAGGCTTACAGCAGGCTTAGGCTTAAGATATAAACAAGTTATCAAAACACAGTAAAAGGGGGGGGGGCATAACCACATAACAAAAACAACACAAAAGCTTGTAAGCTCTCAACCTATAATCTCAAACACAAGCCAAACCTCTAATATGTTCCAAACAAAAAGCCCAAGCTCCAAAACCTAAACTCAGTTTCAAAAGCAAACATATCAAGCCTAAAACCAGAAGCCTTCACCTGCATAAACCTATAACACAAGCCTCAAACAGAAGCCATGAACACAAGCCTCATGCCTGCCTAAAAACCAGAACCACCTCAAACCTATACACAAGCTTACAAACAAACTTACAAACAAAACTGTCAAACACAAACTGAAGCACTAACCTGCATAAGTTATAAGCTCAAGCCAAGCCTGTAAACTGTCATCAAACCAGAAAAGCCACAAAACATTCAAACTCAACGCCCTGTGTAGCCTGTAAAACCCAGCAAGCCTATACCAAAAAAACAAAAGGCACAAAGCATTCAAACCAACTAGACCCTCAGAATGATTTCATCACAGGGTTAATACCTAAGGCAACTCAGCAATCAACATACAGAGGCAAGCATATCAAGCATATCAGGCATCTCAGAGCATACAGAAGCAAAGGGCAAACAGAAGAAGAGGAAAAGAATCAAAATCATACAAAGGAAAGTAGTCAGAAGAGGAAAAGAGGCGATTATAACTAGGGTTTTCAGAGAAGTTCATCATAAAACCAAGGGTAAGATACTAGGTACCAGATTTCCAGCTCACAGCATCACGCGTCCCCTCGCCCCTCGCCCCTGGCCGCCTAAAGCGCCTCCAGCTCTCTCCTCCTCTCCAAGCAATGAACCCTCCAAATGTAGTATTTCTACTCCTTCTTTTAATACCTCACACAAACAATGATAACATGAATAATCAGAACGTGTCAAGATCAAAAACATGCAAATCGTAAAACGTACAGAACTAAGAAGTCAAACCTTTTCGTAATGCCGCCTTGCTTGACCGTGGAGGAAGGAGAGAGGGATGATGGCGCCTGGCAACGGGGACGGAGAGAAGTGTCAGAAGCATGGCTCAGGGATAAGAACGATGAAGAAGATGATGAGGAATGGCGCCGCTCTAAGCCTGTAAGACTGTAACCCTAGAAATGAAACAACAAAATGCAAACCCTTAGAAAATGTTCACAAGCACATTGGGCCGGTTCTCCCCATCCACATGATTAAGCCCAACTGAAACTTTCTAGCGCCTGACCCCTCATTGCACGCCTTACACCCCCCTGTCCTAGTCTTATGTATTTTGATTGGGCCAAGCATCCCCTTAAGCCCATATAATCTTTTTTTCCTCATAAACTAACATCTTGTTTTACTTATCATTTTATTTTTCCTTTTATAATTTAAACTAATATATTTCATTTTTGTTTGTAAATAAAATAATACGTTAAACTCTTTTTATATAAATTTTTCTTAAATTACTTTTTTATTAGTATAATTAAAAATACATAATAATATTTTATTTTGAGTTAAATAAAATCCTTGTATATAAGATATCAATAAATACCTAAAAATAGATTTTTTTCATTTTTTATTAAACATTTGTTTATATATAAATACATAAATTTTTAAACTTAAAACATTTCTCTTTTCTTTAATTAAAACTTTTGTACATAAAAACATCAATACATAATAATTTTCTTTAACTTAAAACATTTTTCTTTTCTTTGAAACTTTTGTTGGTACATATTAACAAAAACACAAAAAAGGATAATAATACTTAATAATTACTTAATTTTGCATTAAGTTAAACATATTCACATCACTTGTAAATAAATCACATACAGTTACACCAATACATTTGCTTATCTTTTATTCTTATGCATTGATACACTTTACATTGAGAATACGATTCGATTTGGTTGTAAATATATTTGGATACTACTCTCCTAATAAGTCTCATCCCCCATTTGTAAATAATTGTACCCCCATCCCCGGATACTTATTTGTAATAGTTTAGGACTTTAAATTCCCGCAATTTATCGCTTTCGAATTATGCCATGATAGACTTAGGGTTTGTATGTAAATAAAATCAACCGCTAGATAACCTAATACAAGACAAATGCATGACAATCAATACACAATTCACACTTGCACCCCTAGGGTAATCCTGCTTGTTGCCTTCCAAAATGGGCCATGCTTGCACGTTGAGTTTCTTTGGCAAAACAAAACAATTCAAATGATCATAGTCCCTCAATGACGCTTTCGAAGTTGCCTACAAAATGATCATAGTCCCTCGATGACGCTTTCGAAGTTGCCTACAAAAGGATCATAGTCCCTTCAAGCAAATTTCCAAAGACACTTGGCATCATTGCATTCATGGTCCATACGATGACCCGCGCCCGTCCCGTTAACATCCTAACACAAGATTGTCCACCAAATACAATGGTGGAACAATACTGTTAAAAGGGTTAAAACATGAGAAAAATCTTTGAGTAAATTTAGGGGTAGACAACTCTTAGTTACTTGATCAAAACTTGCAAAACACACTTGCCTACTTTTCAAAACACACTCCACAACACAACTTTCAAAAACAACTTTCAAAAACAACTTTCAAAAACTTTGAAACATCTTTTTGAAAAGACAAACACCTTTGTAAAACATTCGAGTAAATAATTGTTACAACGGTTGCCTAGACAAGGCATCTTTTTTAAAACATTTTCAAACACACACACACCACCATTTCAAGCAATTGAAAATCAAGGCAAGTGATCTAAAACAAGTAACTAAGAGCCCATGGATAACCACGGATGAAAAGGGTGCTAATACATTCCCTTTTCATAATCTACCCCCCGAACCCATGAAACATCTCAAAAGGTTTTTCCTGTGCTTTTTAAACCTTTCCTTTAGGATAATATAAAAATTCGGTGGCGACTCTTGCTAAACCGAACAAGTGCGAATACAAACGCAAAACCTCAAGTCAGTTCTCCCACTGTATCACATAACTGACGACTCTGCTGGGGATAATATTTAAAAGTGGGGTTACCTTAGGGTTTAGATCACCTTTACATACTTGCTTTGATTGCCTTGATTGCTTTACTTTTTGGGTCCTTGTTTTGGTTTGCTATAAATCCTACACCCGGATTTGGGGCACCTTTTTAGGTAAATAGCAATAAAACTGTGAGGGAATTGTGCGGGGTATACCGACATGGTTGAAGCAGTAAGCTATGTTAGTGTGACATATTTGTGAGTACCGGTAACCCTTGAGTTCAATCAAGGAGAGTACGGGGCCGCTGAGTGATGTCATGAAGCACTAACATACTCTTAAAACCTTAATTGACCATCTTAGCCTTTTTAGGGGTAGTGAGATGACCGACTTTGGTGCAGTCCAAAGTTGGTAGATACTCGATACTACACTCATTGAGGGTTGTTTTCTTGGAATATTTTGGTCGCCAGTTAAGTGGCTAAACCAAAACAATGAACATAGAAAATAATCCAATGATATTAAGCTCCTTAGAACCCGGTTTCTATTTTAGGACAGGATGAGCCAACTAACTTCAAGAGGGTACTTACCTACAACCCCATGCAAGCCTAAACCTAAGGACTTGTTTGATTTGTGTGAATATGATTACCTGTATATACACTTACTTGCTTTTGCATGCATGTACATAACATCATGACATCATACCATAGCATTTTTTACTAACCATTTCAAGGATCTCGAGGGTTCTTTTGATGCAGGGTTATGTTGAACCAGACGTCTACCAAAGGGAAAGAGGTTTCTCCTCTAAACAAATTCCATCAAAGATCAAGTGCAACAACTTGAATCAGGGGCTATGACCCACTTGACATGGTAAGCTTGATTCTTGTGGAAAGACATCCACCGGTGCAAAGGTCTCCAATCAAAGATCAAAGTTCAACCTCTAACATTTTCTTGTGTTTACCCCAAGAGATCCTTGAAAACATGCATCCACATATCATGCATTGCATCATGACAGCTTTTCCTTTGCAGGTGTTCTTACTCTCCTACTGTTTATTTCAGTAAGAGATGGTTCTAGAAAGGACTGTCAAGGACATCCAGGATCAAAATGCTCAGCTTTAGGAGATGTTCTTGAACCTATCCTTGGGGAAAGAAGAAGTGAAGGCTCTCCTCACAAGGGGCTTGGTCCAGGGGAATTCAAGCAATGCCAGGAGTGATCAGTTGGAAGAGCTTCAGTATGAGCTGACTACAATGAGGATCCAAATGACGGGGAAACTGGTGGGCCAGATGGCTCTCATCTAGGACTTGGCTCAAAGTCAAGAGGAACTCAGAGTTCTCGTCAACCAACTGCTTCTGGACAACCAAGTTGGACAAACATCTGAGGTTGAAGAGCAAGTCACCACTCAACCCCCTTCCAGACAAGAAGACAAGAGGAAGGCTCCTCTACTTGCTTCAGGGTCACCAGCCCATCAACAACCTCGTCAGCATCAACGGGGTAATCGGCGTAAGAAAAATATATCGGGAAGACAGTTCACTGAGACTGACATACCGTCATCTCTAATACTGGAGCGCTTGTTGGAGGTCAATCTGACTGCTTTGAGGGATCCTATTCGGAAGCCCAATACCTCCGCTCCTAACTATCATCCCGACGCATTTTGTGTATACCACTCCTATAGCCCGGGACATGACACCGACGACTGTTGGGCCTTGAAGAACAAGATTCAAGATCTGATTGACATTGGAGTGCTGAGGTTCATGCCAGACGGCGAGATGAAAATCTTCCGTTAAGGGTTTCTCCACCTGAAGTGAAAAAGCTCAAACTGAGAGACTTTTGTTTCATTTGAAATTCCAAGTTGTAATCTCTTTGTTATTCAAACAATTATCTGTTAATGTCAAACTTTGTTTCATTAATGCATTGCATATGTTTGTCTTGAATTCATCCATTCGTTTTCACTACTCTTATGCTTTCTTTATGATATTTAACTCTTGATAAAAAGCTACAAGCCTTTAGAGGGAGGATGACGAAACAATACCATAATCTCATACAATATGCTTTTGAACAGACCGTGCTGATGATGTACAGACATTTCTTTCAATTCCCAAACACTGGAGTTATAAGGAAGATAATCCCTAGTCAACCCCTTCGAGCCAAAGAAGTAGGAGTTTTCTGTTCTAAACAATTTGAAACCTTTGATTTAAACCTGGGGCAGGGTAGTCTCTCAGTTAATTCAAAAAAAAATAAAAAAGGTGCGCATTGAAGTTGCAAACTCTCAGTTCATAATACAACGAACGATACCAAAAAGGGAAAAGCATTCCTTTGGAATCAAAAGACAGTGATGGTTCCTCATCTCATAGGCGGTCATTACCTCTCAAAAGAGAAAAGCCCACCAAGCCAAAACCTGTAAAGGAGGCTTAAGAAAGCTAGGGCATCCCGCTAACTGTAATCTCAAAAACAGGAACAGTCAGGCAAAAGTTAGGGATAACAAATTAAAAGAAAGAGGTCATTACAAATCCTCAACAACATGAAAAATGTTTCAAAAGAAAAAGGAGATGATGACTTTCTTCCAAAATTCAATTGGTGAACCATCACCCAAAAGTCGTTCCAAACTCGAATAGAGTGTGACGCACAATTAACTGAGTTTAGGATTGAAGAACATCACGAAGAGCGGGTGGGTACAAACATACTTTGAGCCTTTATCCTTTGTTTCTTAAACCGTGAACCAAGCCACGTTACAACCCTTCAAAATTCCTAATTGAAGCATGGGTTAGTTCGAAAGCATACTGTTACAAAAGGTATCCTGACTCCTGTAAGGCTTTGCTCTAAGTCTTGTGTTGAATTTGTCTTACAAAAAGTTTTTTGCTAAAAAACGCATTTTTCAAAACTTCAAGACAAACATAAACTTTGCATTACTTGAATATCATTGTTTGCATGTGGCTATTTGTTTGACAGCGGAGAAATTCACACAATGAATATCCGATGAACGAAAGCTCTCTCAGTGAACAAAATCACTTCAAAAAGGATGACACTTCCATTACAAAAATCTCCTATCAACAAGGGGGCATGACATGTCACTATCCAGTTAACCTGGGGCAGTCCAGTCAAGGTTTCAACAGATCTTTCAAAGTTCAGTTAACCTGGGGCAGTCCAGTCAAGATTTCAACAAATCTCTCAAAAGTTCAGTGAACTTGGGGCAAGTCTCCTTCATCATCACTTGGGGCATTCGAATGTCAAAAGTGTTCAACAATTCCTTCATCACCTGTTGGAAGATACGGTCCAGATATGCTCCAGACACGGTTGCCATTCTGTAACCTTTCCATGTTCCAGATTAATACCTGTAGCAAGCCAGGAAAATATCTGTGGACGACTGATTATGGATTAATACTTGTAGCAAGCCAGGAAATTATATACATGAAGAGATTGAAGATTAATACCTGAAACAAGCCAGGAAGCCTTTCTTTCTCAGGTCAGAGATCAATACCTGAAACCAGCCAGGACAGTATCTCCTTGACCAACCTTTCCAAGTTCCGGATTAATACCTGTAGCAAGCCAAGAAAATATCTGTGGACGACTGATTGTGGATTAATACCTGTAGCAAGCCAGGAAATTATCTACATGAATAGATTGAAGATCAATACATGTAACAAGCCAGGAAAACTATCTTTCTTTCTCAGGTCAGAGATCAACACCTAAAACTAGCCAGGACAGTATCTCCTTGACCAACCTTTCTTAAGTTCCGGATTAATACCTGTAGCAAGCCAGGAAAATATCTGTGGACGACTGATTATGGATTAACACCTGTAACAAGCCAGGAAATTATCTACATGAAGAGATTGAAGATCAATACCTGTAACAAGCGAGGAAAACTATCTTTCTTTCTCAGGTCAGATATCAACACCTAAAACCAGCCAGGACAGTATCTCCTTGACCAACCTTTCTTAAGTTTCAGATTAATACCTATAGCAAGCTAGGAAAATATCTGTGGATGACTGATTGTGGATCAACACCCGTAGCAAGCCATGAAATTATCTACATGAAGAGATTGAAGATCAATACTTGTAACAAGCCAGGAATACTATCTTTCTTTCTCAGGTCAGAGATCAACACCTGAAACAAGCCAGGACGGTATCTCCTCGACCAACCTTTTCAAATACCTGCAGCAATCAAAAGATTCTTGCAATCTCCAGCGGAGCTGAAACTTCCAACTATCAATCCCCAAGCAGAATGGAGACTCTCATTCTCAGCTCCTCACAGGATATTCGAATATTCTCCAGTGAAGATCTCCTCAAGACAGGAATCCCCAGTAGATTGGCATACAACCCAAGCTCCTGATTCCCCAACAGCGGTCCCAGGACTTCTCATTTTCAACGATCAAAGGATTTTCAATCCCCTGCAACAGTCAAGGAATTACTTTCCCCGGCAGCAGTCAAGATTCTTTTGTCTCCAGCCATCCAGGATTCATCTATCCCCAGCAAGATAGCTCATCAGCTTACATGTGCATTCATCACATTCATATCATAAACATTAATATAACATACATTGCATCATACATTTCATGCAACATAACTTTGTGTTTCAACTAATATTTTACCATTTTCAGGATAAGATTATTAAGCTTTAAATTCAACTTTTGAATCAAGTTCACAGACGCTTCCTAACATGGATGCTGATCTATTGCTTATTCAACTTCAAGACTTCTGAAAACAGTTCACGGGTTCTCTAGACACGGATGTTAACCTATCGCTTGTTCAGATTCCAAGACTTCTGAAAACAGTTTACGAATTCTCCAGACACGGATGTTAATCTATCGCTTGTTCAGACCCAACTTTTGAAAACAGTTTACTGACGCTTCCCAACAAGGATGCTGCTCTATTGCTTATTCAACTTCAAGACTTCTGAAAACAGTTTACGGGTTCTCCAGACACGTATGTTAACCTATCGCTTGTTCAGATTCTTCAACCTCTGAAAACAGTTCACAGACGCTTCCCAACATGGATGCTGATCTATTGCTTATTCAACTTCAACTCTTGAAAACAGTTTACGGATTCTCCAGACACAGATGTTAATCTATCGCTTATTCAGACCCAACTTTTGAAAATAGTTTACGGACGCTTCCCAACATGGATGCTGCTCTATTGCTTATTCAACTTCAAGACTTCTGAAAACAGTTTACGGGTTCTCCAGACACGGATGCTAACCTATCGCTTGTTCAGATTCCAAGATTTCTGAAAACAGTTTACGGGTTCTCCAGTAACAGATGTTAACTTATCGCTTGTTCAGATTTCAAGACTTCTGAAAACAGTTCACGGGTTCTCCAGTAACGGACGTTAACCTATCGCTTATTCATATTCTTCTCAACTTTTGAAAACAGTTTACGGACGCTTCCCAACAACGGATGCTGCTCTATTGCTTATTCAACTTCAAGACTTCTGAAAACAGTTCACGGGTTCTCCAGTAACGGATGTTAACCTATCGCTTGTACAGATTCTTCTCAACTTTTGAAAACAGTTTACGGACGCTTCCCAACAACGGATGCTGCTCTATTGCTTATTCAACTTCAAGACTTCTGAAAACAGTTCACGGGTTCTCCAGTAACGGATGTTAACCTATCGCTTGTTCAGATTCTTATCAACTTTTGAAAACAGTTTACAGACGCTTCCCAACAACGGATGCTGCTCTATTGCTTATTCAACTCCAATTTTTGAAAACAGTTTACGGATGCTTCCAGATACGGATGTCAATCTATTGCTTATTCAGACCCCCAGTTCAGAGATGTTCCAAAACATGGACACTTTTCTGATACTCATGGCTTTCACATACAGTTCAACAAACATTCCAGATGGCATCTAAAGCCCATCCTCCTACCAACAATTTCCAGATGGCATCTTTAAGCCCATCCCCCGACAAGATTCTGTCACATCCCTAGATGGCATCTCTAAGCCCATCACCAAATGGCATCTTTAAGCCCATTCCCTCTACCATCACATCACCGAGTGCAAATTTTTTGGGCACTCTAGTGTCCAATCTCCTTTTACCTTCGAGTCGCGAAATGCAAACTTGCCAATCTAACTCTTCAGGTTCAAGAAGATTGAACAGGGGCAACTGTTGTACCCCAAAATTTGCCCTCCTCTTTTTCCACAAGAAATCACAGCTTCGGGCTTTTCCTGATTTTTCAGATTGGCTCAAGAATCAGTCAAACCGAATTTTTCTTGTCAGTCTAGCCAAATTAGGGTTTTCATGGACTCTGAAATAGTTCAAGCATATTGCTAGGGTTTGTTTGAGTTTGGGCTCATAGTTTGATCAGGCAGGCGCTTCTGTGAAAATTAAATCAAGAACTAGGGTTTGTGCGCGCATTCTCGGAAAGAATTAATTCTACAGTTCTTTTCAAATTACTCTGAGATATGAGCTGAGGCAGTTGAATTAAGAACTTGCAGTGTTTGGTATAATCAATAAAAGAAAAGACATGTGGACGTTGGTTTGATTAACTGTGCATTTCTTATGTTTAATTGAAACGCCGGGTTTATTATTGATTAATGCGAAGTTGCAAGACGCCGGACGTTTATTGATTATTTATCATTTCTAAATTAAAATTATTGGATATTTTCCAGTTATTATAATTTAAGAAATATAAATAATTAAATAAATGAATGCAGAAGAATTGAAGAAATATCTGACAAAGGAGGATTTTATTCATCTTTAATTATTTGTTACAATTATTATTTGAACACTGTAAATTTATTTACAAATGTTTACATTAATACTGTTACAATGATTAAAAGTAAAATAAAACTATTCTAAAAGTTTCCTAAGTCTTCATCTTCTATTTGCTGCTCCCCATTGCTCAATTAATTTTTACCTGCAAAAAGAAGGGAAAGAAGTCAAATGCAGATGAAAAGCAGACAGTTAATTTAAAGACTCATCATTAAAGGTGATTGGTCGGGATCAGTTATTCACCCTCTCTGCAACTCACAAGAAAATTCTTGGTTCACAAAGAGGGATAGAAAGTGTTTGCAAATAAAATATGAAATGCACAAAGCCACAATATTGCACAAATTCAAAATTGTCAAACAGGCTGCATAATTCCAAAAGTCCAAACCAAAGTCCAAACTGATGCACAAAGGCAAACTAAACTAGTCACAATTCCAAACTAACCAAACTGTCAAAGATATAAAGCTGTCAATAAGTACAAAAAGCTGCCCAAAGAAGATATAGAAAGATATCAAGAAGTACACAATATGCAGGAAGCCTGGAAAGTATGCAGAGGAAAGACTAATATACAAGCAACATTTTCAAAATCATCATTTCCCAACCTATCACCTTTTCAGAAAAGCTATTTTAAAGCAATATTTTATGCTTTTTATCTCTGTAGAGAGAGAGAGAATAGAAGTGGAGAGGCTTACAGCAGGCTTAGGCTTAAGATATAAACAAGTTATCAAAACACAGTAAAAGGGGGGGGGGGGGGCATAACTACATAACAAAAACAACACAAAAGCTTGTAAGCTCTCAACCTGTAATCTTAAACACAAGCCAAACCTCTAATCTGTTCCAAACAAAAAGCTCAAGCTCCAAAACCTAAACTCGGTTTCAAAAGCAAACATATCAAGCCTAAAACCAAAAGCCTTCACCTGCATAAACCTGTAACACAAGCCTCAAACAGAAGCCATGAACACAAGCCTCATGCCTGCCTAAAAACCAGAACCACCTCAAACCTATACACAAGCTTACAAACAAACTTACAAACAAAACTGTCAAACACAAACTGAAGCCCTAACCTGCATAAGTTATAAGCTCAAGCCAAGCCTGTAAACTATCATCAAACCAGAAAAGCCACAAAACATTCAAACTCAACGCCCTGTGTAGCCTGTAAAACCCAACAAGCCTATACCAAAAAAACAAAAGGCACAAAGCATTCAAACCAACTAGACCCTCAGAATGATTTCATCACAGGGTTAATACCTAAGGCAACTCAGCAATCAACATACAGAGGCAAGCATATCAAGCATATCAGGCATCTCAGAGCACACAGAAGCAAAGGGCAAACAGAAGAAGAGGAAAAGAATCAAAATCATACAAAGGCAAGCAGTCAGAAGAGGAAAAGAGGCGATTACAAATAGGGTTTTCAGAGAAGTTCATCATAAAACCAAGGGTAAGATACTAGGTACCAGATTTCCAGCTCACAGCATCACGCGTCCCCTCGCCCCTGGCCGCCTAAAGCGCCTCCAGCTTTCTCCTCCTCTCCAAGCAACGAACCCTCCAAAGGTAGTATTTATACTCCTTCTTTTCATACCTCACACAAACAATGATAACATAAATAATCAGACCGTGTCAAGATCAAAAACATGCAAAGCGTAAAACGTACAGAACTAAGAAGTCAAACCTTTTCGTAATGCCGCCTTGCTTGACCGTGGAGGAAGGAGAGAGGGATGATGGCGCCTGGAAACAGGGACGGAGAGAAGTGTCAGAAGCATGGCTCAGGGATAAGAACGATGAAGAAGACGATGAGGAATGGCGCCGCTCTAAGCCTGTAAGACTGTAACCCTAGAAATGAAACAACAAAATGCAAACCCTTAGAAAATGTTCACAAGCACGTTGGGCCGGTTCGCCCCATCCACATGATTAAGCCCAACTGAAACTTTCTAGCGCCTGACCCCTCATTGCACGCCTTACACCCCCCTGTCCTAGTCTTATGTATTTTGATTGGGCCAAGCATCCCCTTAAGCCCATATAATCTTTTTTTCCTCATAAACTAACATCTTGTTTTACTTATCATTTTATTTTTCCTTTTATAATTTAAACTAATATATTTCATTTTTGTTTGTAAATAAAATAATACGTTAAACTCTTTTTATATAAATTTTTCTTAAATTACTTTTTTATTAGTATAATTAAAAATACATAATAAAATTTTATTTTGAGTTAAATAAAATCCTTGTATATAAGATATAAATAAATACCTAAAAATAGATTTTTTTTTTATTTTTTATTAAACATTTGTTTATATATAAATACATAAATTTTTAAACTTAAAACATTTCTCTTTTCTTTAATTAAAACTTTTGTACATAAAAACATCAATACATAATAATTTTCTTTAACTTAAAACATTTTTCTTTTCTTTGAAACTTTTGTTTGTACATATTAACAAAAACACAAAAAAGGATAATAATACTTAATAATTACTTAATTTTGCATTAAGTTAAACATATTCGCATCACTTGTAAATAAATCACATACACTTACACCAATACATTTGCTTATCTTTTATTCTTATGCATTGATACACTTTACATTGAGAATGCGATTCGATTTGGTTGTAAATATATTTGGATACTACTCTCCTAATAAGTCTCATCCCCCATTTGTAAATAATTGTACCCCCATCCCCGGATACTTATTTGTAATAGTTTAGGACTTTAAATTCCCGCAATTTATCGCTTTCGAATTATGCCATGATAGACTTAGGGTTTGTATGTAAATAAAATCAACCGCTAGATAACCTAATACAAGACAAATGCATGACAATCAATACACAATTCACACTTGCATCCTTAGGGTAATCCCGCTTGTTGCCTTCCAAAATGGGCCATGCTTGCACGTTGAGTTTCTTTGGCAAAACAAAACAATTCAAATGATCATATTCCCTCGATGACGCTTTCGAAGTTGCCTACAAAATGATCATAGTCCCTTCAAGCAAATTGCCAAAGACACTTGGCACCATTGCATTCATGGTCCATACGATGACCCGCGCCCGTCCCGTTAACATCCTAACACAAGATTGTCCACCAAATACAATGGTGGAACAATACTGTTAAAAGGGTTAAAACATGAGAAAAATCTTTGAGTAAATTTAGGGGTAGACAACTCTTAGTTACTTGATCAAAACTTGCAAAACACACTTGCCTACTTTTCAAAACACACTCCACAACACAACTTTCAAAAACAACTTTCAAAAACTTTGAAACATCTTTTCGAAAAGACAAACACCTTTGTAAAACATTCGAGTAAAGAATTGTTACAACGGTTGCCTAGACAAGGCATCTTTTTCAAAACATTTTCAAACACACACACACCACCATTTCAAGCAATTGAAAATCAAGGCAAGTAATCTAAAACAAGTAACTAAGAGCCCATGGATAACCATGGATGAAAAGGGTGCTAATACCTTCCCTTTTCATAATCTACCCCTCGAACCCACGAAACATCTCAAAAGGTTTTTCCTGTGCTTTTTAAACCTTTCCTTTAGGATAAAATAAAAAGTCGGTGGCGACTCTTGCTAAACCGAACAAGTGCGAATACAAACGCAAAACCTCAAGTCAGTTCTCCCACCGTATCACAGTAACCATTAACATTCCTTTTTGAATCCACAAATCATAAACAAACATCTATTTTTTATATATATACATATATTTTCCTTAAAACACATTTTATTAACAATTTGTTTCAAAATCACCATCAAGAATAAAAGAGATTTTGTAGAGCTGAAATAAGATAAGGGTAGTAACCAAATGGACAAAGGCTCAAATCTATTTAATAGAATGGTAGTTTTCAAATGGCGTAACTCCATGGATCATTTACAAAGTTTTGAAAAAATGGAAATTATATGAAAAGGTCATATTGAAATACACAATCCTATTCTCTCTATCAACTTTGAATTCCAATTGCGTTCAAACATTATTGCTAACGATTTTATGAAGAACCATTGTAAAGATGGATTGGAAGAAAATCAGACTTGGACCAACACATTTACTTGTCATAAAGATCCCTAACTTTTGCCTAGATTTGCCTTTCGAGTTTTCAATCTTTCGGGATTATTATTTTTCTGTTTATGTCTCTAATTTTTGCATGAATTCCCCTTTTTGGTTTTCATTCCACCGAGACACTCATTTTTTCCTAAGTTTCCCTTTCAAGTTTTCAACTTAGCGAGCCATTCTTTTATTCCTTTTAGACAAAGTATTTCTTGACTGCATCAGAATTCACAGGGCGCGGGAGCTCCTCACCATCCATAGTCATAAGAGTCATTGCACCACCAGAGAAGGTTATCTTAACCATATACAGACCCTTAAAATTAGGAGCCCACTTTCCCCTGGAATCAGGTTAGAAATATAAGATCCTCTTAAGCACAAGGTCGCCTTCTTTGAACTCACGAGATCGAACCTTTTTATTAAAAGCTTGCTTCATTATTTTTTGAAATAACTGACCATGAACAAAGTGTAACAACCCAATTTTATTTATTAATTATTTTATTATTTAATTTCCATGTTAATTATTATTTGGTTTGATCATTATTTAATTATTTGATTTTTGTGTGTGTATGTGAATAATTTAATTAATTGGAACAAGTGAGTATTATATGTTATTGGGTTATTGAGTGTGATAATAGAAAAATATAAATTTGGGCCCTATGTTTCATTAGAGTGGGTGAGTGGAGTTAAGCCCATTTAGAGTTAGAAAGAGTTGAACAAAATAAGAAAATATAGAATTAGAAAGAGAAAGTGAAGAGAATAAGAGAAGAGAAGAAAAGGGAGAAAAAGGGGAAAAGGAAAAGAGAAGAGGATAGAGCCCTAGAGTATCTACATCCAAGATAAGGGTGAGTATTCATTCATTTATAGGTGTATATAATGGTATGTGATGGGTAGTAACATAAGATTACGAATTTGTTCTTCAGTTTCTAGATTTTGACAAGTTAGGGTTTGAATGTAGAATCATGAAATTGATGTTAGAAATAATGCTTTGATGTTTGTATTTGATGATATATGTTAGATATAGGTTATAAAACATTTAATTGGTGAAATATATGTGTTTGAATGAGATTTGGATAGACAAATTCGTAGGAGGCAGAAGTTGTCTGTAGCATAATTTTTCTGCATTTCGCAGAGACCGCTTAGCGCGCATGAGGTCACTTAGCACGGTCTGGAATGGAAAATTATTAGTTTATGAAATTGTTCTAGATTATGGATGCTTATGATTTATCATTGACTTACATGAATTGTAATAATTTATTCGATGTGTTTTGGATGACTTTTGATGAGAAACATGATACTTGATTTTGTGTATGAGAATGATGTGAAGTGATGATGAATGTGAATAACATGATTAGAATATGTTTGCTACATGTTATAGTGATGTGTTGAGACGATTAATTCTATGAAAATTCATTGTATGTGACTGATGACATGAAATATGTATGTTGTGCAATTTGGTGAAGATAATTCAAATTTGTTGAATTATGTGAAATATGGTTGTATGATTAAGATATGGACATGGTCTTAATTGCATATTTATGTTGAGATTGCACATGCATCATTTGTGTCAAGAGGAAATTTTTGGTAATTCCGTTGGGATTGTTGACTTGTTCCAAACCTGGAGATGGGAGTTTGAAAGCTTAGAGAATGGATATTTTGGTGGTTATTTGTCTCGGAGATGTGGACCCTGCAGGATCGGTAAGGATAACAGTCAGTACCACATGCATATTGCATTGAGTTGCATTGGAGTCACATGTGTCTATGTGAAATGTTGAATTGATGTGAATTATGTGATATTGGTGTGAATGTTACATATTGAGCAATATTGTATATGTAATCATGTGAATTACGTTATAACGTGTTGAATACATGATTATGTGAAGTGTGATGAATTCAAAAGATGTATGTACATTATACAATTATTTATTATTATATATTTCCATAATGATATTAATTATTACCCTTGTTTTGAAATGATGTTTTATACGACATTGCTCAGGTACCAGGAATAGCGATGGAGCTTCTAGCAAAGAGTAGTTGGAGGAACTAGTCTTTTATTTATCCGTTTTACTAGGTAGTGGGTATTGCTTTGGTCCATGTAACACGGGGAACATTTGGATTCATGTTATTTTTATTATATTCATGTTTATTTGAGAGATGTTGTTATACTCTCTGGATATTTATGTTAGATTAAGATGTATGTGATGATGGCCTTTAGTGCCTAATACTTTATGTTATAATTGTTAGTATGATATTTTAATTATTATTATTATTATTATTATTATTATTATTATTATTATTATTATTGTTATTATTGTTATTATCATTATTATTTTGAGTTGAGAATTATTCCACTGCGAGATGCATATGTGTTATTGTATGGAACATGATTCTAAATGTGTGTTATTAATATGACTAGTGTATATATTTGTGAGGGGTTTAGGGGGTGTTACATTAATGGTATCAGAGCATGGTCGGTCAGTTAGCTAGGTTATTAATATATTTATTTCCTTTTGTATTCGATATGTTTCATAAACAAAATCAATACTGTTTGTCGGATGAGTATTGTTGGTTGTTTGGTTGTTTGGAATCTCATAATGGTTGTTGCAGGAAGGAATAAAGATGCTAATGTTGAGGCGTTGTCATTGTTGGTCGGTGTGATTGGGAAACAACCACATGCCAATGCTGGCAACAAAGATGATGATTAATTTTTTGCTTTGGGGAAGTTCCAGAGGAACAATCCGCCAATGTTTGAAGGAGCTCATGAACTTGACAAGGCTCAGATTTGGCTGAAAGCGATTGAGAATATCTTTCAAGTCATGAATTATTCGGATGCACGGAAGGTGCAGTTTGGCACCCATATGCTTGAGAAGGATGTTGAGGATTTATGGAACAACACTGTTTAGATATTTGATGAAGATGGGATTGAGTTTACTTGGGAACTTTTCAGAGATGCATTTCTGGAGAAGTATTTTCCAGAGGATGTGCGTGGGAAAAAGAAGATTCAATTCCTTGAGTTGAAGCAGGGTAATGGAACTGTGGCTGAGTATGCTGCAAAGTTTGAGGAGTTGATTAAGTTTTTTTTCCTGATTACAACACTGCTAATATTGAGCGATCTAAGTGTCTTAAGTTTGTGAATGGTTTGAGGCCCGGGATCAAGAAGGCTATGGGTTATCAGCAAATTACACGATTTTATGAGCTGGTTAATAAGAGTATGATCTATAATGAGGATAGTCTAGATAGTGATGCTTACTATAAGGCTTTGCATGATAAGAAGGGAAATGGGAAATTCAGAGGGAAGCCGTATGTGACTCCTGCTGGTAAAGGGAAATAGAAAGTTGGTGATGACAAGAAGCCGAGTGGGGGATGAGCTTCTACTCCGGTTAGGTGATTCAAGTGTGGTGTTGAAATACATCATGTTACTGATTGTATAAGTCCTGATGTGAAGTGTTTCAAGTGTGGCAAGCTAGGTCACAAGTCTAATGATTGCAGAGGAGGTGCGGGTGTGACTTGCTACAACTGTGGTGAGCAAGGTCATATTATTTCCAAGTATGACAAGCCAAATAAGGAACCAGCTAAAGGGAAAGTGTTTGCTCTATCTGGTTCTGAGACTGCTATTGAGGATAGACTAATCTGAGGTACATGGTTTATTAATGGTACACCTTTGATTTCTATTATTGATACTGGCGCGACACATTCTTTCATTTATTTGGATTGTGTTAAGAGATTGAATCTTGAGTTATCTTATATGAATGAAAGTATGGTTATTGATACTCTTGCTATGGTTTCAGTGACTACTTCATATGGGTGTTTGAATTATCTGTTGAGTATTTTTGGTAAAGACTTTGGAGTTGATTTAGTGTGTCTTCCGTTAGATCAACTTAATGTTATTCTTGGGATGAACTGGTTGGAATACAATCATATTTATATCAACTGTTTTGGTAAGATGGTTATCTTTCCTGATTCTATTTTTGAGAGAGATTTGTTTATGTTTGTCAAGCAAGTGAATGAGTTTGTGCAGGATGGGGTTTTATTGTTGGCTTTGATGGAAACATTGAATGTTGATGGAAAATGAGTGATTGGTGAATTATCAATAGTTCATATTTTTTCTAAGGTATTTCCTGATGATGTAAGTGATTTTCCGCCAGAGCGTGAGGTGGAGTTTACGATCGATTTAATTCCTGGAACTAGTCTGGTATCAATGGCTCCATATCGGATGTCAGCATCTGAATTGAAAGAGTTGAAAAGTCAACTTGAGGATTTTCTTGAGAAGAAATTCATTTGTGTTAGTGTGTCATTGTGGGGTGCACTAGTTTTGTTGGTTAAGAAGAAAAAAATGTACTATGAGGTTATGTATGGATTATAGACAACTGAATAATGTGACTATCAAGAATAAGTATCCAATTCCTAGGATTTATGATTTAATGGATTAGTTAGTTTGTGAAAGTGTATTCAGTAAGATAGATCTGAGGTCTAGGTATCATCATATTCATGTGAAGGCTGAAGATATTCAGAAGAGTGATTTTAGAACAATGTATGGTCATTATGAGTATTTTGTGATGTCGTTCAGTGTAACTAATGCACCTCGTGTATTTATGGAATATATGAACAGGAATTTTCATCAATATTTGGATAATTTTGTGGTTGGTTTCATTGATGATATTTCGATCTATTCAAAGAGTAAAGAAGAACATCCTGAGCATCTAAGGATTCTTTTATCTATGTTGAAAGAGAAGGAGTTGTATGCTAAGTTTTATAAGTGTGAGTTTTGGTTAAAGGAAGTGAGTTTCCTTGGTCATGTGATATCAAGTTGTGGTATTTCCATGATCCGTCAAAGATTGAGGTTGTGTCTCAATGGGAAGCTCCTAAATCTATTTTTGAGATTAGAAGTTTTCTTGGTTTAACATGTTATTATCGGAAGTTTATTGAAGGATTTTACAAGTTAGCTTTGTCGTTAACGCAATTGACTAGGAAGGGTCAAGTTTTTATTTGGACTGCATAGTTTGAAGTTAGTTTTCAAGAGCTTAAGAAAAGATTGACAACCACTCCTATTTTGATTTTTCCTGATCTGGAAGAACCATTTGTTGTGTATTGTGACGCTTCATTGATGGGTTTGGGAGATGTGTTAATGCATAATTGATAAGTTGTAGCTTATGCTTCAAGGAAACTTAAAGTGCATGAAAGGAATTATCCTACACATGAGTCACAATTAGTTGCTGTTGTGTTTGTATTGAAACTTTGGAGGCATTATTTTTTTGGATCGAGATTTGATGCATTTAGTGATCACAAGAGTTTGAAATATCTGTTTGATCAGAAATATTTGAATAGGAGGCAAAAAAGATGGTTGGAATTCTTCAAAGGATTATGATTTTGGTTTGAATTACCATTCGGGTAAAGCGAGTATTGTGGTAGATGCATTGAGTTAGAAGTCTTTGCATATATCAATGTTGATGGTGCGAGAATTGGAATTACATGAGATAATTTGAGATATGAGTTTGGTTTGTGAGGAGACTTCTTCTGGAGTTATGCTTGGTATGTTGAAGCTTATTAGTGGAATTCTTAATGAGATTCGAGAAGGTCAGAAATCTGATTTGAGTTTGGTGGATATATTAACGTTGATCAATCAAGGTCAAGGTGGAAATTTACAAATTGATAAGAATGGTATCATGAGATTTTATGATAGAGTTTATGTTCCAGATATAGCCGATTTGAAGAAGAGGATTCTTGAGGAAGGGCATCGTAGTGGATTGAGTATTCATCCTGGAGCTGCTAAGATGTATCAAGATTTGAGAAAATTATTTTGGTGGCCATGTATGGAGGAAGAGATTGCAGAACTTGTGTATCATTGTTTGATTTGTTAGAAGTTGAAGATTGAACATCAGAAATCGTCTGGTTTGATGCAACCGTTATCTATTCCTGAATGGAAATGGGATAATATCTTTATGGATTTTGTGTATGGTTTACTTATAACACCGAGTAATTTTGAGGCTATTTGGGTTATTGTGGACAGGTTGACAAAATCTGCTCACTTTATTTCGATGAGAATGGATTATCCAATGGAGAAGCTTGCAACGTTTTACATTGAGAAGATTGTCAATTTTCATGGTATTCCATTCTAGAATTATACCAGATAGGGATACGAGGTTTACTTCAATATTTTGGGAAGGTTTGCAAAATGCTTTGGATACGAAGTTGCATTTGAATTGTGCTTATCATCTGCAAATAAATGGCCAGACTGAGAGGACGATTTAGTCACTTGAGGATCTTGTGAGAACTTGTGTATTGGAACAAAGAGGTACTTGGTATTGTTACTTGCGTTTAAGGATTTGTATGGTAGAAGGTGTAGGATGCCTTTGTGTAGGTATGAATTTGGAGAGAGTGTTATGGTTTGACCTGAGATTGTTCAACAGACTATGGATATGATTAAGATGATTAAAGAGAAGATGAAGGCTTCTCAGATTCGTTAGAAGAGTTATCATGATAAGAGGAGGAAATCACTTGAGTTTGAGAAGGAAGATCATGTGTTTCTTCGAGTTACTCCAGTAATTGGTGTTGGTAGAGCTTTGAAGTTGCATAACGCCACATTTTATTGGTCCTTATCAGATTCTAGATAAAGTGGGTGCAGTGGCTTACCAGATTGCTTTGCCACAGTCGCTTGTTAATCTCTATGATGTGTTTCATGTGTCTTATTTAAGGAGATACATTGCAGATCCGTCTCATGTGGTTCAATTAGATGATGTGAAGATAAAAGATGACCTGACTGTGGAGGCATCACCTATGAAGATAGAGGATCGGGAGTTGAAACAACTTCATGGTAAATAGATTTCCTTGGTGTGAAGGTAAATTGGGGAGGACCGGCGAGTGGAAATGTGACTTGGGAACTCGATAGTCAGATGAGAGAGTCTTATCCTGAGTTGTTTGTTTGAGGTAATTTTCGAGGACGAAAATCTTTTAAGTGGAGGAGAGTTGTAAAACCCAAATTTTATTTATTAATTGTTTAATTATTTAATTTCTATGTTAATTATTATTTGGTTTGATAATTATTTAAGTATTTGATTTTTGTGTGATTATGTGAATAATTGATTTAATTGGAATAAGTGTGTAATATATGTTATTAGGTTATTGAGTGTGAGAATAACAAAATACACATTTGGGCCTTATGTTTCATTAGAGTGGGTGAGTGGAGTTAAGCCCATTTAGAGTTATTAAGAGTTGAACAAAATAAGGAAATATAAAATTAGAAAGAGAAAGTGAAGAAAACAAGAGAAGAGAAGAAAAGGGAGAAAATTAGAAGAGAAGATGATAGAATCCTAGAGTATCTACATCCAAGGTAAGGGTGGGTATTCATTGATTTGTGGGTATATGTAATGGTATGTTATGGGTAGTAACATGAAATTAGTGATTTGTTCTTCAGTTTCTAGATTTTGACATGTTAGGGTTTGAATGTGGAATCATGAAATTGATGTTGGAAATCATGTTTTGATGTTTGTATTTGATGATATATGTTAGATATAGGTTATAATACATTTAACTGGTGAAATATATGTGTTTGAATGGGATTTGAATGGAAAAATTTGTAGGAGGCAGAAGCTGTCTGTAGTAGATTTTTTTTGCATTTTGCAGAGGCTGTTTGGCGCACGTGAGGCAGCATAGCAGGGTCTGGAATGCAAAAATATTATTTTATAAAATTGTTATATATTATGGATGCTTATGATTTATCATTGATTTACGTCAATGTTAATAATTTATTCGATGTGTTTTGGATTTGTTTTAGATGACTTTAATGAGAAGCATGATACTTGGTTTTGTGTATGAGAATGATGTGAAATGATGATGAATGTGAATAACATGATTATAATATGTTTTCTACATGTTATAATGATGTGTTGAGACGATTAATTCTATAAGAATGCATTATATGTGATTTATGACATGAAATATGTATGTTGTACAATTTGGTGAAGATAATTCAAATATGTTAAATTATGTGAAATATGCTTGTATGATTAAGATATGGAGATGATATTAATTGCATATTTATGTTGAGATTGCACATGCATCATTTATGTCAAGAGGTAATATTTGGTAGTTCCTTGGAAATTATTGACTTGTCCCAAACCTGGAGATGGGGTTTGAAAGCTTAGAGAATGAATTTTTTGGTGGTTATCTGTCTTTGAGATATGGACCCGGCAGGATCAATAAGGATAACTATCGGTACCACATGCATATTGCATTGAGTTGCATTGGAGTCACATGTGTCGATGTGAAATGTTGAATTGGTGTGTATTATGTGATATTGGTGTGAATGTTATATATGTGGTCTTTGTGATTGCTTATCTTTGAATCATGAATCGTTGAGCAATGTTGTATATGTAATCATGTGAATTATGTTAGAATGTGTTGAATACATAATTATGTAAAGTGTGATGAATTCAATCGATGTATGTATGTTATGCAATTAATTATTGTTATATATTTCCATAATGATATGAATTCTCACCCTTATGTTGAAATGATTTTTTATAGACATCGCTCAGGTATCGGTGATAGCGGTAGTTGGAAGAACGAGTCCTTTATTTATTTGTTTTAATAGGTAGTGAGTCATGCTCTGGTCTATATAACCATGGGTAACGTTTGGATTCATGTTATTTTTATTATATTCATGTTTATGTGAGTGATGTTGTTATACTCTCTTGATATATATGTTGGATTGAGAAGTATGTGATGATGACCTTTAGTGCCTAATACTTTATGTTATGATTGTCAACATGAGATTTCAATTATTATTATTATTATTATTATTATTATTATTATTATTATTATTATTATTATTATTATTATTATTATTATTATTATTATTATTATTATTATTATTATTATTATTATTATTATTATTATTATTATTATTATTATTATTATTATTATTATTATTATTATTATTATTATTATTATTATTATTATTATTATTATTATTATTATTATTATTATTATTATTATTATTATTATTATTATTATTATTATTATTATTATTATTATTATTATTATTATTATTATTATTATTATTATTATTATTATTATTATTATTATTATTATTATTATTATTATTATTATTATTATTATTATTATTATTATTATTATTATTATTATTATTATTATTATTATTATTATTATTATTATTATTATTATTATTATTATTATTATTATTATTATTATTATTATTATTATTATTATTATTATTATTATGAGTAGAGAATTATTCCGCTGCGAGATGCATATGTGTTATTATATGGAACATGATTCTAAATGCTTGTTATGAATATGGCCAGTGTATTTGTCTTGTTGTCCTGAAGTAAATGTAGTGCCCTCTTTGATATGTATGCTAATTTACTCTGATTATACTATATATTTGTGCGGGGTTTTGGGGGTGTTACACAAGGTCGTCATTCTTTTCTCTTTAATTAAATTCAATTGGTCATACCTACTTTGACCCCATTTTGCCTCAGATAACCTAACTTCCATCAGAACTCTCATTGATAAGATCTCAACCTCTATGTCGAGTACTGCTTCCATTCCATATACTAAATAAAAAAGAGTTTCCCCCGTCGAAGTACGGACGGATGTGCGATAACCATGCAGGGAAAAAGGTAGCATCTCATGCCAATCCTTGTAAGTTAAATCCATCTTCTAAATAATCTTCTTGATGTTTTTATTATCCACTTCCTATTTGGTCTGTAGGAAGAAGATTTGTGATGTTATATCTTAAAATCATTAGAGTTCCTCCATTATTTTATTGTTCAAATTCGAACCATTGTTAGTGATAAACTTGGTTGGCTCACCATATCGACAGATGAGTTGGTTCTTGATAAACCTGACCACAACTTGGCGAGTTACATTTGCATAGGATGATGTTGCGACCCACTTGGTAAAATAATAAATAGCCACCAGGATAAAACGGAGTTTGTTCGAAGCCTTGGGTTCAATCATACCGATCATATCATTGCCCCACATAGAGAAAGGCCACATAGAAGAAAGAACATTGAGAAGAATCAGAGGTACATGAATTTTATCTACATAGATCTGACACTTGTGGCATTTCCTCACATATTTACAACAATCGGATTCCATCGTCAGTCAATAGTAACTGGCTCTCAATATTTTCTTAGCCATTGCTTGTCCATTGGCATGGGTACCAAAGGGCCCTTCGTGAACTTCTTGCATTAGCAGATCTACTTCATATTTATCTACACATCTCAACAGAACCATATCAAAGTTTCTTTTGTATAGTACATCACAATTTAGGAAGAAATTTGCAGATATTATCCTTAGAGTCTTCTTATCTTTACGGGATGCCCCAGGCGAGTACTCTTGAATATGAAGGAAACACTTAATGTCATGGAAACACTTGAGTCTCTGTATATGTCAAGGATTTTAATTCTAAGATCGATTTCCTCTTCAAGACCCATAATGCAAGCCTCGTATTCTGCTATATTGTTGGCACAATCAAACATTAATCTTGCAGAGAAAGGAATATGAGAACCTTCAAGAGGAATGATAACAACCCCAATTCCATTTCCATAAGAATTAACAGCTCCATCAAAAACTAAACCCCAACGAGATTCAGGATCCGGTCCTTCTCTGAACTCAGGTTCATCACAACCTTTGACTTTTAGGTACATAACATATTCGTTTGGGAAATCATATATGACATATTGGTAATCATCAATAGGTTGGTGTGCCAAGTGGTCAGCTAGAACACTCCCTTTGATAGCCTTCTGAGTGCAATACTCGAAATCATATTCTAATAGCAACATCTGCAAACGAGTAATTCTTCTAGTTAAAGTTTGTTTCTCAAAGATGTACTTGATCAGATCTATTTTAGATATCAACCAAGTAGTGTGATTAATCATCTATTGGAGGAGACGTTTAGTATCCCAAGCCAAAGCATGATAAGTTTTCTCAAGCATGTAGTAGCGAGACTCACAATCTATTAATTTTTTACTCAAGTAGTAAATGACTTGTTCTTTCCTTCTGGTTTCATCATGTTGGCCCAACACACAACCCCTAGAATCTTCCAACACAGTTAAATACACGATCAATGGTCTTTATTCCACTAGAGGGATCATAATGGATGGTTGAAGTAGATACTCTTTGATATTATTAAATGCTTTCTGACAATCTTCAGCCCATACACAACCTTGGTCTTTTCTTAGAAGTTTGAAGATCAGACCACAAGTGGTTGTCATATACGATATGAATCTGGATATGTAGTTCAAACATCCAAGGAAACCTCTTACTTGTTTCTCTGTTCTGGGTGCAGGCATATCTTGCATAGCTCTGATTTTTTCGGGATCTAATTCAATACCCTTCTGACTGACGATGAAACCTAGCAGCTTTCTTGAACAGACACCGAAAGCACATTTGTTAAGATTCAGGCGGAGTTGATACTTCCTCAGGCGCTGAAACAACTTCAATAAATTTCCCACATGGTCTTCTTTATTTTGTGATTTAGAAATCATGTCATCCACATAGACCTCGATCTCTTTATACATCATATCACAGAACAGAGTAGTCATATCCATTGGATATGTCACACTAGCATTTTCAATCCGAAAGGCATCACTTTGTAGCATAATATTCCACACGGTATAATAAAAGCAGTCTTCTTCATGTCTTCAGGTGCCATCTTAATCTGATTGTAGCTAGAGAAACCATCCATGAAGGAAAAGAATTTAAACTTTACAGTGCTATCAACCAACATGTCAATGTATGGTAACGGGAAATCATCTTTCAGGCTAGCTTTGCTTAAATCTCGGTAATCGACACACATCCTGACTTTTTAATCTTTCTTAGGAACATGAACTATGTTGGCCAACCAAGGAGGCTACTCAGAAGTAACACGAAAAACTGCATTGATGTGTTTTTGAACTTCCTTTTTAACTTTTTTAGCCATATCAGGGTGAGTTCTTCTAAGGTTTTATTTCACCGATGGACATTCTGGTTTTAACAGTAGATGGTGCTCCACAATATTGGTGTCCAACCCTGGAATGTCTCTATAGGACCAAGCAAATACATCAAAAAACTCTTTGAGAAGCTCTATTATCATTTCTTTAACATCTAGGTCAGGCAGCGCCCCTACCTTGACTTCTTTCCTATCTTCGTCAGTGCCCAAGTTGATCACTACTACTGGTTCTTCATGAGGTTGAATGGCTTTCTCTTCTTTCTCCAACAATTGGGAAATCTCTTCAGGAATTTCTTTCATATCTTCCTCTTCAGCTTCAAACACAGGGAACTCAAAGTTTGGAGAGGGCATAAGTTCATGTTTTTAAATGGGTTCATGATTTAATCTGCACATATGATTTATTTTGACTTTAGAAACAAGTGAAAAGAGTGAAAAAAGTTTTATGTTTATGCTGTTTTTTTCGAAAGTGATTTTTTTATCAGGTTTTTTAGGGTTACCATTTTTCAGAGAAATCAAAAAACAACAATACAAGAGACAACATAACTTTTATTAATGATTATAAACTTGAAAAAAGATCCTGATACAAGATCTTTTCCATCTTATGCATAGTGGAAAGAGTTATTTTTAACAAAGCCCCATAACTACTCATTCGCCTTGGGAAAAGTGAAAGGTTTTGAAAACAACAACAAGAGTATTACTCAGAAATGTGAATGGTAGAAGGGACATCAACGACGATCCAGTTTTGGCTAATCTTTCCACGCGTCACGAAGCTTGGTGAATCCTCATTTGGACCGTCTTCAAGAATGGCGTTAACTTCGGGCATTGTTAGGTAAATAAAGCTTGCACTATGAAAAGTTTCTTGGATAGGGCGGATGACAATATCTCTTTTATCAACTTTGGCGATTGTAGGAGAAAATCTCAAGCCTTCTCCGAACTTGTTTTCAGGTAAGTGCAAAATGACACCCCAACCAGCATTATTACCATTTTGCACCACTCGTTGTGCATCTTTATACGAAGAAATAGATGCCTCATTCTTCTTAGTACCCTCATCAATAATAGACAGCTCCTGAAACTGAGTGCCAACATATTCACTAGCATCAATGTAGGAGAAGACGAGCTCATATTTAAAGCTTGTTCTCCGCATACTACAACCAACTTTCCATTGTTTATAAGTTTCAGCTTTTGGTGGAGCATTGAAGTGACAGCTCCCGTATCATGAATCCACGACCGTCCCAATAAACAACTGTAGGAAGCCTGGATATCCATCACTTGAAATGTTATATGGAATGAGTGAGGACCAATCTTCATTGGAAGGTCTATTTCTTCAATTGTCATCTTCCTTGAGCCATCAAATGCTTTAACAATAACTCCACTACTTCTCATAGGAGTGACTTGGTATGAGAGCCTAGACAATGTAGATTTAGGCATTAAAATTAGCGAAGAATCAGTGTCTACCAACATGTTGATCAAACCATCTGATAGAAAACTCATTGAGATGTGCAGCATAAAGTTGTGATTATTTCCTTCCTCTGGCAGGTCTTTATCACTAAATCTCAAATTGTTACATGGAGTGATATTTCCCACCATTCTGCTGAATCAGTCAATTTTTACATCATGGTCAACAAATGTTTGGTCTAGCACTTTTATTAGTGCTTCTATATGGGTGTCAGAATTCATCAGCAGAGAGAGTACTAAGATTTTGGAAGGTGTCTATAACAACTGATCTATCACCTTGTATTCACTTTTCTTAATCAACCTTAGGACTTCATCAGTATCATCATTCAAACTGGTTTTGCTGGATTGTCCATTTTCTATCCCAGGATTAGGAATCACAATAATAGCTTCAATTGGGATACTTCCCACTTTCCTCGGAGGTACAACAAAGAACACTCGACCGCTGCGGGTTAAACCATTAACATCAGTTATGTTAACAACAGAAGATGGAGAAGTAATGGGAACCTCTTTCCCATTTTCAATCATAGTATCATTGTATTTGTACGACACAACTTTATCAGAATCATATGGAACAGGTCCAGGCAAGTACACAACCATAGGAGAAACAAGAGTTCTTTGACTGTTGTATATTACTTCCAAAGACTCAGGTATGTTGAAATGAGGGACTATGACATTCACTTCAGCATCCTCATATTTTCCTTTATAAATAATGACCTCTACATCTGTATCAAGAGAGTCCTCAGCTGAAAGCATAAGTTTAACTAACTCTTCCTCCCTTCCACTTCTATTAGCAATGGTAGCTATTTCTCCGTCTTTAAACAGGCCTAGGCCTTTCAATATCTGGAGATTTTCTATTGCAACAGCATACCCATGGGGTTTTCCTTCACACTTCGGATAAATATCATGACTTACATCAAATAACCCCTTTTGAACCCATTTTTATGTATCTCTAAAGAAGTTAATGTGTTGAGATCTTCAATTGTAGGTTTATCAGAATAAATTTTAATCATATTCACTTCATGCTTGTTCATGTTTCTTACAACTTGAAAGGTCCCTTCATCTAGCAGGTTTTGAAGGTCTCTCTTCACAAAAGAGCGTCCATGGAAGTCTCAACTACATATCTGATAAGAACCATAGTTGTGTCGTTCTTGACCATTCATACCGCAGAAGGTAGCATGCATTTGCACCATATCCCCTCTCAATAAATAGGCATAAAAATATGGTCCTTAACAAGACATCCACAAACCATATTTAAAGCATGTTCTCCATGATTAGGTAGTGGATTACCTTGCATATTTGGGATGGCATCTCTAAATGAAAGAGACCACTTCTGACCAATTTCTGGACTTCAATTTTTAATGGGAAGTATTTCTCAATAATGTGACCTGGATCTCCTTGGAGAAAGGCACGGAGAGCATATGCCTTATACCAACATGGAATGTCTTTTGTGATAGCAGGCGGTGCTCTTGTTTGAACCAGATTCTTTGGCAGCAAACCAGGTAAAATTATTCATAAGTCATTAGGATCAGTTCAAACTGCAACACACTCCTTACTCAGCTTTGTTGATTGTTGTTGTACCCAAAATTTTCCCCTTCCATTCTTAATACAAAATGGTTCAAGATACCTCATCATGCTCATGAAGGTCTAAATTGCTTAAGACTTATCAAAGATTGATTAGATGGATTCTCCTTCAAAGCAATTGACCTACGACTAGGGATTTATTTCTCTCAAAGGAAATTGAGTTTCTAATGCCTCAAATGGACTTCATGGTTTCTCACATGCTTCAAATAATCCTCATACGAAATTTCAAGCCTTGCGGTACAAGCTTGCTCATTCAATTAATCAGATGATTGAAAATTAACTATATTGGACAAAAAGTCAAATTTGAACAATCTACAATCAAACTTCAAGATTTTTGGTCAACATCAACATTTTGAAGCCACATTCATCACTTGATCAAGTTTTGATCATGATTCATCAAGAAAACTCAAGATTCGTCAAAAGTTACTAAATTAGGGTTTTCTTAAGGAGAAGTCAACTGAACTTTGACCAAGCATAACTTTTGTATACTTCATAAGAAATTCATCAAACAAAGATCATTTTGAAGGAAATTCAATTCTCTACATCTTTGTCTCTCTAAGCTCAAGGCCAAAACTGCTTCATTTGAGAGATATGGGCCAAAATATTACAGATCATTTTAAAAGTCAACAAAAAGACATTTTTTGTCAAAGCAATTTACATTAAGTTAAATACTTCAAATGAAAGAATGACCAACACGAAAGTTGTAGAAGATATCTTGAGGTTTCCAAAAAGTCCAAGATCATCTTCATATGGCTAAAATTGAGAGAGTTATGATTAGTGTAAGTTGAGAAATTATGAGGAAATGCATGAAGTTCAAATTGATCAAACTTGAATTTTTGGGCTAATGGTACTAAGTTTTTAGGTTCAAACGTGTTCATGACCTTATATTAGACCTCTAAATCCATTCATATATTTTTATGATTTTGATTTTGATTTTATTCAATTAAATTCAAAATAAATCAAATTAAATATAAAACTAATGGATTAAGGCACACAGCTTTTATTTTGGATCAGATTTGAAGCCCAAAAAGCTCACAACCAGCTAGCAAAACCGTGTGAGGCTGATTGGAACAAGACTGAGCTTAAAAAATAGAAACTTTTCATGCAAATTCTAAATTAAATATCACACCATGAATTAAAAAGATTGTGTCCACTTTTGTTGACCTAATTCTTCTACTATAAATACACAACATATTCAGACCGCAAAGAACACGCATGTTGCATCATAGAAGCAACCCTAAAATCTTCAATTTTTTAATAACTATCACAAACTCAAACCCTTATCTCCAGTTATTCTCAGTCAATTTCAAGCATCACACTAGCCACCTGAAGGTCCCAGGAGTTCATACCAACCATCATTTAAGCTCAAGTAATCCCAGAACGTGCCAACCAAGTTGCTCCGATTTGATAATTTTTTTTTAATTTCAAACTTTTAATATACTCATTATTGAATGACTTGATGCATACATTCATGTTCATATTGATGTTTGGAATAATTTTGACGCATTATTTGTGAGGTTTGACATAGGAATGGAGATCTGCCATTATTAGGGCATGATCTCAGTTTGGGTTCAAATCTCATGTTACGCTAACCTTTTGCTTGTTTCGAGCCCAAATTCAAGTTTAGGACACAATTTTGTATAGGACAAGCCTTTTGGTTTGCTTCGAATCTTCCATTTTTGCAGGTTTGGCATTGGAGCTTGCCGGAGAAGACGACCGGAGTTTGACTTCAGTGTCTCTGTGGTTTTTTTGACTCTGGTAGGGCTTGCATGGCGTGAAGGCACTTCATGATTACTCATCACTTAAGTTATTGGGGCCACTTTCGACTCATTTGAAAATTCCAAAAACTAACGCGCGTTTTATTATTTGTTGTTTAATTCATAATCAGTTAACGTGTAACAACTGATGGACGAGTGGTAAGTATGATGTGTGTTAACCATAAGGGCGTGGGTTTGATCCCTCCTCTTGTCAAACAATTTTTCCTTTTTTTAAGATAAAACACAAGTTAATAATAGATTGATTGGTTCTCATTCTTAAACATAAACAATACCACGGCGCAGTGGATAGAGGGGCATCCTTTGAGGCTAAGGGTGTGGGTTCAAGTCCCACCCCAAAAATTTTTATTTTCATATTTTTTTTACCTTGAGTTTTCACTCTATATTACTAATTATTTTCTAATTAACCATTAACAAACCTTAAACTTTATTTCAAAACCACAACAAATTAGGATTAGTTTTTTTAGTTAATAATTAAATTTTTGACATATTTTTATTTATTAATTAGTTAAGTTAATTATACTTTTCTTAATATTAAAATTAATTAGAATTAGGTTTTAATTACTATTTATTAACACTTAAATTATTTTCTACAAAAACACTAAAAATATCTTTTCTAATACATATAATTTTTAGGGCATTTAACATCTTTCTAACCTTTTTCTCATCTTTTGCTATTTAAATTCATAGATCAAGTGTATAGGTCGTATTCTAAATTGTAATAGCGTAAATTTATTTTCTCGCATCTTTTTCCTATTATGTATTTATTCCAAAGCCATGTAATAGCGTAAGAACTTTACATTCAGCACTTTAATTTTCTGTACATATTTAACTGTTAGTTAAATAGGGTTTGTATGGAAATACTAAAAGCAAATATAGAAAACCCTAATTCAAAATTAACATAACCGAAAATACACACTCTTTACACACTTGCACCTCTAGGATAACCTCTCTTGTTGCCTTATGAATATTGGTCATGTCCCTCGAATGTGGGGATACTTTAGAAAAAGACCCTCAATATATAATATCATCATGGTCCCTTTCGAATAAAGATCGTAATCCCTCGATGACCCTTCTATTTTCCTATAAAATGATCTACTCCCTTCGATAGCCCTACGAGAAAAATGATGATAGTCCCTTCGATACAGTTTTTTAAAGTATCCTTACATGTTTCCTTCGATGACCATACGGTGACCCTACGCCTATCCCTTCACATCCAGTAGATAGGATTACCTACCAACTAATGGTATGGATAATACTATCTATAAAGGAGAATGAAAATAACAAGAAGGACTTTAGTGGGTAAGAACTCTTGAATGCTTGCTCACGACCTTTTTCACAAACAAATACATTTTTACACATCACTTTCAAAATAAATATTTTCAAAAACACTCTGTATACATTCTTGAGGACCGGCACAAGGATTATTACAAATTTAGCCTTACATTAGCATTTCAAAATATTTTCAAACAAATCACACACACACAGAGAAAGTTTTTTAAAAGTGAGCTAAGTAATTAAGAGCCCGTAGATAACTATAGATGAAAAGGGTTCTAGCACCTCCCTGTTTTATAACTTACCCCCCGAAGTCAAAATCTGTCAAAGGTCAGTTCTCCCACCATATTACAATTGTTATATGTTGATTTTTGATTGTTGTAAGCTTGTTATTGAGGTTGTTGTGTGTTGTAAGCTTGTTGTTAAGATTGTTGAATTATTTATTGTTGAGGGAAATGTGGATGGTAAGCTAGCATCATAGGTGTTGGATTAATGATGAGAGTGATAGCTGCAACAGGTTGTTGTGGATACCTTCTTCTTGGTCTTCTGAATGATACTACACTGACATCTTGTTCTTTCTTCTTTGGGAAACTACTTCCAAATTTTCTGACCCACTTGACAAACTAACTTCTTTGGTCAACCGTCCCACATGGATACCTTCCTCGAGTCGCATTCCCATTTTTGTACCCCAAGATTTGCCCTCCCATTTTCTTTAAGATATCTCCTTATGCTCTTAGGATCTTCAATTGCTCAAGATTACTCAAGGGCTGACCAGAAAAATTCTCCTCATAAGTAGTGGCCTACAACTAGGGTTTTGGTTTTATCAAAGAAATTTGAGTTTCTAATGCCTCAAGTGTATTTCATGGTTCCTCATATGTCTCAAGGAATTCTCATGCCAAATTTTAAGCCTTGCAGTACAAGTTTGCTAAGCCAATTGCTCATATGACTTAAAATCAACTATATTAGACAAAAAGTCAACTATGGTCAACATACAGTCAAACTTCAATATTTTTGGTCAACATCAAGATTTTAAAGTCACATTCATCATTTGATCAAGGGTTGATCATGATTCATCAAGAAAACTCAAGATTCATCAAAATTCAAAAGTTACCAAATTAGGGTTTTCTTAAGGAGAAGTCAACTAAACTTTGACCAATCATAACTTTCACATGCCTCATCAGATTTTTCTCAACCAAAGCTCATTTTGAAGGAAATTCACTTCTCTACAACTTTGCCTCTCTAACATCAAGTCTAAAAAATGCCTCATTTGAGAGATATGGACCAATATGTTATAGGTCATTTCAAAAGTCAACAAAAAGACACTTTTTGGAAAAGCAACTTACATCAATATAAAGTTTTCAAATGAAAAAATGATCAACATAGAGATTGTAGCAGACATGTTACCTTCATATGATAAAAATTGAGAGAGTTATGATTGATGCAAGTTAGGAAATTTTGAGAAAATGCATGAAACCTAAATTGATCAAACTTGAATTTTTGGGCTATTGGGCTTATGTTTCAAGGTCTAAGCGTGTTTTGTAACTCATAATGAACATTTGAATCCATTCATACACCCCTTTGATTTTTATTCCATTTATTTTTTTATTTTACTTATTTAAATTCAAAATTAAATTAGATAAAAATCAAGGCTTTCATGACAAGGTCCAAGCCCATCCTTTTGACCTAATTTTCCTCTATAAATACATCTTATATTCAGACATGAGAGCACCACGAAAAACTTTGTAAGAGATCACTATTCCAAAATTATTTAAAACTAGGGCAAACTACAAATCCTACTTTCAGCCTCTTTCAGAGAAAGCCAACCCTCCCAATCAATTCCAGAAGCATTGTAGGGTAAGAATGGATCGATTATGATGACCCAAGAGGTCTGAAAATCGTATTATGCATAACCGGTTTTGGTTTTTGCATGAAATTCATATTTTCATTGTTATCATGTTTTGATGCATACTAATGTTACTAACATACTTCTGAGATGTCAATATGAAAAATAGACCCATCGCATGGCCCTCATAATGCCTGAAGGGAAGGTTTCCATGTTTGAACAGTTTTAGGTTGTTTGCATCGTATCTTATCATACAAGATGTTTTAGCCAAAACCAAGGGTACCATTGAATTCGTAAGGCCCAAATTATGGGGTAGGGTACCTTTGAATCATTAACACTCTTTGTTTTGCAGGTACAAGAAAAGGAGTCGCCGGAGAAGACGACCGAAGCTAGGGCTCCGAAGCCTCTCGGGTCTAGGCAATAATGTTTATTATATATTTAATTGGTTTCGCTGAATGACCGGATGAAACAGCCACCACAGTGGCAAGCGCGCACATGATAAGGAATTGGTATAGGAGGGCATGGGTTTGATCCCTGCCTTTTGACATTTTTTTTATATTTTCTCAATCCTTGCAGGTTTACTACATGTTGTGTTGATTCCATCCTTCTAACACAAGTGCGTGCCTGGCGTAGTGGTAAGCCACATTGTTGAAAGGGCAAAGGGCGTGAGTTCAACACCAACCCCTGGCATTTTTCATATTTTCTCTATTTTCAAACATTGTTTGTCATTTTTCCCTAACCTTATTATTTTTGGTTAACCTTAATTCCTTTCTTAACCTTAATTTTTTTTAATTAACCGTCAAATAAATAAACCTTTTTTTACAAACCCTAATCAATTAGGTTTTAGGTTTTTTTCATTTAACCTTTTTTTAATCAATTAACCTTATTTTTTAAAATTAAAGTTAATTAGATTTTTAGGTTTCTTTAATGGATTATTATCCTAAATTATTTTTCATAAAAAATCACCAAAATATTTTTCTTTTCTATTTTTATCTTTTTTTCATTTAAATTTTTAGATCAAGTGTATATGGCGTGTTCAATATTAATAGCGTAGTTTTAATTTTTCCATGTTTTTCTATTATGTAACTGCTCCTAGTATGTAATAGTTGTAGGTTTTCTTTTTCGCACCTCTATTATGTAATTGCCCCAAAGCTCTATAATAGCCTAGGTTTACGTTTCTGCCTTTATCTTCTGCTACTATATTTATTATATTACTGCTTAGTAGTTAAGGTTTGTATGGAAAGATAAAACCAAACGCTAGAAAACCTAATTTCTAGATTAAATAACTGAAAACAAAACACTTGCACACTTGCATCTCTAGGGTAGCCTCTCTTCATTTCCTTCAGAATAACGGTAATGTCCTCAAAAGTGGGGATGCTTTAGCAAAGACCCTTTAATAAAAGATCATAGTCCCTTCTTGACCTTCAACACTGCCTTTTGAAAAATGATTTAGTCCCTTACGAAACTGCTAAAGCATCCTTACAAGTTGCCTTCGATGACCGAACGATGACCCTACGTTGTCCCATTGCATCCAACAGATGGGGCTACCTACCAACTAATGGTATGCATAGAAGTATCTCTAAAGTAGAAGGAAAAGTACGAGAATGACCTTGAGTGGGTAGGATATTGTTAATCGCTTGATCACAAATTTTCCTAAACAAAACATTTCTCATATCACACTTTAAAAAAAAACAAAGATTTTCAAATACTTTGTACGTGTTCTTGAGGACTGATACAAGAACCATTACAAAGTTAGCCTTACATTAGAAAATTCCAAAATATTTTCCAAAACACACGCACACAAAAATAAAATTTTCAAAGTGAGCTAAGATATTAAGAGCCCGTTGATAACTACGGATGAAAAGGGTGCAAACACCTTCCCTATTCATAACCTACACCCCGAACTCAAAATCTTTAAGGTCTTTCCTTTTCTTTTCACCCTTTCCTTATTGGATAAAAGAAAATTCGGTGGCGACTCTTGCTAACCGTAGAACTTATGATAAAACACAAAACAAGTCAGTTCTCCCACCGTATTACAGAACTGGCGACTCTATTGGGGAGTACTTAAAAAGAGGTGTTACCTTAGAGTTAGTTGAGGATAACATTGGGCTTGTGCGTGGTGTCATAAGCACTAAATAACTTTTAAAACCTTAATTGAAACATCTTGGCCATTAGAAGGTAGTGAGATATCCGGATTTGGTGCAGTCCAGAGTTGGTTGATACTCGATGCTATACTTATTGAGATTCGACTCGCAGAATGTTTTGGTGGAAAATCAGTTTTTCTACTAAAATAAAACCTTCAAGAAAGATTCGTGATATGAGATTCCTAGAACCCAATTTCTATTTTAGGATAGGGTAAGCCAACTTAACTTCAAATAGAGAAGGGTACTTACCTTTGGACCCCATGCAATCCCTTAAACCTAAGGCTCTTGCGTGATTTATTTGTGTGTGCTACTTGCTTAATGTGATACGGTGGGAGAACTGACTTCGGTGTTTTTTGTTTTATTGCAAATGTTGCGGTTAGCAAGAGTCGCCATCGACTTTTCTTTTATCCAAAAGGAAAGGCTGAAAAGAACAGGAAATACCTTTGAGATTATTTCTTGAGTTTAGGGGGGGGGGGGGTAGATTATGAAAAGGGAAGGTGTTAGCACCCTTTTCATCCATAGTTATCTATGGGCTCTTAGTTGCTTGCAAGATCACTTGCTTTTGTTTGAACATGTTCTTTTTATGGTTTTTGAAAGTATTTTGAAAAGGCGCCATCGTTTAGGAAAACTTTGTAATAGTTCTCGTTCGTAAGAACGTATACAAACTGTTGATCTTTTGAAAATGTTTCATGTTTGAAAAATGTTTCGAAAGTGTTTTTGAAAGTGTTAGTGTTTGTTTTGGAAATAAGCAAGAGTGTTTGATTTGAAATTTAGCAAGCAACTAGGAACAATCTACCTACTCAAAAGTCT
The DNA here is from genome assembly GCA_948472305.1 of Vicia faba. Taxonomy (NCBI): domain Eukaryota; kingdom Viridiplantae; phylum Streptophyta; class Magnoliopsida; order Fabales; family Fabaceae; genus Vicia; species Vicia faba. Next base: position 878,793,664 of record OX451739.1, read on the forward strand.
TAGTTCATTTCTTCCTTTCCTTTGATATTGCTATCTTACCATTGATTTGGTAAGAAGCCCTATCTTTGGATGTAAAGGGACGGACATGGGTCGTTTTATAGTCATGATAGCAATGTTGTGATATATCTTAGCATTTTCTCTTGAGGGACTAAGATCATTTTGAAAAGGCAACATTGATAGCGTCATCGAGGGACTACGATCTTGTATTTTTGATTGCTTTTTGCTAAGATATCCCGCATGCATAACATGGCCATTTTTGTAAGGCAACAAAGTGGATTTACCCTAAGGGTGCAAGTGTGCAAATGGGTTGATTTACATTCATTGTTTTTTCTTGAATTAGGATTTTCTAACTTGTTGATTTTAGTTTTTCCATACAAACCCTAATTTACTAGCATTTTCATATAAAGCGATAAATTGCGGAAAGTAAAAATACTAAGCTATTACATCATTAGGGGATGGGGGTGTACAAAATTACAAATGGGGGATTTGCAAGAAAATTAAATCTAATTAACTATTACAACAATATTGAATAAATGTACAAGAATTGAATAAATAAAAATGCAAAAAATGAAAAGGGGTAAATAAATGATTTTGTTTGATTTTATGAAAGGTTTTAACCTAAACCTAATTAAGAAGATAATTAATGAAAAATTAACTAAAATTAACTTAAACTAATTAAGAAAAGAAATTAATTTAAAAGGGTTTTTAGGGTTTTTTATGAAAAGGTTTTAAATTAAAAATAATATGAAAATTAATTAAAAAAGGAAACCTAAGTTCTAGATTAATTTTAAGTAAGAAAATAAAATAATTAAACCTAAGTCTAAAAAGAAATAAATTAATTTGTTAAAAAATGTTTTTGGTTTTTTGTTTTATGAAGAAAAATAAACTAGATAAGTGTAAATAATAAAATGAAAATATTTTTATACTTTTTTAGTAATATAATAATAATAATAATAATAATAATAAGAATAATAAAAATAATGAAGAAAATATGAAATAGAAAATAAATAAAAAGGAAAATAAAATAATGGGCCAGGGGTGTAAACATAGTTAGAGGGTTTATAATCTAGCAAAAAAAAACAAAAGCCCAATGTTTAGGGGCCCAGACGCTGTTTCAAACAAAAAAATGGAAAGAAAATGTGAAAAATAGGCAAAACGGTAGCACTGGGGCTCGAATCCAGGTACCTAAGGTGACAGGCGCGCGCTTTAACAGCTGGGCTGGTGATACATCCATTAACTTAAACACATTAATAAATATATAACATAAGTTTTTCCCTGAATTTACTTCATCTTCAACCTCCATCCAAAGGATCTGTAACTTATTCATTTCTCATCCATTCACAAAACTTCCAACATCAAACTTGTTAAAAAATTTCTCACGATTTTGAATATGTAAATAACTTAAGCTAATTATCAAAGATGAGCATGAATTTCTAACAGTACCAAACTCTGACCTAAATATTTTCAGAGGTTCAAACTCAAAATTCTCCCTACTCAAGCAACATAAATGAAATCTATGGACATTTATAGTTTCAGGGCAATGATGTCTATATTTTATCTTCACAAATGCAAGCCTAACAATGCCTAAATATGAAGATAGCATTTCAAGAAAAGTACCTCAAAACTTGAAATCGAGAAATGATTTTGAGCTTGATTCAAGGTGCTGCAATAACTAGGTTAGCTTCCATGAGTCTCTAGGAAGCTAATGCAATGCTTAGCTTGAGTTGAGAGTGGCTGAAATGGCATGGAGAAGTCCAACTGCAATGCTCTGTTTTTGGATATGGAAGTTGATGAAGATGATGTTACAGTCTGCAAACAGGGACAAGGATGGTTTTTGATATGAGGAAGCTTTTGAAACTAAAAGGCCAAGAAATGCACGAGTGGTTTTGAAGATTGAAATTCAAAGTCTGAAATGACACAAAATGGAGGTTTTGTGAAATCTGAGTTTTCAGGGAGTTTGGGAGTGTTTTCAATCGTGTGTTAGCTTGAAAATAACTTGTATAGTTATATGAAAAAGGTTAGAGAACTTGAGGTGGTCAGAAGTACAAGATATATAGTTATGGTTATTTTACTTGATTTTGAAGAAAAGTGGAAAACATGGTTTCAAGGCATAGTACAAGCATGGCCTAAGTTTATGGGAGGCTCTAGTCATGTTGCTTTTTCCTCTGACATTGCTTGTGTTCAGATGAAACAAGTTAGGAGCTCTATGCATTGACTTTGTGATTAAAGTCACTTTTCCAAAATGGAAGTGTGAACTTTGTTCCATTAATGGAATAATCACTTGGACAATGACTCAAACACTTGGATCATAGCTCAAATAGTTGTGTAATCTTTTGATTATGGATAGATTTAGAGGTTAGAAGCATGCAAAGAAATATTTATACAGCATGGGCTTGATATTTGAATTCTTGTTCATCATGGAAACGACCTATAATTCAAGAATGAATGTCCAACTTCTTGTCTTTGATTCTCTTTGCTCAAACATGATCTCGATGAGTTCTTGGACATTTTGGAAAGCTTGTAACATCCTATAAAACCTCTATGTTGGACATTTTTGAAAATTCTTCTTCGAACTATGTGAAAAATTGTCATGAAGCTAGGTCAAAATCCTGCCTAAACTAGGGCAAAAGTTCACTAGGTTTCCATGTTTCATGAACATGTATTCACAAAATTTTAAATTGAAACCGATGCATTTATAGGAGAAGTTGTGTTCTACAATGTTGTATATCTCATTGAGATATAAAACTTTCATGTTGGAAGTTTCCTTTGAATCATCTTGCATCATGATGGAAAATTGGCTCAAAGTTATGAAAAAATATGGAATTTTCAACACTTAGAAAAATTTCTAAGTTTAGAAATTTTTACTTTTCAAAATGAAATCTTGAATTTTGATTTCTTGATGAACAAGTTTCATATTTTGACATGTTTTGATGAATTGTGACATTTGACACTTGATTTTGACCAAAAAGTCAAAGTTTGACTTTTCAGTATACAATTGACTTTTGATCAGTTGACTGAAAATCAACTATCAATCAATTGATCTTGAGGGAAGTTTTGAGTCATGAAATTAGGTCAAAATGATTCATTTGAATCCTTGAGATCATAACCTAAACCAATCAACCATTTGCTAGGTCAAAAATCAGAAATTGCACCTTCCCAATCAAAACCCTAATTTTTACCATTTTGCCCTTTTGATGATCTAATCAAATTTCTTGAGGAATTGTGATCCATAATTGATCAAATGACACACATGAGTTCAAAATGTTGATATAGACCAAAAATCATTGAAGCTTGACTGTAAATTGACCACAATTTACTTTTTCCCCAATACAGTTGATTTTTAGGTCAATTGATCACTTGACTGAGCAAAAATGTGATCCAAGGCTTGAAACCTTATATGAGAAAACTTGAAGGTCCAAAATGATCCATGAAATTCATATGGGGCATTAAAAGTCCATTTGTCATTGTGAAATCTCAAACCCTAATTTTTAGTCATCAGTGCCTAAGGAGGTGTCTTGAGATGATCAACCATAGTGCAATCTTGAACCAAAGGAGATCTTGTGAGAGATTAATTGATAAATGAGAGGGCAAATTTTGGGGTGCAACAGCTGCCCCTGTTCAATATTCTTAAACCTGAAGAGTTAGATTGGCGGATCTGCCATTCGTGACTTGAAGGTGGAAGATGATTGAACACTAGAGTGCCCAGAAATTTGCACTCGAAGATGGATTGTGAATGGGCTTATAGATGCCATTTGGAGGAATGTTGGTAAACACTGAAAGAAGTATCAGCACAAATCTTTGGTCAATTTATATTAAAACATTTGATGTTTTACATGTGGAAAAAAGGGTTAGTTAAATGCAGATGTATGCATGATTTTTACAAGATGAATGAGATCATGCTAGATACACTTGGTATATATATGCTATGATGTATGAATGTGAGATGTATGTTTTTGTCCTGGAAAATAAATCCCTGACTGCTGCTGAGGAAATTCTGGGGAGTTGAATCCCTGGTTGCTGTTGGGGATCAAGAATATACAAATCTTTAAACTTTGTTGAAAGGATGCTTCTGTTGGGGAATATTTTTTGAATGTCAGTTGTTATCTGGTCAGATCCAGGCTTCACAATTTGATGAGGATGAAGAAGTCAACTGCTATCTAGTCGGATTCAGGCTTCACGGTAACTTAATGGTGGAAGAGATAAATTAACTGTTATCTGGTCGGGTCCAGGCTTCACAGAAAATTTCTTGAAATTAAACTATTATCTAGTCGGGTCTAGGATTCACAATAACTTGCTAAGGATAAGGAAGTTAACTGTTATCTGGTCAGATCCAGGCTTTGTAGTGACTTGACGTGCTAACTACTATCTGGTCATGTCTAGGTTTCATGGTTTTTGGAAAGTTGTGCTACTATCTGGTCGGGTCCAGGCTTCATAGTGTCTCTCTAGGAATTGTAGCTAATTGTTATCTGGTCGGGTTCCAGGTTTCACAATAACTTGCTTAAAAACTGACATCTCGTCAGATCTAGGCTTTGCAGATTTCTGAGGTGGGTGAGGTTAATTGTTATCTAGTCGGGTCCAGTTTTCACAATAAACTGCTTAGGGACTTAGTTGTTATCTGGTTGGGTTCCAGGTTTCACAACGAATTTCTGGAGGGAATTTCTATCTGGTCGGATCCAGGCTTCACAATAACTTGTTAGGGTAGAGGAAAACTCTACCGGGGAAAAGAAGTTAAATCCTAGTTCGGTTGAGTCCAGGTTCTTCTATATTTTGAAGAGTTAAACTATTATCTGGTCGGGTCCAGGTTTCATAGTTTTTTGAAAGTATGCTATTATCTGGTCGGGACCAGGCTTCATAGTATCTTAAAGTTGTACTAATATCTGGTTGAGTCCAATCTTCATAGTATCTTTTGGAGATAGTAAAGGTTTTGTTGATGACTTTACTGTGGATTAGGGGTTGTGGACCTAAGATTTGTAATAGTTTGAAAGGAAAACTAAAGCTGTAGAATGTAGACTCAGTTGGGGAGGAAAGACTCATCTTGGGGAGGATACACTCAGCTGGGGATAACATGCTTAGCTGGGGAAGATAGACTAAGCTGGGGAATTTTGTACTCGGCTGGGGAGTTATACTACTCGTTGTTTGTTGGGAAATAAACCCTGTTGGGGAAATAAACCCTGCTGATGAGGTTAGTTCTTTGAGGAAGATATCTACAAGGCTTCTACTTGTAGGATAACCTTAGCTGGTGAGAGATCTGCCAAGAGTTGAGACTCTAGTTGGAGATTGACCCGTGCCAAGAAACTTTGCGGGTAACTTTGTTGAGGGCTGGTTTATTATAAAAGTCTTGTGGGGATAATGTTAATGAAATAACTCTGGGGATATTCCATATTAAAGAGATGCTTGTTACTATCTAGGTCATATGTGCCAAACATTTTTAATTATGTTCATATGCATATGTTCGTTCAATTTTAGTCATTGGACAAATTTGCATTCAAAATAAATGACAGAAAGTTTGCACTTCAAAGCATATTTGTATTGATATTTTTCCCATGAATTGGCATTTTTGTACATAGAGACGGAGATCCTAGTAAGAGGAAATCGTAGAAAGGAAAAAAAGTTGAAAACAAAAACAAATAGCAATGTGAAATAATCCCATTGCCTTCCAACTCTACGATTGCCCTAATGTCTTCGAATGCCCCTTGCCGTTGACAGAAGTTGATTGGATTGATCTGGGACCGTTTGAATTTGGACCTTAGTGATAAAGTTGACTGTGGTGAATCCACGGGACATAGTCATACGCTTTTAATCGTTAATTTTTTCCTGGACTGCTCTTTCGGGTTTTTAGCCCACCAGGATACCCATTTTTGCCCAAGTCGCCCTTTCGAGTTTTCAACTTGCTGGGTATACAATATTTTGCATATATACCTAATTTTTGCTCAAACCTTTTGGTTTGCCGGGATACCCTTATTTTGCCTAGGTGTGTCAACCTAGCGGGTCTCTTATGCGTAGTATTTTTAACTATGTCTGTGTCTATAGGATGTGGGAAGTCTTCGCCATCCATGGTAGTCAGTATCATGGCACTGCCAGAGAACATTCTCTTGACAACAAATGGCCCTTCGTAGGTGGGAGTCCATTTGCCTCTAGGGTCGCCTTGTGGAAGAATGATGCACTTTATCACCAAGTCACCAGCTTGATATACTCGAGGCTTGATATTTTTTTTGAAGGCCTTAATCATCCGTTTTTTGCACGTCTGACCATGACAAACAACAACCGGTCATTTTTCACTAATCAAGTTTAGCTGATCCAATCTCGTTTGAATCCACTCGTCTTCGCCTAAGCCTGCTTCATTCATAATCCTCAGTGAGGGAATCCTAACTTCCACTGGCAAAACAGCTTCCATGCCATAGACTAAAGAAAATGGGGTTGCCCAAGTTGATGTTCTAGCTGAAGTACGGTAGCCATGTAGAGAAAACAGTAACATCTCATGCCAATCCTTATAGGTTACTACTATTTTCTGCATAATCTTCTTAATGTATTTGTTGGCTGCTTCGACTGCGCCATTCATTTTAGGTCTATATGGAGATTAATTATGATGCTTCATCATAAACTGAGTGCAAAGCTCAGTAATCATAGAATTGTTGAGGTTAGTTCCATTGTCGATGATGATCCTTTCGGGGATACCATAGCCGTAGATGAGGTTATGTCTGATGAATCTAGCTACCACATTCTTTGTGACTAAGGAAAACGAGGCGTCTTCGACCCACTTGGTGAAATAATAAATATCGACCAAAATGAAGCGATGTCCATTGGAAGCAGTTGGATTGATTTCTCCAATCATGTCAATGCACCACATTGCAAATGGCCACAGAGCGGTCATAACGTTTAGAGGGATAGGAGGAACAAGTACCTTGTCAACATATATTTGGCATTTGTGACAAGTTCTTGAATGTTGATGGCAATCAGTCTCCATCGTGGACCAATAATAACCAGCTCTCAAGATTTTCTTGGCCATCGTATGTCCACTTGAGTGAGTTCCAAAGAGACCATTGTGCATGTCTTTAATAATTTCCTCTGCCTCCTTCTTGTCCACACATCAGAGTAGAGTTGAATCAAGGCTGGGCTTGTACAATATTCCGTTACTTAGGAAGAATTTGGCTGAAAATCTTCGTAATAACTTTCTTTCATTGATGGATGCTCCCTCGGGATACTCTTGTGCTTCAAGGTATCTCATCACCTCATGGTACCATGGCTTTTCTGTATCAGTGTCAAGCTCACAACAATGTGTAGGTTCGTCGAATCGCTCAATTGTAATTATAGGGGCTTCATTGTCCCATCTGACCTTGAAAATTGAAGACATGGTTGCCAAAGCATCAGCCAACTGATTTTCTTTCCTAGGGAAGTGCTCAAAAGTGATCTCTTTGAAGTGAGGAATCAAGGATAGCACAAGTTCTTTGTAAGGGATGATATTATGGTGCTTAGTATCCCAATCTCCTTTTACTTGGCTAATCACTAGAGCGGAATCCCCAAACACGTTCAAATGCTTAATCCTCAAGTCAATGGCATCTTTCATACCCAAGATGCACGCTTCGCATTCAGCCATATTGTTCGTGCAATCGAAGCAAAGTCTGGCAGTGAAAGGAGTGTGGCAACCTTCAGGAGAGATGATCACAACACCAATTATGATACCCAAGGCATTAGAAGCCCCATCGAAGACCATAGTCCATCAGGATCCTTGTTCAGGTCCATCATACGGTCTAGGTTTCGCACAGTCGGTTACTAGCATGATGTTCTCATCAGGGAAGTCAAAGTTCATAGACTGATAATCATCCACAACTTAATGGGCCAAATGATCTGCTAGTACACTTCCTTTTATGGTCTTTTGAGTCGTGTATTAAATGTCGTACTCAGTCAAGATCATTTTCCATCTGGCTATCCTTCTGGAGAGGGCAGGTTTGTTGAAGATGTACTTGATTGGGTCCATCTTAGAAATCAACAGAGTGGTATGAGTTAACATATATTGTCTTAGCCGGCGAGCAGCCCATGCCAGAGTGCAACAAGATTTCTCGAGCAGTGAATATCTAGTTTAACAGTCGGTAAACTTTTTGCTCAGGTAATAAAAAGCATGCTCTTTTCGGCCAGACTCATCATGTTGGCCCAAAATAAACCCCATAGAGTTCTCTAGTACTATCAAGTACATGATCAAGGGTCTTCCTTCAACTGGAGGCATGATAATAGGAGGTTCTTGTAGATATTCTTTGATTTTGTCGAAGGAATCTTGGTATTCATCATTCCATCTCACTACCTGATATTTCTTTAAAAGTTTGAAGATTGGCTCACAAGTAGCAGTCAAGTGAGATATGAAGCGGGCGATGTAATTGAGACGACCCAAGAATCCTCTAACTTCCTTTTCAGAATGAGGGACTGACATTTCTTGGATGGCCTTTACCTTGGCAGGATCAACTTCAATGCCTTTATTGCTGACAACAAAACCTAAAAGCTTTCCAGATCGTACTCCAAATGTGAACTTGTTAGGATTTAACCTCAACTTGTACTTTTTCAACCTCTCGAATAGTTTGTACAGGTGATCGAGATGTTCCTCTTCAGTTTGTGATCTGACAATCATATCATCCACATAGACCTCTATTTCATGATGAATCATGTCATGAAACAAAGATACCATAACTCTTTTATATATTGCCCCTGCATTCTTCAGTCCGAACGACATGACCTTGTAGAAAAATATGCCCTATTGTGTAACAAAAGTTGTCTTCTCCATGTCTTCGGGAGCCATCCTTATTTGAATATTTCCTGAGAAGCCATCCATGAACGAGAAGACTTTATGCTGAGCAGTATTATCGACCAAGATGTTAATGTGTGTAGAGGGAAGTCATCCTTGGCGCTTGCCCTATTCAGATCCCTATACTCTACGCACATGCGAACCTTTCCGTATTTCTTTGTCACTGGAACCACATTGGCAACCCATTAGGGATAGGATATCACATCTAGGAAACCTGCATCAAATTGTTTCATCACTTCAGCCTTGATCTTTTCAGACATATCAGGCTCCATGCAATGAACCTTTTGTTTGACAGGAGGACAATCTTCTTTTGTTGGCAGACGATGGACTACGATGTCGGTATCCAACCCAGGCATATCTTCATACGACTGCAGTGGTTGAAATGTTTTAAGACTAAGCCATTGGGTTGACTAGACTTTATACAAATCAAAATAAAAATATCCACCGCGCTTTATTGTTTCCAAAGGAATGGTAAAAGAGTGAATAACCTAAAAAGAAGGGGAAAGATTCAAGGTAAGGGGGTTGGTTATACAAAGGGAAGGTATTAGCACCCTAAACATCTACGGTACTCTGCAAGAACCTCTTTGTGAAATATGTATCTTTGGCTATGAAAAATGTTGTATAAAAATGGATGGTGGAGGTGAGAAAAGAAATATATTTATTTTATAATTTTTACACCCGCCGTAGTTGCGAACCTTTAGTTCCTATGTACCACCTTTTTGTTCAATAGGGGATCAGGGTACACGTAGTTCCTCTTTTAAAAATTTAAATCACAAATATGTTGGTTAATTTTATGAGATAAAACATCGTCATCACTGTCCGTGTGGAAAACATACCTACTACCGACAATTATGAGAAAGGAGAATTTGCATCATCTCAAAGTGGAGGATATGGCCTGGATCTTAAAATCAACAATGCCTCACTCAACACCCAAGTGGAAAATATATTTCTTCAATACATATTGTAGAAGTATAATTTTTTGCATCACTACAAGGATTGGAAAGAGTTCAATCTTTTTGAGAAAAGTTTAAAGATAAAAGCCAAAGTGGAAAAATGGTTTGAAATGAGATTGATTGACTTTTAGTCTTCTCACAAAAAATGTCAAGGTATTATTAAGTCGATTGGAGTTTATTTAATAAAATGTTTTGAAAATGCATGGACATAAGTCCAAGTTTATTATGAAAGTGGTTCAGGTTTAAAAAATCAAGAAAAGTTTTCAAAAGGAGGAAGAAGATTTTTGAAATTAAAGAAGATGGGAGGAGAAGAAGGGACTATCCTAAAGCATAAAGTAAAATATAGGGATAAGAACCATCTAACCAACAAGAAGCCAATACTTGACATTATGAGCCAAGATAGAATTCCCATTCCTTGGATTGAAAACCAATCAAGCAAAAAATACTAGACCTCTTGAGAGAACCAAACTTCAAGTATATTAAGTCTTCACAAAAATTGGGCACAGTAACGACTGTATACGAGTGAATTCCAAATTATAAACAAAGGGTGTAATCACAAAAACCTGCACATAAAAACAAACAAGCAACCCAATGTCTTGAGGTAAACCTCAAGAACTCCAGAAAAAATAATCAGATAAGATCACAAGGTCTCCAATCATAGGCCAAGGCTTCTAATCCTACGTCCAAGAAAAAAGTCCCATGCTCCCTAATGCCAAGGATAGTAACTAAATAGTCCAAATAGCATTAAAGATTTTTATGGTTTATGTTGATTATTAAGTATCTTAAAAAAAGAAAAGCTTAAGTGAGCAAAGTAAAAATGACAAGAAAGTAAATGCTCAAATGAGCAAAGATGAAAATGGCATGAAATGTAAATGTTAAAAGTAAATGGTACATAAAGCATAAAAAAAAGAAAAGCATAACGTAAAACAAGTAAATAATTAGTGGTTAGTTGGATGATCATCTTGAAGCTTGCATTTGGAACTCATTAGAGGATTGGTAGAACCAAAGCCTCCACACAACAAGTTACATTTGCTTTTTGTCAAGTATATCATCTATTTGGAATTCTCACAAGTGTTATTTTATGATCAACAATGTTTAAGTGATCCGCGTTGACCAAAGGTGTTGTAGAGCCATTATAGGATTTGTAGAACCAAAGCCTCCACACAATGAATCTCAAGGTTATTGGATCAAAGATATCAAATTAACATACTTGGGCTTGCAAACATAAGTTTGGGCCACGAATGATCATTTATTCGAATTTGGACAAAATTTAGCACTATGTTAAGCAATCGTAAGTGGACTTATATAGAAGTCGTACCTATTTTGAGGCCGGTCAATAGCAATCTATGCACCATTTATTCTGAGACATGATATAGAGATCATGTTCCAACAATATTTAGTGCAATAAGAAGGGGGGTGAGATGAAGAGGGATGAGAGAGACTATACAAACCACTTTTGAATTAAATTTAATCAAACTATTATTAAAATCATTCATCCATTTTTGTGAAGTTAAACTCAACACCATGGATCCAATGATGTTAATAAAGTTCATGATCCAAAATTTAACCCAAGATTAGCCTGAAAATAGTCACAAAATAATATTACATTTTAATATATACAAAAGGGTTTTAAAAATAATGTTTAAAAATAGAAAATAAAGAGAAAAATATCAACTATGTTCAAATTAATCAAGAAATAAAAAGTAAGACCATAGAAAAATCAGAAAAAGGCTCAAATAATTTTACAAATTTTTTTGGTAATTTTTTAAAGTCAGAAACTATTTTTAAAATTAAAAGAAATGGGTAAAATAAACCAAAAATGATAAAAAATAGTAAGGTCAGAAACAAAAATAAAATACAGTCACCAATATTTGTCACAATATCATTGGATCACTCCATAATTTTTTCAGAATTTAAAAATGTATAAAAGTATTTTTAAACATTTAAAACAATTCAAATAAAGTGTAAATTTATAAAAAATACCAAAACACAAAATTAAATTATGAAAAAATAAAAATCAGAAAGAGAATAATCAAAATATTTTTTCATAATATTTTCAGATTTTTTGGACTTAAATTGAATTTTCTATGATTTTTTGTAATTTAAAACAATTAAAATATAAAAATCAGAAAATAAAATAAAAGTAAAAACATGTGGACCATTGGATGAGAGTCAAAACGCGTTAGTAATCAAATCCAAGGGATCTGGTGCGCTATGCATATCATGGCCATTAGTGAATAAAGTACATAATAAAAAATAAATCAAATTTTCAAAAATAACAAGTGGCGTGCTATCATCAGTTGAAAGATGACGTGTAGGTCATCTTCAACCTCCAGCCAACGTGATTTGCAGGTCTCTCAAACTGTAAAATCAAAAGCTCTGACCTATGTCGTTCGCTTCGTCTCTTCAAGAAGAAGACAACCACACCCTCGCGCCAAATTTATATAAAATGTAGCTCAAGAAATTTGGAAGGAAAGTTTTGAAAAGGGATTTGAAATTTCATGGTCAAAACGTGTTTCCAGTAAAAAGTAAGTGTTGCGACTAGAACCAGGGCAATGAGAGCAACACAATGATATCAGAGTTTTGAAGAATTGATGAAGGAATCTACCTATTGAAGTTGAGTTGCAGAGCTCTGAAACTGGACTTTTATGGAGCAGTATAGGGCACTATTCTTGAATGTAATTATGTGGTTAGCTTCACGGAAGATCAAGGAAGGTGAATTGATGGGAAAATTGGATTGAAAAAGGCTTGAGAATGGATTTTGAAGTTACTAAATTCTGAGTTGTGGAACAAGTTTGGCAGGGTGATTCTGGCTATCCAAGCTTGAGAAAATGAGGGGGATTGCTCATGTATTTATAGGAGAAGCAAATGGGATCAAAAGGAATGGTGAATGATGCAATTTGGAGGGAATTCGTGTGGGTCTGCATCATGAAGAAAATGTGACTTCTCTTTTGTCAAAACTCATCCAAAACGCGCGTTTTGGCCCACTAATCCACTTGGGAAAGTTGGCTAATCATGTTTAGACCCAAAACACGTACTAATTTGAGGTTTAAAGGTTGTAACATGAAATTCAAATTCTGACTTGCAATGAAACTTCAATTCCAAGTTACCACTTTTGAAACAATGGCATTCTCAACTCAAGGGGTCTTAAGGCATGATTCTTGATGCTTTAGAAAGATGAGGTTACAAGCTTTGCAATGGAAAGAGAATGTAATCAAATGGGTGCTTGAGCTGAAAGTTGTGTTGAGTCAAATTGGATAAAAAGAGTTGACTTTCCATACTTAGAAATATTTCAAGTTCTTCTTCAAAAAGGACCTATAATGTCTTGCATCCAAACATGGCATTCCACTTGGAATTTTCTCTTGACCAATAAAGATGGCATGAATTAGATCTATTAAATGACATTTTGAAACTTGAACCATTCAAAATATCTAAAAATTGAGAGAGTTATGAATTGTTGAAGTTGGCAAAAAATCATGAAACGACCTATAATCTTTTGCATCCTTAAGGAAACTTCCATCCATTTTCTCACTTTGCACATAAAAGAAGGAATAAAGTTCACACCTTCAAGTTCATTATGGAAACAAAATGGGCTCAAGGTGATAAAAATTGACCAAGTTATGATTATTTGAAGTCACACATGGAAAATTGAGGATTCATTTGGAGGACTTGTAATCTTTCTTCCTCATTGAGTCTCTTCCTCATGACAACTCCTTGAAACTTTTGAAGTGATTTGTTAATAACCCTTTGAAGATAAAGATGTCTTTGGAATCAATCAAAAATACCAAGAGATGAGCAAGATATACTCCTTTGAAGTTCAAAACCCTAGCTCCTTAGATCAAGAGAATGCTTTGAGGAATTTGACAATTTTGAACAAACTTCTTGTATCAACACACATGATTTGTAAATAGAAGTTGTTGAGGATGATAATGAGAACTCATAGCCACCAAAACCACTACCATATCTTGAACATTGAGAGAAATATGCACTTGTGACCAAATGGAATAAAATCTTATCCAACCATGACAACTTCTCCAATCAATCCCTTGTGCTTTTCAACCAAATTTGATAACCTTGAAAAGTGATGAATCAAAACAACCTTGCCATGCCAATTCTTCCAAAACCAAGCCAATGGTGAGGTTTGAACTTCTCAAGCTTTATTGACTAGGGCATGGAAATAAACTCATGAACCCATGGGGTAACTTGTTAAATCACATTACCTTTACCTACATGGATAACAAGCAAGACAAACCAACATTGCATTTTATTTAGTTGAAAGAAGAAATTAAGACAAATACAATATTCATGATCACAAAAGAACATAAGTCAAGGTGCTTGGTGATTCCTAAAAAGGGCAAAGCTACATATAGGGAGGGGAACCAAGAATCCTAGTGTGATCTTATTGTGAATGAATCAGCATGGTATGATGAAAGGATCTTAGGGGAAAAAATTGGGGTACAACAGCTGCCCTTATTTAAGTTTCTTCTATTCGGAGATACGAAGGTTAAAAATTTTCGTGTCAACGCGATCGAAGATACTTAAATATAAAATAAACCCTATTTTTGGCCCTAAGATGCCATGCAAATGTTTATGATCATGAATGCACATGGACAACTCCAAAGGGACGCAAATCACCACTGGGGATGTAACAATAATAAATAAATAAGAGAGCGACCCCACTAGGAAAATAAATCACTGGTGGATCAAAAGACCTGAATCAAAGAGGATGGTAGAGTGGTCAAAGGATACACCAACTTCTACCGAAGGCGAAGCTACCGATGTTTACTGAAGGCAGAGAGAAAGATAACAAACATCTATGTTCACTGCCGATGTCCTACCGACTTTCACTGAAGGTAGAGAGAAAAGAAATATCATAGCACCTCCGTTCATTAACGATGAACTACCAACGTTCACTGAGGGTAGGAAAAAGATAAAAAAAACACCAAATTTGACTGATGGTGATCTACCAACTTTCACTGAAGGTAGAAAGAGAAAATATCATAGCACCTCCGTTCACTGACGATGAACTACCAACATTCACTGAAGGTAGCAAGAAGAAAACAAACATCGACGTTCATTGCTGATGTCCTACCAACTTTCACTAAAGCTAGAGAGAAAAGAAATATCATAGCACCGCCGTTCACTGACGATGAACTACCCACATTCACTGAGGGTAGAAAAAAGATAACAAACACCAACTTTCACTAATGGTGATCTACCAACTTTCACTGAAGGTAGAAAGAGAAAATATCATAGCACTGCCGTTCACTGACGATGAACTACCAACTTTCACTGAAGGTAGAAAAAAGATAACAAACATCAACGTTCACTGTCGATGTCCTACCATCTTTCACTGAAGGTAGAAATAGAATATATCATTGCATCGCCATTCACTGACGATGAACTACCAACATTCACTGAGGGTAGAAAAAAGATAACAATCACCAACTTTCACTGAAGGTGACCTACCAACTTTCACTAAAGGTAGAAATGGAATATAATTTCATCGCCGTTCACTGACGATGAACTACCAACATTCATTGAGGGTAGCAAAAAGATAACAAACACCAACTTTCACTGATGGTGATCTAGCAACTTTCACTGAATGTAGAAAGAGAAAATATCATTGCATCACCGTTCACTAACGATGAACTACCCACGTTCACTGAAGATAATATATAAGTTGTCTCAAATAAAGACACTTCCACTTGCAAAGATTTCACAACGAGTTATTTCTGTGATATTGAAAGTCTTGCCATCCGTTGGCGTAATCTGACGACAAACTGCAAACTATTCACTCATAGAGGAGATAGCAAAAAAAAGTTACATCGACTTTTACAGGGAAGCACAAGTTACTCAAATAAAGAGACTTACTACTTGTTGTCATGGAGGATTGTAAAAAGAAATGACTTTCTGGGGAGGGAAATATAACTTCCTGGAGAAAGAAATATGACTTCCTGGGGAGAGAAATTTGACTTCCTGGAGAAAGAAATATGACTTCCTGGGAAGATGCCACGATATTCCTGCTGAGGAGATAAAGTCTTCTCGTGCAAAATAAATGCACCAACCAAAACTTGAAGTTTTTAGAAATCCAAAGTAAATAATATTGTGGAACCACAGATTTAAACAAGAAATAAACTGGAATGAAACGGTCAACCTGAATACATCCTTTGAGAAATAAACTCAAGAGGGAAAACCAAATCCATCTGAACCCGTAGCTGTACAAGAAGGCTAAAGCAAAAATCTTCCACTAGGGAAAACTCAGTGGGGAAATTGAAAGAATATACGCTTTCTGCTTAAGGACAACACTCTATTAAAGAGAGGACAACGTAACTCTGCAAAACAGGATGATATATCAACAAAAATATTAGCAAATGTCAATGAACAATGATTTGCAAATTTTAGCTATGCATGATGTATGTATGAGTGTATGAGTGTTATCGTGCGTATGCTGACAAAACAGCTATACAACATTGGGAATAACCAGGAAAAACTACCTCGGGCACTAACAACACTCGGCTAAACTTCATCCAAGATGATCATTCCAAGAAAAAGTAAATGCCAACTGAGGATACAAAACCTACTAGCTGCTTTAGCTTTACTGGGGAGCGACATAATCCGGAAGTAAACAAAATGAAGTGACAGAATAGTACAGATACAAGGATATAACATCCTTCTTCAGGATTCATCGGGGAAACAAGTATTTTTAAAAGTAACATTCCTACTGGAGATTGCAAAATCAGTCTCAAGTAAAGCAGAATGACACCAAAACATCAAAACATTCACTAGGGAATTCAGGCCTACTTTATTGGGGAGGTTAACACTACATCCACAAAGGGAAAACCACAATACGTCATTCACTTAAAGAAACCAGGGACCTGCATTCTTCAAGAGTGGTTATGATGCCAACTTCTTTGGAAAAAGAACCTCTATTAGGCCAAAGGAAAACTTCACTGGAGAAAATGAGGATTGAAACTTCACATCATGAAAACTCAGAAAAGAGGAGAAATGAATTCAAACTTGACCGAGGATACCGGAATCATAAACCTAATACAGCGAAAACATCCTGAGTAAACCTTCCCGATGGGAACAAAAGCTACTCAAAACAACCGGAGTTTGTCCATTCCTGGGATCACCATTTTTTTGGTCATTGTTTCATCACAAATCTCAAAGTAAAAGCATATTGTAAAATCTTTTTTTTGAAAAATAAATTTTGTTATTTAATCTTTTTTGCTTTGAAAGTTATTATCAATAATAAATAGAGTCTTTGCAAGCTAAATAAAATAAGAAATACAAAGAATTGGGTAAAAGCTCAAATTTCATTAATAGAATGGTAGTCTGCGAATGGCGAGACTCCATAGATGATTATGAAGTTTGAAAAATGGTAATATATAATGGAAAAGATACATTGAGATACAATGACCACTATCCCCTCTAACAAATTTTGAAATCCTGAGCAGCAGCTTCTGTTGAAGTATGGTAAGGATCCGGGAAGATTGTTGCTTCAACGATCAAGTCTTGTCTGACGTAGTTACTTGCCAAGAAAGTCCCTAACTTTTGCCTAAGCTGCCCTTGTGGGTTTTCAACTTAGCGGGGAATTTATTCTACTTAGGTCTCTAATTTTTGCCGAGACCGCCCTTTCGGGTTTTCGGCCTACCGAGACGCTTATTTTTCGCCTAAGCCGCCCTTTTGGGTTTTCAGCTTAGCAAGCTGTTCTTTTATTTCTTTAGGCAAAATATTTCTTGACTGCGTCAGCATTCATGGGACATGGGAACTCCTCGCCATCCATAGTTTCAAGAATTAATGCACCACCAGAGAAGGCTTTCTTGACAACATATGGGCCTTCAAAATTGGGAGTCCACTTGCCCCTAGAATCAGCGTTGAAAGACAAGATCTTCCTGAGCACGAGGTCGCCTTCTTTGAATTCACGAGGTTTGACCTTTTTATCAAAAGCTTTCTTCATTCTTCTTTGATATAACTGGCCATGACACAAAGCCATCATTCTCTTCTCCTCAATCAAATTCAATTGGTCAAACCTGTTCTGGACCCATTCATCCTCTGTCAATTTGGTTTCCATTATCACACGTAAAGAGGGAATCTCCACCTCGATAGGGGGTACAGCTTCCATTCCATACACCAGGGAGAACGAGGTTGCTCTTGTAGAAGTGCGGATAGATGTTCGATATCCATGCAGAGCAAAAGGAAGCATTTCATGCCAATCCTTATAAGTAGCAACCATTTTCTGGATAATTCTCTTGATATTCTTATTAGCAGCTTCAACAACCCCATTCATCTTTGGCTTCTATGGAGATGAATTGTGATGGACAATCTTGAATTCTTCGCACTGTTTTTTCATCATCTTGTTGTTCAAATTCGAGCCATTATCAGTGATGATTCTACTCGGCACACCATACCGACATATAAGGTTATTTTTAATGAAGCGCATAACCACCTGCTTAGTAACATTGGCATATGAAGCAGCCTCCACCCACTTGGTGAAGTAATCAATTTCTACCAAGATAAAACAGTGTCCATTCGAAGCTTTGGGTTCTATCATCCCAATGATGTTAATACCCCATATAGAGAAAGGCCATGGGGAGGAAATCACCTTGAGAAGTGTCAGAGGCACATGGACCTTGTCTGCATAAATCTGGCATTTATGGCACTTCTTTGCAAATTTATAACAGTCGGACTCCATTGTCAGCCAATAGTAACCTGCCATTAGCATCTTTTTAGCCATCGAATATCCATTGGCATGAGTGCCAAATGAACCCTCATGAATCTCATGCATCAACATGTCTTCTTCGTGTCTATCCACGCATCTAAGCAAGACCATGTCATAATTTCTCTTGTACAACACATTTTCACTGAGGAAGAAACTGCCTTCCAATCTTCTCAATGTCTTTCTATCTTTCTTCGACGCACTAATCGGGTATTCCTGAGTCTGAAGAAAATGCTTGATATCATAATACTAAGGTTTTTCATCTTCTACCTCCTCTGCTGTAAACACATGAGCGGGCCTATCCAGTCGTCGAACTGTAATTCGGGGTATATCATTCCAAGTATTCACTTGGTACATAGAAGCCAGAGTTGCCAGAGCATCCGCCATTTGATTTTCATCTCTAGGAATGTGATGGAATTCAACTTTATTGAAGAAGGGTAATAGTCTTCTAGCATAATCATTGTAAGGGATCAAGCCGGGGTGAGGAGTATCCCATTCTACCTTAATCTGATTTATTACCAAAGCTGAATCACCATACACATCTAGAATTTTAATTCTGAGATCAATAGCTTCTTCGAGACCCATTATGCAAGCCTCGTATTAGGACATATTATTAGTACAATCAAATGTTAACCTTGAGGTAAAAGGAATGTGTGATCCATGAGGAGTGACAATCACATCACCAATTACTTTACCATAAGCATTCACAGCTCCATGAAATACCATACTCTAATGAGATTCAGGGTCAAGACCTTCCTCAGGAAATGGTTCATCACAATCTTTCACTTTTAAGAACATCACATCCTCATCGGGGAATTTATATTCTACAGACTGGTGATCCTCCATTGGCTGGTGAGAAAGATAATATGCCAACACGCTGTTTTTAATAGCTTTTTGAGTGCGGTATTCGATATCATATTCAGATAACAACATCTGCAGTGGGCAATTCTCCCAGTAAGAGCAGGCTTTTCAAATATGTACTTGATTGGATCCATTTTGGAGATCAACCAAGTAGTGTGATTCAACATATACTGTCGCAAACGCTTTGCCGCCCAGGCCAAATCACAACATGTCTTTTCCAACATGGACTACCGCGACTAATAATTAGTGAATTTTTTACTGAGATAATAAATGGCGAACTCCTTCCCTGTTTCATCATGTCGTCCCAGAATACAACCTATGGATTTATCTAACACTGTTAGATACGTAATCAACGGTCTTTCTTCTACAGGAGGGAGCAAGATAGGAGGTTCAAGCAGATATTCTTTAATACATTCAAATTCCCTTTGGCAATCATTTCTCCACATAAAACCTTGATCTTTCTTTAACAAATTAAAGATTGATTCACATGTTACGGTCATGTGGGAGATGAATCTGGAAATATAATTCAAACGCCCGAGGAAACGTCTAACTTGCTTTTCAGTTCTTGGTGCTGGCATCTCTTTAATTGCCTTGAATTTATCATGGTCAACTTCAATTCCTTTCTAGCTAACAATGAAACCCAATAATTTCCCTGATCAAACATCGAAGATACACTTATTTGGATTCAAGCGGAGACGATACTTCCTCAAACACTGAAATAACTTCAACAAATCCTCTACATGCCCTTATTCAGTCTGGTATTTGGAAATCATATCATCTACATATACTTCGATTTCCTTGTGCATAAGATCATGGAATAGGGTTGTCATAGCCCTCTGGTACGTTGCACCAGCATTCTTCAACCCGAAGGGCATCACTCTGTAACAGAATGTTCCCCAGGATGTGATAAACGTTGTTTTTTCCGTATCTTCTGGAGCCATTCTTATTTGATTATACTCGAAAAATCTGTCCATGAACGAGAATACCTTAAATTTTGTTGTGCTATCCACTAACATATCAATGTGTGGCAATGGAAAATCATCTTTTGGACTAGCTTTCTTTAGATCTCTGTAATCTACGTACATGCAGACCTTTCCGTCTTTTTTCAGTACTGGGACAATATTGGAAATACATTGAGGATACACTAACGTCACAAGAAAACCAGCATTAATCTGCTTTAGAACCTCCTCTTTGATTTTTACTGCCATATCTGGGTGAGTTCTTCTTAACTTTTGTTTAATTGGCGGACACTCTGGCTTCAACGACAAACGGTTGTATACAATATCCGTATCTGGACCAGACATATCTTGATAACACCAAGCAAAAATATCCACATACTTTTTCAACAGCTCAACCAACCTGCTCTTCACATCAGGATGCAATAATGCTCCATTCTTGGCTTCCTTCGGATCTTCTTATGAACCCAAATTGATCACTTCCAATGGCTCTTTATATGGCATAATGGTATTTTCCTCGTGCTCAAGCAACCGTGAGACCTCTTCTGGAATCTCATTATAATCTTCTTCTTCAGCCACATACACAGGGCATTCAAAGTTGGGAGAGGGTGCAGGGTCATTGTATTCAACGGGGTTTTTAATTAATCTGCACATATGATTTTTGATTGCATTTAGAAATTGACACATATAACAAGTGATCATGCAGATTGAATTTCAATTATTATTTATTTTGAAAGGTTTTTTCTGATTACCATTTTCCAAGAAAAAACAGAAAATAAAGACATAATTTGAGAAAGAAAGACAACTTTTATTATTGATTTTAAAAGTCACAGCAAACAGATAAGTCCTACAACATAAATACTTCCACCTTGGGCAAAGTGAAAGATTTTTCAAAAAGATTAACAAATCAAATTACTTTGAAACATGCATGCAAGAGGGAACATCAATGGTGATCTAGTTCTGAACCCTAACTCCCCGCATCACATAATTTGGCATTTCCTGCTCTGCTTCATCTTCCACAATGGCGTTAATTCGGGAAACAGTCAGATGAAGATAACCCCCGCTATAGAAAATGTCTTAATACCTGCATGCAGCAGACTTCAGCTTCACTCCCTTACCTTTGTCATTCTTTGAAGAGAACCCCAAGCCAGTTCTATTCTTGTTAATAGGTGGATCCACAATTCATCCCCAAACTTCATTATGACCATTAAGCACAACCTGTTGCGCGTCCTTCAGCGAAACCATGGAATTCTCATTTTATCTTATGTTGTCAATGGATAAGGATTAGAATTGGGTTCCAACAACAGCTTCATCCGCCTCTACAATGCTAAAAGAGGACAAATGAGATATCAACAATGCCTGCTCCCCATTTATGATCACTACTTTCCCTTCACGTACAAACTACAGATTCTGGTGTAAAGTTGAAGTGACAGCCCCTGCCTCACGTATCCACAACTGTCCTAGCAAACAGCTATAAGCGGGAACAATGTCCATGACCTGGAAAGTTATCTAAAACAAATGTGGTCCTATATGAATAGACAAGTCCACTTCACCAATAACATATTTCCTTGACCCATCAAATGCTTTCATAATGATGCCACTCGGGCGCATAGGCGTTCCTTGATATTTTAACTTCATAAGCGTACTCCTCAGTATAACATTCAACACAGATCCATTATCAATCAACACATTGGATAGTGAATCATTCTTGCAGTTCATAGAGATGTGGAGGGCCAAGTTGTGATTCCTTCCTTCATCTGGTAATTCATCATCGCAGAAACTCAAGTTATTACATGAAGTAATGTTTCCTATTACACTGCTGAATTCGTCTATTTGCATATCACTCTCCACAAAAGCTTGGTCCAATACCCTCATCAAGGATTCTCTGTGAGCAGAGGAGTTCATCAATAAAGCTAAGATAGATATTTTTGAAGGAGTCTGCAGTAGATGATCTACAATTCTGTAGTCGCTCATCTTAATTATCTTCAAAATATAATCCACTTCTTTCTCTAACGTAGCTCCACTAGTCTCACTCGTAGCCTTCTTAGGTTCATCATTCTCAACAATTTTCTTTCCAGCACCAACATCTCTTCGAACAACTGGTGCAAACACACGACCGTTGCGGGTCACCCTGCTATTTTCAGCTATATTTCCAACATCAGGCATTGGCTGGATGGGAACTTCCACTCTATCCTCTAAAATTGTAGCGTTGTATTTGTAAGGCACAACCTTATCTGACTTGTAGGGGATATGACCTGACAAACTAATCACCAATGGGGTAACAACTGGCTTGCTATGATACTCAACTTCAAAATGGGCGGGTGCACCAAAACAAGGCACAATGACGTTTTCCCCTTCTTCAACATAATCAGTCATTAATAAGTCATTTCTGGAAAACAAATCTTTGTCTGAAGAGAAATACTCATATGCAGAAGCATATTCTTCATCTGACCCTTCTTCAGTCAAACAAACCTCAACCATATCAACTTAATGGTAATCATCCCTCTGACTTGTGACCTTGATAGTTCCATTGTCTAACAACAACTGAACACCCTTCTTCACAATTGAACATCCTCGGGGGTCTCGACAGCAAACTCGGTAAGATCCATATTGGTGTTCCACCTGACCAGCCGTATGGAAAAAAGTAGCATGCAACTGTACGAGGTCCTCATTCAAATACTCTACATCAAAAATTCTGAATTCTCTAGGACATCCAGAAACCATATTCACTTCCTCTTCATACTCTTCGCTAGGCCTGATTATATGGATTAGGCCCTCATCCATCATCTCCTATAAATCAAACTTTATCTTATCGCAACCCTATATGTCTGTACTACAAATAGCACAATCGGAATGGTCATGCGTATAGTATCTAAGTTCACAGAGGTCTGTATGCATTTTCACCAAGTCTCCTCTAACCAGATTAATATAAAAAATCTGGAAGTCTCCTGGACAACCGGCCACCATATTCATAGCATTTACTCCCCCATGCTTGGGTAGAGGATTGTCTTTCACATTAGGTCCCATGTCCTTGAAAGATAGAACACCATACTTTACCAACTTCTGCACCTCAGTCTTCAAAGGATAACAATTCTCAACATTATGCCCTGGTGCTCCCTGATGAAAACCACATGTTTGGTCTGCCTTGTAATACCAAGGCAATGGAGATGGTACAGCGGGAGGTGGTCGGGTACGAACCAACTTCTTCTAAATCAATTTCGGTAGTAACTCTGTATAGCTCATGGGAATAGGGTCATAACTCTCCCTTCTTTGATTATACCCTTGATTCCCTTGTTGGGACGGTCTTTGATAAGCAACGGTAGTTGGAGTGGCATTCATAACGGGAGTAACTGAGGCGACTTGCTGATGACGTTGATAATTCCTTCTAGGAGTGTTTACCCTCCTCTCTTGTATAACAACATTTGTGTCTCCTTGTTTCTTCTTGGTAAACCCATAAGAAGGCTTCTTCGCACCTCCAGATCCTTCATTCTTTTTTAAACAGCCTTCTCTTACAGCCTCTTCTAAGAGAATACCCATCCCTACCATTTTAGTAAAGTCACTTGGCGCACTTGGTACCATCCTCTCGTAGTAGAAAGCACCCAGCGTCTTCAATAAAATCTTAGTCATCACCTTCTCTTCCATGGGAGGAATCACCTGGGCGGCTACCTCACGCCATCTCTGCGCATATTCTTTGAATGATTCCCTTTCTTTCTGAACCATGGCCCTGAGTTGATCATGCTCAGGTGCCATGTCCATGTTGTAGTTGTATTGTTTGCTGAATTCTTCTCCCAAATCATTAAAAGTATGGATATTGGCGCTGTCCAAACTCATATACCACTTTAGCGTAGCACCGGTCAAACTATCCTAAAAAAAGTGAATCAACTGACGCTGATCATCAGTATGGGTAGACATTCTCCTTACGTAAATCACCAGATGAGCACGAGGGTGAATGTTTCCCTTATACTTCTCAAACTCCGGGACTTTAAACTTAGCAGGTATCTTAACATTCAGGACCAAGCATAACTGATCCACATTCTGCCCAAATAGCTCTTTTCCCCTGAGGGCCTTCATCTCTCTTTGCATCTTGTCAAACTGCTCTTGAAAATCATCCATTCTGTCATAAAGATCTAAGTCTTCACTCGATGGAGGGAAAGGACGACACACATCATCATTAACAAATGAAACAATATTCACCGAAGGAGGTGCAGCAGGAACATGCACCACAGGAGGTGCAGGAGTAATAATAGTATGAACAACTGGAGTATCTTAAGGACCAAGATTGAAACCTTCAGGTACAAAATTCTATGGCATTGCCCATGGATAACCTTGGGGCATGCGATTCTGAACAACAACTGGAGTAGCAGTAACAGGAATAGTCGGAGCTTTAGTAGTTACCTTTGTTGGTTGAGGTTGAACACTCGGTGGCTGATTCTAAGCAGCCACTAGAGCTTCCATCAGAGTAGTCAAATTGGCCATGCCGGCCTTCAAAGCAGAAACCTCCTCGCACAGCTCGCGATTCTCTTGTTCTAAGTTGTCCATCTTCTTTCTGAATTTAGTCAGAGTGTTATAGTGATGAGTCAGCTTGCTAAACAAAGTAAATAAGCTTGGTAAGACACCTGGATATGCATAACAAATGCAAGAAAAATGTGCAATATGATGCATGATATGTAATGCACATGATTATTTTTACTTTGTTATTTAATATTTCAAGGGATTTATAGTTTATGGACATATTGCAAATATCAAAGTAATAACGCATTTGAAATACTGAAATTTTTTATTATAACAACTCCAAAATAGATTACAAGTTTCAATGATCCCAAGTACAAGATGAAAATAAAATCTGAAACCCTGGGAAATAGAACTGATGGAGATCACTCTATACGCCGGCGCTTCCCCGTGAGCCTGGCAATCTGAGCCTTCAACCTTTGGTTTTCTTCCGCATGTCTGATGGAAACCTCCTTCCAATCACCTGAATCAGAAAGTGAGTGATCAACATCTGATTGAGGCTTAGGAGAAAATAAATCCCCTTGCTTCTCCATAGACTCTACCGCTCGACTCTCAAGGATCTCAATCAAGTCGTATTTCTCCTTCAAGTATGCTTTATAGGAACTCTCTAAAGTTTGGAACTTTTTCTTCCAAGCATCCTTTTCCCGTTGCATCCTAACCAAAGCAAGTTGCAGCTCTTCTATATCATCTAATAAGGGAGGAGTGGTCTTCACAAATAGATCAGGCATGGGTGTCTCCCAGGTATACGACATCTTTAACTGAATAGCTCTCGATCGGACCCACTAAAGATATGGCTCTAAAGAAACAACACCCCTAGGTCCCAAATCCTTCCTACTCTTCTTATGAATGTGACGTCAGGCCTTCACAATTTGTTCCCTAGCTTCTCTATGGTCTCTTCCTTCCTTCTGAAAGAAACTACTCAAATGAATACTATTCAGTTTATCCCTCATCGGATAACCAAGCTGTCGCTGTGCAAGAACAGGGTTATAGTTAATTCCTCCCTTTGTACCAAGAAGAGGTACATTGGGGAAACTACCACAACTGTCAATAATCTCTATATCCTGGTAAGCTCGATGATACCAATAAATATCCGAGTGAGTAAGTGTCATGATCTTAAAATCCCAACGGGGTTCCATCTTGATATCCCAAAAAGCATTAGACTGAGGCATATGAGAGATAAACCACCAGTACAACAGAGGCGTGTAATAGATAATCATCCCCCATGATAAGAATTCCGAATATGAATAAAGTAATAAGCATCACCCAACAATGTAGGAACTAGGTTTCCAATCATGAAGATCCTGATAGCATTAATGTCAACAAACTTGTCCATATTAGGAAATAAAAACAACTCGTAAGCAAGTAGAGCAAACATGGCCTCAAAAGCAACTGTACTCTTCATTCTAGAAAAGTAACGAGATTTCTCCAATAAGAGCTGAGCTGGTAATCCTCTAATTCCTCCTTTAGCAGTCATATGGGCTTCCACCTCAGATTTCCCCAGATGAATCAAAGCAGCAATCTCATGTGGTTTTAGCTCACCCTCTAAACCAGTAAAAGGAACACGGTCGATAATAGGTAAATCCAATAGATAGGAATACTCCTCCAGTGTGGGCATCAACTGATAGTTGGGAAAAGTAAAGTAATGATACATCGGATCATAGAACTGGACCAAGGTCTAGTGAATACCCTCTTTCATCTTTAGCTTCATGAGAGGAATAATGGATCCATACTTCTTCCGAAAGTCTGTAGAACACTCGATCTCTGGAATTAGAATGTTCAACTCATCTATCTTGGGATCCTTGAAATTGTATTTCCCAGTCTTTCTCTTTCTAGAATCCATGGTTAGAAAGTACCTGAGATATTCACAAATGGTCAACCTTTAAATCCCTTGAAATATGGTTTCTTCAAAAGATGCTTATGAGTGAATGGATGCATGATGTAGCAATCACATACAAGATCACACATATAGGGTTCATAGGTTCAATCTTACGAGCATGAGGTCGAAGGTACTACCCATAAGGTGTTGGTCTAAAAGTTATCACCTGCCAAACAAGGTTCTAGAGGTTCCTAGAGTCTACATCCTTCCTTCGGATGTTACCAACTTCCTGATTAACTCGGTAATTAATAATATTCTCAAGAAAGACTCGTACGAGCATAGTATCGCGTGACAACTATTTCCGGATTACTCCGTCATAGCTTCCGCACTACACCTAAAAGGCCAAGATGGGTTCGGTATTCTACGGTCCTCAGTTTTAGCAGGCTCCCAGGTCAAAAGCAGTACGTCTTCTTGATTACTCGGTAAACGACACTACAGTCAAAGGGGCCTCCACTGATTGGGGGATCCATTGCCTCCTTTTTTGGGATTACTCCCTCAAAGTTAACATGACTATACCGCCCGTCCTATCTTAAAGTTTGCCCAAGTCCGGGTATAAGACTTATGAGTAATCACCAAGCAACCTGAAAACCAAGAAAATCCAGACAAACATATATACAACATATAACACAAAAACAATAATAACACATATACAGATATAAACAAAGATATGCTTAACTCACTTAGGGATTGACCAGCAAGAGGTCAATCTCTCCCCAGTGAAGTCGCCATGTTTCTATTGCGGTTAAAATGTTTTAAGACTAAGCCATTTGGTTGACTAGACTTTATACAAATCAAAATCAAAATCGCCACCGTGCTTTATTGTTTCCAAAGGAATGGGAAAAGAGCGAATAACCCAAAAAGAAGGGGAAAGATTCTAGGTAAGGGGGTTGGTTATGCAAAGGGAAGGTATTAGCACCCTAAATATCTACGGTACTCCGTAGGAACCTCTTTGTGAAATCTATATATTTGGCTATGAAAAATGTTGTATAAAAATGGATGGTGGAGGTGAGAAAAGAAATATATTTATTTTATAATTTTTGCACCCGCTGCTGTTGCGAACCTTTAGTGCCTACGTACCACCTTTTTGTGCACTGTCAATGTGGAAAACATACCTACTACCCACAATTATGAGATAAAACATCATCATGACTGTCCATGTGGAAAACATACCTACTACCCACAATTATGAGAAAGGATAATTTGCATCATCTCAAAGTGGAGGATATGGCTTGGATATTAAAATCAACAATGCCTCACGCAACACCGAAGTGGAAAATATCTCTCTTCACTACATATTGTAGAATTATAGTTGTTTGCATCACTATAAGGATTGACAGGAGTTCAATCTTTTTGAGAAAAGTTTAAAGATAAAAGCCAAAGTGGCAAAATGGTTTGAAATGAGATTGATTGAATTTTAGTCTTCTCATAAAAAATGTCAAGGTATTATTAAGTCGATTGGAGTTTATTTATGAAAATGTTTTGAAAATGCATGGACATAAGTCCAAGTATATTATGAAAGTGGTTCAAGTTTAAAAAAACAAGAAGAGTTTTCAAAAGGAGGAAGAAGATTTTTGAAATTAAAGAAGATGGGAGGAGAAGAAGGGACTATCCTAAAGCATAAGGTAAAAGCTAGGGATAAGAACCATCTAACCAACAAGAAGCCAATACTTGACATTATGAACCAAGATAAAATTCCCATTCCTTGGATGGACAACCAATCAAGCAAAAAATACTAGACCTCTTGAGAGAACCAAACTTTAAGTATATTAAGTCTTCACAAAAATTGGGCAGAGTAACGGTTGTATACGGGTGAATTCCATATTACAAACAAAGGGTGTAATCACAAAAACCTGCACATAAAAACAAACAAGCAACCCAATGTCTTGAGGTAAACCTCAAGAACTCCAGACAAAATAATCAGATAAGATCACAAGGTCTCCAATCATAGGACAAGGCTTATAATCCTAAGTCCAAGAAAAAAGTCCCATGCTCCGTAATGCCAAGGATAGTAACCAAATAGTCCAAGTACCATTAAAGATTTTTATGGTTTATGTTGATTATTAAGTATCTTAAAAAAAGAAAAGCTCAAGTGAGCAAAGTAAAAATGACAAGAAAGTAAATGCTCAAATGAGCAAAGATGAAAATGACATGAAATATAAATGCTAAAAGTAAATGGTACATAAAGCATAAAAAAGTAAAAGCATAACGTAAAAAAAGTAAATAATTAGTGGTTAGTTGGATGACCATCTTGAAGCTTGCATTTGGAACTCATTCGAGGATTGGTAGAACCAAAGCCACCACACAACAAGTTGCATTTGCTTTTTGTCAAGTATATCAACCATTTGAATTCTCACAAGTTCCATTTAATGATCAATGATGTTTAAGTGATCCGCGTTGACCAAAGGTATTATAGATCCATTAGAGGATTGGTAGAACCAAAGCCTCCACACAATGAATCTCCAGGTTATTGGATCAAAGAGATCAAATTAACATACTTGGGCTTGCAAACATAAGTTTGGGCCACGAATGATCATTTATTATAATCGGTACAAAATTTAGCGCTATGTTAAGCAATCGTAAGTGGACTTATATAGAAGTCGCACCTATGCAATCTATGCACCATTTGTTCTGAGACATGATATAGAGATCATGCTCCAGCAACATTTAGTGCATTAATAAGGGGATGAGATGAAGAGGGATTGGAGAGAATATACAAACCACTTTTGAATTAAATTTAATCAAACTATTATTAAAATCATTCATCCATTTTTGTGGAGCTAACCTCAACACCATGGATCCAATGATGTTAATAAAATTCATGATCCAAAATTTAACCCAAGATTAGCCAGAAAATAGTCACAAAATAATATTACATTTTAATATATACAAAGGGTTTTAAAAATAATGTTTAAAAATAGAAAATAAAGAAAAAAATATCAACTATGTTCAATTTAATCAAGAAATAAAAAGTAAGACCATAGAAAAATCATAAAAATGCTCAAATAATTTTACAAATTTTTCTGGTAATTTTTTAAAGTCAGAAACTATTTTTAAAATTAAAAGAAATGGGTAAAATAAACCAACAATGATAAAAAATAGTAAGGTCAGAAACAAAAATAAAATAAGGTCACCAAAATTTGTCAGAATATCATTAGATCACTCCATAATATTTTCAGAATTTAAAAATATATAAAAGTATTTTTAAACATTTAAAACAATTCAAATAAAGTGTAAATTTATAAAAAATACCAAAACACATAATTAAATTGTGAAAAACTAAAAATCAGAAAGAGAATAATCAAAATATTTTTTCATAATTTTTTCAAATTTTTTGGACTTAAAATTAATTTTCTATGATATTTTGAAATTTAAAACAATTAAAATATAAAAATCAGAAAAGAAAATAGAAGTAAAAATATGTGGACCATTTAATGAGAGTCAAAACGCATTAGTAATCAAATCCAAGGGATCTGGCGCGCTGTGCATATCATGGTCATTATTGAATAAAGTACATAATCAAATATAAATCAGATTTTCAAAAATAACAAGTGGCGTGCCATCAATTGTTGGAAGATGACACATAGGTCATCTTCAACCTCCAGCCAACGTGATTTGCAGGTCTCTCAAACTGTAAAATCAGAAGCTCAGGCCTATGTCGTTCGCTTCGTCTCTTCAAGACGAAGACAACCACACCCTCGCGCCAAATTTATATAAACTGTAGCTCAAGCAATTTGGAAGGAAAGTTTTGAAAAGGGATTTGAAATTTCAAGGTCAAAATGTGTTTCCAGTAAAAGGTAAGTGTTGCAACTAGAACCAGGGCAATGAGAGCAACACAATGATATCAGAGTTTTGAAGAATTGATGAAGGAATCTACCTATTAAAGTTGAGTTGCAGAGCTCTGAAACTGGACTTCTATGGAGCAGTATAGGGCACGATTCTTGAATGTAATTATATGGTTAGCTTTAGGGAAGATCAAGGAAGGTGAATTGATGGAAAAATTGGATTGAAAAAGGCTTGAGAATGGATTTTGAATTTACTGGATTCTGAGTTGTGGAACAAGTTTGGCAGGGTGACTCTGGCTATCCAAGCTTGAGAAAATGAGTTGTATTGCTCATGTATTTATAGGAGAAGCAAATGGGATCAAAAGGAAGGGTGAATGATGCAATTTGGAGGGAATTCATGTGGGTCTGCATCATGAAGAAAATGTGACTTCTCTTTTGTCAAAACTCATCCAAAAAGCGCATTTTGATGCACTAATCCACTTGGGAAAGTTGGATAATCATGTTTAGACCCAAAAAACATGCTAATTTGAGGTTTAGAGGTTGTAACATGATATTCAAATTCAGACTTGCAATGAAACTTCAATTCCAAGTTACCACTTTTGAAACAATGGCATTCTCAACTCAAGGGGTGTTAAGGCATTATTCTTGATGCTTGAGAAAGATGAGATTACAAGCTTTGCAATGGAAAAGAATGGAATCAAATGGATGCTTGAGCTGAAAGTTGTGTTGAGTCAAAGTTGGAGAAAAAGAGTTGACTTTCCATACTTCGAAATATTTCAAGTTCTTCTTCAAAAATGACCTATAATGTCTTGCATCTAAACATGGCCTTCCACTTGGAATTTGCTCTTGACCAAAAAATATGGCATGAAGTAGATATATTGAATGACATTTTAAAACTTGAACCGTTCAAAATCTCCAAAAATTGAGAGAGTTATGAATTGTTGAAGTTGGCAAAAAATCATGAAATGACCTATAATCTTTTGCATCCTTAAGGAAACTTCCATCCATTTTCTCACTTTTCACATAAAAGAAGGCATAAAGTTCACACCTTCAAGATCATATGGAAAAATAATGGGCTCAAGTTGATAAAAATTGGCCAAGTTATAATCATTTGAATTCACACATGGAAAATTGAGGATTCATCTGGAGGACTTGTAATCTTTCTTCCTCGTTGAGTCTCTTCCTCATAACAACTCCTTGAAACTTTTGAATTGATTTGTTAATAACCCTTTGGAAAGAAAGATGTATTTGGAATCACTCAAAAATACAAAGAGATGATCAAAATATACTCCTTTAAAGTTCAAAACCCTAGCTCCTTAGATCAAGAGAATGGTTTGAGGAACTTTGACAATTTTGAACAAACTTCTTGTACCAACATACATGATTTGTAAATAGAAGTTGTTGAGGATGATAATGAGAACTCATAGCCACCAAAACCACTTCCATATCTTGAACATTGAGATAAATATGCACTTGTGACCAAATGGAATAAAATCTTGTCCAACCATGACAACTTCTCCAATCAATCCCTTGTGCTTTTCAACCAAATTTGATAACCTTGAAATGTGATGAACCAAAACAACCTTGCCATGCCAATTATTCCAAAAACAATCCAAAGGTGAGGTTTGAACTTCTCAAGCTTTATTGACTAGGGCATGGAAATAAACTCATGAACCCATGGGGTAACTTGTTAAATCCCATTGCCTTTACCTACATGGATAACAAGCAAGACAAACCAACATTGCATTTTATTTAGTTGGAAGAAGAAATAAATAAAAAACCATATTCATGATCACAAAAGAACATAAGTTAAGGTGCTTGGTGACTCCTCAAAAGGGCAAAGCTACATATAGGGAGGGGAACCAAGAATCCTAGTGTGATCTTATTGTGAATGAATCAACATGGTATGATGAATGGATCTTAGGGAAAAAAATTAGGGTACAATAACAACCAAACAAATACTCTGACATAATCATGAAACATCTGAACCAACCTTCTCTTGACACTGCTCTCCATGTTAGCACCAATCTTAATTTCCTTCTTATCTGCCTCAGTACCCAGATTGATGACTTCAACTAACTCTTTGTGCGGCTGAATAGCTTTTTCCTCTTGTAATAGAAGTCTGGCTAGTTCTCCTGGTATTTCACAATCTTCCTCGCCTTCGTCTCCGGCTTGGTTAATTGGACATTAAAAGTAATATTCGGCAATAGTAGAGTCATTATCAACAACATCCATAGTGGATGAGGACCCGCAAGAGAGTGTGTGTGTGTGCATGTAAGATACATGGATATTTTGAAAAATGTATTTGAAGGAAAAGAAAGACAATGAAAACAAAGATTTAAATGCAAAAGAGTCCAATGATTTGTAATGAATGATCATATGATTAGATGAACATAAATAAACCCTTTAAAAATAGACCAAAGTTCCCCGGGCCAGGCACATGGCTTTAAAGTCATTGTTAAATATTACAAACAAAATGTTCTTGAATTAAAAGAAAAGCGATGACAAGTAGATTACTCCTCAATGAAGGAGATGGGCGCGAAGTCCTTTGCATGCCAATTCTTTAGCTTCGTTGTAGTAGGATACACCCAATCTTCAAATGCAACTTCTTCATCAGAATCACCTACAATGTTAATTTCATTGACACCCTTGTCATGTTTCGGTATAGGTGCGGTGATTACATTCAGAGTTGGAGGAGGATCAAACTCAATAGTATTTTTATCAATAAGATCCTGAATTTTATTCTTCAAGGCCCAACACTGGTCAGTCTCATGCCCGGGGATGCTTGAGTGGTAAGGACACTTAGCATTCGGATTATACTTTGGTGAAGAGGTATCAGGGTTGGCAGGAGGATCGTGTAATGTCACCAAATTAGCCTTGAGAAAATGTTGTAAGGCTTGAGACAGTGACATGCCTAACCTCGTAAATTGTCTTCTTGGAGTTTCAAAATGTTGGTGATTAGAAGATGGTCTTAGAGTAGGAGTTGTATTGGAGATTTAGACAACATTAACAGATGGATGATCATTCTTCTTGGTACGAGCCCTTTCCCTGTACACAACATTGATTTCCTTCTTTGCAGTAAAAGGTTTCTTGATAGGATTGGAAGTGGAGGCAGATGCCACCGAGATCTTCCCACTTTTAATGCCGCTTTCAACGCTTTCTTCGGTTAAGATTAATTCGATGAAATCAAAAGAAGAGTAGCCAACCAAGAGATTAAAGAAAGAACTAGATAAAGTGCCCATGAACATGTCAATGTTCTCCCTATCAGTCAAGGGTGGTTGAACCCTACTGGTGAGGTCTCTCCACTTTTGTGTATATTCTTTAAATCCTTCATTCTTTCCCATGGTCATATCTTGCAACTGTACTCTTGTTGGCGCCAAGTCGGCGTTATACTGATACTGATGGTAGAATGCGGTAGCTAAATCCTCCCAAGTATTGTTACGGGAACCATCTAACTAATAAAATAATTCAAGTTGCGTTCCCGCCAAGCCCTTTTGGAAAAAGTGGACCCAGAGTTTTTTATCAGCAGTGTGTGGCCGTATCTTGCGCACATAAGATTTCAGGTGAAGTTTTGGACCAGAAACTCCATCGTACTTTGCAAAGATTGGTATTTCGAATTTATGGGGGATAACAACCCCAGAGATCAAACCCAAATCATCAAAATCTAAACCGGGAACAACTTGGGTCTCGACGGCCTTCAATTTGTCTTCTAACTGCTTATACTTGATATCGGCGGGTGGATACTGCTCGTCGAAATAATCATCATTAAACGCTTGATCATTAACACATTCAAGCCCTTCTCACCAATCTGATTCTCATCTTCTTCAGATGAGTCTTCCCCTACCGAGATCTGATGGACTGTCTCCTTGAACCTTCTACCCATGTTGAGTAGAGATTTCTTCTTGGGCTTCTTCTTAACTGCCAGCAATGCCATCATATCTTGCTGCCCCTTGGCTAGGCCCAGTAGAGTCTCTTGGAATTGATATTTTTGTGCCTGGAGATCCTTCACAGTTTTCTCTAGATCCATCTTACTGAAATAAACAACAGAAAGATAAGGACACCTGTTATGCGAAAACCTCTTATGTTGTGATGCATGGAAGATGTATATATAAATGATTTCAAGGATTTATGGAATTTAAAGTTTCATAGACAAAGGAATGAACAAACATCAAATTAATTAGTTCAAAAGATTACAACATGCCTCTTGGGCTTACAAAATAACTTTCTAATATAAAAAGACTGAACGCATCCTCTTCGGCGCAAGATAGGTATTCACACTTTGCTTTTCTTGTAGCTGCTTCGTAAGCTCCAAGACCCTCTTCTCACTAGCATAGAATTGAGCTTCAAAAGTATCTCGTTCTTCCTTTAGCTGAATCCAACCTTTTTGCAAGTCTTTGATTGATGTAGGCATGTGTGGATGCAGGACAGTGTATGGGACATCTCCTTCAACCACGGGTTCCATGATAACTAGTAATATGGAGGGATAATGCATCACAAGTTTCTGAGCACGAGCACGCACCCACTTAAGGTAAGTCTCGAGGAGAATGGAATTCTTGTGTTCCAGCATCTTGCTATCCACTTTGCTTACCATCCTCCAAGCTCAGATAAACCTCTGGCGGTAGCTTTGATCGTTGCCCTCGTAGTCGAATACCACTCCTTGGATAAGCATCTCATGTGGACCATCCCTTCGGGAATAACCAAACTGTCGTAAGGCTAATCAGGGGTTGTAAGTGATACCTCTTCTAATGCCAAGTAAAGGGACATTAGGGAACTCATCACAACGGTCGATGATAGTAACATTCTCCAAGGATCAGGAACACCAATGAACATCTGAATGTCTGAGCGTCATCAACCTATGGGACCATCTTGAACCTTGCTCGTTATTCAACACAGATCGGGGAAGATGCAAAATAAAACATCTTTCCAAGAGAGGAATGCAACACATGAGGACCCCCCTATTCCTCATAGTGCGAGAGTGAAAAGAATGTAGGATATCTCCCAATAGAGTTGATAGTGTTTACATCTATGAGTTGGTTAGCATTTGGAAATAAAACCATCCCATAGATGAGAAGGTCCACAATTTCTTCAAAAGCTTATAAGTCCAAGGAATTCCAACAATCTTGAGCTTTCTCAAGCAAGAACTTGGCTAAGAAACCATCGACACCACTACGTGTTTCCTAATTAATTGTGACATTAGATTGTTGCAAGTGTAGTGCTTGGGAAATCTCCCCAGGTTTTGAATCTCTTCCCGTACCATTGAAGGGTAGTTGATTGAGAATGGGAATCCTCAAGAGTTATGAAAATTCTTCCAAAGTTGGCACAAGTTGATAATCAGTAAAAGTTAAGAAATGGTGTAGTGGATCAAATAATTGAAACAACACCTTCATCATATCTTCATCAGGGTTGGAGGTAACCAAGTTTAGGAGGCGACCATGTCTTTTGGTGAATGAAGAGTTCTCAGGGACCCTTGATGCTAACTCTTTGAGTTGAGGAGGAATCCTTACGATATTGACTTGGATAGTATTCCTGCAGATGGAAGTCATGTCCTATAAAACAGAACAAAGATAAATCCCAATAGTCCTTGAAATGGTTAGAATGAGTATGATGTTATGATGTTTATGATGTCATGTACAAGTAAATATATACAAAAAAGGAAAACAAGTCCTTAGGTTTAGGATTGCATGGAGTCTCATAGGTAAGTACCCTCTTAATGTTTAGTTGGCTCAAACCCGTCCTAGAAATAGTAATCGGGTTCTAAAGGATCTCAATATCACTGATCTGTCTTCTCGGGAATTGTTTCAGCGTAAGCCTCTTTCACGGCGGCCAAAATATCCCGAAAATCAAACCTCAATGAGTGTAGTATTGAGTATCTACCAACTTCGGACAACACCAAAGCCGGTCATCTCACTACGTCCTAATGACCATGTCAGTCAAGTAAAGGTTCTAAAGTCAATTAGTGCTTCATTACATCACCCAGTAGCCCCGTATTCTCCTTGACTACTCAAGGGCTACCGGTAACCACAAAGATGTCACACTAACGTAGTTATTGCTTAGACCATGTTGGTATACCCCGCACAGTTTCCAAAACGTATTTCTACTTACCTATAAAGTATCCTAAATCTGGGTAGAGGATTAGAACAAGCCTAAACAACGAACCAAAATGTAAAGCAAACAAGTCAAACAATGAAAGCAAATGAAGGTGATCTAGCCCTAAGGTAACCCTACTTTTAAGTATAATCCCCAGTAGAGCCGCCATTTCTATGATACAGTGAGAGAACTAACTTGGGTGTTTTATGTTTTATCGCAAATGTTGCGGTTAGCAAGAGTCGCCACCGACTTTTCTTTTATCCAAAAGGAAAAGCTGAAAAGAACAGGAAAGACCTTTGAGATTATTTCTTGAGTTCGGGGGGGGGGGGTAGATTATGAAAAGGGAAGGTTTTAGAACCTTTTTCATCCATAGTTATCTATGGGCTCTTAGTTGCTTGCTAGATCACTTGCTTTTGTTTGAAAATGTGCTTTGTATGGTTTTTGAAAGTATTTTGAAAAGGCGCTATCATTTAGGAAAACTTTGTAATAGTTCTCGTTTGTAAGAACATATACAAAGTGTTGATCTTTTGAAAATGTTTCATGTTTGAAAAATGTTTTGAAAGTGTTTTTGAAAGTGTTGGTGTTTGTTTTGGAAATAAGCAAGAGTGTTTGATTTGAAATTGAGCAAGCAACTAGGAACGATCTACCTATTCAAAAGTATTAGTTCATTTCTTCCTTTCCTTTGATATTACTATCTTACCATTGATTTGGTAAGAAGCCCTATCTTTGGATGTAAAGGGACGGGCATTGGTCATCGTATAGCCATGATAGCAATGTTGTGACATATCTTAGCATTTTCTCTTGAGGGACTAAGATCATTTTGAAGAGGCAACATTGATAGCGTCATCGAGGGACTATGGTCTTGTATTTTTGATTGCTTTTTGCTAAGAAATCCCACATGCATAACATGGCCATTTTTGTAAGGCAACAAAGTGGATTTACCCTAAGGGTGCAAGTGTGCAAATGTGTTGATTTACATGCATTGTTTTGTCTTGAATTAGGGTTTGCTAACTTGTTGATTTTAGTCTTTCCATACAAACCCTAATTTACTAGCATTTTCATATAAAGCGATAAATTGCAGAAAGTAAAAATACTAAGCTATTACATCATTAGGGGAGGGGTGTACAAATTTAAAAATGGAGGATTTGTAAATAAATTAAATCTAATTAACTATTACAACCATATTGAATAAATGTATAAGAATTGAATAATTAAAAATGCAAAAAATGCAAATGGGTAAAGAAATGATTTTGTTTGAATTTATGAAAGGTTTTAACCTAAACCTAATTAAGAAGGTAATTAATGACAAATTAACTAAAATTAACTTAAACTAATTAAGAAAAGAAATTAATTTAAAAAGGTTTTTAGGGTTTTTTATGAAAATGTTTTAAATTAAAAATAATATGAAAATTAATTAAAAAAGGAAACCTAAGTTCTAGATTAATTTTAAGTAAAAAAATAAAATAATTAAACCTAAGTCTAAAAAGAAATAAATTAATTTGTTAAAAAATGTTTTTGATTTTTTCTTTTATGAAGAAAAATAAACTAGATAAGTGTAAATAATAAAATAAAAATATTTTTATACTTTTTTAGTAAAATAATAATAATAATGATAAGAAGAAGAATAAAAATAATGAAAAAAATATGAAATAGAAATAAAAATAGAAATAAATAAAATGGAAAATAAAATAATGGGCCAGGGGTGTAAACATAGTCAAGGGGGTTAGAATATGGCAAAAAAAACAAAAGCCCAATGTTTAGGGGGGCAGGCGTTGTTTCAAACAAAAAAATGGAAAGAAAGAGTGAAAAATAGGAAAAGGGTACCATTGGGGCTCGAACCCAGGTCCCTAAGGTGACAGGCGCGCGCTTTAACCACTGGGGTGGTGATACATCCATTAACTTAAACACAACAATAAATATATAACATAAGTTTTTTCCTGAATGTACTTCATCTTCAACCTCTAGCCAAAGGATTTGTAACTTATTCATTTCTTATCCATTCACAAAACTTCCAACATCAAACTTGTTAGAAATTTTCTCATGATTCTGAATATGTAAATAACTTAAGCTAATTCTCAAAGATGAGCATGAATTTCTAACAGTACCAAATTCTGACCTAAATATTTTTAGAGGTTCAAACTCAAATTTCTACCTACTCAAGCAACATAAATGAAATCTATGGACATGTATAGTTTCAGGGCAATGATGTCTATATTTTATCTTCACAAATGCAAGCCTAACAATGCCTAAATATGAAGATAGAAGTTCAAGAAAAGTACCTCAAAAACTGGAAATTATGAAATGAGTTTGAGCTTTATTCAAGGTGCTGCAAGGAGCTTTTAAAGATTGAAGTTCAAAGTCAGAAATGACATAAAAATGAAGGTTTTGTGCAATCTGAGTTTTCAGGGAGTTTGGGAGTGTTTTCAATCGTGTGTTAGCTTGAAAATAACTTGTATAGTTATATGAAAAAGGTTAGAAAACTTGAGATGGTCAGAAGTACAAGACATAGAGTTATGTCTATGTTACTTGATTTTGAAGAAAAGTGGAAAACATGGTTTCAAGGCATAGTACAAGAATGGCCTGAGTTTATGGGAGGCTCTAGACATGTTGCTTTTGCCTTTGACATTTCTTGTGTTCAGATAAAACAAGTTAGGAGCTCTATGGATTGAATTTGTGATTAAAGTCACATTTCCAAAATGGAGGTGTGAACTTTGTTCCATTAATGGAATAATCACTTGGACAATGACTCAAACACTTGGATCATAGCTCAAATAGTTTGTAATCTTCTGATTATGGAAAATTTTAGAGGTTAGAAGCCTACAAAGTAAGATTTATGTAGCATGGGCTTGAGATTTGAATTCTTGTTCATCATGGAAATGACCTATAATTCAAGAATGAATGTCCAATTCTTGTCTTCGATTCTATTTGCTCAAACATGATCTCAATGAGTTATTGGATATTTTTTAAAGCTTGGAAAATACTATACAACCTCTATGTTGGACATTTTTGAAAATTCCTCTTAGAATTGTGTGAAAAATTGACATGAAGCTAGGTCAAAATCCTGCCTAAACTAGGGCAAAATTTCACTAAGTTTCCAAGTTTCATGAACATGTATTCACAAAATCATAACATGAAATCCATGCATTTCTAGGAGAAGTTGTGTTTTACAATGTTTTATATCTCATTGAGATATACAACTTTCATGTTGTAAATTTCCTTTGAATCATCTTGCATCATGATGGAAAATTGGCTCAAAGTTATGAAAAAATATGAAATTTTCAACACTTAGAAACATTTCTAAGTTTAGAAATTTTGACTTTTCAAAATGAAATCTTGACTTTTGATTTATTAATAAACAAGTTTCATATTTTGACATGTTTTGATGAATTATGATCTTTGAAACTTGATTTTGACCAAAAAGTCAAAGTTTGACTTCTCAGTATACAATTGACTTTTGATCTGTTGACTGAAAATAAACTATCAATTAATTGATCTTGAGGGAAGTTTTGAGTCATAACATTAATTCAAAATGATGCATTTGGATCCTTGAGATCATAACCTAAACCAATCAACCATTTTCTAGGTCAAAAATCAGAAATTGCACCTTCCTAGTCAAAACCCTAATTTTTACCATTTTTCCCTTTTGATGATCTGATCAAATTTCTTGAGGAATTGTGATCCAAAATTGATAAAATGACATATATGAGTTCACAATGTTGAAATGGACCAAAAATCATTGAAGCTTGACTGTAAATTGACCACAATTGACTTTTCCCCCAATATGGTTGATTTTTAGGTCAACTGATCAATTAACTGAGCAAAAATGTGATCCAAGACTTGAAACTTGATATGAGCAAAGTTGAAGGTCCAAAATGACCCATGAAAGTCATATGGGGCATTAAAAGTCCATTTGTCCTTATGCAACCTTAAACCCTAATTTTCAGTCATCAGTGCTTGAGGAGGTGTCTTGAGCTGATCAACCCTAATGCAATCTTGAACCAAAGGAGATCTTGTGAGAGATTACTTAATAAATGAGAGGGAAAATTTTGGGGTGCAACACTTAAACATTACAACACAACATCATAAAATCATGACATGGCATTCTTCACTAACCATTTCAAGGATCTTAGGGACCTTTGATGCAGGTTTATCATGAACCAAACTTCTAGCAAGGGGCAAGAGGATTTATTTTCCTCTGACTAGGTGCCGTCAGAGATCAAATTATTTTCCCTTGAGTGAGGGGCTAGGACCCACTTGACATTGTGAGTTTGATTCTTATAGAAGGACGTTAAAAAACAAAGACGCAAAGTTCTTCAGTCAAAGCTACATACCATACATATCCCACGAGATCTTTGAAAACATTGCATATACATGCCATACATATCATTACATAATAGGTTTCCAAGACAAGTTTTCTCATCTTCTTGCTGTTTATTTCAATAAAAAGATGGCTCTCAAATAAACGATCAAAGATCTCTAGGCCATGAATGCTCAGTTCTAACAAATGTTCCTCAACTTAGCCAAGGGGCAGGAAGAACGGAAGACCCCCATCACCAAAGAGAGGAGGAAAAAGACCAGGAAACAAATCGGCATCCTCAACATGGGAAGAAGGTTCAGAGGTCTTATTAATCAAGCTCAAGATTGTGATATCCCATCAAACAAAGATGACAACCAGAGTGAAGATGGTAAGAGTGTGAAGGCTGAGAAAGGAAGAAACCTTGGTTCTAACCAATATTCTGATGAAGAAGAAGAAGACTATTCGGACGAACAATATCCTCCTGCTTATGAAGAATACAAATAGTAGGAAGATCGTTTAAATGCTATTGAGATCCATAGAGTGCCTAGGTTGGATTTTGAAGAGCTGGGTTTAGTCTCAGGAATTGTCATTCCTCATAACTCAAGGTCCCTACTTTTGCAAAGTATGACAGTGTTTCTTGACCAAAGCTTCATCTGAGGTCATATGTCAGGAAGATTCAACCACACACTACTGATAGGAAGTTATGGGTGCATTTCTTTCAAGAGAGTTTGTCGGGAACACAGTTGGAATGATTTTATCAACTGGAAGGAACTAATATCCGTACTTGGGAAGATTTAGCTGCTGCTTTCTATAAACAATACCAATACAATGTTGATCTTGCATTGACCCGTGTGCAATTGCAGAGTATCACTATAGGCTCAAATAAAGGCTTTAAAGAGTATGACAAAAAATGGAGAGATCTAGCGGGAAGAGTTCATCCTCCTTTGTCTGATAGGGAGTTGGTTGACGTGTTTATGAGAACTTTGACAGGTCCTTTCTTCAATCATCTGATATTAAAAGGGGAACATGTTGAAGGTGGAATCAGGAGTGGAAAAATTTAGGTGGTTGTTTCTTCAAGTACTATGAAGAAGACATTAAATGGAAAAAAGGAAAAGCTAATGTTCTGTATAGCCAGAAGGGTCGTGGTAGAAGTGACTGCAACTAATCTGTGGGGGCATTGTTAATTTCTAATCCTACACCAGTGCAATAACATCAACAAGGCAATCAGCGTAGGTCAGACGCATCCAGGAGAAAATTTACCAAGATCAACATGCCATTGTCTCAGGCATTGCAACATCTATTGAAAGCAAAGTTGATTACATTGAGAGATTCTCCTCAGAATCCTAACACCTCCTTTCCTCGGTATAATCCTAATGTAAGATGTGCCTATCATTCCAATAGCCCCAGACATGACACAAATAACTATTGGTCTTTGAAAAATAAGATTCAAGATATGATTGACTCTAAGGAGATTGAATTTGATCCTCTCGAGACTCCTAATATGATCAATGTACGTATGCCTAAGCATGACAAGGGAGTTAATGATATTGATGATATTTCTGTTATGGAAGACACTGATAGTGACTATGACTTAGACAATTGGACTTTTCCTACCACCAGCAACAGGCTCAACAATTGGAACACTGAAGACATTGTACGAATATCCTTTAGGCAGGAGTAAATGTTATTTTCTGTTTTCATGCTTTCATGTTTTGGTCCATTTGTTAGGGTTGTCATTATTCATCAGCATACTTTCATTCAATAAATCATTGGACGATTGCATTCAAATTTTGTGCTGTTTGTTTTTATTTTATTTTATTGCTTTCAAAATAGCTATGTGTTCTTACACACACCCACGCGACAAATTGAAGATCTATATCCACTCTGGATCCCATTATTAATAATTATGTTATTGGCAATTATGACTTCGAAAATTCGATCTACCAAGCCGAGGACGAAGGTGAGGAAGATTGTGAAGTACTTGGAGAGCTTTATAGGCTATTAATGTAAGAAGAAAGAGCCATACAACCGCATGAAGAGTCAGTCGAGGTTGTGAATTT
Source organism: Vicia faba (assembly GCA_948472305.1). Classification (NCBI taxonomy): domain Eukaryota; kingdom Viridiplantae; phylum Streptophyta; class Magnoliopsida; order Fabales; family Fabaceae; genus Vicia; species Vicia faba. The sequence goes on from OX451739.1 coordinate 878,836,558, forward strand.
GGGTACTGAAGAGGACAAGAAAGAGGTCAAGATAGGTGCCAATCTAGAAGACAATATCAAAAACAGATTAATCCAGATATTACGTGACTACGTCGAGATTTTTGATTGGTCATACGAAGACATGCCATGGCTTGATACTGATATTGTGGTTCACCGTCTACCAATGAAAGAAGGTTGTTCTCAGGTAAAATAGAAGGTTCGTCGTATGCATCCCGAGATGTCTGAAAAGATCAAAGCTGAGGTTATGAAACAGTTCAATGTCGGCTTCCTAGTTGTTACATCCTATCCTCAGTGGGTTGCAAATGTGATTCCAGTACCTAAGAAGGATGGAAAAGTGTGTATGTGTGTAAACTACAGGGATCTGAATAGGGCAATCCTCAAAGATGACTTTCCGATTCCACATATTGATGTTCTGGTTGATAACACCGCTCAACATAAAGTATTTTCCTTCATGGGTGGTTTCTCTGGTTATAATCAAATCAAGATGGAACCTGAAGACATGGAGAATACTACCTTTGTCATACAATGGGGCACTTTCTGTTACAAAGTTATGCCTTTTGGTTTGAAGAACACCGACACAACATATCAGTGTGCTATGGTAGCTTTGTTCCATGACATGATCCATCATGAGATAGAGGTGTACCTTGATAACATGATAGCCAAGTCTCAGACTGAATAAAAACATCTTGATCGCCTACACAAGTTGTTTTAGAGATTAAAGAAGTACAAGCTGAGATTGAACCCAAACAAGTGCACCTTTGAGGTAAGATCCGGTAAACTCCTAGGTTTCGTCGTCAGTAGTAAGAGTATTGAAGTTGACCCCACCAATGTTAAAGCCAAGCAAGAAATGTCGACTCCCCGTATTGAAAAAGAAGTCACAGGTTTCCTGGGACGATTTAACTATATGGCCAGATTTATTTCCCATCTGACCCCTTGTGGATATGTCCTTATTTTCTTCAAGATTTTCCCTTATGTATACAAAGATTTTCCCATTTGATCACAATTGTTATACCCCAAGATTTTCCGTCCCATTTTCTTTAAGATACCTCCTTATGCTCCTAGGATCTTCAATTTCTCAAGATTACTCAAAGGTTGACCAAACAAATTCTCCTCCTAAGTAGTGGCCTACAATTAGGGTTTTGGTTTTCTCAAAGAAATTTGAGCTTCTAATGCCTCAAGTGGATTTCATGGTTCCTCATATGTCTCAAGGAATTCTCATGCCAAATTTCAAGCCTTGCAGTACAAGTTTGCTAAACCAATTGCTCATATGACTGAAAATCAACTATATTAGACAAAAAGTCAACTATGGTCAACATACAGTCAAACTTCAAGATTTTTGGTCAACATCAATATTTTAAAGTCACATTCATCATTTGATCAAGGGTTTATCATGATTCATCAAGAAAACTCAAGATTCATCAAAAGTTACCAAATTAGGGTTTTTTTAAGGAGAAGTCAACTAAACTTTGACCAATCATAACTTTCACATGCCTCATCAGATTTGTCTCAAACAAAGCTCATTTTTAAGGAAATTCACTTCTCTACAACTTTGTCTCTCTAAGATCACGTCTAAAAAATGCTTCATTTGAGAGATATGGACCAATATATTATAGGTCATTTCAAAAGTCAACAAAAAGACACTTTTTGTCAAAGCAACTTACATCAATATAAAGTCTTCAAATGAAAAAAAATGATCAACATAGAGATTGTATAGGACATATTACCTTCATATGATAAAAATTGATAGAGTTATGATTGGTGCAAGTTGGGAAATTTTGAGAAAATGCGTGAAACCTAAATTGATCAAACTTGAATTTTTGGGCTATTAGGCGTATGTTTCAAGGTCCAAGCGTGTATTATAACTCATAGTGAACCTCTAAATCCATTCATACACCCCTTTGATTTTTATTCCATTTATTTAAATTAAAAATTAAATTAGATAAAAATCAAGGCTTTTATGACAAGGTCCAAGCCCATCCTTTTGACCTAATTTTTCCTCTATAAATACACCTTATATTCAGACATGAGAGGACCACGAAAAACTTTGCAAGAGATCATCATTCCAAAAATCTCCAAAATTATTCAAAACTAGGGCAAACCACAAACCCTACTTTCAGCCTCTTTCAGAGCAAGCCAAACCTCCCAATCAATTCTAGAAGCATTGTAGGGTAAGAATGGAGCGATTGGGATGATCCAAGAGGCCTGAAAATCGTACTATGCATCACCGTTTTTGGTTTTTACACGAAATTCATATTCTCATTGTTATCATGTTTTGATGCATACTAATGTTACTAACATACTTCTGAGATGTCAATATGCAATATAGACACATCGCATGGCCCCCATAATTCCCGGAGAAAGGTTGCCATGTTAGAACCTATAAAACTATGGGAGAACTGACTTGGGTGTTTTGTGCTTTATCGCAATTGTTGCGGATAGCAAGAGTCACCACCGACTTTTATTTTATCCAATAAAGGAAAGGGTGAAAAGAACAGGAACGACATTTTGATAATTTTCTTGAGTTTGGGGGGTAGATTATGAAAAAGGAAGGTGTTAGCCCCTTTTTATACGAGTTATCTACGGGCTCTTAATCGCTAGCTCACTTCTTTGAAATGCTTTGTGTTTGTGTATGTTTTGCAAATATTTTGAAAATGCCTAAGTGCGAAAATTTTGTAATGATTCTCGTATCGTTGAGAATGTATACAAAGTGTTGGTTTTGAAAATATTTATTAAAAAGGAAGTGTTTCGAAAGATGTTTGAAAATGCCAATGTAAGGCCATTTTGTAATGATTCTCGTATCATTGAGAATGTATACAAAATGTTTGTTTTGAAGAATGTTTTGAAAGTGTGAGGTGTGAATGGTTTTGTTTGTGAGCAAGAAACTAAGAGAAATATACCTACTCAAAAAGTCTTTGTTCTTTTCCTCCCCCTTTAGATAGTGCGTGTCTACCATTGATTGGTAGGAAGCCATATCATTAGATATGAGAGACGGGCGTGGGTCATTTTACAGTCAAAGAAGGAAACTTGTAAGATGTTTTAGCAATTGTCATAAGTGACTAAGATAGTTTATCGAAGGCAATGTTTGAAGGGTTATCGAGGGACTATGATCTTTTAATCGAGGGTCTTTGCTAAAACATCCCACATTCGAGGGACATGACTGTTTATATCCGAGGCAACAAGTGTGGGTTACCCTAGAGGTGTAACTGTGCAAAGTGTGTTGTTTTCAAGTAAATTTTTCTTGGATTAGGGTTGTCTAATATTGATTTTAATTCTTTCCATACAAACCCTAATTACTAACAATAATATGGAAAGCGATAAACTGCGGAATTTAAACATCCTACGCTATTACAATACTTTTAGGGATGGGGGATAAAATTCACAAATGGGGGTGACAAGTAAAATAAACCCTAATTACTATTACAAGGCTTTTACAATTACATAAATTGTAATGCAAAATAATAAAATGTATAAAAATGTAATGATAAAGAAAAGAAAATTGTTTTTTATGGAATAGGTTTTATAGTTAACCTAATTAATCTAATTAATTTTACAAGAGAAGTTAATTAAGTATTTAACAAATAAACTAAAATCTAAGTTGATTAAACCCTAACTCTAATCTAATTTAATTTTACTTCTAAAAGAAATTAATTTGTTAAGAAAATATTTTTAGGTCTTTTTGTTTAAAGGAAATTAAATAAAGTAAAAATAAAATGATAATTAGAAAGTTTTCGTCTATTTTTATTTAAGAAAATATGTTTATGTATATTATTTTATTAAATAAAAATAAATAAATAAATAAATAGAAAGTAAAAAAAGAAATTGGTTCAGGGTTTAATCAGTACATAGGTGTTAAAAAGAATTTTGTCTTAGGCCCAAAACAACGTTTTTGTTTGAAGTTAGAAACAAAAAAAGGGAAAATTGGGCCAGTGTTATGAGATAGTAAAGGAGGGGGGTACGCTGAAGCAGGAGAGAGTTAGGCCCAAGATTGGAGGCCTCGGCTCTGCAAAAACAACCAAAATCAGACAAAAAATAATATGAAAAACACAAAAGGGTACCACTGGGGCTCGAACCCAGGTCCCTATAGATCAATGCCTTACGTGTTCGCTCTGCCATTGTGGTGGCTTGTACATCCGATATTAGAACAACAACCATTGAGTTTAAAATAAACCAAGTTCTGAACATTTCATCTTCTTCTTCATTGCGCCAGAAGCCATTGTTACATATTTGAATTTTGTAACTTCTTCATTTCTCAACCATTTGCAATAATGTAAACATGAAAGTTGTTTGAAATTTATCCATGATTTCAACCATATGAATCATTTAAGCTAACACTCAAAGATGAACATACCAAATAAAACCTAATTTTTTCATAAAAATCAAACTTAAAATTCACATCACTCAGGCAATATAAATGAAATCTAAAGACATGGTTAGCTTCAGGGCCATGATGTCTACATTTTATCTTTTAAAATCAAAGGCAAATGATGCTTGTATAAGGATTTGAAAGTTCAAAAAACTTACCTTGAAAATTGAAATTGTGTCTTGAGTTTGAGTACTCCTGGAAGTGTTGTGATGATCTGGATAGCTTCATTGATCCTCCAGGAAGCTAATGCAATGCTTACTTTATGCTGAAAGTGCCTGGAATGTTCTGAAGAAGTCAATGTGCAAGTAACGGTTTTTGAAAATAGAGGATGGTGCAAATGGTGTTATAGAATTATTTCAGGCATTTGAATAACTTCTATATAGGGTATAGATGATGTTTGAATGCTTCGAAAGGAAAACGCACGAGGGAATTATGAGATGGATGTTCAAAGTCAGAAATGACAAGTTTTGGAGCTTTGGTTGCAATTTTTAGTTTGGGGGGGTTTGAGGGAGCTTCAAGGCTTGTGTATTCGTCCTTGGCTTGCAAAATAGTGTCTCTATTTATAGGGAAATGTTTGGAGACTTGAAGTGATCAGAATCACAAGATCACATGTTATGGTTTTTGACTTGTTTTTGAAGCAACCTTGACAAACATTGTTCCAATTCATAGTAAAAGGCTATCTAAAGTGGTTAGGAATTTTAAACATGTTGCTTATGGATTTTGTGTTGAGTGTGTGTAGAGGGAGCAAGTGCAAAGCTACAGGAGAGTGGAATTTGTGATTAAAGCCACTTTTCCAAAATGCCAATGTTACCTTTGTGACGAAAATGAATTAATCACTAGGACAATGGCTTAAATTCTTGGACAATGGCTTAATCAGTTGTGTAAGAATTTAATTATTGAGTTATTTTCAAGTTTTAATCCTGGAAAGTGAGATTTATACAACATGTCTTGAGATTTGGTTATGTGTTCTTCATGAAAATGCCCTAAATTTCAAGAATGGATGCCCAACTTCTTCTCTTCGATTCTTTTAGCTCAAAAATTATTTCTTCAGTTCTTGGACATTTTGGAAATCTTGAAATATTTTCTACAACCTACATGTTGACAACTTTGGCTAAATCATCTTGGAGCTTGGTGAAAATTGGCCAAGAAGTTAGGTCAAAAAAATCTGCCTAACTTGCAAAAAAGTTCACTAAGTGTTTTATGAAAAATGTCATGTCTTTATGAGCTTATATATTCAAATCTAAGCATATTTTGGACATCAAAATTATAATACAAAGTTGTATATTTCATCAATATCTACAACTTTCATGTTCAAAGTTTTCCTTGAATCATCTTGCATCTTGGTGAAAATATGTCATGAAGTAATGAATTTATCAAGTATAAAAACACATAGAAAATTTCTAAGTATTGGAACTTTGAATTTTTGTGGACTTTCTTGACTTTCTTTATTCTTGATTATCAAGTTTGATATTTTTTAGTATCTTTATGAATCTTGATCTTTGAAACTCAATGTTGATCAAAAAAATCAAAGTTTAACTTTTTGTGTTTCAGTTGACTTTTCATCAGTTGATTCATAATTCAATTATCAATCCATTGATCTTGAGAAATTATTTGAGCCATGAAGTTAGGTCAACATGTTGTGTTTGAGTCCTTGAAATCATTCTTCAAACCATTAGGTCATGTACTAGGTCAAAAAATCACTAATCAGTCATTCTTAGTAAAAACCCTAATTTTAACAATTTTGCCCCTTTGATTATTTGAATGTTTTTTCTTGAGGAATTGTGATCAACACATGATCAATTGATAACTATGATTTCAAAATGTTGATGTTGGCCAAAACTCATGAAGTTTAACTATATGTTGACCATAGTTGACTTTTTACCCAATACAGTTGATTTCTAGTCATTTGAGCAATTGATTGAGAAAATTTATGATGCAAGACTTGAAACCTTGTATAAGAAATCTTGGAGACCTGTAATGAACCATGAAAGCCATTTTAGGCATCAAAAGTCAAATTTTCCTTGGGAAAACAAAAACCCTAATTTGTGGGCTCAATGCTTAGGAGGTGAACTTGTCTGATCAAACCGTTGAAACTTCTTGAGAACTTGAGATATTTTGTGAGAAATGTCTTGAGAATAGATAGGGATAATTTTGGGGTACAATAGCTGCCCCTGTTAAATCTTATTAAACCTAAAGATTTAGATTTGCATGTCCGCCATTCGTGACTTGAAGGTGGAAGATGATCGAACACTTTAGTGCTCAGAAATTTGCACTCGCTTGTGCACAAAGTGAAAACTGTTTGTTGATTATTTTGAGAATGGGCTTATAGATGCCATTTGGAAAGATGATGGAGAGTTTTCATAGACGGGCTTATAGATGCCATCCAAAGGTGATTGTTGATAGAATTTAGACTAATTCTAAGCCCTACTTCAACCAGAAGAAGCATAAGAATAAATTTTTAATCGATTTAAACTGAACCAGGAGACATCTATGTTTATCTTTGACTGGAAAAGAATCAAAATAAATCTGAATCATAAAAAGTGTCTACCGGAAAAGAATCAGAATAAATCTTTAGGCGATTTAAGTTGAACCAACATATGTCTTATATTTGTCTTTAACTGGAAAAGAATCAAAATAAATCTGAACCAGACAAAGTGTCTACCAGAAAAGAATCAGAATAAATCTTTAGGTGATTTAAGCTGAACCAGCAGATGCCTGGTATTTGTCTTTAACTGGAAAAGAATTAGAATAAATCTGAACCAGAAAAAGTGTCTACCGAAAAAGAATCAGAATAAATCTTTAGGTGATTTAAGTTGAACCAGCAGATGTCTTGTATTTGTCTTTAACTGTAAAATAATCAGAATAAACATGAACCAGAAAAGTGTATACCGGGAAAGAATTAGAATAAATATTTAGGCGATTTAAGTTGAACCAGCAGACGTATGAAAAGAGTATCCATCATATAGATATTTGCCTTGTCTTGTTTCAGGGAATGACCTATAATCTGTTTTGACAGTTGTTGATGATATTCATCTGTTAACTGATCTTTCCTGAAAAGGTAAATAGTTAGTTGTATGCAATTTCATGATGTATGAAATGCATTGCATAATGATGTTCTCAAAATAAATGAGATTGTGCTATATATGTTTCATATCACTATGTTATGATGTATGAATGTGCAATGTTATTGAAGTGTATCTTTATCGAGGAAAATAAATCCCTGACTTATTGTTGGGGATGAAGAGTATGTGTATCTTCAATTTTATCTAGAATGCTTCTACTGAGGATTCCTGCTTACTTGTTTGAGGAAACTCCATTGGGATGCATTGATTTCTGTTTGGGAAGTAGAGTTTAGGAGCGTTGGCCGTCCATTTCTTTATTAGGGAATTTATCTCTCATATACCCTGACTGGGGATAAAAGAGATGGATAATTTTCCAACTCGTTTGGGAAAGATAATTCTTATATACACTGACTGGAGATAAAAGAGATGGACAACCTTCTGACTTGTTTGGGGAGAAGAATTTTGTCAGTGAATTATAGTAGTCTGAGGAATATATTTAGCTGGGAGATTTGTAGTCTGTTGAGGGAATAAACTCTGTTGGGGAAATAAACCCTGTTGGGGAAATAAACCCTTGTTGATGGAGAAATTCTCTAATGAAGAAACTAACTCTCTTGGGGAGATTGAATTTGCTAAAGAGAAGAAACTTTGCATGGTCTTTTTCTTCATTTTTTGGGGGAACAAACTCAATTGGGGAAAAGAATTTCCATGAATTGTACTGGTTGGGATTCTGTGGGGGGATTTCATGGGGAGGAGATTATATTCCCTTATTTGTTGGAGTGAATTTCCAAGGAGATTATGGGGAATGTACCCTTATTTGTGTAGACTATTATGTGGGGGATAATCTTATAAAAGTGGCTCTGGAGACTTCACTGGGGATAACCTTACGAAAAGGACTCTGTGGGATTTACAAACAACTTGAGTATCATCCCAAATCTTAGAGTTTTGAGTAAATGTTTATTCCCGTTCTTATGCATTTATTTGTTAACAATCAATCACGTTCATATGCATATGTTCATTCAATTTTAGTCATTGGACGTCTTTGCAAACAAAACAAAAAGTCTGGACTTATAAAGTATATTTGTATTGATAATTTTCTTATAAACAAGCGATTTTGTACAGAGAGACATAAATCCTAGTAAGAGGAAGTCATTGGGAAATGAAAGAATACAAAGTGAAAACGAATATATATATATATATATATATATATATATATATATATATATATATATATATATATATATATATATATATATATATATATATATATATATATATATATATCCATGTGAAAAAACGATCTCATTGGGTTCCAACTCTACTATTTCCTTTATTCCTTTGAATATCTCGTCCTTTGCCATCAGAAGAAGTTGATTGCACTGATCTTGTACCTTTTGAACTTTTTATATGGGTAATAAAGCTGGCATGTAAGTGATCCAACGGGACATAGTCGTACACTTTCAATCCCTTACTTTTGCCTGGACCGCCTTTTTAGGTTTTCAGTCCACCAGGATACCCTTTTTTCCCAAGCCGCCCTTTCAGGTTTTCGACTTTCCAGGTGTACAATATTTTGTATATATCCTGTATTTTTGCCCAAACCATTTTGATTCGTTGGGATGCCCTTATTTTTGCCTAGGTATGTCAACCTAGCGGGTCATTCTTATGCGTAGTATTTTTTGACTATGTCTGTGTTCACAGGGTGCCAGAAATCTTCGCCATCCATAGTGGTTAACATCATAGCACCGCCCGAGAATACTTTTTTAACAACAAATGGCTCTTAATAAGTGGGAGTCCATTTTCCTCTGGGATCACATTGTGGCAGGATGATGCACTTTATTATCAAGTCACCATCCTGATATACCCGATACTTAATATTTTTGATGAAAGCTTTGATCATGCGCTTCTGGTACATCTGACCATGATAGACAACATCCAGCCTCTTCTCGTCAATCAAATTAAGCTGATCCAACCTTGTCTGAATACATTCATCTTCGTCTAGGTCTACTTCTTTCATAATCCTTAGAGAAGGAATCTAAACTTCGACATGTAGGACATATTCCATGCCATAGACCAAAGAGAAAAAAGTTTCCCCAGTTGATGTCCGTGCCTAAGTACGGTAGCCATGAAGAGAAAATGGTAGCATCTCATGCCAGTATTTATGGGTCATCACCATCTTTTGCACAATCTTCTTTATATTCTTGATAGCAGTTTCCACTACGCCATTCATCTTAGGTATGTATGGAGAAGAGTTGTGATGCTTAATCTTGAACTGCGTGCAGAGCTCAGTGATCATGGAATTGTTAAGGTTGGTTCCATTGTCAGTGATGATCCTCTCAGGGATACCATATTGGCAGATGAGGTTGTGCTTGATGAACTGGACTACGACGTTCTTGGTAACTGAGGAAAATGAAGTTGTTTCAACCCACTTATTAAAGAAGTCAATGGAGACAAGAATGAAATGATGTCCATTAGAGTAAGTAGGCTTGATCACTCCAATCATGTCAATTCCCCACATTGCAAATGGACAGGGAGCAGTCATGACATTCAAGGGAGCTGGAGACACGTGAACCTTATCAGCATAAATTTGGCACTTAGGTCAAGTCCTTGAGTGGTGATGGCAATCAGTTTCCATGGTCGACCAATAGTATCCGGCTTTCAGAATCTTCTTGGCTATAGTGTGTTCGCTAGAGTGATTAACAAAAATACCTTCATGCATATCCTCCATGATCTTCTATGTTTCCTACTTGTCTACACAACAGAGCATAATTAAATCATGATTTCGCTTGTATAAGATCCTATTACTCAGGAAGAACTTGGCTGAGAACCTCCGCAGGAATTTATTATCGTTGACTGATTCCCCTTCAAGATACTCTTGAGCTTTGAGATACCTTTTCACCTCATGAAACCAAGGTTTCTCCTCTACACCATCAATGTTAATCTCATAGCAGTTCATTGGTTCGTTAAATATTTCGACAGTAATGTGGGGAGCTTCGTTGCTCAATATGACCTTGAACATAGAAGACATGGTAGCCAAATCATCTGCCAACTGATTTTCTTCCCTCAAAATGTGTTCAAAGGTGTTTTCTTCAAAGTGTGGAATCATGGCTAGCACAAGTTCTTTGTATGGGATAATATTTGGATGTTTTTTATCCCATTCTCCTTTAACTTGACTGACCACCAAAGTTGAGTCTCCATAAACACTTAAAAATTTGATTCTTAGGTCAATAGCTGCTTTAAGACCCAAGATGCACGCCTCGTACTCATCCATGTTGTTAGTACAGTCGAAGCAAAGTCTAGCAATGAAAGGAGTATGGAAAACTTCAGGAGAAATGATCACATCACCAATTATGTTACCAAGAGCGTTGGAAGCTCCATCAAAAACCATAGTCCATTGGGATCCTTGTTCAAGTCCTTTTTACAGTCCAGGCTTTACACAATCCGCAATCAGCATGATATTCTCGTCCGGGAATTCAAAGTTCATAGACTCGTAATCATCCACAGCTTGATGTGCCAAATGATATGCCAACACACTTCCTTTTATTTCTTTTTGTATAGTGTACTGGATATCATATTCAATTAAGACCATTTGCCATCGGGTTATCCTTCCAGAGAGAGTTGGTTTCTCAAAGATGTACTTGATGGGATCCATCTTAGATATTAATAGAGTTGTATGATTCATCATATATTGTCTTAGTCGGCGAGCAGCCCATGCCAAAGTGCAAAAAGTTTTCTAAAGCATTGAATATCTTGTTTCACAGTCGGTAAACTTTTTGCTAAGGTAGTATATTGCATGCTCTTTTCGACCAGACTCGTCATGCTTCCCCAATACACACCCCCATTGAATTATCTAACACAGTTAAGTACATGATCAGAGGTCTCCCTTCAATTGGTGGCATCAGAATTGGTGGTTCTTGCAAGTATTCCTTGATTTTGTCAAAAGCTATTTGGAAGTCGCCATTCCATCTTACCACTTGATCTTTCTTCAGCAGCTTGAATTATGGTTCACAAGTAGCATTCAGGTAAGTGATGAATCGGGCAATGTAGTTTAGTCGTCCTAGAAAACATCTGACCTCCTTCTCAGTACGAGGAGTTGGCATTTCTTGGATAGCTTTGACTTTGGTGGGATCAACCTCAATTTCTTTGCCACTGACGATAAATCCTAGGAGCTTTCTAGACCTTACCCCGAAGATGCATTTATTAGGATTCAACCTTAGCTTGTACTTCCTCAGTCTTTCAAACAACTTATTCAGATGATCAAGGTGCTCTTCCTCAGTTTGGGACCTTGCTATCATGTCATCAACATAAACTTATATCTCATGATGAATCATATCATGAAATAAAGCCACCATAGCACGTTGATAAGCTGCGCCTGTATTCTTCAGCCCGAAAGGCATGACCTTATAACAAAAGGTGCCCCACTGTGTAACAAAAGTTGTTTTCTCCATATCTTCAGGTGCCATTTTGATTTGGTTATAACCTGATAAGCCATCCATGAAGGAGAACACCTTGTGTTGAGCAATGTTTTCAACTAAGACATCAATATATGGTACTGGGAAGTCGTCTTTGAGGCTTTTCCTATTTAAATCCATGTAGTCTACACACATACGGACCTTACCGTCTTTCTTCGATACTGGAACAACATTTGCAACCCATTTGGGATACGGTGTTACTACCAAGAAACCTGCATTGAACTGTTTCATTACCTCAGCCTTGATCTTTTCAGACATATCAGGACACATGCGACGAACCTTTTGTTTGATCAGAGAACAACCTTCTTTCATTGGAAGACGATTAACCACGATATCAGTATTGATCCCTGGCATATCTTCGTATAGACCAAGCAAAGACCTCAACATATTGGTGTAACATTTCAACCAATCTTCTCTTGACACTGTCTTCTAGGTTGGCGCTGATCTTGACTTCTTTCTTATCTGCCTCAGTACCTAAGTTTATCACTTTGACCGGTTATCCGTGCGGTTGGATGGCCTTTTGCTCTTGTATCAGGAGTCTGGTGAGTTCGCCGGGTATCTCACAATCTTCTTCACCTTCGTCTTCGGCTTGATAGATTGGATTTTCAGAGTCATAAACGATAATAGCAGAACTATTGTCAATGAGATCCATAGTGGATGTGGATCTGCAAATGTGTGTGTGCGCATGTAAGGTCACATGGCTTATTTGAAAATACAGTAAAGTAAAAGAAAGACAAAGAGCACAAAATTTGAATGCAAGATCATCCAATGTTTTCATTAAATGTGCATATGATATATGAAATTACAAACCCTTAACAAATGGGCCAATGTTCCCGGGAAAGGCACATGGTTTATAGTTATTGTTTTGAAGGAAATTATACAGACAAAGTTCTTAAAGTAATAAAAACAGGAAATAGAAATTACTCCTGGTTGATGGAGATTGAGATGAAGTCTTTGGTCTTCTAGTTGTTGATCCCACCATCATTAGTTGGGAATATCCAATCGTCCAAGTCGCCATCACTGTCAGTGTCCCCAGAGTATTGACTTCATTATTGCTAATACGGAGAGGTGGTCCACTAGCACGAGCACGTCAGACCTCTTTTTGAGCCTTTGAAGTAAAACACAACCCAAATTTTTTAGATTTGTAGGGGATGTCAGGAAGTTGTCCCCAGATAGTGCAGCCTCCATCTTCTACAACAGCCCTAACATCCTTCAGAGAGGCCATTACTGGTGCACCTTTAGAGATTTCAGGAGTAGCAGGAGTAGCAACAACAACTATTGGAGGGATTATCTCAAATGCTTGACAGATGGTTTCAATGAATTCGCCATCCATTTCAACGTATTTGAAAGAATTCAAACGACTGACCATGTATTCTTCCTCTCCACAGACTGTGACAACCTTCCCCTTTACTGGGTACTTCAACATTTGATGTAATGTAGAGGTAACCGCATATTCCCCATGAATCCATAGGCATCCGAGAAATCATGAATAGGCTGGGCGGATGTCCATTACATAGAAAGTTGAATTGAAGACTTGAGATCCCACCTTGATCGGTAGATCAACCTATCCATGGACCATTCTCTTCGAACTATTGAAGGCTCTCACCATAATATTTCTAGGTTTCAGCACCAGCCCTTCATGGTCTAATCTGTCCAAAGCACCTTTGGGTAAAACATTGAGGGAGGACCCAGTATCTACTAACACGTGCACTAGAGTGGTGTTGTTGCTTTCTAGAAATGTGCAGAGCTTTGTTATGATTCTTCCCCGCCGGAGTCAAATCTGAATCAGAAAATCCCAATCCATTATCAGCAGTTAGGCTTGCAACACAATTCTCAAATTGATCAGCAGTGGTTTCTTGTGGTACATGGGCATTCTTCAGAAATTTCAGCAAAGCTTGGGCATGTGCATCAGAGCATAACAACAAGGACAACATGGATATCTTTGAAGATGTCTGCCCCAGTTGTTCCACTATTTTGTACTCACTTTTTCGGATGATCTTTAGAATTTCTTCCATCTCTTGTCTAGATGGGTCTTCAATTGTCACTTCTTTTGGTGGTGCCTCCGTCAGGGTAGGCTTAGTTACTTTCTCTTTACCTCGATTGTCAACGGTTGGTATAGCAGCAGGAATGCGAATAGGTGTTGTAGTAATTATTGGGGGAGAGATCTTCGGAGAGAAGATACTTCTTATTATAGTGACCTTACTAGTTCCAGTAACGTTTGTAATTTCAGGCTCTTCATTTTCATTAATCCATGGCTACTGCTTGCCACCATGATAATAAACTTTTGCCTCATAGTTCTAGAGCACAACTTTGTCAGAGACATAGGGAACTGGACCCAATGTAGTCAAAATCAGGGGAGCCACTCTTGGCTCAGTAGAAATCCTTATAGGGCCTTTAGAGGTGATCCTAATAGGGGTGTTGGAGATTGTGATTACGGAAACATCTTGAGGTAAACTTTCCAACGGTGGACCTTTCTCGAACAGAATTTCATGGCTATCAATCAAGCGTTGGATACTTTTATTCAACCACATACATCCATTGGTTTAGGAATCACAATGGTAACAATTTTCAAGGCAGCCAGGAAATAAACTGGCTCTCAGCAAATTCTTCTTAACAGTCAATAAGGGAGTAGTCAAATCATTGATGGTGGAGACAAAGGAGGCACCATCAATAGCATTGACACCTTTACCATGACTGGGCATGGGAGCGATAATGACATTAGGGGTCTGTGGAGGGTCAAACTTGATCACCTTGTTATCAAAAAAATCTTGGATCTTGTTCTTCAATGCCCAACAGTTGTCGGTGTCATGGCCAGGACTATTTGAATGGTAATCTCATTTCACATTAGGGTTATATTTGGGAGAGGCAGTATTGGGGTTTGGATGGGGATCTCGCAGAGTTACCAAATCTTATTTCAATAGATGTTGCAGAGCTTGAGATAGTGGCATGTTGATTATAGGAAATTGCCTCCTCGGGGCATCAGGCCTTTGTTGATTTTTTTATTGTTGTGTTCGTTGAAACGGGGTCAGGTTTGAAATTAATATAACTCCTACCGACTGATGACGATCATTCTTGACACGTCTCCTTTGTCCATAAACAACATTAGTTTCCTTCTTACAAATAAACAATTTCTTTACAACATTAGAGACTGAGGCCATGGGGATCTTTCCGCTTTTGATTCCACTTTTAACTTGCTCGCCAGTCAAGATCAACTCGATAAGCTCTGAAGAAGAACTCCCAATCATCAAATTAAAGAATAAGCCAATCAAGGTTCCCATAAACATGTCCAATAGATCTCTATCAATCAATGGGGGTTGCACCCTTCCATCCAGGTCCCTCCACTTTTGAGCATACTCTTTAAAGCCTTCATTTGAGCCCATAGCCATATTATGCAACTACACGCGAGTTAGTGCAAGATCAGCATTGTATTGGTATTTTCTGTAGAAGGCAGTAGCCAGATCCTCCCAGGAGTGGATATTAGTCCCCTCAAGTTGATAGAATCATTCCAACTATGTCCCAGATAAGCTTTCTTAGAAGAAATGAACCCATAAATTCCTATCGGTGGTGTGTGGTTGAATCTTGCGGACATAAGACCTCAGATGCATCTTTGGATAGGAGACCCGATCGTATTTGACGAAGACAGGGATCTTGAATTTGTGGGGAATGACCACCCCAGGGACCAGAACAAAATCTTCAAAGTCCAAACCAGGCACTGTTTGGATCTCTATAGCCTTAAGTCGGTCTTCGAGCTATTTATACTTATCATCCGTTAGTGGGTATTGCTCCTCGGAATAGTCTTCGTCCTCAGTAGCTTGGTTATTTCCTCCCTTAACTCTAGTGCTTCTAGCTTCCTCTTCTTGATTGTCTTCTTCCTTAGAAGAAGCCTCTTCTATTTGAGCTAATCGGGCAGGCCCCTTGAACCTTCTTCCCATGATGAGGATGAAATCCCTCTTCTTAGTCTTCTTCTTGGTGACAAGGAGTTCCATCATTTCTTGCTGACCTTTGGCTAGGTTGAGGAGAGTCTCTTGGAACTGTGCGTGTTGAGTCTGCAGATCTTTGACGATTTGTTCTATAGCCATCTTATACTGAAATAAACTGTAAAAAGATGAGGAAACTTGTATTGGAAAACCTGCTTATGATATGATGCATGCTATGCAGATGCAATGTTTTCAAGGACCTTAAGGAATTAAAATTTGCTAGCAAAAAAAGAAACAAACACAACAATTGTATTAGTAAGTTCAAAGATTACAACTTCCCCTTAGGCTTACAATGAAAAAGTAACAAGGTCTCAAGGAGACAATATAATAGACTCCTAAAACAAAAGACTCAAGTCTCCCACGGGTGCTTCTTTTTGGTGCAATATAGGCATTCAGGCTTTGCTCCCCGTGAAGTTGCCTTGTGAGCTCTAACACTTTCTTCTCGCTTGCATAGAATTGAGCTTCAAAGGTGTCTCATTCCCCCTTGAGTTTAATCCATGATCTTTGCAATTCTTCTAGGTTGGTAGGCATGTTGGGATGAAGAATATTATAAGGAATATCTCCCTCAGCAACAGACTCCACAACTATTGGTAGGATGGAAGGATATGGAATCATGAGGTTTTGAGCGCGAGCTCGCACCCATTTGAGATAAGGCTCCAAAGGGATGGAGTTCTTATGTCCCAAAGTCTTTCTATCAACCTTGTTCACCATGCCCCAAACTCATACAAACCTTTGGCGATAACCTTGGACATCGTTCTCGTAGTCGAATACAATACCATGGATAAGTGCATCATGAGGACCATCTCTTCGAGCATATCCAAATTGTCGTAGAGATAGAGAAGGTTTATAAGTAATACCTCCCCTAATTCCCAAGAGTGGAACATTAGGGAACTCCCCACAACCGTCAATGATAGTAATATCTTCTAGAGGTTTGGAGCACCAATGGATATTCGAATGAGAGAGCGACATCATCCTTTGAGACCAGATCAAGCCTTGTTCATTCTTCAACACTGACCGGGGAAGGTTCAAAATAAACCACCTAGACAACAATGAGATGCAACACATAAGAGCTCATCTCTTCCTCACGGTGCGAGTGTTAAGAGTATGCAAAATGTCTCCGAGTAAAGTAGGCACAGTGTTACGAGAAAGGAATATTTTGACAACATTCACATCTATGAGTTGGTCCGGATTAGGGAATAAAACCAAAATATAGATTAGAAGAGCCAAGATATCTTCAAAACTTGAAAATCCATATCTTCCAGAAACAGTCGAGCCTTCTCTAATAGAAACTTGGCTAGAAAACCCTTGAATCTGGTCCTTGTTTCCCAATTAGCTACAATGTCGGATCACTTCAAATGCAAGGCCTTGGAAATAACTTCAAGATTTGGAGTTCCCTCTGAACTGGTGAATGCTATTTGATTAAGCACAAGTGCTCCTAATAATTGAGAGAATTCTTCCAATGTGGGAACCAATTGGTAATCGGGAAAGGTGAAGCAATGATGCATAGGATCAAAGAACTGAAAGAGAACACACATCATTTCTTCCTGAAAGATTGAGGTAGCCAAACTGAGAAGTCGACCATATCTTTTGGCGAAGGGAGAATCTTCAGAAAACCTTGATGCTAACTCTTTGAGTTGAGGAGGCAATTTTACGAAGCTGACTCAGATGGTATTTCTATGAGCGGAAGCCATATCCTATAAAACAAAACATAGATAAATTCCTAGATCCTTTAAATGGTTAGTGAGAATGCTATGGCATAATGTTATGATGTTTATGATGTCATGAATAATTAATCACAAACAAAGCACACAATGACCTTAGGTTTAGGCTTGCATGGGGTTTATAGGTAAGTACCCTCTTGAAGTTTAGTTGGTCCAACCTGTCCTAAAAGAAGTAACCGGGTTCTAAGGAATCTTAATATCATTGATCTTTCTTCATCTGGCATTGTTTCAACATAATCAATCTTTTTCTTGCAGCCAAAATATCCCTAAATTCCGATCTCAATAAGTGTAGTATCGAGTATCAACCAATCTTCAGTTTTGTACCAAAGTCGGCTATCTCACTACTTTCTAATGGTCAAGTTGTTCAACTAAGGTTCTGCGGTCAATTAGTGCTTCATGACACCACACAGCGGCCTCATATTCTCCTGGATTCAACACAAGGGACACCGATACAAACAAATGTGTCACATTAATGTAGTCATCGCTTCAATTTCCATGATCTATTTGTTACTTACCTAATGTGCCCCAGATCCGGGTATAGGATCTTTACAAATAATAAACGCAAGCAGTACCCATAAATGTAAAGCAAACAAGGAAAACAAAATAAAGTAAATAAAGGTGATCTAACTCTTAAGGTAACCCCACTTTTATTTTATATCTCCCCAGCAGAGTTTACAGTTCTGTAATACGGTGGGATAACTAACTTGGGTGTTTTGTGTTTTATTGCAATTGTTGTGGATAGAACGAGTTGCCACAAGCATTTCTTTTATCCAATAAAGGAAAGGGTGAAAAGAACAGGAAAGACCTTTTGAGAATTTTATTGAGTTTCGGGGGTAGGTTATGAAAAGAGAAGGTGTTAGAACCCTTTTCATCCGTAGTTATATACGGGATCTTAATCACTAGCTCACTTCTTTGAAATGCTTTGTGTTTGTGTATGTTTTGCAAATATTTTGAAAATGTCTAAGTGAGGAAATTTTGTAATGATTATCGTATCATTGAGAATGTATACAAAGTGTTGGTTTTGAAAATATTTGTTAAAAAGGAAGTGTTAGAAAATATGTTTGAAAATGCCAATGTAAGGCCATTTTGCAAAGGTTCTCGTATCATTGAGAATGTATATAAATTTTTTTTTTTTTGAAGAATGTTTTGAAAGTGTGAGGTGTGAATGGTTTTGTTTATGAGCAAGCAACTACGAGCAATCTACCTACTCAAAAAGTATTTGTTCTTTTCCTCCTCGTTTAGATAATGCTTGTCTATTATTGATTGGTAGGAAGCCATATCATTAGATGTGAGGGACATGCGTGGGTTGTTGTACAGTCATAGAAGGCAACTTGTAAGATGTTTTAGCAATCTTCGTAAGGGACTAAGATCATTTACAGAAGGAAACTTTTGAAGGATCATCAAGGGAATATGATATTTTAATCGAGGGTCTTTGCTAAAACATCTCATGTTCAAGGGACATGACTGTTTATATCCGAGGCAACAAGTGTGGGTTACCCTAGAGGTGTAAGTATTCAAAGTGTGTTGTTTTCAAGTATATTCGTCTTGGATTAGGGTTGTCTAATATTGATTTTAAGTCTTGCCATACTAATCCTAATTACTAACAATAAAATGGAAAGCTATAAATTGTGGAATTTAAACGTCCTACGCTATTACAATACTTTTAGGGATGGGGTGTACAAATTCCCAAATGGGGGTGACAAGTAAAATAAATCCTAATTACTATTACAAGGCTTTTACAATCACATAAATTGTAATGCATAAATAGTAAAATGTATAAAAATGTAATGATAAAGAAAAGAAAATTGTTTTTTTATGGTTTTTATGGAAAAGGTTTTATAGTTAACCTAATTAATCTAATTAATTTTACAAGAGAAGTTAATTAAGTATTTAACAAAAAAACTAAAATCTAAGTTGATTAAACACTAAGTCTAATTTAATTGAAAATAAAATTAAGAAGAGAATTAAATAAACTTAAGTCTAATTTAATTTTACTTCTAAAAAAATTAATTTGGTAAGAAATGTTTTTTAGGTCTTTTTGTTTAAAGGAAATAAAATAAATTAAAAATAAAATAAAATGATAGTTATAAGGTTTTGGTCTATTTATTTAAGAAAATATGTTTATGTATATTTTTTGATTAAACAAAAATAAATAAATAAAGAGAAAGTAAAAAAAGAAATTGGGTCAAGGTTTAAAGAGTAACAGGGGTGTTAAAAAGCATCTTGTCTTAGGACCAAAACAACATTTTGGTTTGAAGTTAGAAACATAAAAAAAAGGGGAAAATGGGCCAATGTTGTGAGATAGTAAGGGAGGGGTGCGCTGAAGCAGAAGAGAGTTAGGACCAAGATTGGAGGCCTAGGCGTTGCAAAAACAACCAAAATCAGACAAAGAATAATATGAAAAACACAAAATGGTACCACTGGAGCTCGAACCCAGGTCCCTATAGATCAAAGTCTTATACGCGCGCGCTCTGCTACTGAGGTGGCTTGTACATCTGGTATTAGAACAACAACCATTAAATTTAAAATAAACCAAGTTTTGAACATGTCATCTTCTTCTTCCTCGCGCCAGAAGCCATTGTTACATATTTGAATTTTGTAACTTCTTCAATTCTCAACCATTTGCAATAATGTAAACATGAAAGTTGTTTGAAATTTAACCACGATTTCAACCATATGAATCATTTAAGCTAACACTCAAACATGAACATGAATTTTATCTGATACTAAATAAAAACTAATTTTTTCATAAAGTTCAAACTTAAAATTCACATCACTCAGGCAATATAAATGAAATCTAAAGGCATGGTTAGCTTCAGGGCCATGATGTCTACATTTTATCTTTTAAAATCAAAGGCAAACGATGATTGTATTAGGATTTGAAAGTTCAAAAAACATACCTTGAAAATGGAAATTGTGTCTTGAGTTTGAGAATTCATGGAAGTGTTGTGATGATCTGGATAACTTCAATGAACCTCCAGGAAGCTAATACAATGCTTACTTTAAGCTGAAAGTGCCTGAAATGTTCTAGAGAAGTCAATGTGCAAATAACGGTTTTTGAAAATGGAGGATGGTGCAAATGGTGTTACAGAAGTGATTCAGGCATTTGGATCACTTCTATATTGGGTATAGATGATGTTTGAATACTTCGAATGGAAAACACACGAGGGAATTATGAGATGGGTGTTCAAAGTTAGAAATGACAAGTTTTGGAGATTTTGTTGTAATTTCTGGTTTGAGGGAGTTTGAGGAAGCTTCAAGGCTTGTGTCTTCATCTTGGCTTGCAAAATAGTGTTTCTATTTATATAGAGAGGTTTGGAGACTTGAAGTGATCAGAATCACAAGATCACATGTTATGGTTTTTTACTTGTTTTTGAAGTAACCTTGACAAACATTGTTCTAATGCAAAATACAAGGCTATCTAAAGTGGTTAGGAAATTTAAACATCTTTCTTCTGTATTTTGTGTTGACTGTGTGCAGAGGGAGTAAGTGCAAAGGTCAAGGAGAGTGGACTTTGTGATTAAAGCCACTTTTCCAAAATGGCAATGTTACCTTTGTGCCAAAAATGGATTAATCACTTGGACAATGTCTCAAATGCTTGGACAATGGCTTAATCGGTTGTGTAAGCATTTAATTATTGAGTAATTATCAAGTTTGAATCCTGTCAAGTGAGATTTATTCAAAATGGCTTGAGATTTGGTTATGTGTTCTTCATGAAAATGCTCTACATTTCAAGAATGGATGCCCAACTTCTTCTCTTCGATTATCTTAGCTCAAAAATAATTTCTGCAAGTTCTTTGACATTTTGGAATGCTTGAAACATTGTCTACAACATTCATGTTGACCACTTTGGCTAAATCATCTTGGAGCTTGGTGAAAATTGTCCAAGAAGTTAGGTCAAAAAATCTGCCTAACTTGTCTTTAAGAACTTATATCTTCAAATATAAGAAGCTTTTGGAAATCAAACCTCTAATAAAAAGTTGTAGAATTCATAAAGATCTACAACTTTCATGTCGAAAGTTTTCCTTGAATCATCTTGCATCTTGGTGAAAAAATGTCATGAAGTAATGAATTTATCAACTATAAAAACACTTAGAAAATGTCTAAGTATTGAAAACTTTGAATTTTTTGTGGATTTTCTTGACTTTCTTGATTCTTGATGATAAAGTTTTATATATTTGAGTATCTTGGTGAATATTGATCTTTGAAACTCAATGTTGTTCAAAAATATCAAAGTTTGACTTTTTGTTTTTCAGTTGACTTTTCATCAGTTGATCCAAAATTCAACTATCAATCCATTGATCTTAAGAAATTATTTGAGCCATGAAGTTAGGTAAACATGTTGTGATTGAGTCCTTGAAATCATGCTTCAAACCATTAGGTTATGTACTAGGTCAAAAATCATTAATCGGTTCTTAGTCAAAACCATAATTTTGACAATTTTGACCCTTTGATGATTTGAATGTTTTTTCTTGAGGAATTGTGATCAACACTTGATCAATTAATGAATATGATTTCAAAAATGTTTATATAGGACGAAAATCATGAAGTTTTACTATATGTTGACCATAGTTGACTTTTTACCCAATACAAATTAATTTTCAATCATCTAAGCAATTGACTGAGCAAATTTGTGATGCAAGACTTGAAACTTGGTATAAGAAATCTTGGAGACCTATAATGAACCATGAACGTCATTTGAGGCATCAAAAGTCCAATTATCCTTGAGAAATCCAAAACCCTAATTTGTGGGATCAGTGCTTAGGAGGTGAACTTGTCTGATCAAACTCTTGAAACTTCTTGAGCACTTGAGATCTTTTGTGAGAAATGCCTTGAGAATAGAGAGGGAAAATTTTAGGATACAACATAATCGTTTTAGGTTGTTTGTGTCGTATCTCATCATACAAGATATTTTATCCAAAACCATGGGTACCATTGAATTCGTAAGGCCCAAATTAGGGGGGTAGGGTACCTTTGAATCGTTAACACTCTTTGTTTTACAGATACAATAAAAGGAGTCCCCGGAGAATACGAATGAAGCTATGGCTCTGGTGCCTCTCTGGTCCAGGAAATAATGTTTATTATATATTTAATTGGTTCCACTGAATGACCGGATGAAACAGCCACCCTAGTGGCAAACGCGCACAGGATAAGTTATTGATATAGGAGGGCATGGGTTTGATCCCTTCCCTTTTGACATTTTTTTTTATATTTTCTCAATCCATTCAGGTTTACTACATGTTGCATTGATTCCATCCTCCTAACACCAGCGTGCGCCTAGCACAGTGGCATGCAATGTTGTTGAAAGGTCAAATGGAGTGGGTTCAACACCCACCCTAGCATTTTTCATATTTTCTCTATTTTCTAACCTTGTTTGTCATTTTTACCTAACCCTATTATTTTTGGTTAACCCTAATTCCTTTTTTAACCTTAATTATTTTTTAATTAACCATCAAATAAATAAACCTTTTTTTACAAACCCTAATCAATTAGGTTTTAGGTTTTTTTTCAATTAACTTTTTTTAATCAATTAACCTTCTTTTTTAAAGTTAAAGTTAATTAGGTTTTTAGGTTTCTTTAATTGATTATCATCCTAAATTATTTTTCATAAAAAATCACCAAAACATTTTCTTTTCTATTTTTATATTATTTTCATTTAAATTTTTAGATCAAGTGTATAGGGCGCGTTAAATTGTAATAGCTTAGTTTTAATTTTCCCGCATTTTTCTATTATGTAACTGCTCCTAGTATGTAATAGTTATAGGTTTTCTTTTCCGCACCTATATTACGTAACTGCCCTAAAGCTCTGTAATAGCCTAGATTTACGTGTTTACCTTTATCTTCTGCTACTATATTTACTATATTACTGCTTAGTAATTAGGGTTTATATGCAAGATAAAACCAAATGCTAGAAAACCTAATTTCAAGATTAAATAAGTGAAAACAACACACTTTAATCTCTAGGGTAACCTCTCTTCGTTGCCTTCGGAATAACGGTTATGTCACTCGAAAGTGGGGATGCTTTAGCAAAGACCCTTGAATAAAAGATAATAGTCCCTCGATGATCCTTTGAAGTTGCCTTTCGAAAAATGATTTAGTCCCTTACAAAAATGCTAAAGAATCCTTATAAGTTTCCTTCGATGACCGAACGATGACCCTACATTGTCCCTTTACATCCAACAGATGAGGCTAGCTACCAACTAATGGTATGGATAGCACTATCTCTAAAGGAGAAGGAAAAGTACAAGAATGACCTTGAGTGGGTAGGATACTATTAATCGCTTGCTCACAAATTTTCCTAAATAAAACATTTCTCACATTACACTTTAAAAAAAACAAATATTTTCAAATACTTTGTACGCGTTCTTGAGGACTGATACAAGAACCATTACAAAGTTCGCCTTATGTTAGCAAATTTCAAAATATTTTCAAAAACATACGCATACAAAAAGCAAATTTTCAAAGTGAGCTAAGAAATTAAGATCATGTAGATAACTACGGATTAAAAGGGTGCTAACACCTTCCCTTTTCATAACCTACCCCTCAAACTCAAAATCTTCAAGGTTTTTCATGTTCTTTTCACCCTTTCCTTATTAGATAAAAGAAAAGTCGGTGGCGACTCTTGCTAACTGCAACATTTGTGATAAAACAAAAAATAAGTCAGTTCTCCCACCGTATTACACCCATATTCACCATTTCAGTGAAATCATTCGGTGCACTCGCAATCATTCTTTCATAGTAAAATTATCCCAAGGTATTCAGAAATATTTTTCATTTTTTCTCTTCTATGGGAGAACAGATATGGGAGGAAACCTCACGCCAACTTTGTGCATATTCCTTGAAGCTTTCCTTGTCTTTTAGGGACATAGCTCGGAGTTGATCTCTATCCGGAGCCATGTCAACATTATATTTATACTGGCTAACAAAAGCTTCACCAAGGTCTCTGAAAGTACGGATCTGTGTAATATCAACACACATGTACCACGTGTAACACCCTTTAAACCCACATGTATTTTGCATAAATTTTTACGAAAATAAATCAATAAAACACAAAGGTGTCACATCTTCATATAAAGATCCTGCTCCATAAAATATGTTTTCAAAACATCTAAAACAACTAATTCTTTAATATCATCAAATATCAAAAATTCAGATTATTGCAGCAAAATCATCGTCTCAAAACATCATTATTAAAACATTTCATAGAGTCTTCCTCACACTTCATTGTTCATGACTCATAAATCAAACAACTAAATACCATGAAAGGTAACCCATCATCTCAAAATAAGCAGGAGAACATAATAGTTTCAAAACAAACATTCTCAACCCTGATGTTACATATCAGAGCAAGACCTTCTAAAATCAACGAAAATAAATAACACACTCTGAAGCTAATCCTTTAAGCTTCAACGCACTAATCATGATCACCTATAAGTTACCCACGTATTGAGGGAACATTTCCAAGCAAAAAGGGAGAGTCATCATAGTTATTATAAAATAAATAAGGATTAGATATAGTAGTTACAACACAATAGAAAAACATCACACACACCATCAAAATGTCATGTTATACTCATAACTTCACTTCATTATTTATTCATAAAAGCATCATATCATCAGTCTACAATCATCACCAAGACATGATTATTTCACATATTCACAAAGCATCACTTAATCAATCATTATG
Source organism: Vicia faba (assembly GCA_948472305.1). NCBI lineage: Eukaryota > Viridiplantae > Streptophyta > Magnoliopsida > Fabales > Fabaceae > Vicia > Vicia faba. Next base: position 878,861,834 of record OX451739.1, read on the forward strand.
CAATGCCACAAAGAATGTAATGCAATTTCATTATATTCGTGCATGTGGTACCAAAACTTCACTGATGACTCAATCACCATTTCTCCAAAGATCCACACCAATAGGATCGATTCCCGCTTGGAACCAAATTTCATCACAAAATTGCACTCAAATCCACATTATGGGATTGAGGCCATCACTGGACTAATCTTCCTATAAAATTCACTTTACTGAAGTCCTAACAACATCATCGAACCGAAGTCTTAATCATATGCCATGAATGCATGATACATAACAACACAATAATATCATGACCACGGATAGTTAAAATTCACCATCATTCATGAATTCATCATAATATCATCATGTGCTTCATCATACACACATCCTTATTACAACATAAATTCATCATAGAACACAAGTCACGTTATAGCAAGACATGGTTACATCAACTCATAATAGAAAGGATACATACTATTATATAAAAACATAATCTCATCATCTCATAATAACAAAATCATTAGAAAAATAGATCATATGGTTCATCTTATTCCACCAAAGTATGGTTTATCACGTTAGCTTTCTAACTCTTTGAACGACACGTCAAATGGAGTCTGGAAACTCAAGTTACAGCATGTCGAAGTTTCTATCAGACACCCCTCGCCTGAGGATTTCCCGACAAAGCTATGCGCTTGTCCGATGAGCTCCTCTTTCTTCCACTTTTCCTGGCGAAGCTGGGGAGAGTCACCCTCTCCATAAAAAAATCTAGGGGCTATGTTTTCCACCTTTTCCCCTCACCTCTTGCTCGCCTGGCGCTTCTTGGGCGAAGCTCACTCGCCCGGTGATGCATATGGCTTGCCCGACGATACAACGCGAACAAGGAATTCCCTTTACATTTTCTACGATATACTAGTCCTAATTTTCTTGCGATTTCAACATAGAATAGGTTCCAATTCATCATAAATAATTATTTTTTCATCATACAATACCAATAAATCATGTTATATATCATACACATCAATTCATTATAAAACAATATCACAATTTCACCAATTCTCATAAAATTATCATGTTAACATCATAAACCAAAATTCCAACATAAACTACAATTATATAAGCCATATATCGATCATAATAATAATGATAAAATACCGATACCTTAGATTCCTAGTAGTAATTCGATCTCTTATCATGTTCCGCAAAACCCTCTAAGTTCCTCAGTGCCCTAGCTCTCTTCACAACGTTCTTCTCACTTTTACGATCACAAAATGAACACTGACACTGAATTTTCCTTGTTTAACCCTTGGACCCTTTCTATGGTCTTCTCATATTACCCTCGCTTACTTCACAGTATTACTATCTTATCCTCATAGTCTCTACCTCTTATTATTTTATTTATTTAATTAACAAAAATTCTAAATAATCAAAACTAATTATCTAAAACTACTAAAACAATGAATATCACTTAATTCTCACTATACTACACACAACATCACATCACATACATCAAAACATCACATATACTCATAGATACATCACAAATACTCACAATATTAATAATTAAATAATTAAATAAATAATATAATTATTTAGGGGTGTTACAACTCTCCCCCACTTAAAAGAATTTTTTCCCTAAAAAATTACCTGGAGAAAACAAAACCGGATAAGACTCTTTTATCTGATCCTCGTGTTCCCAAGTCCAACTTTCACCAGTTGGTCCATCCCACAATACCTTAACTAAGTCGATGTCTTTACTCCTCAATTGTTTCACTTACCATCCTTCTATTTGCACGGGTGATGCTTCAATAGTCAGGTTATTTCTCACATGTACATCATCCATTTGAATTACATGCGAAGGATTCAGAATGTATCTCCTCAACCGTGACACATGAAACACTTCATGAAGATTCACAAGTGACGACAGTAAAGTAACCCGATAAGCCATCTTACCTATTGTCACCTTGGAAAATATTAAGGAAATCAAGTACATGTAATAAATGAATATATTCTCATAAGTTAGGAGTCATTCTCCAAAATAAGGGTTTTTTGGGAAACAGGAGCCAATGTTTGAAAAGATGGTTTTATTAAGTCAGAGTTAATGCTTGGAAGGAATCACACTGAAACTGTCGAAATTGAACTACGTCGACTAGGAAGAAATAAAATAACATATGTCAGGAGGATAAAATTGGTTTAGTAGACCAAAGGGTAAAAGACAAGAACTTGATCGAAAATGGTTTTTAGTACTTTATCTATTTTATCTTTACTGTCGAGCAAGATCTATACGTTATCCTCTATTTCACATAAAAAATTCGACACTATATGCGGGTCACGAGTCACCTGTCAGTTAGTTTAGTCAGTCTCTCTTTTCATATGAATATCTTATGTCGGTCACAAGTTACCAGTCAGTCGATTAAATCATAGTGTGGAAAACCATTACACTTGTTTCTCCAGTCAAAAGAAAACTGTTTCCCTTGACTAATATTTCGATGGAATAGGTGTGATAGCAAAAAACTCTTAGCACGCGTCTTGAGATCAACTGGTCGATCTCGCAAGTTACCCTCAGTTTAGGACTCTAGGAGGACCAGTGGTCGTTTACCATTTTCCACAGTAAACAAATTGGCATGCCCAGTGGGACCAGTGCTAAGAATTGGTCTTAAGTATTTATAAGTGAATGCAACTTAGAAATGGGAACTTAACCAAAGAGTATAATAAACCATTGTCTAGGAAGAAAATATCAAGAATAACAATTACTAACAATCCAAACGTAGATGAAATATCGTCACGAACTTTAATCACCACCGATCCAGTAGTTTCACAAGTAGCACTTTTTCCTCCAGTAGGGTCAACTGCTGCAGTTTCCGTACAAATGTCTCAGGCTCCACCAGGAAGCCCAAGACTAGTAATAACTACGACTACCATACCTATTGTGCCTCGTTTTGGTAATGTAGATCCTGCTTACAGAATGTCGTATTCCATGATGCCAGGATATCAGTCGACATCAAATACGGCAGTGGTGTCAGATAATGTTCAAAATTTGAACTCTCCTTTACAAGGATCTACGCCAGGGGAAAATAATAGAGACAACCAAAATTGGGTAGCACCTTCTCAACCTTTAATACCGCCTCTTACTAATACTTTAGTAGAAGTATTAAGGAAATAAATGGATGATAGAAAGCCTGAGTTAGTTAATATGTTAAATAACCAGATGGGTAATGTATTTAATCCCATAGTACAAGAGTCGGCTGAGACTAATAGGCAATCCGCTGAAACAAATCGATAGGTGATTTCCCAATTAACGTGTTTGTGTAATTTTTTAGGTGCTCCCCCAACGCCTATTCGACAGGAACCACCTGTTTAACTAGATGCCCCTAGTCAAATAGACATGGGGGCAATACTGGATGCAACTGTCCATCAGGGGAAAATGGTAGTTACTCCAAGGAATTTGATGGTCAATCCACCTAGGGTATTAGTACATCGACATCAAGAAGCTGATCACATTATCGATCAAATTTGACAAGAAGACTTAGCCGTTAAAAATAATTTAAATACCATTTTCGAAAGAATTATGGCTAGAAATGGTATGAATACCGCACTTCAGAGGCCAACATATTCCTCCCCTTTGTCTGAATATATTTTACAGACTGAAAACCCTAGAGGATGGAAAATCCCTAAGTATACGAAATTTAAGGGATAATCTGGAGAGTCGATGGTGGAACATATTGCAAGATATCTAACTAAATCTGGGGATATGTCGAATAATGAAAAATTAAGGGTAAAGCACTTTCCTTCTTCCCTTACTAAGGAAACGTTCACGTGGTTTACCACTTTACCCCAAAATTTGATTGAATCGTGGACGAAGTTGGAGAAACTTTTCCATGAACAATTTTATGAGGGTCATTCGAAAATTAGTTTTGTCGAATTATCAAACATTAAAAGAAGGTTTGATGAAACCATTGATGATTATCTAAACATATTTAGGTCATTAAAAGCAAGACGCTTTACTCAAGTGCCAGAACACAAGATTGTTCAAATGGCTGCTGAAGGTTTAAATTATTCCATTAGGAAGAAAATAGATCCAACCTTCGTGAAATGTATGTCACATTTAGCTGATAGAGTTCGACATCTAGAGCATCTGCGACTAGAAAAATCAGACATACTAAGGCTAAGACTAGAAAAGAAAAACTAGCCTTCATAGATTATAATGACACATATCCCATTTGTGAGGCCGACTATACCTCACCAACAGAGGCAGAGGTCGACTTGGCTGAAATGAAAGTAGGGCCAGCCTATGAGTGTAAATCATTATTTCCTGCAAAAGGAAAGAATACGGTCGAAAATAATCCAAAATTTTCAGAAAAAACTTATATGTTTGACGTCACTAAGTGTGAAGAAAATTTTGATTTACTGGTTAAAGATGGTCAAATTTTAGTACCCCCGGGTGCTAAATTACCTCCATTAGAACAACGACAGAAAAGAGGTTTTTGTAAATTTCATAATAATCTTGGTCATACAACCTCTCAATGTTACCTTTTTAGGGATCTCGTGCAAAAGTCGCTGCAAGAGGGTAGGCTGAAGTTTGCTGCAAGAAAGATGAAGATTGATACTGATCCTCTTAGGCAAGAGGAAGCTTTGTTTCTCGACCCAGTTGGCACTAACATGGTAGAGATTACTGAATTTCCTGAGGACAATATGGTCGAAGAGGGCACTGGAGAAAGTCCTGATGTCGGCCTAGCAGATGTGTACCCAAGGCCTGAGGAAGATTTGCTAGACTTCCTTTACGGCTGTAAGAATAAAGGTTCACAAGCTTGCTTGTGTCCTAGATGTGGCACTTTGAATGACAAAATAGCTGCTAAAAATTTCCAGAAGCTTCAGTTAGAGAAGAATAGAACCAAGCCATACAATCAAAGGTTCCATACACCTAGGGACCCAAGGAGAGCTATGGGAAACTCGCATGTTAAAACTAGGAGTTATATTCCCTCAGCGAGAGCTCCTAACGGGACCTGGATTAAACCCCAAGGGAGAAAGGGAGCACCAATTGATGGGTCACCAAACAAAGGGAAGTCAGTTATTGACTATCGACATGAGTTCAAGTCAGAGAAGAAAATCCACATCTCTGAAAACTACACGGGGAAGAATCCCATGACTCGAACCCAATGGAGACACTTCTAGCATCGAAAGCAAGCTGAGAGGCAAGCAGTTGCTGGCCAGTTTGCTGCAAACAAGGGTGGCAATCAGAGGTAGTACCGGGTGAAAGTTGACTCCTCCATGAAAGAACGAATCAAAGAATTCGTGAATCGACCAGCTGACAAATGTTCTGAAGAAGCCACTGACGATTTTGATTCTGAATCTGAAGAGAGTTTGAATATCATAGTCAACATAATATCAATTCTTCCAGCAGAATATGATTTCTTGACGGAAGTATAGGATTCAGCAGACACGAATATTGAGGAGATGGCTTTACACAAGCCAACATGCTATTTTGTCATGAACAATGGTTCCATTGAGAACCAAGATGCTTTCTTTGAGAAACCATATATGGATATGAGGATCCATTTAAAGCCCATTTTAATAAGGGCTAAGTTCGAAGGGGTGGCTATCAATAAGGTGCTGGTAGATTGTGGTGCTACGGTGAACATTATGCCACACCACCGTTATAAAAAATCGATAAATATGACACCGATGTTAGATCTCATAATGTGGTCTTATCAGACTATGAAGGAAGAACTAGAAACACCATGGGTGTGATCCAAGTGGACATCATTGTCGGCCCAGTTACTAGGCCGATTATTTTCATGGTGATTCAAGGAAAGCCAAGTTACAATCTCCTAGTAGGGAGAGAATGGCTCCACAGAGTGGGGGTTGTGCCATCCTCTATGCATCAACATTTGTTGATCTGGAGGGAAGATGGCATAGTCGAGAATATTGAAGCTGATCAAGGGTATTTTATGGCAGACGTGAACAATGTCGGAAAGAAGCAGTTCGACAGGAAATTAGCTAATATTTCCCCATGTCAACCTGCTGAAGAAGTATATGCCAACCTTGATGAAGCATTTGTTTCATTGAAGTTACATGAAACCCATGGCTTTATATGTGATGTGGAGCCTCTCGAGGATCCATACTGTGCTAACCGGCCAACAGGCTAGGGAGACATCAGTGATGATGTTTGAGTTAGATGCTCTAAGCAGGATTTCGGCATATATTGCCGAAAGTAAAATAAATTCGGCACTGGAAGCTGAAGAAAATATAGTTGTCGAAGCCAATAAAACACAAGTTCTAAATGAATGAGCTACTTTGTCTATTGAGCCAAAGATACCAGATATACTAGAGACGGTCGAAGAAAACATCGATAAGCAGCGTCTGGACTGCATATATGACGAAGAACCCTTAGGCTTCGAAAAGGATCCAATGGCACTAGAAAAGATGCAGCCACAAGACCCTTTAGATGAGATAGATCTTGGCGAAAATGGGTATAAAATTCCAACTTATATCAGCGCCAACATCGACCCAAAGTTGAAATCTCAGGTAATATCTTTATTAAAAGAATTTAAAGATTGTTTTTCTTGGGACTATAATGAAATGCCAGGTTTAAGAAGGGACTTGGTAGAACTAAAATTACCAATAAAAGCTGGAAAGAAACCAGTAAAGCAGACGCCCAACTATTTTGCTTCATCCATAATGTAGAAAATCAAAGAGGAGGTAGAAAGACTCCTCAAAATAAGATTCATGGTAAACATTGTGCCAGTAATAAAGATAAATGGAAAATTAAGGGTATGCATAGATTTTAGAGATTTAAATGCTGCTACCCCGAAAGACGAGCATGCCATGCCTGTGGAAGAAATTTTGGTCGACTCAGCTGCTGGTTTTGAATATCTAAGTATGCTTGATGGTTATTCTGGTTATAACTAAATTTTTATTGTAGATGAAGATGTGTCAAAGACGATGTTTCGCTGCCCTGGGGCACTGGGAACCTATGAATGGGTTGTCATGACATTCGGTTTAAAAAATTCCAGAGCGACATATAAAAGGGTAATGAATTCTATGTTTCATGATTTTATTGAAGATTTCATGCAAGTTTACATTGATAATATTGTATTAAAGTCGAACAGTAAACCAACTCATCTGCAAAACCTTCGAAAGTCTTTCGAAAGGATGAGAAAACATGGATTAAAAATGAATCCATTAAAATGTGCTTTTTGTGTGCAGGCAGGTGATTTTCTTGGCTTTGTGGACAAACCATCATGGATCCAAAGCCATCATGGACATCAAACCACCGTCGACCAAAAAGGAACTTCAATCTTTGTTAGGCAAGATATATTTCCTAAGGAAATTCATATCCAACTTAAGTTGAAAAACAAAAGTATTCTCACCACTACTTCAAATAAAAAATGAAGATTTCGTTTGGCAAGATGAGCATCAAGAGGCTTTCAACAAAATCAAAGACTACTTAGTAAAGCCTCCAATATTGGCACCTCCTATTAGACATAGGCCTATAAGGTTATATATTGCAGCCTCAAATGCGACTATAGGTAGTATGTTATTCCAACATTAAGAAAAAGGTGTCGAGAGGCCTGCGTATTATCTTAGTCGAATGCTAAATAATCCTGAGACTAGGTATAGTGATATAGAAAAACTATGCCTTTGCCTGTATTTCTCTTGTATTAAATTAAAACAATATATAAAGCCTGTTGATGTGTATGTATCTTCTCATTTCGATATTATTAAGCACATGTTATCCAAACCAATTTTACATATTCGAATTGGTAAATGGGCTTTAGCATTAACAGAGTATTCTCTAACTTACATGCCCTTAAAAGCAATGAAAGGACAAGTAGTGACAAATTTTTTGGTCGACCATTCAATGGTTGGTATACCTCAAAATTATGTAGATTTAGTGCCATGGAAAATATACTTTGATGGTTCTAGCCATAAGAATGGAGTTGGAATAGGAGGAATTATAATTTCTCCCAGTGGAATTCTAGCAGAGTTCAAGTATAAAATCAACGGTATGTGCATAAATAATGAAGCTGAATACGAGTATTTAATAACAGGACTATAACTGCTACTAGATTTGGGGGCAAGGAACATCGAAATTATGGGAGACTCTGAATTATGATTAAACAAGTATCAAAGGAGTACAAATGTGTTAAAGAAACTTTAATCATGTATTTTGTGATTACCATCAGATTATTAAAACAATTTGAGCAAGTAAGTATTCGACATATACCTCGAAGAGAGAACGAAAAGGCTAATGACCTGGAACAAGAAGCCTCAGGATACAAGAGAGATCAAAATGAAGAACTTACCCAAGTAAGACATAAAGTTCGAGCAACTTTGTTATCCCATTCAGATTTTTCGATCGTAAAGTTAGGGGGTATAGATGCTGAAAATTTTCAAATTTTAACCATTGATAATGGACAAGAGAATGATTGGCGAAAGCCATTGGCTAACTACCTGTGCACCCCCATGGGGTCGACATATTGTAAGATCAAGTATCGTGCTCTCAGTTATGTTTTGATAGAGAATGAATTATTAAAGAAAACTGCTGAAGGAGTTTTGTTAAAATGACTTGGAGAAAGTGAGGCATACGTGGCAGTTTCAAGTGTGCATAGTGGAGCATGTGGTGCACATCAAGAAGGACACAAAATGAAATTGCTTTTGGTGCATTCAGGCGTCTATTGGCCTTCAATGTTAAAAGATTGCATCGAATTTGCTAAAGGTTGCCGAGAATGCCAAATGCATGGGGGCATACAACATGTCCCCGCAAGTGAATTACATGAAGTTATAAAGCCCTGGACGTTCAGAGGATGGGCTTCAGATGTGATTGGAGAAATAAAACCAGCATCATCAAAACAACAAAGATATATTTTAGTCGGTATTGATTACTTTACAAAATGGGTCAAGGCAGTAGCTTTGACTAACGTCGACTAAGAAGCTGTTATTAATTTTATACAAAATCACATCATCTATCGGTTTGGAATTCCATAAACAAATACGAACAACCAAGGATCAATGTTTACTGGACAAAAAATGAAAGAATTTGCGCAAGAAGTTGGAATTAAATTGTTAACTTGTACTCCTTACTATGCTCAAGAAAATGGCCAAGTCGGAGCTGCCAATAAAGTGATAATTAGCCTAATTAAGAAGCATGTAGGAAAGAAACCAAGGAATCGGCATAAAACATTGGATCAAGCCTTATGGGCGTGTAGAACTTCCCCTAAGGAAGCAACAAGAACTACTCCATTTCGATTTGCATATGGGCATGATGCAATGTTACCAATGGAGATACATGTCCAATCGATAAGAATCTAAAGACATCATGAAATACCGTATGAGGATTACTGGAATATGATGGCAGAAGAACTTGTCGACGTAGATGAGGAAAGGATGTTGGCCTTTGATTCGTTAATAAGACAGAAAGAAAGAGTCGCCAGAGCTTACAACAAAAAATTAAAGGATAAAGTATTTGCTATCAAGTATCTAGTATGGAAAGTGATATTACCTATGGACAACAATGATAGAGTTTTACGGAAAACGTTCCCAAATTGGGAAAGACCTTTTAAAGTGATACAAGTTTTTTCAAATAATGCCTATGAGCTTGAGGAGTGCCCCAGATCGACAGATCTTAAGGGTAAATCTAAAGTACATAAAAAGTATAAGCCCATTCTTCAAGAAATCAAAATCTCGACGAAATAAATATTCGTCGAACCAACGAAGCTGGTAAAATTTTGTTGAGACTAGCAAATTCAAAACACGCATAAAATATGGAGATTACATATAAAACGAACATGGAAAGCATTCTTTAAAATTTGGCTAAAAACCATGAAGAACTTAGAAGATTGTTGTAACAATGATTAAAAATTCTTAAATTTGGCTTGAAACGACTGCAGTTCACCATGGAGGTTAGTGGCCTGATATTCAACACCTTCTGCCTGAATATTAAGTGTTTTAAACTCTGTTTCGACAGAAGAAATCACGTCACTTTTAGCCACGGTGTCCACAGCCATTTGCTCATATTTTGCTTGGATTGGATTAATCGCATTGTTAATTTCTTCCTCTTGCTTGGTGATTAATTCTAATTCCTTGTTAAGAGCAGAAATCTGGTTACGGATTTCAGCAGCTCTGTTTCATTTGGGAATCAGTTCCTGTTTCTTATTTTCAACCATTTCTAACAAATCATTAATTTCTTCAGTGACCTGCACCACCATATCCAACCTTTCTTTCACAAAGGCTTCCTTCGACTCAATCGTTGCCTCATTTGCCTGTATTCTTTCAACATTTTAGCGTAGAGGGATGAAAAGTTTCTCAAATGCCATTATCATCAACCTGGATGATTCAGACATATTGAGTTCCTTCATTTGAGCAAGAGCTTATGAGTGTTCTGGGCCAAGAGTTGGATCAGAATGGAGCAGATGAGGTAGACCCGGATTTGAAGCATGAGTCTGAATTTTAGTCATCAGGTTTTTGGCTTTAACTGCTTCAGGACTCATCTTGTCATTATGTGCTTGAGATGGGTTGGAGTCATACGTAAGAGTGTGAGAACTCACAAAGCGACGCAACTTAGAAATTGCTTCTAGACCAGAAGGATCGACTCCCATGTGTTTTTGCTTAGTGGGTGAGTCGACCTTTGTTCTCCCAGAAGAAACGAGAGGCGCGCCTTGCATGCTTTTAGGGGGGGGGGGAAGATTCGAGATGTGGTGACATTTTTATTTTCTTCTGAATCCTGTAGGGAATTTGAAAGGCTAGAATCAGAACTAGTCGAACTATAACCCTTATGTTTGGCAGGACTAGTGACCGAGTCAGAGTCACTAAGAGTAGCGGAATAGTCAGGTCGATAAACTCACCATCGGCAAAGTCAATATTCTCATGATGGTGAGGGGAAGAAGCTTCTGATAAAGGGGTATAGTTAGGTATGCATTGTTGTTGATCAGAGGTGTTAACCTAAAGAAAGTAAGAAAAGGTATTATCCAAAACAAATTCAACAAACAGAAAATGAAAGAAACTAGAAAAAACCCAGCTAATACCTGTGTCAATGGATTAAGATCGAAAAACTCGTCCTTAGCTAAAACATCAGTAAGGTCTCTCATTGGGCTTTGAAATTCATCAACCCTAGGGGAACGAGTCGGTGTAACCAGAGTTGTTTCGACCACGATGGTGTCAACACTCAAATCCGAAGTGGCTTCAGGATTTTCGACCAAAACCATGTTACGTCTCCTTCTTATAATAAGAGGAATTTCGACATCAGCTGGCACCTTTGTTTCATCAACAACTTTCAAGCCAAACTTTGCTTCAGCACCCTGGGGTACAGGTGCCTTTTTCTTCTTCTTCTTCTTCGCCATCTCGCCTTCAATAGAGGAATATTTTTTCCTCTTATGGCTTTCGGATTTGTGGAAGTGTTGAGAGCGCTGAACATCAGGTGTTGGATAAATTATTAAAGAAAGATGTAAGTCAAAGAAGTTGTGTTAGTCGATAATGGAAGTTTTGAATCGACAGAATATACCTTAGACCGCTCAGAAGTATGCTTTTTGTCCTTCTTGGACCTTTTGGATTTGTCAGAGGGAACAGCCAAATCCGCTGAGCGTTTATTACTCTGGAAAACAAGGAAAATAATAATATAAGTTTAGGGCGTAAACAATATAGAAACAAGAAGTATATAAATACGCCCACCAAACCAGCCTTCTTTAGTGAAGAAGAAATGGGTTCATCGTCGGAGGGTGTGTGGTCAGGAATGATCTACAAAATTAAGCTAAGTCAGATATGCCCAATCAAGAATGATAGCTGACAGAAAGTTGAAGTTTAAACCTGACGCGTTGAAGGTTTTTGTTTTCTGACAGAACGACACCCGCCTGATCTATTGGTATAGTCGTAAGACAAGTGTAAAATAATCAGATAAGCAACAAAATCAAAATAGGTAGGGGGTAAGCTTTCCATAAATCGTTACCAATTTGTGTAGTCGAAATTACTCTAACATATCGGAGATCATAATGAAGATTCCTCGAATAGTTACGTAGGTAATACTTCATCGGTAGCACTCTGTCGACCTTTGTCTTATAGGCATTTTGCATATCCGGTATAGAGCAATACCACCAATCAGGAATAGGTGGGCCAAAGGCCAAGGCCAAAGGGTTGGATGGAAAAGGAGGAAATTTGATGTTTCCAAAATGAAGAGCGTAAATATATTTATCTTTTGCATAACTAGGGATTTTTAGTGTCGAGATTCTATTGGTTACCTTCTCCTTTAATTCGACAACAGCCTCATAGATGGTCCGACGAAGATCATTAGGTCGATACACAATTCTGAACTAATTCCGGAAAGCTCGAATTTGTTTAATATGATTAATCTTACACTTGTTCGCTTTTGCTTGTAAATTTGAGAAAGTTGTGGTTAGTTCAGTCATCTTAGCATTAGAATCACAAATGAATGTAACAAAATATGTCTGCCACCAAGTTTCAAATTCTTTGGTGCAGTAAAAAGACGGTTGGAAAGGAGTGAGAGTGAGTGTAGGCCTTCGTGCCCATAGATTCCCTATATCATCCTTGATCATTTCAAAGGGTTGGTCAGTTGTGATGTCGACCAGCAGCCCATGAGAATTGAACAGAGATTTAGGAACGAGTTGACAGAGGTCAAATTGTCGAGGCACCAAGTTAGGCTGGTAAGCGACCAAACCTGGGTTTACACCGACAATCACAGTAGATAAGAATTGGGGAGTCATGTAACGTATCCAAAGGATTAAATAATTTTTCTTGTCCTCTTCTCTCGAGGGTGGAAAAGCCCTAATAAACCACTCAGGGCCATCTTGTCTAGCATGAAAAGGGGCCATCGAGGGTGTAAAGTCGACTATTATCAGTATAATGGTAAACAGCAGCCTGAAGACTTCAGGATTTAGGGAGCCTTTGTCTATAGGAGTCTGAGGGAGACGGCGTTGCCAAATGATATGTCTTTGATATGGAGGACATGCTACCTTTCTATTTCTAAAAGGATTAATCTCCTCAGAGAAAGTGGCATTCAACCATTGCTGCAAGAGCCATAAGGGACCATGGACTAGGACATTCTTGTTCTTTGGATTATTAGGGTAAAAATGCTTTATTTGGTTAGCAACATCAGTCAAAGCTGCATAGAGAGATGCCAAAATCAGCTGGCCTAAAGCAACATTTTCAGCCATATGCAACTGGTAGCCAAATAAGAAAATTGTTTGGCCACCTGCATTGACATTGAATAAAAAACAAAGCAATATAGCCATAAGGTTAGAAACGCCACATGCTCTTCATCAATTACAGGACCATAGGTTTGAGCATGATGGTCGATGAAATTATTATATGTTGGATTTCCAGCTTCACCCGCATCGAACCATAGTGGCACAGGTTCAACATGTCTATAGTTGAAAACCGTGCCAGATGGTTTCGGTCCAGTGATGGCGGCGACGTCGAACAAGGTAGGAGTGATCATACCATATTTAGTATGAAAGGTGTTGGTCGACCCCTCCCAGAAATATATGGGAGCTAGGAGCATGCCACTAGAATAAGGTTGACCACATCGAGAAAGTTCTAGAAGGGTATAAATATCCATATTTTTCCATTGGTCTCCTTTGGCAGTTTCTAAACGTTCCATCCAAGCACAAAATATAGGGCAACACAGAGGTGGAGCAGTCCTAAAGTTCCTGTCAATATATATAAGTGATATAGTGGGAAAAAACGCCTTCTTATCATCTACATAGATTTCAAAGGGTGCATCAGCAAGAAGTGGTCATAAAAAGGCTAAGGGTTTCTCCTCAAAAGAGAAAGGGATAAGTACTTGAGATTTCCATATTTTGGCTTTATCCTCAGCAAATGGATGTTCCGGTACATAGGCTTTTCCATCGACAAGGCGCAGTTGAAGAGTGGCACTGGAGAAAAGTTTTGATTTTTAACATTTGCCATTGTAAAAGGCTTGAAGGAGGATGAAGATGAAGAACATCAAAGGTGTGTAGTTTCTGGGTTTTTGTGTTCTAAAAAGCAAGGGATTAAAGAAGTGAAGGAAAATATAAAAAATGGGAAATAAGGGTATTTATAAACCCTGAGGAAAGAGGAAATATTGGGAAAAAATCCTTTGTGATTTCCTAAAGTTCAAATCACGTCAGTTAGTGGGGCGCGTGCCATAGGACCAACGTGAGTTAGTGGGCCACGTTTCCCACTAAAAGTGAAATGATGGAAAGCAATTAATGTTGCACATCTCGAAACTGAAAGGCGTGGTACGCTACCATGATTGCGTGACATCACGGAAAAGACAGAACAATAACATTCACTTTTTTGAGAAATGGAAACCATTTGGTCGAATGGTGAAACCTACGCTTCAGAGATGCCATTATCTCATATTAGTCTAAATTCGAAAATGGAATCTCTGGGGTGAATTTTGTTACCTTGTAAAATCTTAAGGAATTCAAGTACATGTGATAAATGAAGATATTCTCATAAGTTAGGAATCATCCTCCAAAGTAAGGGTTTTTTGGGAAACAGGAGCCAATGTGTGAAAAGTTGGTTTTATTAAGCCAGAGTCAATGCTTGGAAGGAATCACACTGAAACTGTAGAAATTGAACCACGTCAACTAGGAAGAAATAAAATAACATATGTCAGGAGGATAAAATTGGTTTAGTCGACCAAAGGGTAAAAGACAAGGACTTGGTCGAAAATGGTTTTAGTTGACAAAAAAGGGTTTCTTGGACTTAGAGGAAGTGGGATTATTCTTTTCCAGAAAGAAAGGGTCGAAGCAAGGCAGAAGCAGTTTATGTTCAAGAGGCTTAGAGGAATCGTGGGTAGTTACCAGCAACGCACGACTTGTTCAAGCTCTAAATAGGTGGAACTTCAAAATTATGAGCAGTTACTAGCAACCCACGACGTGTTTGAGTGCCAAATAGGTGGAAGCATTTAGTGAAGTAGTTACCTCAAGATGTTAATATTAGACGTAGATTTTATCTAGGTAGTTACTTTGTCAACACTATAAATAGACAAATTTTGTATAGTTTGTGTGTGATCACTTGTGCTCTCAAATCACTTGTCAAACTCTCTTATTCCGAGCGTCAGAAAATCAAGAGTGAAGAGTGTTTGATGTACGTGAATCAGCATTTTTATTTCAATGCAAATCTTTTATCTTTAAATTATATTTTTTGAGTAATTTATCTGTTTTCTCTTTACTGTCGAGCAAGATCTATACGTTATCCTCTATTTCACATAAACAATTCGACACTATCTGTGGGTCACGAGTCACCTGTCAGTTAGTTTAGTCAGTCTCGCTTTTTGTATGAATATCTTCTGTCGATCATGATTTACCAGTGAGTCGATTAAATCATAGTGTGGAAAACCATTACACACATTTCTCCAGTCAAAAGAAAACTGTTTCCCTTGACTAATATTTCGACGGAATAGGTGTGATAGAAAAAAAATCTTAGCACATGTCTTGAGATCAACTGGTCGATCTCGCAAGTTACCCTCAGTTTAGGACTCTGGGAGGACCAGTGGTTGTTTACCATTTTCCACTGTAAACACCTATCTTCTCTGATATCTGATATGGACCAACAAAATGCGGCATAATTTTTCTCGACTTCAAAGCTCTACCAACACCAGGCACTGGAGTAACTCTCAAAAACACATGATCTTCTTTTTGGAACTAAAGTGCCTTTATCCTCTTATTGTGATAACTCTTATGACGACTATGAGAAGCTTTCTTCCTCTCTTGGATCATCTTAATATTCTTGGTTGTCTCTTGCAAAATCTTAGGCCCGAGTACAACACTCTCGCCTTACTCATACCAACACAATAGAGTTCTACACCAGCTAGCATACAATGCTTCATACGGTGTCATTCCAATACTAAAATGAAAATGTTATTATAAGTGAATTCAAACAATGACAAGTGACTATCCCAAGCTCCTCCTTTTTCTAGCACACAAGCCCTTAATAAATCCTCCAAAGACTGAAAAGTCCTCTCTATCTGTCCTCCATATATATGTGGATGATATGGAGAACTCAATCTCAACTTAGTACCGAAAGCATTATGTAAACCTTCCCAGGATTTCGAGGTATATCTTGGATCTCTATCTAATAAGATACTCGAAGGTATCCCATACAATTTCATAATATCATAATTATACATATCAGCTAGCTTCTCCATAGGATGATTGATCTTCATCGGTAAGAAATGAGCCGACTTAGTCAACCTATTCACTATCACCCAAATCGAATCATTTCCCTTAGCAGTCTTCGGCAAACCCAACACAAATTCCATAGAAATGTTGTCCCATTTCCATTTTGGAATACTCAAAGATTGCATAAGACCCAAAGGCTTCTGATGCTCAATCTTCGACTTTTTGACAAGTCAAACAAGCATAAACAAATTTAGAAACTTTCTTTTTCATACTCGGCCACAAAAACATTTCCTTCAAATCCTGATACATATTTGTAGCATCCGGATGAATACTTAAGTCACTTCAATGTCCTTCCTCAAGAATACTCTTCTTTAGTTCTTTCACATCTAAAACACAAACTCTATCACTAAACCTCATTACTACATTCTTGTCAACTCTGAACTCACCTTCATTAACTTGGTTAATCAAGGTCAACTGATCAACCAATTTCAAATCAAACTTCTGACCTTCTCAGATTTCTTCTCTAATACCACTAGTTAGTTTCAGCACTCCCAATCTCACACTATTAGGAGTCTATTCACGTACCAATCTCATATCTCTGAATTGTTCGATCATTTCCAATTCTTGAACCATAAGCATCGACATATGTAAATACTTTTTACTCAATGCATCAGGAACTACATTTGCTTTACCAAGATGGTAACTCAAATCAAAGTCATTATACTTTAACGAATCAAGCCACCTTCTCTGTCTCATATTTAATTCCTTCTAATCAAATAAGTACTTTAGACTCTTATGATTGCTGAACACCTGAAATTTAGAGCCAAACAAATATCGTCTCCAAATTTTCAACATAAACACCATAGCAGCTAATTCCAAGTCATGCATAGGATAATTCCTTTCATACACTTTCAGTTGCCTAGAGGAATAAGCAACGTCTTTCCCATTTTTCATTAGCACACCACTAAGACCCATCTTCGACGCATCACAATACACCTGTAAGTTTCTTATTTTTAAGGATTGGCATTAATTTTTGTAAAACAAATATAGCAGCAATATGTTACATAGGATGTGTTAACTTTCTAACAGGAACAAGTTGAGCAAGAAGTCCCATCTTATGTTAGGACATGTTGAGTTGAAGTATTTCAACATCTGGAACAACTAGTCAAATAAGATGTTCTATGAAGGAGCATATGACATCGCACCTGAGCTGAAGTGCACAGTTAGATTTTGTAACACCCTGATTATTAATTTCTATTATTTAATTATTTTATCAATTATTATACTATATAGTAATTGATTTAATTGTGTGATTTGGTGAATATTAGAATTATTCGAATATATGTGTTATTTGAATAATTGGAGTTATAAGTAAAAATAGTAAATAATTAGTGTTGTACCCCAAAATTTTCCCTCTTCTCAAGACATTTCTCACAAGATCTTCAATGGCTCAAAATTGCACAAGTGTTGACTAGGTCAAACCATCTCCCCAACACCGATGCTTCAAATTAGGGTTTTGATTTTCACTAGGACAATTGGACTTCTAATGTCTCAAATGACTTACATGGATAATTATATACTTCCAAGAATAATCATTGTCAAGTTTCAAGTCTTGAATCACAATTTTGCTCAGTCAATTGCTCAGGTGACTGAAAATCAACTATATTGGGTAAAAAGTCAATTATGGTCAACCTACAGTCAAACTTCATGATTTTTGGCCAACATCAAAATTTTAAAGTCTTATTCATCATTTGATCAAGTATTTATCACAATCCCTCAAGAAAAGAAATGAATTTACCAAATGGTCAAAATTAGGATTTTGACTGTAATTGACTGATCAATGACTTTTGACCTAATACATGATCTAGTGGCTTGAAGAATATTCTCAAGGATTCAAGTACAAGATGTTGACCTAATTTCATGGTTCAAAACATTTCTCAAAGATAAATGGATTAATAGTTGAAATTTGATCAACTGATGAAAAGACAACTGATACACAAAAAGTTTGATCAACTGATGAAAAGACAACTGATACACAAAAAGTCAAACTTTGACTTTTTGGTCAAAATTCAATTTCAAAGATCACAATTCATCAAGATATTAAAAATATGAAGCTTGATCATCCTGAAATCATGAAATTCAAAAGTCAATGTGAAAAGTCAAACTTTTCAAGACTTGGAAATTTTTTCTAAGTGTTTTTATACATGATAATTTCATTACTTCATGCCAATCTTTCACCAAGATGCAAGATGATTCAAAGAAAACATTCAACATGAAAGTTGTATATCTTGATGAGATCTACAACTTTTCTTTGCTGATCAAGTCCTAGAAGTGGATGGATTTTGAGTTATAAATTTCTAAAGTCATGACATTTTTCATAAAACACTTAGAGAAATTTTCAACAGGGTTTGGTCAGTTTTTATCTCAACTTGTTGGCCAATTTTCATTAAGTTCCAATTTGATTTATCCAAAATGGTAAACACGAAAGTTGTAGGCAATGTTTCAAGCTTTCCAAAACATCTAAGAGCATGAATTTATCATACTTGAGCTAGGAGATTCAAAGGCATGAAGTTGGGCATCCATTCTTGAATTACTAGTCATTTTTATGAAGAACACATAATACGATCTTCATGATATGCTGCATAATCTTACTTTACATGCCATCTAACTTGCAAATATCACCATAATTAATTGTTTCCATATACTTTTGAGCTATGATCCAAGTGGTTAAGGCATTATCCAATCCATTTTGCTATTTATGGCACAAAGGCACCATTGCCATTCACATAAAGCATGCTTTATACAAAGTCAACTCTCCTTGAGCCTCTCAACTATTTTTTCTGAACACACAATGTCAAAGCAAGAAGCAACATGCCTAAAAACTCCTAGCCACTTCAGATCCCTTTTGTACCATGCATTGGGACATCAAATTTCACATAACTTGGTTGTTTCATCTCAACCAAACCAGAATTCCACAGCTTGTGGAACAAACTCTCTCATCCTCTCTAACCTTCTCTATAAATAGAGAGGCCATTTGCAATCTAAAGGCCGAAATTTTTTGCTGTGGAGACAAGTTTCTCAAAACCCCTTATACTCTCAAAAAACCATAGTTGTCCACAAAACCTCCACTCTTGAGCTTTGAAGTCCAAATCTTTGAACCTCTCACACCTTGCAAGATATGTCCTAACAAACCATCCAAACACTCCACATACATCATATAGGAGTTGTTCAAACATGAGAACAACTTCTGTTACATCATCATCACCATTTTGCCAACCCAAAAACAACCACCTTTAACTTGACTTCTCCAACTCTAAATCAAAACATGAATTTCAGTTTCAAGGTAAGTTTTCTTGACTTTGAACTCTTCATACAAGCATCGTTAGTGGTTCATTTGTGAAGATAAAATGTAGATATCATAGCCCTAGAGCTAACTATATGCTTACTTTTCATTTTCACTAACTATGTGTTGAGAACTGACTTATATATGTGACAAACAAATGTTAGAAGTAAAAAAAAATTGTATGACTCGATGCATATCTCTATGAGTCGACTCATATTAGGTACAAAACAGGTTATGAGTCGATACAATGCATTATGCATCAATTCATACTGTTATCAAGACACATTACAGAGAAAAAATGTGTACGAGTCGATGCAAAACACGAACGATTCGATGCAAAATAGATATGAGTCGATGCAAACCATTATTTATCGATACATACTGAATCGTTTTTGATTTCCAGGAGCAAAAAAATGATATGTATCGATGCATAAGTGCATGTGTCGATGCAAAACAGATATGAGTCGATGCAAACCATTATGTATCAATATATACTGAGTTGGTTTTGATTTCCAGGGGCAAGAGGTGATATGTATTGATGCATAAGTGCAAGTGTCAATGCATAAAGTTTTTTAAAAATGATTTTCCTTCCTTTTTACATTATCTTTTTATTTTTAGATATTGTTATTCATTATTCAATATGGTTGTAATAGTAATTAGGTTTTAATTTCTTTCATTCCACATTTGTAATTTGTATTCCCATCCCCCCAAAAAAATATGTAATAGCGTAGAATTTTAAATTCTCGCAATTTATCGCTTTTAATATTATTGCTAGTAATTATGGTTTGTATGGCAAGATAATATCAATCATTAGACAACCCTAATTCAAGATAAAAATGCATGAAATCAATACACTTTGCACACTTGCACCTCTAGGGGTAACCATACTTGTTTCCTCGAATAAAACAGTCATGTCCCTCGAACGTAGGGTACTTTAGAAATAACACTTGAATACAAGATCGTAGTCCCTCGACGACCCTTCGATGTTACCTTCGGTAGAATGATCTTAGACCCTTACGACAAATTGTTAAGGTATCCTACAACGTTACCTTCTATGACTATACGACGACCCACGTCTGTCCCTTCTCATCCAATGATAGGGCTTCTTATCAATCAATGGTAAGATAGCAATATCTAAAGGAGGAGGAAATGAACAAATACTTTTGAGTAGGTAGAACGTTCGTAGATGCTTGCTCACAATCATTTTCAAAAACATCTTTCAAACACGCCAACACTTTCAAATGAAATATTTTCAAAAAGTCAACACTTTGTATCCATTTTCTCCGAAACGAGAATCATTATAAAGTTCGCCTAAACAAAGTCACTTTTCAAAAATACTTTCAAAACCTTTTACAAACACATTTTGAAATTCTGGTGTATGCCAGTCTTCAGATGTTATACTCAATGTCTAGACATCTGATATGACATAATAAATACACTGCAAGGTAGATACCCAATTTTTGTGATTAAGTACTAAAGTATAACAGAAGCATAGAGGTTGCCATATCTGCAGTTCTCGAACAAATAGCTTTGGTTTGTAAACTATCCATTTATAGCCTGATGTCTCAACATTGGTTGCAACATCATCTATCACATACCATGAAGCAAACAAACCCCTTAGTTCTGTTTATCATGCACACAAACCAGCAGGATATCCATTCATCTCTTTTGACATCATCTGTAACATTCACACAGTTTTATCCAAGCTGTACCAGATATACTTTGAAGGTGCAGAGGATAGACCACACGATGTACCTAGTTCTGTCCATCTGGTACACATGATCAACAGAGAGCAAACAACCTTCACAGTTCTGTTTCTCCTGCACAGATATCAGCATGATGTCTTAACATGTTCTGAGACATCATCTGTTACAACATTACAGTTTTACCTTGATATATAACAGACAGAATTATAAAGTGTTGAAGGTAAAAAACACAATCAATTGTTAACCCAGTTCGGTGAAAACACACCTACTCTGGGGGCATACCAAGCCAGGAAGAAGATCCACTATCAGCAATACTAATTCAGGACTAAACTTCACAAGTTCCCATCCCTCACTTAATCATTTACCCAATGCAACCTATACCTAGGAACTCCTAGATAAAAACCTACCAGTTTCCATTCCTATTGCCACAACAACAGAAGTCTTACTCCTACTCAAGAAGTAGTGCCCTCCCACTTGGTTTCCTACATTACAATGAATATGAAGTAATGCTTAAATACTTAGACTTGCTTCATAGCTTCGTCCAAGAACACTCAAACTCTTACCTACAGGTATCGAGTTACACACATGGTAAGCTTGCCACAGACCGACAGGTTTACCTAACAGAACACCCCCAATGTTACATTCTATGAGGCTTACAAATGATCTTCTGATCAATCAAGAGGGATTCTTGAAAAACAGCAGCTCTGTTGAATATATAGCAGCTGCAACTTCAGTTAGGGTTTCCTAAAACCTAGGGATAATTCCGTTTGACCTAAAGACCAGGTCACAGGACTTTATTAACCAGGTTAGGGTTGAGCTAGGTTACCCCTCAGAAAACGCAGGATTCTGTTCAGGAAAGACTGAGTTATTTCTTGAAAAAACTCAGACTTATCCAACCTGCAAACCTGTTAGTTCAGAACAGGATGTCATAACATCTGTTATGGCATCTGAGAAAACCTGTCTACTGATTTAGCAAAATGTGATCATTTTGCAAAATGCTCAGATACACACTTATAAACATCAGTACTTGAATTACAATATTTTTCTGCAAAGGTACCTAATGAGTCAGTACAAACTGAACTAGAATGTTATGACATCAGTCATGACATTCACACACACTTGGGTTTTACCAAAAATGCAAGCCAATAACTAAACACCTACAAACTCCCCCTTTGGCAGATTTTTGGCTAAAGACCCTAAGCAATCAGAGATAGATAGCAGCAGAAAGAAATGACTGCAGAAAAATAGAATGTCTAATTGAGCAAGTACCAAAATATTCTCCCCCTCTTTAGCCACAAATGGGCCAAAGATACATGTTCAAAAAGATTATACAGTTATCCAAAACAAATAACAAGAGCAGCAGCAGAAAAAGGGAACTGAACACACTTCCAAACTCCACCAGATATCAGCACCAACCAGCAACACCACAAATAGCAACCAACCTTTAAGCACTGTCATCAGGCTCGGAGGATTCTGGCTTCTTCCTTTTCTTGTGAGCAATGTCAACATTTTTTTTTGTTTGTCTGATGTCTCAACATCCTTAGAGACATCTGGATTTAAAGGAACAGCATTTGAACTTTCTTGATCACACTCTGCCTCAGTTATATAATACCTTTATTAGATGACAAGTTATCACTAAAACATTCCAGCTCACTAAAATGCTTCATAATGAGACACAAACGCCCTGTTTTCTTAGCAGATGAAAACATGCTCAAATCCTATGTCGTCATACATTCTGCTATTTTCATATTAGCAGCTTGAAACCATTCCATTTACACAAAGATGATGGTTACTCCCTCTGAGTCATACAACTGTACACACATGGGTTTATTAATAGTAATCCACACTTCATCCAATTTTCCTCCTGTCTGTAGTTTTAGAGGAAATTGGGAACAATGTCATTAGGAAATTTGATGACATTCGGTCAGACATAGTCCTCTTCAGTCTTGAACACATCATCCCAATAGTTAATAAAGTGCCACACTTTATATCCTACGAGTCTGATGAAGACTTTCCGTACAAACCAATACTCCCCCTGTTAGGGACAATCACTTCTCCTCATGGAAACAAGTAGGTCACATTCAATACTCAGTTGGACCTTCAAGACAACTTCTGATTCAAAGTAAATAAGACCCCTTGATGAATGGAAAACATAAGACGCATCTTCATGTCTTCAAGAGCGCACCCTCTGTTCAACTATATTGGTTGAACGCATCCATACTCTGAATCAAACTTTCTTCAGACCAGAACAAGTTAGAACATCCTTGGTCTAAGTCAACCTTTCTGAGTCACATCATACAAAGGACATCTTCTGAAAATCTTTAGAAATTACTCTGACATCTTCAGACCATCCTCAGACAATATTCAGACCTTACTGCGCTACCAGCTTGATCAGAACAAAATCAAACACACAAATAGGGACACCAACATTCTCATCCCATTACAAGAGATAATCTACTATAGATGACTCATAACTTCTACCACAAGCTCCAAGAGATGAATAAAAGCCACCTCCTCTTTGTATTCAACTTATTACTCTTCTGCCCAAAAGTAATCTGTCTAAGACTAACCTCAATAATAATCAGCTGCCACATGTTGATTATCTTGATTCTCTGAATCCACTGCTGAGATAGACCAAATCCCACTGTTTGATTATCTCCTTCATGAATCCTCATATGAAAAAATCAAATGCCACCTTTTGACTTCTCCATGTTTATTAGCTAATTCACTTCCTTACCTAGATCAGAACCAGACTGATCCAAGTAACCACCATCAAGATTATGATGTCTTCTTCTTCTTGTAGCTTCAAGTCTGAAAACGTTTCCAGGAAACTTTTTCAGAGATCAAATGATTTTGTTGTTACCAAAGAGATAGCTCTAAAGCATCACTCTTCCTGTGATTCTTCACAGGGTCTAGAAGAAGGAATGTTCCCACATCTTTAAGAACATCAGTTATCTTGAATTCCAAGGATAATCAATTAAATACTTGTACTTGTCACAAATAGCAATTGATCTTAAATCCTTCCCATTATCCTGTAAGATACTTTCACCATTTGAATACTTTGACATACTCTTCGTGTGTTAATATCTTCTTCTTGCAAGCACTTTCTTTGAGAGACCAAAGAGTTGAGATATCTAGGTTGCCACCCTTGACTCAGGTAAATAGAATTTTCTCTGAACAAACTCTACTCACCTTAACAGATTTGACACTCCTTCCAGATCAGATTCATCCTTAGGAATGAGAGAGATGAATCCTTCATTGCAAATATGTCACACAACACCCAGAACCCATGTGACACGGGTCAACAGCCAGCTAAACACCAGGCTGAACTAATGTGAGGAGGTTAACCAAATCTCCCCCTCAACCTACCAATCATGGAAGCTCCACACAAAATATCCATGCATTGTACACAAATGTCTCGACATGACATATGACATCCCTACCAGATTCAAGTAACTCCAAGAGTTATACCTGTTCATACTCCAATCACACCAATCAGCTGACCTTAAGTACTTCAGTGAAGACAACAACACCAATCATCAGCAGATATGTATTGCCAGAACATACTACCTTAACCAAACTCTGAGTCTTCATATTCTCACATCTTGAAAGATCTTCCACTTCTAATCATGATGTTTAAATGACAAGATTCATGATCCCAATCTACTTCTATGAAGGAGCAATAATGCTGCACCATCATTGACTTTTATTAACCAATGGGCTTGTCTTTCTTCACACCATAGTACTCCAGGGAACAACTGCTCGGCCCTGATCAATGTCACATCTCAACCAGCTTCACTTCTAGAGTTCTGACTCCTAAAAGTAACCTTCGGGAGCACACAAACATAGTTGACTCTACCATTGTCAACTTTGCACACACAGATGTCTCCTCTTCCAGGTCAGGAGTAGGTTCCAAACAAAAGTATCCCTTTGTTTGACACCCAAAACATATGCTCTTCAACTAGTAGCTGCATACTTGTTCCACCATCACATAGAACATCAGTTCCATCACCTTGGAACAAGGCCCTCCTTGAAATTCTTCAAGGTCTTCGTATAACACTAATCCGTGATTATGTGATTCTTACCATCCTGAACGAAGAACGTCTTCATGAGTGGACTTGAGAGGACTCAAGTATCTGTGACATCTTCAATAGCTTATGTTGAATTCTTGAATACAGTAGCCTTCAATCCACAAGAGGGGAAACACATCAGAGCTTGAGTTTTGCCAAGTATTACACAGCGGAAGAACATAATACAACTCAATCTTTCACACACACTTTAGGCGTACACAAATCCTAGGTTTGAAAATAAATCAAACCTGGAGCAGCTACCACACAACCAGGCCAAATGCCAATCACCAAAGACAGGTACACACAGTTCTTGTCATGAATAGTCCATCCTCCCACTTTAAGGGATCATTCAGGGAAATAACAAACCTTTCCAGGTTACAATCTCCAGTACTAAGATTGACCTTGCAGATACCAGAAAGTATCACCCATGGATCTCATCCAGAAACAGAACAGGATGCCTGCTCTGATACCAATTGAAATTCTGGTGTATGCCAGTCTTCAGATGTTATACTCAATGTCTAGACATCTGATATGACATAATAAATACACTGCAAGGTAGATACCCAATTTTTGTGATTCAGTACTAAAGTATAACAGAAGCATAGAGGTTGCCATATCTGCAGTTCTCGAACAAATAGCTTTGGTTTGTAAACTATCCATTTATAGCCTGATGTCTCAACATTGGTTGCAACATCATCTATCACATACCATGAAGCAAACAAACCCCTTAGTTATGTTTATCATGCACACAAACCAGCAGGATATCCATTCATCTCTTTTGACATCATCTGTAACATTCACACAGTTTTATCCAAGCTGTACCAGATATACTTTGAAGGTGCAGAGGATAGACCACACGATGTACCTAGTTCTGTCCATCTGGTACACATGATCAACAGATAGCAAACAACCTTCACAGTTCTGTTTCTCCTGCACAAATATCAGCATGATGTCTTAACATGTTATGAGACATCATCTGTTACAACATTACAATTTTACCTTGATATATAACAGACAGAATTATAAAGTGTTGAAGGTAAAAAACACAATCAATTGTTAACCCAGTTCGGTGAAAACACACCTACTCTGGGGGCATACCAAGCCAGGAAGAAGATCCACTATCAGCAATACTAATTCAGGACTAAACTTCACAAGTTCCCATCCCTCACTTAATCATTTACCCAGTGCAACCTATACCTAGGAACTCCTAGATAGAAACCTACCAGTTTCCATTCCTATTGCCACAACAACAGAAGTCTTACTCCTACTCAAGAAGTAGTGCCCTCCCACTTGGTTTCCTACATTACAATGAATATGAAGTAATGCTTAAATACTTAGACTTGCTTCATAGCTTCGTCCAAGAACACTCAAACTCTTACCTACAGGTATCGAGTTACACACATGGTAACCTTGCCACAGACCGACAGGTTTACCTAACAGAACACCCCCAATGTTACATTCTATGAGGCTTACAAATGATCTTCTGATCAATCAAGAGGGATTCTTGAAAAACAGCAGCTCTGTTGAATATATAGCAGCTGCAACTTCAGTTAGGGTTTCCAAAAACCTAGGGATAATTCCGTTTGACCTAAAGACCAGGTCACAGGACTTTATTAACCAGGTTAGGGTTGAGCTAGGTTACCCCTTAGAAAATGCAGGATTCTGTTCAGGAAAGACTGAGTTATTTCTTGAAAAAACTCAGACTTATCCAACCTGCAAACCTGTTAGTTCAGAACAGGATGTCATAACATCTGTTATGACATCTGAGAAAACCTGTCTACTGATTTAGCAAAATGTGATCATTTTGCAAAATGCTCAGATACACACTTATAAACATCAGTACTTGAATTACAATATTTTTCTACAAAGGTACTTAATGAGTCAGTACAAACTGAACTAGAATGTTATGACATCAGTCATGACATTCACACACACTTGGGTTTTACCAAAAATGCAAGCCAATAACTAAACACCTACACATTTCAAACAAAGAATTTCAAAGTGAGCTAGCAACTAAGTTCCCGTAGATAACGACAAATGAAAAGGGTGTTAACACCTGCCCTTTTCATAACCTACCCCCCGAACTCAAGAAAATATCTCTAAAGGTCTTTCTTATTCTTTTCACCATTTCCTTTATTGGATAAAAGAAAAGTCGGTGGCGACTCTTGCTATCCGCAACAATTGCGACAAAACTCAAAACACCCAAGTCATTTCTCCTACCATATTACAGAACTGGCGACTCTGCTGGGGAGTAACTTAAAAAAGTGGGGTTACCTTAGAGACTAGATCACTCTTAAATGCTTTCATTTGTTTGACTTGTTTGCTTTACATTTTCGGGCCTATGTTTGGGTTTCTTGTATAGATCCTCTACCAGGATCTGGGAACATTATTAGGTAACTAGAAATAGATTGTGGAGACTATGCGGTGTATACCGATATGGTTGAGACAATAGCTACGTTAGTGTGACACATTTGTTGGTACCAGTATCCCTTGTGGCGAATCGAGGAGAATACGGGGCCGCTGTGTGGTGTCGTGAAGCACTAACGGACCATAGAACCTTTAATTAAACAACTTGGCAATTAGGAAGCAGTGAGATAGCCGGCTTCGGTGGAAAGCTGAAAACTGGTTGATACTCGACGCTACGCTCATTGAGATTGGACTTTCGGGATATTTCGATCACCAATAAAGAGGCTTGTGCTGAAACAATGCCCGATGAAGAAAGATCATTGATATTGAGATTCCCTAAAACCAAGTTACTTTGGTTAGGACAGGTTGAACCAACTAAACTTAAAGAGGGTATTACCTATAAACCCCATGCAAGCCTAAACCTAAGGCTTTGTTTGCTTTGCTTGTATATGTTTATTTGTTCATAACATCATGACATCATACCATAGAATTTTCAATAACCATTTTAAGGATCTCAATGGTCTGTGATGCAGGATTATATTGAACCATTCGTCTATCAAGGGGAAAGAGGATTTATTTTCCTCTAGCCAAATGTTGTCAAAGACCAAAGCATGATAACATGAGTCGAGGGTTATGACCCACTTGACATGGTGAGCTTGATTCTCGTAAAAGAACATTCAACGATATGAATTTCTTCAAAGCTATAATCAAAGTTCAACTTCTGACATTTCCTTGTGTTTACCCTGCGAGATCCTTAAAAACATTGCATCCACATATCATGCATCATGTCATAACAGGTTTTCCCTATACATGTTTTCTCATCCACTTACTGTTTTTCTCAATAAAAATGGCTCTCGAGCAGACTGTCTAAGATCTTTAGACCCAAAATGATCATCTTCAAGATTTGTTTCTAAACCTTTCCAAGGGGCAAGAAGAAGTGAAAGCACTTCTCATTAAGAGCATGACCAATAACAATCCTGAAGACAACAAGGAGGGCCAGATGAGACAATTGCAAGCAGAGATAGCAACAATGAGAATCCAGATGTTGGGATAGATGGCTCTTATCCAAAACTTAGCTCGGGAACAAGAAGAGTTGATAATTATCATCAACAAGCTTCATCAAGACGAATGCAACCGTATAAAACAAGAATTTAAGATTGGGGATCAAGTCATTAATCAGCCTCTGATAAGATAACAAGTTGCTTTGGTCGAAAGAACACCTTTCAAAATGGCTACTACATTGTGAGTCCAACAACGACCTCACAAATAAAGACAGGGTAGTCAGCGTAAGCAAGATACGCCCAAAATACAATTTACCGAGATCAACATGTCCTTGGATCAAGCATTGTATCATATTTTGGAGGCCAAGCTGGTTACATTGAACGAGCCTCCTTAAAAATCTAATACGGCTGCTCCCCATTACAAACATGAATAAAGGTGTGCATACCACTCCAACAGTCATGGACATGACACTAACCACTATTAGGCATTGAAAAATAAGATTCAAGACCTGATCGACGAAGAAGTATTGGAATTCACACCAGATGGTTAAACTGAGTTTTTCTGTCACCCCTCAAAGGCACACCATCTGAAGCGACAAGTTTAAGGGGAGAAATTTTTGTTCATTCGAATTTTTAGTTGTAATTTCTTTGTTTGCTTAAAAATTTATCTTTATATCTGACTTTGGTTGTTCTCACTAATGAATTGCATATGTTTGTCTTGAGTTAATCCATTCGTTTTCACTATATTGAAATTATTCTTTTACCTCTTTTTATAATATTCAACTCTCGGCTACAAGTTGTAAGCCTTTAGAGGGAGGATGACAAAAATAATACCATTATCTCATACAATATGCTTTTGGATCGACCTTGCTGATGATGTATAGGCATTGGGTTATACCCCAAAATTTTCCCTCTCTTTTCTCAAGGCATTTCTCACAAGGATTCCCAAAAATTCAAGCTTGCACAAGTACAATTGGATTTTCCAGCATCAAGTTAAAGAGGAAACTATTTAAAAAATGGAAAAACAGATAAAATCGATTTTTTTAAGAAACAACAAGTTTTCTTTGATTTCCCTTGTTTCAATTTGACAAATGGCTGTCTGCATGCGTTCTTCGATTGGCCATTTGATGCCTTCATTGGAAAAGTTTCAATTGGACAAATGTTTGCCTGCATGTCTGTTTCGGTTGGACATTTGATGCCTGTAAGTCTATTTTGATTGGACAAGCCTCGATTGGACAAATAACTCCATCCATGCTTGCTTAGAATTCACCTTCATGTCTGCTTCGAATCCACCTTCAGCATTGGCCTCCTACATGAAGTACAAGGTGTTGTACCCCAATTTTTGCCCCTAAGATCCCTTCATCATACCATATTGATTCAATCACAACAAGATCACACTAGGGCTTTTGGTTATCCTCCCTATATCTAGTCTTTCTCTTTAAGGAATCACCAAGCATCTTGCCTTGTTTATCTTTTGTCATCATGCATATTTTTTCTTGATTTTTCCTCTTAATTAATAAAATGCAATGTTGGTTTGTCTTACTTGTTGCTAATGTAGGTAAAGGAAATAAGGTTTAGCAAGTTTCTCCATGAGTTTACTTCCATGCCCTAGTCAATAAAGTTTTAGAAGTTCAAACCTCACCATTGAAGTTGTTTTGGAAGAAATGGCATGGAAAAGTTATTTTGGTTCACCACATTTCAAGGTTACCAAATTTGATTCAAAAGTACAAGGGGTTGATTGGAGAAGTTATCATGCTTGGACAAGGCTTTGTTCCCATTGGTCACAAGTGCATATTTCTCTCAAATTTCAAGATATGGAAGTGGTTTTGGTGGCTATGAATTCTCATTTTCATCCTGAACAACTTCTATTTACAAAGCATTTATGTTGGTACAAGAAGTTTGTTCAAAATTGTCAAAGTTCCTCAAGGCATTTTCTTGATCTAGGAGCTAGGGTTTTGAACTTCAAAGAAGTATATCTTGCTCATCTTTTGGTATTCTTGAGTGATTCCAAAGACATCCTACTCATTAAAGGGTTATCAACAAATCACTTACAAATATTCAAGAAATTTTCATGTGGAAGAAGCTTGATGATGAAGAAAGATTACAAGTCCTCCAAATGAACCTCCAATTTCTCATGTGTGACTTCAAATGATCATAACTTGGTCAATTTTTATCACCTTGATCCCATTATTTTTCCATAATGATCTTGAGGATGTGAAATTTATGTCTTCTTTTATATGCAAAGTGATAAAATGGATGGAAGATGCCCTAAGGATACAAAAGATTATAGGTTATTTCATGATTTTTTTCCAAATTCAACAACTTATAACTCTCTCAATTTTTGGATATTTTGAATGGTTCAAGTTTCGAAATGTCATTCAAGAGGTCTATTCCATTCCATCTTTTTTGGTCAAGAGCAAATTCCAAGTGGAAGGTCATGTTTGGATGCAAAACATTATAGGTCACTTTTGAAGAAAAAATTGTAATATTTCTAAGCATGGAAAGTCAACTTCTTTTTCCCAACTCTGACTCAATGCAACTTTCAGATCAAGCATCCATTTGATTCCATTCTTTTTTCATTGCAAAGCTTGTAACTTCATCTTTCTAACGCATCAAGAATCACGCCTTAAGACCCCTTGAGCTGAGAATGCCATTAGATTGAACTTGGTAACTTGAAACCGAAGTTTCTCCATAAGTCAGAATTTAAAATCTTTGTTTTGGCTTCTAATCACAAGTTTTCCACGCGTTTTTTCGTCTAAACATGTTTAGTGAACTTCCAGAATTGATTAGAACAACAAAATGCGCATTTTGGACGAGTTTTGATCAAATTAGAAGTCACACTTTTCTTGTTTGCAACTTCACACAATTTCCCTCCAAACTTCATCATTTTACACGCTTGGACATTCCATTTGATTCCCTATAAATAGAGGGCCATCGTCCATTCATTTCCTCAAGCTTGGATAGCCAGAATCACCCTGCCAAACTTGTTACATAACTCAAAATTCTGCAACTTGGAAATCTATTCTCAAGCCTTTTTAATCCATTTTTCCATCAATTCACCTTCATTGATCTTCCCTGAAGCTAACCATATAATTACATTCAAGAATCATGCCCTATATTGCCCCATAGAAGTCTAGTTTCAGAGCTCTGCAACTCAACTTCAATAGGAAGATTCCTTCATCAATTCTTCAAAACTTTGATATCATTGTGATGCTCTCATTGCCCTGTGTTGTACCCCAAAATTTTCCCTCTCATTTTATCAAGATTTCCCTCACAAGACTTCTTGGATTCAAGACCAGATTAGGGTTTGCTCAACTCAAGACATCTTCTTGCACTAATGAGCTGAAATAAGGGTTTGAGTTTGCACAGGGATTTTTGTACTTTCAATGCCTCATGTGGCTTTCATACTTCATGTTGTACCTCTAAGATTGCTCATACCAAGTTTCAAGCGTTGAATCACGTTTTTGCCCAGTCAATTGGACAGTTGACCTAATAATCAACTGTATTGGGGGAAACGTCAACCATGGACAATTTACAGTCAAACCTCATAATTATTTATCCACATAAACATTATAGACTCATATAAACTACTTGATCAAGTTTGGACCATAACTCCTCAAGAATTTGATCAGATCATCAAAAGGGCAAAATGGTCAAAATTAGGGTTTTGACTGGAGAAAGGCAATTTCTGATTTTTCACCTAGCCAATGGCCAATTGGGTTCAAGTATGATTTCAAGGACCCAATTTCATCATCTTTACCTAATCAAATAGTTCAAAAGATCTCAATTGCATTGGATTGACAGATGAATTTTCCAGTCAACTGATCAAAAATCAACTGTACACTGAAAAGTCAAGCTTTGGCTTTTTGGTCAAAATCAAGTGCCAAGGGTCATATTTCATAACGATGTGTCAAAACATGAAACTTGTTCACCAAGAAACTTAATTTTGGAAATTAGGGTTTAAATTGAAAATTTTTCATAACTTAGAATTTTTTTAAGTGTTGAAAAATTCTTATTTTTCCCTAAATTTTCCCAACTTTTTCACCATGCTGCAATTAGATTCAAAGAAAACATCCAACATGAAAGTTGTATTCCTCCACAAAATCTACAACTTTTATTCATAAAGTTTTCCAAAAAGATGCTTGGATCTCAAGTTATGATTTTGTGAATAAGGATCCATAAACTTTTTAACTTAGTGAAATTTTGCCCTAGTTTAGGCAGATTTTTGACCTAACTTCACGGCAACTTTTCATCTAGTTCCAAGAATAATCTCAAAATTCATTTCAAATATGGATTGTAGATCATGTTACAGGATTTCCAAAATATCCAAGAACTCTCCAAGATCATTTATGGTTAGGGAGAATCGAAGAAATGAAAATGGCAATTTATCACTTTTGTTCAAGGCATTTTTCACATTGGTTCAAGTTGAAAATCAGTTTCAAACATGCTTGTACTTGGTTTTAAAGGTCCTAATCCATTCTACACTCCATAATTAAATGAAAACACAAGGGATAACGGCCTTGTTCATACTTTTGAAGCATTGCACAATGAATTAATCCAGAAATGGCATAAAGTGTACAATACCATTTTCATAAAGCTAGCTTTTTACAACTTTGTTTATCTTGAGCCATGGACCTAATCTTTTGCTGCAAACAATATCCACAAATATCAGGCAATTTGTACCAACTCTCATTAGACCTTAAGCTAGCTTGTACAGGCCTTTGGCTTTGTCACTTCACCTTTTCTTCAAAAGCAAGCAAACTTGCAAAAGTCAAGGGATTTCATCCATCTGTTAAAGGCAAGGCTTAGCTTCATTTAAAAGAACCTCAGAATATTTTAATAAGCCTAAGAACGAACTGCTAACATCCCAAAACACTCCCAAACACAAAAAACCACATTTCAGCCTAAAACAGGGCATCATCTGCAGAACCTTGGCCAAATCATTATTGGCTCGTGTGTTTTCCTTTGAATCACTTCAAACACATTCCATACCTCCTACCTAAACTATCCAGGCCTTTGTCTTGCAACTGTAACCCTTGTTTCAAGGATCACCATTTTCATTTTGAAGGTTTGCAGGTTGACTTCTACAGGGAGATTCAGGCATCTACAAGGCAAGCTGAGCATTGGAGAAGGTTGAGGGAACTTCAAGCAAGCTCACACGACCTTCAGGCCTCACTCAAAGTTCCCACATTTCCATATCCAAACTCAACTGAACAAGGTATTTGTCAAGTTTCTATCTCTCTATTTAGGCATCCTTAAGCTTAGGTTTGTGAAGCAAAAATATAGTCCTCAACATGCTTAAGCTGTACATATGCGTAGATTCCATTTATATTAACTGAGCTAAGAGTATTTGGTTGTTGAACATGCTGAAAAAACTAGGTCAGAAATTAGGGCCATTAAAATTATCCTTGGTCTTTTAGAGTTAGGTCATGTTTTTTATATCATTGGAATCATGATTAAAAATGCTACAAGTTTCATGTTGCAA
The DNA here is from genome assembly GCA_948472305.1 of Vicia faba. Lineage (NCBI taxonomy): Eukaryota > Viridiplantae > Streptophyta > Magnoliopsida > Fabales > Fabaceae > Vicia > Vicia faba. Next base: position 878,895,939 of record OX451739.1, read on the forward strand.
TTTTTTGATTTTATGCAAAGAATAGCAAGATACAACTTGAAGAGGAAACACGCGAAGTTGTTGTCTGGAGGTCAGGGACGAAGCTGTTCTGGGCCAGGGCCTTGGGCTTGCTTCTTTTCACACCCCCCATTTTGCTTTTGCACCCGCCTGATTCATATTTTGTTATTTTTCATATTTTCTTGTTATTTATATATTCTTGACTTTTATTATTTTTTATGAACATTAAAAATTCCCAAAAATATTTTCTTAATTTTTTGCATTTTATTTCATTATTTTTATTATTTTTTATGGCATAAAAATAGTTTATTAGGTTTAATAGAATTTATTTTCTTAAATAAACTTGTAAATAATATTAAAATACTTAAATATTTTATTTTATCATATTATACACAAAATATTATTTTCTCACATATTTTAATTTTTAATATTTATACATAATATTATTATTATTTTTCTCACACAAAAATGGACAAGAATATTAGAAAACATATATTTTTCTTTTAATAAAAAAAAATTAGGGTTTCCCCTTTCAAAAATAATAACATTATTTTTTCTTATTTTTAGGACTTTGATAATATTATTTTCTCATGGATAAAAAAATTACAAAACATTTTTTTTTGCATATGTACATTTTATTACATATTTAAATAATTGTTTATTTATTTATTTGTACAATAAATTCAATAGGGTTGTAATAGTGAATTAGGGTTTTATTTTGAGAAATATCCCACATTCAAAACTTATATCCCCCTTCCCATAATATTATTGTAATAGTTTAGATTTACTTTATGCAATTTATCGCATTATATGCATGTTTAGTAAATTAGGGTTTGTATGATAAGACAAAAAATCAAACAAATAGCATGACCTAATACAAGACAAAAATGCATGAAAATGACAACACATTACACACAAGCACCTCTAGGGTTTCACCCACTTGGTTGCCTAAACAAAATGGCCATGGTATGCATGCTAGGTATCTTGGCAAAACAATGCAAAATAAAATATCATAGTCCCTCGATGACGCTAGACAAGGTTGCCTAAAAAACAAATGATCTTAGCCCTTAAGCTTGCTAAGATACTTGGCACTATTGCTATCATGGTCATACGATGACCCACGCCCGTCCCGTTTAACATCCAAAGATAGGGTTGTTTACCAAATGCAATGGTAAAACAACAATGTCAAAGGAATAAAAATGTGTAGGAAAGACATTTGAGTAGGTAGATGCTTCAAGTTACTTGATCAATTTGCAAACCATCCTTTCTATTTTCAAAAACACATACACATTTTCAAAACATTTCCAAACAACTTTCAAAACATTGAAATATTTTTCAAAAGACAAACATCTTTGTATACATTCTTACAAACAAGAATCATTACAAAGATTTCCAAAACAATGGCCTCTTTTCAAAATACTTTCAAAACCACACAAAGCACCATTTCAAACAATTGGAAAAGCAAAGCAAGTGATCTAAACAAGTAACTAAGAGCCCATGGAAAACCATGGATGAAAAGGGTGTTAGCACCTTCCCTTTTCATAATCTACGCCCCAAACCCAAAAACAATCTCAAAGGTCTTTCCTGTGCTTTTTTTCCTTTCCTTTTGGATAAAATAAAAGTCAGTGGCGACTCTTGCTAAACTGAAACATTTACGAACACAGACGCAAAACCTCAGGTCAGTTCTCCCACTGCATCGCCAGAACTGGAGACTCCGCTGGGGATCTTTCTAAAAGTGGGGTTACCTTAGGGTTTTAGATCACCTTTACATGCTTATCTTGCTTGACATGTTTGCTTTACACTTTGGTTCTATTGTTTGGGTTTGAATCCTCTACCCGGATTTGGGAAACATTCATAGGTAAATAGCAATACATCGTGGAAACTGTGCAGGGTATACCGACATGGTCTAAGAAATAGCTATATTAGTGTGACATATTTGTGGGTACCGGTAGCCTTTGAGTAAATCAAAGAGAATACGGGGCCGCCGAGTGATGTCATGAAGCACTAATGGACTTTTAGAACCTTTAATTGATCAACTTGGCCTTTTAGGATGTAGTGAGATGACAGCTTTGGTGCAGTCCGAAGTTGGTAGATACTCGATACTACACTCATTGAGGGTTGTTTTCTTGGAATATTTTGGTTTCCAGTGAAGTGGCTAAACTGAAACAATGAACACAGAAAATAATCCAGTGATATTGAGCTCCTTAGAACCCGGTTACTATTTCTAGGACAGGTTGAGCCAACTAAACTTCAAGAGGGTATTTACCTATGAAACCCCATGCAAGCCTAAACTAGGAACTTGTGTGATTTGCTTGTACATATATACTTGTGCATAACATCATGAACATCATGAAGCATCATATGCATCCACTAACCATTTCAAGGATTTTGGAAATTTATCTTTGTCCCTGTTTTGTAGGTTATGGAATCACTTCGCAGGAAAACCATCCAAGTCAATCTTGTAAGAATTCCTCCATAACTCAATGAGCTTGTTTCCAAGATTCCAGAGTATTCTCCATTCAATGAGAGACATGGTCGACTTCTCAACTTATTCACTTTCAACACAGAGGAAGACACGATGAAGGTTCTCTTCCAATTCTTTGACCCCCTACACCACATCTTCACATTCCCTGATTACCAGTTGGTGCCTACTTTGGAGGAATTTACTCAACTCTTGAGGATTCCTATTCTCCATCAACTACCTTTCAAAGGTACGGAATGAGATCCAAAGCCTGAAGATGTTGCTCAAGCCCTGCACTTGCAATTATCGGATGTCACAGGCCATTGGGAAACTAGAAGTGGTGTCAAAGGCTTCTTGGCAAAGTTCTTGTTTGAGAAGGCCCAAAGCTGTTGGAATTCCTTGGACTTACAAGATTTTGAGGAGATTGTAGCTTTTCTCATCTATGGGTTGGTCTTGTTCCCAAACCCTGACCAACTTATAGATGTAAATGCTGTCAAAATCTTCATGGCTCGTAACCCGGTGCCTACATTGCTTGGAGATATCTTACACTCTTTTCACACTCGAACAATGAGGAAAAGAGGTGTTCTCATGTGTTGCACTCCTCTAATGGCAAGATGGTTTATTTCTCATCTTCCCCAATCAGTCTTGAAGAATGAGCAAGGTTTGAGGTGGTCACAACGGCTGATGACACTTAAGCATTCTGATATTCATTGGTGTTCTCGGTCCAGAGAAAATGTTATCATCATTGACCGTTGTGGGGAATTCCCTAATGTCCCTCTACTTGGAATTAGGGGAGGCATCACCTACAACCCCTGCTTGGCTCTGAGACAGTTTGGTTATGCCCGAAGGGATGGCCCACATGACATGCTGATTCCAAACTTGGTTTTTGACTTCGACAACGACGATCAAGGACTTCGACAAAGGTTCATCCGTGCTTGGAGGATGCCAAACAACGTAGACAGTAAGACCTTGGGACACAAGAATTCCATCCCCCTTGAGCCTTACCTCAAGTGGGTACGAACCCGTTCCCAAAGTCTTATGATGCCTTACCCCTTTGTTCTCCCTGTGATTATAGAGCCTGTTATGGAAGGAGAGGTTCCATACACCCTCCTACATCCTGACATGCCAACATCACTCGAAGATCTGCAAAGGAGTTGGATACAACTCAAGGGAGAACGCAATACTTTTGAAGCCCAATTCTACGCAAGCGAGAAGAAGGTTTTGGAACTTACTCGTCAACTTCACGAAGAGCAGACTTTCAACACCTACATTGCACCAAAGAGGATGCGCCACGTCTTTTTACCTTAGAATTTTGTATTATTTTGCCCATGGGGCATTGATGTACTAACAATTCTATATTATTAATATGACGTGTGTTTCTTTTTTGTTTAAAACAAATTTGAATTTCTGAATCCTTGAAAGCATTACATGAATACATATCATTCATCATATGCATAAACAGGTCTTCACACCAAGTTTCCTCATCTCTCTGTTGTTTATTTCAGCAAGATGGATATTGAATAAACGGTCAAAGACTTGCAAGCTCAGAATTCACAATTTCAACAGCTACTCTTGACCTTGGCTAAGGGGCAGGAGGAGCTCAAGACTCTACTAGAAAAGGAAAAAGAGAAAAAGAAGAAGAAGAGAGCTGGTGTGGCTCCCTTGGGCAGAAGATTTGAAGGTCAAGCCAAAAGGGTCCTAGATTTTCCATCAACCTCTGAGGAAGGAGAGATAAAGGGTAAAGATACTGTCGTTCCCTCAGATTCTGAAGCTGAAGAAGAAGAAGATGAGGACTACTATGAACAACAATACCCTCCTGCAGATGACAAATACAAAAACTTGGAAGAACGTCTGGCAGCTATGGAGATACAGAGAGTGCCTGGGCTGGACTTTGAAGAGTTAGGGTTGGTATCTAGAATTGTAATCCATCCTAAGTTTAAAGTACCTCTATTTGTTAAGTACGATAGGGTGTCTTGTCCCAAGATGCACCTACGATCTTATGTCAAGAAAATCCAACCATATTCTTCTGACAAAGACCTGTGGGTCCACTTTTTCCAGGACAGTTTGTCGGGGACGCAGTTAGATTGGTTCTACCAGTTAGAGAGGTCTGACGTGCATAATTGGGAGAACTTAGCGGCCGCCTTCTATAAACAGTATCAATACAATGCAGACTTAGCACCAACCCGTACTCAATTACAGAGTATGGGCATGATCTCAAATGAAGGCTTTAAAGAGTATGCCCAGAAATGGAGAGACTTGGTAGGACGAGTACAACCACCTCTATCTGAGAGGGAGCTAGTAGACATGTTCTTGGGAAATCTGTCAGGGCCTTTCTTTAATCATCTGATTGGAAGCTCCTCTGCGAGGTTCACTGAGTTGATTCTAACTGGTGAGAGAATTGAAGCCGGCATAAAAAGCGGGAAAATTAAAAAAGATGCATCTGCTTCCGCTGCCATCAAAAAGACTTTTCCGGCAAAGAAAGAAGTATCAGCTGTCTACTCTCAAAGAGGTCAAGGAAGAGTTGAGCGCCGGCCAGCGGTGGGGCCGTAATGATTCAGAAGTCTGCAGCTGATCAGCCCAGAAACAATCAACCCAGAACCAACCAAACAAGGGTGGAAAGGCCTGTACAACAATTCACCCAGATAAACATGACTCCTTCTCAGGTTCTACCCCATCTCTTGAAGTTAAACCTTGCAAGTTTGAAAGAGGCCCCGAAGAACTCGAATACTACTTCTCCGTACTATCATTCGAATGCCAAGTGTGCTTATCATTCAGAGAGCCCGGGGCACGACACCAACAATTGTTGGGCCCTCAAGAATAAGATTCAGGATTTAATAGACGCTAAATAAGTTGAATTTGACGCCCCTGAAAAGCCGAATGTAATCTCTGCTCCAATGCCATGGCATGGCCACAATTCCCATGCTGTTGAAGAGGATTTGTTTGTTGCTACTGTTGATATTTGATAACTCCGCTACCAATAATCAAGTTAAATTTGCTGAAGGCTGGGATTTTCCCAGGTTGTGAAGAAGATTGCTGCCTTTGTTCATCCTTACCAACCGACTGTCCATTGTAGAAGTTAGGCATCCAACGCCTAATGGATAACCAAGAAATCCTTTTTGAAAAGACTCCTGTTACACCGACTCCTGTCAATGATGTTTCAATAATAACCATATCCGCCAATCTTTCCAAGGTCTCCAAAAGACCTGTTAAGATTACATCCGCTCCAAAGACTGCACCTTTGAAGATAACCATGCTCGGGCCCGTCCCGTACAAGTCTGACAGATCAGTACCGTGGAACTATGGTGGAGAAACCTACTACCACGGTATTAAAAAAATTGAATCAACTGAAGAGAGTTCTGATGAAGAGACTTCCGACATTGGAAACATTGTTGGAATGAGCAAAATCACCCACAGTGGAAGAATTTTCTCTCCAGAGATTGCCCCTCCAAAGGCAATCTTTGGACCCTCAGCTGCTCTTAAGGTTACCCCTGCACCGGTAAACATATCTGCGAGAACTCCAATTATCGAAGAAGTTGTAACTCATGTGGTTGTCCCCTCTGCTGCTGCTGATGATAGAGGGAAAGGGATCCAAGAAGATCCCGTCAGGACGAGGGCTCAACCATTGGACATCCCTGAGACCTCTCAAAGAGAAATGGAAGAGATTTTGAAAATAATCAAGAAAAGCGATTATGATGTTGTGGAACAACTGGGGTAAACCCCCTCAAAGATCTCTATGTTGGCCCTGCTGCTTTGTTCAGAGGCTCATGCTAAAGCTTTGATAAGATTCTTGAAGACGGCACACGTGCCACAGGAAACCTGTGCGGATCAGTTTCAGGAATGTGTAGCTAGCTTAACAGCTGACAATGGTCTAGGATTCTCCGATGCTGATTTAACATCCAAAGGGAGAAAACATAATGACGCTTTGCATGTCTCAGTGGAATGCAGAGGGACTACCCTAGCATACGTACTGGTAGACATTGGTTCATCGTTGAACGTCTTGCCGAAGAAAGCCTTGGATAGACTGGATTGTGAAGGTTTAATCTTGAAGCCCAACAATATAATTGTCAAAGCCTTTGATGGTTCTAAAAGTATGGTCCATGGGCAGGTGGAAATCCCGATTAAAGTGGGAACTAAAACCTTCAACTCCACATTCTATGTGATAGACATCCGTCCTTCCTATTCTTGCTTGTTAGGAAGACCCTGGATTCACAATGCTGGAGCCGTCACTTCTACACTGCATCAAATGCTCAAGTACCCTGTCCAGGGGGAAATTATAACTGTTCACGGCGAAGAGGAATACATGATAAGCCATCTAAATTCTTTCCGCTATGTAGAATTGGATGGTGAATTCATCGAAACCCCTTTCCAGCATTTTGAAGAGGTATCTCAGGAGATTGCCGCAACCAAGACAGTGTCTTCTATACCCATGGTTACTAGACCTCCGCCTCGGATGTCGTCTCTCAAAGATGCAAAGGCTGTGATTGAAGAAGGAGGAAGCACAATCTGGGGGCAGCTTCCAGACTTTCCTTACAAATCAGATAAATTCGGCTTGGGGTTCACTTCCTTTGCTCAAAAGGCTGTACGTCACGCCCGTGCCGGAGGGCCACCAGTGAAGATCACCCATCATGGAGTCAATGCTTTGGAGGATAGTGAAGAGGAGAGCAGCCTGGAAGACTGGATTTTTCCAACTGTTGACGGAGGACTATGCAACTAGGAAGCAAAAGACTTTGTTCCAATTACTTTCATATCGCAGTAATTTATCTTTCAAACATTTCTGTTGGTTTGTAATAATTCTCAAACAATTCGTACACTTTTAACCTTGTGCCTTACCCGAGGCACATAGGTCCATTTGTAAGGGTTTGATTTTTCATCTTCATATGCCATTTTAATGAATCATGGACGTTTTCACATATAAACTTTAGTGTTCATTATCTTTCTTTTTACATTTCATTTGTTTAAAGGTGGCTATCCCTTACACACACCCACACTTACAAATGCAGGTACCCTTCCATTCCGGATTCCATGGGTAACAATTCTGCTATGGCCTTCAGTGACTCTGAAGATCTGGTCTACCATGCCGAATACGAAGGTGAGGAAGATTGTAAGGTGCTGGGAGAATTGGCTAGACTGCTACAACAGGAAGAAAGAGAAATTCTGCCTCATGAGGAGCTATTAGAGACAATCAACTTGGGTACCGAGGAAGACAAAAAAGAAGTCAGAGTGGGTGCCAACTTAGAGCCAAGTGTCAAGGAGTGCCTAATTCAGCTGTTGAATGAATATGTTGAGATCTTCGCCTGGTCTTACAAAGACATGCCGGGACTCGATACAGATATTGTGGTTCACCGTCTGCCCACAAGAGAAGACTGCCCACCAGTCAAACAAAAAGTTCTTCGCATGAGGCCCGACATGTCAGAAAATATCAAAGTAGAAGTTATGAAGGAGTTCAATGCTGGATTTCTTGCTGTTACTTCCTATCCACAATGGGTTGCTAACATTGTGCCCGTGCCTAAGAAGGACGACAAAGTGAGAATGTGCGTGGATTATATAGACTTAAACAGGGCCAACCCTAAAGATGACTTTCCACTTCCGCACATTGATATCCTGGTTGACAACATAGCTCAGCACAAGGTATTTTCTTTCATGGACGGATTTTCAGGTTACAACCAGATCAAAATGGCACCTGAAGACATGGAGAAAACTACTTTTGTTACACAGTGGGGTACGTTCTGCTATAAAGTGATGCCATTCGGACTGAAGAATGTTGGGGAAACCTATCAACGCGCCATGCTAGCTTTATTTCATGATATGATATATCATGAGATGGAAGTCTACGTAGATGACATGATATCCCGATCACAAACAGAAGAAGAACACCTCGACCATTTACAAAAGTTGTTTTTCAGGTTGAAGGAGTACAAGCTAAGATTAAACCCTAACAAGTGTACATTCGGAGTCCGGTCCAGTAAACTCTTGGGTTTCATTGTAAGCAACAAGGGCATCGAGGTTGATCCTGCCAAAGTCAAAGCTTTACAAGAAATGCCTGCTCCTCACACTGAGAAAGAGGTCAGAGGTTTCTTGGGACGCCTAAACTACATTGCTAGGTTCATTTCTCACCTAACATCTACATGTGAGCCTATCTTGAAGCTGTTGAAGAAAGACCAGGTAGTTAAATGGAATGATGATTGTCAAATTGCTTTTGATAAAATAAAGGAGTATTTGCTAGAACCTCCTATCTTGATGCCACCCGTCGAAGGAAGACCACTAATCATGTATCTGACCGTCCTAGAGAATTCAATGGGGTGCGTACTGGGCCAACATGACGAGTCTGGCCGAAAAGAGCATGCCATTTATTACCTTAGCAAAAAGTTTTGACTGTGAAACCAGATATTCACTGCTCGAGAAAACTTGCTGCGCTTTGGTATGGGCTACTCGCCGGCTAAGGCAATATATGTTGACTCATACCGCTCTAATGATATCTAAGATGGATCCGATAAAGTACATCTTCGAAAAGCATGCTTTGTCTGGAAGAATAGCTAGATGGAAGATGATCCTCACAGAATACGACATACAGTACACGACCCAAAAAGCTATAAAGGGGAGTGTGCTAGCTGACCATCTGGCTCATCAAGCTGTCGAAGATTACCAATCCATGAGGTTTGACTTCCCTAACGAAGACATTATGACATTGGACAATATTGAAGAGAGCAGACCATATGACGGACCTGAACAAGGATCCCAATGGAATTTGTACTTTGATGGGGCTTCTAATGCACTTGGCATCGGTATCGGCGCGATACTCATCTCCCCGGAAGGTTGCCATACTCCTTTCACAGCCAGACTTTGCTTCAACTGTACTAACAACACGACAGAGTATGAAGCTTGCATCTTTGGACTCAAGGCTGCCATAGACTTCGGAATCAAATCTTTAATTGTGTTTGGAGACTCAGCTTTGGTCATCAGTCAGATCAAAGGAGAGTGGGACACTAAACATCCCAACCTCATCCCTTACAAAGAACATGTCTTGACATTGTTACCACATTTCGAGCAGATTACCTTTGAGCACTTCCCGCGAGAAGAAAATAAGCTAGCAGATGCTCTAGATACAATGTCATCTATGTTTAAACTTAACTAGGATAATGAGGCTCCCCAGATCACCATCGAGCGGATGGACGAACCTGCACACTGTCACGAGATTAATACCGAAGAAGTAGTGGACCGACCTTGGTTTCATGAAGTCAAAAGGTGTTTCGAGGCTCAAGAATATCCTGAAGGAGCTTCACTCAACGACAAAAAGTTCTTGAGGAGATTCTCTGCCAAGTTCTTCCTGAGCAATGGTATCATGTACAAGCGCAATCATGATTGCATTCTGCTCTGTTGTGTGGACAAGATTGAAGTTGAACAGATCATGGCTGAACTGCACAAAGGTACCTTTGGCACTCACTCTAGCAGGTATACGATGGCTAAGAAGATCCTACGGGCAGGATATTACCGGTCTACCATGGAAGCTGACTGCTATCAACATTCCAGGACTTGTCACAAATGTCAAATCTATGCGGACAAGGTACATATACCTCCAGTTCCTCTAAATTTCTTAACAACTCCTTGGCCATTCGCTATGTGGGGAATCGACATGATTGGAGAGATTAAACCTACAACCTCCAATGGACACCGCTTCATTCTGGTAGCCATTGATTACTTTACCAAGTGGGTCGAAGCAGCTTCCTTCGCACCCGTCACAAAGAATCTTGTTGCCCGCTTCATCAAGCAGAACCTCATTTGCCGGTACGGCATCCCCGAAAGGATCATCACTAACAACGGTACAAACCTTAACAACACTATGATCACCACCTTGTGGGAGCAGTTCCAGATTCAACATCACAATTCATCTCCCTATCAGCCAAATATGAACGGTGATGTCGAAGCTGCGAGCAAAAACATTAAGAAGATCATACAAAATATGACAGTCACCTACAAGGACTGGCATGAGATGTTACCGTTTGCTCTCCACGGGTACCGTACCACGGCACGCACATCAACTAGGGAAACACCCTATTCTTTGGTATATGGCATGGAGGCTGTTTTACCTATCGAGGTTCAAATTCCATCCTTGAGAATCATGAAAGATGCTGGTTTGAGTGAAGACTATTGGATTCAGACCCGGCTTGATCAACTTAACTTAATTGACGAAAAGCGACTTACTATTGTTTGCCACGGTCAAACGTATCAAAAATGGATGATCAAGGCTTTCAACAAGAAAGTCAGACGCCAGACATATCAAGTCGGAGATCTAGTGATCAAGCGCATCATCTTGCCGCAAAGCGATCCCAGGGGCAAATGGACTCCTACTTACGAAGGAGCATTTATGATCAAGAACATCTTTTCTGGTGGGGTAATGATATTAGCCACCATGGACGGCGAGGACCTGCCGAACCCTGCGAACGCAGACATATTAAAAATATACTACGCATAAATGACCCTCTAGGTTGACACACCTAGGAAAAAAAGGGCATCCCGGTGAATCGAAAACCCGAAAGGGAGGTTCAGGAAAAAGTTAGGGATAAAACAAAAAATCTATACACCCAGCAAGTTGAAAACCCAAAAGGGCGACTTGGGCAAAAAAGGGTTTCCCGGTGGATCGAAAACCTGAAAGGGCGGTCCAGGCAAAAGTTAGGGAATTAAAGCGTATGACTATGTCTCGTCGGATCACTTTAAGGACAATCTCTTCACAGACAAGCTTCGGGCTTCTGATCAACTCAATCATCTTCGGACGAAGCAACAAATGGACAAGATATTCAGAGTTACGAAGGCTATAGCAGAATGGGAACCCCATGGAATTTTCACACATAACCATCTTTCTTTGTATAAATGTTTCTCATTTTTATGACAACGTTCTCTTACTAGGATGTTTGTCTCCTTTGTACAAAATACTTACACAAAGTTAATACAAAGATACTTCAAAGTGCAGAAAACTATTTGTCTTTTCCTTTTTACACTTGTGTTTTATTTGAAAACGTCCAATGATTTATTAATGAGCATATACATTTGAATATAATCACTGTTTACAAATAAACGATTTGGAAAAGATTAATTGACGGGTTGAAAGTATAGGAAAACGTCTTTAGGCTACTCCAGGGGCAATCCCTACAATACATCATCTAGATCCCCAGCGGAGCTAAATTTGAAAATCCCCATCAGAGTTAAAATTTCAAACTCCCAATCCCCAGCGGAGCCAAAACTTTGAACTACAGATCCTCAGCGGAGATGAAACTTTCTTCCCCAGCGGAGCTAAAACATCAACCTTTAAATCCCAATGGAAATCCTCCAGTTTTCTCAAATTCCCCTGCAAGTTATCTTAAAACCTGATAATTTCCCAGCAAGTTGCTTTGAAGCCTGACAGCTAACCAGACGACAACTTTAGATAATTCCCCAGTAGATTGGCATACAACCCAAACTCCTGATCTCCCCAGTAGGATAGCTATTCCCCAACAATATAGCTACTCCCCACAGAGTTCTCACTACTCCCCAACAGGATAAACTTCTTCCCCGCAGAGTTTTTATCAATTCTCAACAGAATGAATTATGCCATCGCCAACCATAGTCATCAAAGTTCTCGGGATTCCCCAAACAGGTTTCTCAAGCAACACTTGGAATTATTCTCACAATAGAATGTTTATCATCCTCCAACTTCAAAGACATGAAGGATCTCTATATCCCTAGAGAAGTCAGGATTTCTCTTAATCCCCAGCAGATTCCAAGGATTTCTCATCCTCAACAACCAAGGATTTATCTTCCCCGGCAGCATTCAAGGATTTTATTATCCCCATATGTCAAGGATTTATTTTCCTCAGCAATGCAGCTAATCATCTTACATGCGCATACATTACACTCATATATCATAAACATTGATAAAACACATTTATTGCATCATACATTTCATGCAACATAACTTTGTGTTTCAGCTAAAATTTTACCCTTTTCAGGATAAGATTAACAGCTATCTTTAACAAATATTCAAAGATTTCAGATACAGTACGGATACACTCCAGACACGGAAGTCATTATGTTACTCATTCAGATCTCTTATTCAGATACAGTACAGATACACTCTAGACACGAAAGTCATTATGTTACTCATTCAAACCTCAACCTCATGATATAGTTCAGATATGCTCCAAATATGGTTTCCATTCTGCCACTTATTCCAATTTCAAGTACAGATACAGTCCAGATACGCTCCAGACACAGTTTCCATTCTGTCACTTATTCTGATTTTCCCCGGCTCAGATACACTCTAGACACGGAAGTCATTCTGTCACCTGTTCAAGATACAGTCCAGATACGCTCCAGACACAGTTGCCATTCTGTCACCTATTCAAGATACAGTCCAGATACGCTCCAGACACAGAAGCCATTCTGTCACTTATTCAGATTCAAATCTCCAGATACAACTCAGATACGTTCTAGATACGGATACCATTCTGATGTTCATTCTCATGATTTACAATAAACAGTCTTGGATGGAATCTACAAGCCCATCCCCAACAAGATTCTGTCATATCTCCAAATGGCATCTTTAAGCCCATTCCCTCAACTACAATTTGACGAGTGCAAATTTATGGGCACTCTAGTGTCCAATCATCTTTTACCTTCGAGTAACGAACGACAAAACTCGCCAATCTAACTCTTCAGGTTCAAGAAGATTTAACAGGGGCAACTGTTGTACCCAAAAATTTTCCCTCTCATTTTATCAAGATTTCCCTCACAAGACTTGGATTCAAGACCAGATTAGGGTTTGCTCAGCTCAAGACATCTTCTTGCACTAATGACCTGAAATTAGGGTTTGAGTTTGCACAGAGATTTTTGGACTTTCAATGCCTCATGTGACTTTCATACTTCATGTTGGACCTCTAAGATTGCCCATACCAAGTTTCAAGCGTTGAATCACTTTTTTGCCCAGTCAATTGGACAGTTGACCTAAAAATCAGCTGTATTGGAGGAAAAGTCAACCATGGCTAATTTACAGTCAAACCTCATAATTTTTGATCCACATCAACATTATAGACTCATATAAACCATTTGATCAAGTTTGGACCACAACTCCTCAAGAAATTTGATCAGATCATCAAAAGGGCAAAATGGTCAAAATTAGGGTTTTGACTGGAGAAAGGCAATTTCTGATTTTTCACCTAGCCAATGGCCAATTGGGTTAAAGTATGATTTCAATGACCCAATGGCATCATCTTTACCTAATCAAATAGTTCAAAAGATCTCAATTGCATTGTATTGACAGATGAATTTTCCAATCAATTGATCAAAAATCAACTATACACTGAAAAGTCAAACTTTGGCTTTTTGGTCAAAATCAAGTGCCAAGGGTCATATTTCATCAAGATGTGTCAAAACATGAAACTTTTTCACCAAGAAACTTAATTTTGGAAATTAGGGTTTAAATTGAATTTTTTTTCATAACTTAGAATTTTTCTAAGTGTTGAAAAATTCTTATTTTTTCCCAACTTTTCCCAACTGTTTCACCATGATGCAATTGGATTAAAAGAAAACTTCTAACATGAAAATTGTAGTCCTCCACAAAATCTACAACTTTGATTCACAAAGTTTTCCAAAAATATGCTTGGATCTCAAGTTATGATTTTGTGAATAAGGGTCCATAAACTTTTTAACTTAGTGAAATTTTGCCCTAGTTTAGGCAGATTTTTGACCTAAATTCATGGCAACTTTTCACCTACTTCCAAGATGAATCTCAGAATGCATTTCAAAGATGGATTGTAGAGCATGTTACAGGCTTTCCAAAATGTCAAAGAACTCTCCAAGATCATTTATGGTTAGGGAGAATCTAAGAATTGAAAATTGCAATTTATCACTTTTGTTCAAGGCATTTTTCACATTGGTTCAAGTTGCAAATCAGTTTCAAACATGCTTTTACTTGGTTTTACAGGTCCTAATCCCTTCTACACTCCATAATTAAATTCAAACACAATGGATAATAGCCTTGTTCTGACTTTTGAAGCATTGCACAGTGAATTAATCCAAAAATGGCATAAAATGTACAATACCATTTTCATAAAGCTAGCTTTTTACAACTTTGTTTATCTTGAGCCATGGAACTAATCTTTTGCTGCAAACAACATCCACAAATATCATGAAATTTGTACCAACTCTCATCAGACGTTAAGCTAGTCTGTACAGGCCTTTGGCTTTGTCACTTCACATTTTCTTCAAAAGCAAGCAAACTTGCAAAAGTCAAGGGATTTCATCCATCTGTTAAAGGCAAGGCTTAGCTTCATTTCGAAGAACCTCAGAACATTGTAATAAGCCTAAGCACGAATTATTAACATCCCAAAACACTCCCAAACACAAAAAACCACATTTCTACCCAAAACAGGGCATTATCTGCAGAACCTTGGCCAAATCATTATTGGCTCGTGAGTTTTCCTTTGAATCACTTCAAACACATTCCATACCTCATACCTAAACTCTCCAGGCCGTTGTCTTGTAACTGTAACCCCTGTTTCAATGATCACCATTTTAATTTTGAAGGTTTGCAGGTTGACTTCTACAGGGAGATTCAGGCATCTATAAGGCAAGTTGAGCATTGGGGAAGGTTGAGGGAACTTCAAGCAAGCTCACACGACCTCCAGGCTTCACTCAAAGTTCCCACATTGCCATATCCAAACTCAATTGAACAAGGTATTTGTCAAGTTTCTATCTCTCTATTTAGGCATCCTTAAGCTTAGGTTTGTGAAGCAAAAATGTAGTCCCCAACATGCTTAAGTTGTACATATGCATAGATTCCATTTATATTAACTGAGCTAAGAGTATTTGGATGTTGAACATGCTGAAAAAACTAGGTCAGAAATTAGGGCCATTAAAATTCTCCTTGGTCTTTTAGAGTTAAGTCATGTTTTTTATATCATTGGAATCGCGACTAAAAATGCTACAAGTTTCATGTTGCAAGTTTTTGATTTTATGCAAAGAATAGTAAGATACAGGTTGAAGAGGAAACACGCGAAGTTGATGTCTGGAGGTCAGGGACGAAGTTGTCCTGGGCCAGGGCCTTGGGCTTGCTTCTTTTCACACCCCCAATTTTGCTTTTGCACCCCCCTGATTCATATTTTGTTATTTTTCATATTTTCTTGTTATTTTTATATTTTTTACTTTTATTATTTTTTTCTGAACATTAAGAAATCCCAAAAATATTTTCTTAATTTTTTGCATTTTATTTTATTATTTTTATTATTTTTTATGGTATAAAAATAGTTTATTAGGTTTAATAGAATTTATTTTCTTAAATAAACCTGTAAATAATATTAAAATACTTAAATATTTTATTTTATCATATTATACACATAAAATATTATTTTCTCACATATTTTAATTTTTAATATTTATACATAATATTATTATTATTTTTCTCACACAAAAATGGACAAGAATATTAGAAAACATATATTTTTCTTTTAATAAAAAAAAATTAGGGTTTCCCCTTTCAAAAATAATAACATTATTTTTTATTATTTTTAGGACTTTGATAATATTATTTTCTCATGCATAAAACAATTACAAAACATTTTTTTTGCATATTTACATTTTATTACATATTTAAATAATTGTTTATTTATTTATTTGTACAATAAATTCAATTGGGTTGTAATAGTGAATTAGGGTTTTATTTTGAGCAATATCCCCCATTTAAAACTTGTACCCCCCTTCCCATAATATTGTTGTAATAGTTTAGATTTACTTTACGCAATTTATCGCATTATATGCATGTTTAGTAAATTAGGGTTTGTATGATAAGACAAAAAATCAAGCAAATAACATGACCTAATACAAGACAAAAATGCATGAAAATGACAACACATTGCACACAAGCACCTCTAGGTTTTCACCCACTTGGTTGCCTAAACAAAATGGCCATGGTATGCATGCTAGGTATCTTGGCAAAATAATGCAAAACAAAAGATCATAAGTCCCTCGATGACGCTAGACAAGGTTGCCTAAAAAACAAATGATCTTAGTCCCTTAAGCTTGTTAAGATACTTGGCACTATTGCTATCATGGTCATACGATGACCCACGCCCGTCCCGTTTAACATCTAAAGATAGGGTTGTTTACCAAATGAAATGGTAAAACAACAATGTCAAAGGAATAAAAATGTGTAGGAAAGACATTTGAGTAGGTAGATGCTTCTAGTTACTTGATCAATTTGTAAACCATCCTTGCTATTTTCAAAAACACATACATAATTTCAAAACATTTCCAAACAACTTTCAAAACATTGAAACATTTTTCAAAAGACAAACATCTTTGTATACATTCTTACAAACAAGAATCATTACAAAGATTGCCAAAACAATTTCCTCTTTTCAAAATACTTTCAAAACCACACAAAGCACCATTTTAAACAATTGGAAAAGCAAAGAAAGTGATCTAAACAAGTAACTAAGAGCCCATGGAAAACAATGGATGAAAAGGGTGCTAGCACCTTCCCTTTTCATAATCTACCCCCCGAGCCCAAAAACAATCTCAAAGGTCTTTCCTGTGCTTTTTTACCTTTCCTTTTGGATAAAATGAAAGTCGATGGCGACTCTTGCTAAACTGAAACATTTGCAAACACAAACGCAAAACCTCAAGTCAGTTCTCCCACTGCATCACACCCTGGTTCTAATCGCAACACTCACTTTTATTTGGAAACTTATTTTGACCATGAAATTTCAAATCCCTTTTCAAAACTTTCCTTCCAAATTTCTTGACCTACAGTTTATATAAATTTGTCGCGAGGGTGTGGTTGTCTTCGTCTTGAAGAGACTAAGTGAATGGCATTGGTCTGAGCTTCTGATTTTACAGTTTGAGAGACCTTCAATTCACGTTGGCTGGAGGTTGAAGATGACCAATGTGTCATCTTCAAACCAATGAAGGTGCGCCATCTGTTTTTTTAAATCTGATTTAATTAATGATCCTATGCTTTATTCACTAATGACCATGATATGCAATGCACGACAGATCCCTTGAATTTGAATACTAACACGTTTTGACTCTCATCCATTGATCCACATTCTTTTGGTTTTTATTTTATTTTCTGATTTTTTTTATATTTAATTGTTTTCAACTTCAAAAAATTATGGAAAATTCACTTTTAGTCCAAAAAATCTGGAAAAATTATGAAAAATATTTTTGATTATTCTCTTTCTGATTTTCATATTTTCATAATTTTATTTTGTGTTTTGGTATTTTTTTTTAATAAATTTTACCTTTATTTGAATTGTTTTAAATGTTTAAAAATACTTTTATACATTTTTAAATTCTAAAAAAATTATGGAATGATCCAATGATATTGTGACAAATATTGGTGACCTCATTTTATTTTTGTTTCTGATTTTGTTATTTTTTTTAATCATTTTTTGTTTATTTTACTCATTTATTTTAATTTAAAAAATAGTTTCTGACTTTAAAAAATTACCAAAAATTTTGTAAAAATATTTGAGCCCTTTTCTGATTTTTCTATGGTCTCACTTTTTATTTCTTGATTAATTTGAATATAGTTGATATTTTTATCTTTTATTTCCATTTTAAAAACATTTTAAAAACCTTTTTAATGTATATATTAAATGCAAAATTATTTTGTGATTATTTTATGGCTGATGTTGGGTAAAATTTTTTTATCATGAGCTTTATTAACATCATTGTATCCATGGTGATGAGTTTAACTCCACAAAAATGGATGAATGATTTTAATAATAGTTTGATTTGAATTTAATTCAAAAGTGGTTTGTATATTCTCTCCCACCCCTCTTCATCTCATCCCTTTCTTATTGCACTAAGTGTTATTGGAGCATGATCTCTATATCTTGTCTCAAAACAAACGGTGCATAGATTGCTATTGACCGACCTCAAAATAGGTGCGACTTCTACATAAGTCCACTTACGATTGCTTAACATAGCGCTAAATTTTGTCCCGATTCGAATAAATAATCATTTGTGGCCCAAACCTATGCTTGCAAGCCCAAGTATGTTAATTTGATCTCTTTGATCCAATAACCTTGAGATTCATTGAATGGAGGATTTCGTTCTACCAATCCTCTAATGGATCTACAACACTTTTGGTCAACGCGGATCACTTAAACATCGTTGATCATTAAATGGTACTTTTGAAGATTCCAAATGGATGATATACTTGATAAAAAGCAAATGCAACTTGTTGTGTGGAGGATTTGGTTCTACCAATCCTCTAATGAGTTCCAAATACAAGTTTCAAGATGGTCATCCAACTAACCACTAACACTAATTAATAATTTGTTTTTACTTTATGCCTTTTATTTTTTATGCTTTATGTACCATTTACTTTAAGCATTACATTTCATATCATTTTTATTTTGCTCACTTGAGCCTTTTCTTTTCTCTTCTAAGACACTTAATAATCAACATGAACCATAAAAACCTTTAATCATACTTGGACTGTTTGGTTACTATCCTTGGCATTATGGAGCATTGGACTTCTTGGACTTAGGATTATAAACCTTGGCCTATGTTGGAGATCTTGTGACCTTAATTGATATTTTGTCTGGAGTTTTTGAGGTTTACCTCAAGACATTGGGTTGTTCGTTTGCTTCGTGTGTAGGTTATTGTGATTACATACTTTGTTTGTAATATGGAATTCACCCGTATACAGCCGTTACTTTGCCCAATTTTGGTGAAGACTTAATATACTTGATGTTTGATTATCATAAGAGGCCTAGTATCTTTGCTTGCTTGGTTTCAATCCAAATAATGAGAATTATTCTTGTCTCATAATGTCAAGTATTGACTTCTTGTTGGTTATATGGTTCTTATCCCTAGCTTTTACCTTATGCCTTAGGATAGTCTCTTCTTCTTCTCCTATCTTGTTCAATTGCAAAAATCTTCTTCCTTTTATTTTTGAAAACTCTTCTTCCTAATCAATTTAATAATACCTTGACCTTTTTTTTGAGAGAAGACTAAAAGTCAATCAATCTTATTTCAAACCATTTTTGCCACTTTGGCTTTTACCTTAAAAAATTTTCTCAAAAGATTAGACTCTTGCCAATCTTTGTAGTGATGCAAACAACTATACTTCTACAATGTGTAGTGAAGAGAGATATTTTCCAATTGGGTGTTGAGTGAGACATTGTTGATTTTAAAATCCAAGCCATATCCTCCACTTTGAGATGATTCAAATTCTCCTTTCTCATGGTTGTGGGTAGTAAGTATGTTTTCCACACGGATAATGACGATGATGTCTTATGTCATTAAAATCAGCCAACACACTTGTGTTTTAAAATTTTCAAAGAGTAACTACGTGTACCCTGATCCCCTATTGCACGAAAGGTGGTACGTAGGAACTAAAGGTTCGCAACCGCGGTGGGTGCAAAAATCATAAAAAAATGTTTCTTTTCTCACCCCCACCATCTATTTTACATACAACATTTTATAGCCAAAATATACACATTTTTACAAAGAGGTTCCTGTGGAGTACCGTAGATGTTTAGGGTGTTAATACCTTCCATTTACATAACCAACCCCCTTACCTTGAATCTTTCCCCCTCTTTTTGGGTTATTCATTCTTTTCCCATTCCTTTGGTAACAATAAAGCACGATGGCGATTTTTATTTTGATCTGTATGAGCCAAGTCAATCCAATGACTCAGTCTTAAACATTTCTACCGCTAAATAAAAAAAATGGCGACTTCACTAGGGACAGATTGACCTCTTGCTGGTCAATCCCTAAGTGGGTTAAGCCTATCTTTATTTATATATGTATATGTGCTATTGTTGTGTATGTGTTATATGTTGTATATATGTTTATCTGGATTTTCCTGGTTTTCAGGGTGCTTGGTGATTACTTATAAATCCTATACCCAGACTTGGGCAAACTTTAAGATAGGACAGGCGGTATAGTCATGTTAACTTTGAGGGAGTAATCCCAAAAAAGGAGGCATTAGATCCCCCACTCAGTGGAGGCCCCTTTGACTGTAGTGTCGTTTACCGAGTAATCGAGAAGACGTACTGCTTTCGACCTGGGAGCCTACTGAAGCTGGGGACCGTAGAATACCCAACCCATCTTAGCCTTTTAGGTGTAGTACATAAGCTACGACGGAGTAATCCGGAAATAGTTGTCACGCGATACTACACTCGGACGAGTTTTTTTTGAGAATATTACTAAGTACCGAGTTAATCGGGAAGTTTGTAATATCCGAAGGAAGGATGTAGACTCTGGGAACCTCTAGAACCTTGTTCGGCAGGTGATAACTTTTAGACCAAACCTTATGGGTAGTACCTTCGACCTCATGCTCGTGATGTTGAACCTATGAATCCTATATGTGTGATCTTGTGTGCGATTGTTGCATCAAGAATCCATGCACTCATAAGAATCTTTTGAAGAAATCTTATTTCAAGGGATTTAAAAGTTGACCATTTGTGAATATCTAAGGTACTTTTTAACCATGGATTCTGGAAAAAGAAAGAATGGGAAGTACAGCTTCAAGGATCCCAAGATAGATGAGTTGATCAGTCTAATTCCCGAGATTGAGTGTTCTATAGATTTTCGAAAGACGTATGGATCCATCAATCCTCTCATGAAGCTGAAGATGAAGAAGGGTATTCTCTCGACCTTAGTCCAGTTATATGATCCAATGTATCATTGCTTTACTTTTCCATACTATCAGTTGATGCCTACACTGGAAGAGTATTCTTATCTGCTGGATTTACCTCTTACCGATCGTGTTCCTTTTACTGGTTTGGAGGGTGAGCCAAAACCACACGACATTGCTGCTTTGGTCCATCTAGGGAATTCTGAGGTGGAAGCCCACATGATTACTAAAGGAGGGACTAGATGATTACCAACTCAATTCTTATTGGAGAAAGCTTGCTACTTTTCCAGGATGAAGAGTACAGTCGCTTTTGAGGCCATCTCTACTCTACTTGCTTACGGGTTGTTCTTATTTCCTAATGTGGACAAGTTTGTTGATATTAATTCTATCAGGATCTTCATGATTGGAAACCCAATTCCTACATTGTTAGGTGATGCTTATTACTCTATTCACCTTCAGAATTCTTATCATGGGGGGATGATTATCTGTTGCACGCCTTTGTTGTACCGGTGGTTTATGTCTCATATGCCTCAGTCTGATGCTTTCAGGGATGTCAGGAAGGAACCCCGTTGGGCCCCTAAGATCATGGCACTTACTCACTCGACATTAATTGGTATCATCGGACTTATCAGGATATAGTGATTGTTGACAGTTGTGGTAGTTTCCCCAATGTACCTCTTCTTGGTACAAATGGAGGAATTAACTATTACCCTGTTCTTGCACGACGAAAGCTTGGTTATCTGATGAGGGATAAACCAAATAGTATTCATTTGAGTAGTTTCTTTCTAAAGGAGGGAGAAGACCATAGGGAAGACAGGGAGCAGATTGTGAAGGCCTGGCGTCGCATTCATAAGAAGAGTAGGAAAGACTTGGGACCTAGACGAGCTGTTTCTTTGGAGCCATATCTTCAGTGGGTCTAAACAATAACTATTCAGTTGAAGATTTTGTATTCTGGTGAGACACATATGCATGATTTATTTGTGAAGACCACTCCTCCCTTATTGGATGATCTAGAAGAGCTGCAACTTGCTTTAGTCAGAATGTAGCAGGAAAGGGATGCTTGGAAGAATAAGTGCCAAACGTTAAAGATTTCCTATAGAGAAGACTTGAAGGAGAAAGACGACTTAATTGAGATTCTTGAGAGTAGGGCTATAGAGACCATGGAAAGGCAGGGGGATTTATTTTCTCCTAAGCCTCAGTCAGATGCTATTTTCTCACTTCCTGATTCAAGTGATTGGAAGGGGGTTGCCACCAGATATGAGAAAGAAAATTAGAGGTTGAAGGCTCAGGTTTCCAGGCTTACAGGGAAGTTCCAGCGTATTGAGTGATCTCTATCAGCTTCGCTTGTGTTTTAGACTTGATTTTCATCTTGTACTTAGGATCATTAAGACTTGTAACCTATTTTGAAGTTATTATAATAAAAAATTTCAGTATTTTGATATTTGTAATATGTCTATAAACTTTAAATCCCTTGAAATATTGAATAAAAAAATAAAATCATATGTGTTACATATCATGCATCATATTGCACATATTTCTTGCATTTGTTATGCATATCCAGGTGTCTTACCAAGCTTCTTTACCTTATTCAACAAGCTGACTCACCACTACAACACTCAGGCTAATTTCAGGAGGAAGATAGACAACTTAGAACAAGAGAATCGCGAGCTGTGCAAGGAAGTTTCTACTTTGAAGGTCGGCATGGCCAATCTTACAGCTCTGACGGAATCTTTGGTGGCTGCTCAGAATCAACCACTGAGTGTTCAACCCTAACCAACAAGGGCTAATATTGAAGCTCCGGCTGTTCCTGTGTCTGCTACTCCAATTGTTGTTCAGAATCACATGCCTCAAGGTTATCCATGGGGAATGCCAAAGAACTTTGCGCCTAAAGGTTTCAGTCTTGGTCCTCAAGATACTCTAGTTTTTCAGACTATTGTTACTCCTGCACCTTCTGTGGTGCATGTTGCTCCTGCTACACCTCCTTCGGTGAATATGGTTCCATTTGTTAACGATGATGTGTGTCGTCCTTTTCCTCCACCAAGTGAAAACTTGGGTCTCTATGACAGAATGGATGATTTTCAAGATCAGCTTGACAAGATGTAGAGGGAGATGAAGGCCCTCAGGGGAAAGGAGTTATTTAGGAAAAATGTGAATGAATTATGCTTGGTCCCAAATGTTAAGATACCTGCAAAGTTTAAGGTCCTGGAGTTTGAAAAGTACAAGGGCAACACTTACCCTCATGCTCATCTGGTAATGTATGTAAGGAGAATGTCTACCCACACTGGTGATCAGCGTCTGCTGATTCACTTTTTTCAAGATAGTTTGACTGGTGCTGCGCTGAAGTGGTATATGAGTTTGGACAACGTCAATATTCGTACTTTTAATGACTTGGAAGAAGCATTTATCAGACAATACAAATACAATATGGACATGGCAGCTGACCGTGATCAACTCAGGGCCATTGTTCATAAAGACATGGAATCATTCAAAGAATATGCACAGGGATGGCATGAGGTAGCCGCCCAAGTGATTCCTCCCATGGAAGAGAAGGAGATGACTAAGATTTTCTTGAAGACTCTGGGTGCTTTCTACTATGAAAGGATGGTAGAAAGTGCGCCAAGTGACTTTACTGAAATGGTAGGCATGGGTATCCATTTAGAGGAGGCTGTAAGAGAGGGTCGTTTAACAAAGAGTGAAGGATCTGGAGGTGCGAAGAATCCATCTTATGGGTTTACCAAGAAGAAAGAAGGGGATGCAAATGCTGTTATGCAATAGAGGAGGGTTAATCCTCCTAGAATAAATTATCAGCGTCATTAGCAAGTCGCCTCAGTTACTCCAATTGTTGGTGTAGCTCCAACCACCATTGCTTCCTAGCAGGGGAATCGAGGGTATAATCATAGAAGAGAGAGTTATGGTCCTATTCCTATGAGTTATACAGAGTTACTACCGGAATTGATTCAGAAGAAGTTGGTTCAGACCCGACCACCTCCCGTTGTACCATCACCTTTTCCTTGGTATTACAAGGCAGACCAAACATGTTCTTTTCATCAGGGTGCGCCAGGGCATAATGTTGAGAATTTCTATCCTTTGAAGACTGAGGTGCAGAAATTAGTGAAGTATGGTATTCTATCTTTCAAGGATGTGGGTCTTAATGTGAAAGACAAGCCTCTACCCAAGCATGGAGGAGCAAACACTGTGAATATGGTGGCCGGTTGTCCAGGCGACTTCCGAATTTTTGATATTCATCTGGTTAGAGGACATTTGGTGAAAATTCATGCAGACCTCTGTGAATTTAGCTACTACACGCATGACCATGCCGATTGTGCTATTTGCAGCATAAACATACATGGTTGCAACAAGATAAAGGCTAATTTGCAGGAGATGGTGGATGAGGGCCTTATCCATATAATCGGGCCTAGGGAAGAGTATGAAGAGGAGGTGAATATGGTTTTTGGATGTCCTGGAGAGTTCGGAATTTTTGATGTGGAGTATATGAATGAAGACCTTGTGAAATTGCATGCCACTTTCTGCCACTTGTCTGGTCAGGTGGAGCATCGGTATGGATCTTTCCAAATTTGTTGTTGATACTCCCGGGGATGTTCAATCGTGAATAAAGGTGTTCAGTTGTTGTTGTACAATGGAATTATCAAGGTTACAGGTCAAAGGGATGATTACCATGAAGTTGGTATGATTGAGGTTTATTTGGCTGAAGACGAGTCGGATGATGAGTATGCCTCTACAAATGAGTATTTCTCCTCAGATGAAGATTTTTTTCCAGAGATGACTCAATAATGACTGATTATGTTGAAGAGGGAGTAAACATTATTGTGCCTTATTTTGGGGCACCTGCCCATTTTGAAGTCGAGTATCATAACAAGCCGGCTATGACTCACTTGGTGATTAGTTTGCCGGGTCCTGTCCCCTACAAGTCAGATAAGGTTGTACCCTACAAAGATAACGATACAATCTTAGAGGATGGTGTGGAAGTTCCCATCCAGACAATGCCTGATGTTGGAAATATTGCTTAGACTAGCAGAGTGACCTGTAGCGGTCGTGTATTTGCACCAGTTGTTCGAGGAGATATTAGTGCTGGAAAGAAAACTGTTTAAAGTGTTGAACCCAAGAAGGTTATGGGTGAATCTAGTGGAGCTACATTAGAGAATGAAGTGGATGACATTTTCAAGATAATAAAGATGAGCGACTACAGAATTGTAGATCAGCTACTGCAGACTCCTTCAAAAATATCTATCTTGGCTTTATTTATGAACTCCTATGCTCATAGGGAATCTTTGATGAGGGTATTGGACCAAGATTTTGTGGAAAGTTACATTGCTATAGACCAATTCAAGAGTGTAGTAGGGAACATTACGTCATGTAATAACATGAGCTTCTGCGATGATGAACTGCCCGATGAAGGAAGGAATCACAACCTGGCCCTCCACATCTCCATGAATTGCAAGAGTGATTCACTATCCAATGTACTGATTGATAATGGATCCTCTTTGAATGTTATACCGAGGAGCACGCTTATGAAGTTGAAATATCAGGGAACACCCATGCGCCCGGGTGGCATCATTGTGAAAGCGTTTGATGGATCAAGGAAATCTGTTATTGGTGAAGTGGATTTGCCTATTCATATAGGCCCACATTTGTTTTAGATTACTTTCCAGGTCATGGATATTGTACCCGCTTACAACTGTTTGTTAGGACGGCCGTTGATACATGAGGCAGGGGCTGTCACTTCAACTTTACACCAGAAGTTGAAGTTTGTACGTGAAGGAAAAGTGGTAATCATAAATGGAGAACAAGCATTATTGATATCTCATTTGTCCTCTTTCAGCATTGTTGAGGAGGATGAAGCTGATGTTGGAACCCAGTTCCAAGCTTTATCCATTTACAACATAAGAGGAAATGAGAATTCTATGGTTTCGCTTAAGGATGCGCAACAGGTTGTGCGTAATGGCCATAGTGAAGTTTGGGGATGGATTGTGGATCCGCCTGTAAACAAGACCAGAGCCGGCTTGGGGTTCTCTTTGAAGGATGACAAAGGTAAGAGAATGAAGCCAAAGTATGCTGCAGGCAAGTATCAAGACATTATTCGTAGTGGGGGTTATCTTCATCCGACTGTTTCTAGGATTAATGCCATTGTGGAAGATGAAGCAGAGCCGAAAATGCCAAATTACGTGACGCATGGAGTTAGGGTTTAGAACTGGATCACCATTGATGTTCCCTCTTGCATACATGTTTCAAAGTAATTTGATTTGTTAATCTTTTTGAAAAGCTTTCACTCTTCCCAAGGTTGAAGTATTAATGATGCAGGGCTTATCTGTTTGCTGTGACTTTTAAAATCAATAATAAAAGTTGTTTTTGTTCCCCAAATTGTATATTTTTTGCTTTTTCTTGGAAAATGGTAATCAGAAAAAACCTTTCAAAATAAATAATAACTGAAATAGAATATGCATGATCACTTGTTATATGTGTCAGTTTCTAAATGCAATCATAAATCATATGTGCAGATTAATTAAAAAAACCTGTTGAATACAATGACTCTGCACCCTCTCCCAATTTTGAATGTCCTGTGTATGGGGCCGAAGAAGAAGACTATGATGAGATTCCAAAAGAAGTCTCACGGTTGCTTGAGCATGAGAAAAATTCCATTTATCCATATAAAGAGCCATTGGAAGTAATCAATTTGGGTTCAAAAGAAGATCCGAAAGAAGTCAAGATTAGAGCATTGTTGCATCCTGATGTGAAGAGCAGGTTGATTGAGCTGTTGAAAGAGTATGTGGATATTTTCGCTTGGTCTTATCAAGATATGCCTGGTCTAGATACATATATTGTAGAGCACCGTTTGTCGTTGAAGCCAGAGTGTCCTCCAATCAAACATGAGTTGAGAAGAACTTACCCAAATATGGAAGTAAAGATTAAAGAGGAGGTTCTAAAGTAGATTAATTTTGGTTTTCTTGTGACATCAGTGTATCCTTAATGTATTTCCAATATTGTCCCGAAACCGAAAAAAGACGGAAAAGTCCGCATGTGCATAGATTACAGAGATCTAAATAAAGCTAGTCCAAAAGATGATTTTCCATTGCCACACATTGATATGTTAGTGGATAGCACAACAAAATTAAAAGTATTCTCGTTCATGGACGGATTTTCCGGGTATAATAAAACAAGAATGGTGACTGAGGACATGGAAAAATTAAGTTTATCACACCCTAGGGAACATTCTGTTACAGAGTGATGCCCTTCGGGTTTAAGAACGCTGGTGCAACGTACTAGAGGGCTATGACAACCCTATTCCATAATCTGATGTACAAGGAAATCGAATTATATGTTGATGATATGATTGCTAAATCCCAGACTGAAGAAGGGCATGTAGAAGATTTGTTGAAGTTGTTTCAGCGTTTGAGGAAGTATCGTCTCCGCTTGAATCTAAATAAATGTACCTTCGGTGTTCGATCATGGAAATTGTTGGGTTTCATTGTTAGCCATAAAGGAATTGAAGTTGACCCTAATAAAGTCAAAACAATTCAAGAAATGCCAACACCGAGAACTGAAAAGAAAGTCAGAGGGTTCCTCGGGCGTTTGAATTATATTTCTAGATTATTTTCCCACATGACTGCAATGTGTGAACCGATCTTTAAATTGTTAAAGAAAGATCAAGGTTGTGTATGGATAGATGACTGCCAAAGAGAATTTGAAAGTATTAAAGAATATCTTCTTGAACCTCCTATCATGCTCCCTCCTGTTGAAGGAAGACCATTGATTATGTATCTGACAATGTTAGATAATTCCATGGGCTGTATTCTGAGACAACAAGATGAAAAGGGGAAAAAAGAGTATGCCATTTATTATCTCAGTAAAATTTTTACTAATTGTGAGTCGCGATATTCCATGCTGGAAAAGACATGTTGTGCTCTAGCCTAGGTGGCCAAACGTTTGCGGCAGTATATGTTGAATCACACTACTTGGTTGATCTCCAAAATGGATCCAATCAAGTACATTTTTGAAAAGCCTGCTCTTATTGGGAGAATTTCCTGCTGGTAGATGCTGTTATCTGAATATGACATTGAATACCGCACTCAAAAAGCTATGAAAAGCAGCGTGTTGGCAAATTATATTGCCCACCAACCGGTTGATGATTATCAGTCTGTGAAGTATGATTTCCCCGATGAGGATGTGATGTTTCTGAAAGTGAAAGATTGTGATGAACCATTGCCTGATGAAGGTCCTGATCCTGAATCTCATTGGAGTATGATATTTGATAAAGATGTGAATGCTTATGGTAAAGGAATTGGTGTTGTGATTGTCACTCCACATGGATCACACAATCCTTTTACTGCAAGGTTGACATTTGATTGTACTAATAATATGGCAGAATATGAGGCTTACATCATGGGTCTCGAGGAAGCTATTGATCTCAAAATTATAATTCTAGATGTATATGGTGATTCAGCTTTGGTAATAAATTAAATTAAAAGAGAGTGGGATACTCGTCACCCAGGCTTGATCCCTTATAAATATTATGCTAGAAGGTCGTTACCCTTCTTTAATAAAGTTGAATTCCATCACATTCTTTGAGATGAAAATCAAATGGCAGATGCTCTGGAAACTCTGGCTTCTATGTATCAAGTGAATACTTGGAATGATATACCTCGAATTATGGTTCGGCGGCTGGATAGGCCCGCTCATGTGTTTAAAACAGAAGAGGTGGCAAATGAGAAACCTTGGTATTATGATATCAAGCATTTTCTTCAGACTCAGGAATACCCGATTGGTGCTTCGAAGAAAGATAGAATGACATTGAGAAGATTGGCTGAAAGTTTCTTCTTTAGTGAAAATGTGTTGTACAAGAGAAATTATGACATGGTCCTTCTCAGATGCATGGATAGACACTAAGCAGACATGTTGATGCATGAGATTCATGAAGGTTCTTTTCGCACTCATGCCAACGGACATTCGATGGCTAAAAAGATGCTAAGGGCAGGTTACTTTGGCTGACAATGGAATCTGATTGTTACAAATTTGCAAAGAAGTGTTATAAATGCCAAATTTATGTGGACAAGGTTCATGTGCCTCCGACACTTCTCAATGTTATTTCTTCCCCGTGGCCTTTCTCTATGTGGGGTATTGACATGATTGGGATGATAGAACCCAAATCTTCGAATGGACACCATTTTATCTTGGTAGCAATTGATTACTTCACCAAGTGGGTGGAGGCTACTTCATATTCTAATGTTACTAAGAAGGTGGTTGTGCGCTTCATTAAGAATAATCTTATATGTCGGTATGGTGTGCCGAGCAGAATCATCACCGACAATGGCTCGAATCTGAATAATAAGATGATGACCGAACTGTGTGAAGAATTCAAGCTTGTCATCACAACTCATCTCCGTAGAGGCCGAAGATGAATTGGGATGTTGAAGCTGATAATTAGAATATCAAGAAGATTATCCAGAAAATGGTTGTTACTTATAAGGATTGACATGAAATGCTCCCTTTTGCTTTGCAGGGATATCAAACATCTGTCCGCACTTCAATAGGAGCAACCCCGTTTTCCCTTGTGTATGGAAGGGAAGTTGTGCTCCCAATCGAGGTTGAGATTCCCTCTTTGCGTGTGATAATGGAAACCAAGTTGTCAGAGGCTGAATAGATCCAGAACAGGTTTGATCAATTGAATTTGATCGAAGAGAAGAGAATGATAACTTTGTGTTATGGACAATTATTTCAGAAAAGGATGAAGAAAGCTTTTGATAAGAAGGTCAAACATCGTGAATTTAGAGAAGGCGACCTCGTGCTCAGGAAGATCATGTCTTTTAACACTGATTCTAAGGGCAAGTGGACTCCAAATTTTGAAGGCCAATATGTTGTCAAGAAAGCCTTCTCTGGCGGTACATTAATTCTTAAAACTATGCATGGTGAGGAGTTCCCACGTGCCATGAATACTGATGCAGTCAAGAAATACTTCGCCTAAAGAAATAAAAGAACAGCTCGCTAAGTTGAAAACCCGAAAGGGCGACTTAGGCAAAAAGGAGTGTCTCGGTAGGCCGAAAACCCGAAAGGGAGGTCTAGGAAAAAATTAGAGACATAAACATAATAAATTTCCCGCTAAGTTGAAAACCCGCAAGGGAAGCTTAGGAAAAAGGTATGGACTTTCTTGGCAAGTAACTACATCAGACAAAGACTTGATCGTTGAAGCAACAATCTTCTCGGATCCTCATCATACTTCAGCAGAAGCTACTGCTCAGGATTTCAAAAGTTGTTAGAGGGGATAATGGTCATTGTATCTCAATGTATCTTTTCCATTATACATTACCATTTTCCGAACTTTGTAATCATCCATGGAGTCTCGCCATTCACAGACTACCATTCTATTAATGAAATTTGAGCTTTTACCCAATTCTTTGTATTTCTTATTTTATTTAGCTTGAAAAGACACCATTTATTATTGATAATAAATTTCAAAGTGAAAAGATTAAATAACAAAATTGATTTTCAAAAATAATTTACAATTTGCTTTTACTTTAGAATTGGTGATGCAAGAGAAAAACAAAAGTGGTGATCCCAGAAATGGACAAACTCTAGTTGTTTTGAGAAGTTTTATTTCCCATGGCAGTTTTTCTCAAGATGTTTTCGCTGTATTGTGATTGTGGCTCCAGTATACCCGAGAAGTTGGTACAATAATTACTCTCGAAGAACACGGGTCTCCGGTTTCTCTGGTGAAGAACATATTTTGGTTTTCCCTTTGAGAATGTGGTGTTATCCTCCCCAATGAAGTCAACACAAAATCCCTGTTTAGTGTCTTGATGATGGGACATTAATTGCCTTAATGAAGTTTGTATGTTTTTCCTCCTTCAAAATGGGCCTGATTCCCTAGTGAATGTTTTGGTGATTTGGTGTCCATCTGCTTTACTATAAATTGATTTTGTAATCCCCCATGGAAGTGTTACATTTGAAAATATTTATTTCCCTGTTGAAGTCTGAGTGCTATTCCTTGGTGAAGCCTGGAGAAGGATGTTATATCCCTGTATCTGTACTGTTTTGTTGCTTTGATGCAATAAGACTTTGATTCCTCTGTTGGTGCTTTTTTTTCCTCCTGGGATGTTCATCTTGGATGTGATTTAGCCGAGTGTTGATTGTGCCCGAGTTAATTTTTCTTGGTTACTCCCAGTGTTATATGTCTGTTTTGTCAGCATATACATGATAACACTCATGCATTCATACATACATCATGCATAGTTAAATTTAGCAGATCATTGCTCATTCACGTTCATTAATATTTTGTTGACATACTACCCTGTTTTGCAGATTTATGTTTTCCTCTCTCCAATAGAGTGTTGGCCTTAAGAAGAAAGTGTATATTCTTTCAATTTCCCCACTGAGTTATACCTCGTGGAAGATTTTTTCTTTAGCCTTCCTGTACAGCTCTTTGTCTGGATAGACTGGGTTTCCCTCTTGGTTTTATTTCTCAAGGGATGCATTTTGGTTGACTGCTTCACTCCAGTTTATTTCTGGTTTGAATCTTTGTTTCCCAGCATTATTATCGCTTTGGATTCTGCAAGCTTAGAGTATTGGTTTTTGAAATGTGCATTTATTTTGGCACGAGAAGACTTTTATCGCCTCAGCAAGAATATGTTCTTCTTTCCCCAGGAAGTCATTCTTCATTCCCTAGAAAGTCATCTTACAATTCTCTAAAACAGCAAGTAGCAGGTCTCTTTATTTGAGCAACTTGTACTTCCCCGTAAAAGTCGACGTTACTTTTTTTGCTATATTCTATATGAATGGATAGTTTGTAGTTTGTTTCCAAATCACTCCAATGGATGACAAGTCTTTCAATATCGCAAAGATAGTTCATTGATAAATTTTTGCAAGTGCTAGTCTCTTTATTTGAGACAACTTATATATTACCCTTTCCAGGAAGAATGCATTGGTTAAAGAAGAAGTTGAGACCCGTTTTAGGTGAAATGCCAAAATTTTGGGGAAACTTGTTATCTTTTTGCTACCCTCAGTGAGCATTGGTAGTCCATCGTCAGTGAACGACGGTGCTATGATATTCTCTTTCTACCTTCAGTGAAAGTTGGTAGGTCACCTTTAGTGAAAGTTTGTGATTGTTATCTTTTTGCTACCTTCAGTGAACGTTGGTAGTTCATCGTCAGTGAACAGAGGTGCTATGATATTCTCTTTCTACCTTCAGTGAAAGTTGGTAAGTCACCTTCATTGAAAGTTGTGGATTGTTATCTTTTTGCTACCTTCAGTGAACGTTGGTAGTTCATCGTCACTGAACGTCGATGCTATGATATTCTCTTTCCACCTTCAGTGAAATTTGGTAGGTCACCTTCAGTGAAAGTTGGTGATTGTTATCATTTTTCTACCTTTAGTGAACGTTGGTAGTTCATCGTCAATGAATGGCGGTGCTATGATATTCTCTTTTTACTTTCAGTGAAAGTTGGTAGGTCACCTTCAGTGAAAGTTGATGATTGTTATCTTTTTGCTACCTTCAGTGAACGTTGGTAGTTCATTGTCAGTGAACGGTGGTGCTATGATATTCTCTTTCTACCTTCAGTGAAAGTTGGTAGGCCACCTTCAGTGAAAGTTTGTGATTGTTATCTTTTTTCTACCTTCAGTGAACGTTGGTAGTTCATCGTCAGTGAACAGAGGTGCTCTGATATTCTCTTTCTACATTCAGTGAAAGTTGGTAGGTCACCTTCAATGAAAGTTGGTGATTGTTATCTTTTTGCTACCTTCAGCGAATGTTGGTAGTTCATCGTTAGTGAACGGAGGTGCTATGATATTTTCTTTCTACCTTCAGTGAAAGTTGGTATGTCACCTTCAGTGAAAGTTGGTAATTGCTATCTTTTTGCTACCTTCAGTGAACGTTGGTAGTTCACTGTCAGTGAACGACAGTTTTATGATATTTACTTTTCTTTCTACCTTCAGTGAAAGTTGGTAGGTCACCTTCAGTGAAGGTTGGTGATTGTTATCTTTTTGTTACCCTCAATGAGCATTGATAGTTCATCGTCAGTGAACGGAGATGCTATGATATTTCTTTTCCCTCTACCTTCAGTGAACGTTGGTAGCTCACCTTCAGTAAACGTCGATGTTGCAATTCCTTTCCTCTTTCTACCTTCAGTGAACGTCGGTAGCTTCGCCTTCAGTAGAAGTCGGTGTATCCTTTGGCTTTTTACCGTCCTCTCTGATTTAGGTCTTTTGATCCACTAGTGATTTATTTTCCTGGTTGAGTTACTCTCTTGTTTCTTTATTTTGTTAAATCCCAAGTGGTGTTTTGCATCCCTTTGGGGTTGCCCATATACACTCATGTTCATAAGCATTGCATGGCACCTTAGGGCCAAAAATAGGGTTTGTTTTATATTTAAGTATCTTCGATCACGTCGACACGAAGATTTTTAACCTTCGCATATCTGGATAGAAGAAACTTAAATAAGGGAAGTTGTTGTACCCTAATTGTTGCCCCTAAGATCCCTTCATCATACCATATTGATTCAATCACAACAAGATCACACTATGGCTTTTGGTTATCCTCCATATCTCTAGTCTTGCTCTTTGAGGAATCACCAAGCATCTTGACTTGTTTTTCTTTTGTGATCATGCATATTTTGTCTTGATTTTTCCTTTTAATTAATAAAATGCAATGTTGGTTTGTCTTACTTGTTGCTAATGTAGGTAAAGGCAATAAGGTTTAGCAAGTTTCTCCATGGGTTCATGAGTTTATTTCCATGTCCTAGTCAATAAAGCTTGAGAATTTCAAACCTCACCATTGAAGTTGTTTTGCAAGAAGTGGTATGGCAAGGTTATTTTGGTTCACCACATTTCAAGGTTATCAAATTTGATTCAAAAGTACAAGGGGTTGATTGGATAAGTTGTCATGCTTGGACAAGGCTTTGTTCCCATTGGTCACAAGTTCATATTTCTCTCACCTTTCAAGATATGGAAGTGGTTTTGGTGGCAATTAATTCTAATTTTCATCCACAACAACTTCTATTTACAAAGCATTTGTGTTGGTACAACAAGTTTGTTCAAAATTGTCAAAGTTCCTCATAGCATTTTCTTGATTTAGTAGCTAGGGTTTTGAACTCCAAAGAATTATATCTTGCTCATCTTTTGTTATTCTTGAGTGATTCCAAATACATCCTACTCTTCAAAGGGCTATCAACAAATCACTTCAAAAGTTTCAAGGAGTTTTCATGTGGAAGAAGCTTGATGATGAAGAAAGATTATAAGTCCTCTATATGAACCCCCAATTTCTCATGTG
This sequence comes from Vicia faba, assembly GCA_948472305.1. NCBI lineage: Eukaryota > Viridiplantae > Streptophyta > Magnoliopsida > Fabales > Fabaceae > Vicia > Vicia faba. Next base: position 878,930,292 of record OX451739.1, read on the forward strand.
TGACTTCAAATAATCATAACTTGGTCAATTTTTATCACCTTGAGCCTATTCCTTTTCCATAATGATATTAAGGATGAGAACTTTATTCCTTCTATTATATGCAAAGTGAGAAAATGGATAGAAGATGCCCTAAGGATACAAAAGATTATAGGTCATTTCATGATTTTTTGCCAACTTCAACAACTTATAACTCTCTCAATTTTTGGAGATTTTGAATGGTTCAAGTTTAGAAATGTCATTCAAGAGGTATATTCCATTCCATTTTTTTGGTCAAGAGAAAATTCCAAGTGGAAGGTCATGTTTGGATGCAAAACATTATAGGTCAATTTTGAAGAAAAAATTGTAATATTTCTAAGCATGGAAAGTCAACTTCTTTTTCCCAACTTTGACTCAATGCAACTTTCAGCTCAAGCATCCATTTGATTCCATTCTTTTTCCATTGCAAAGTTTGTAACTTCATCTTTCTAAAGCATTAAGAATCATGCCTTAAGACCACTTGATCTGAGAATGCCATTAGATTGAACTTGGTAACTTGAAACAGAAGTTTCTCCATAAGTCAGAATTTGAAATCTTTGTTTTGGCTTCTAATCACAAGTTTTCCACACGTTTTTGCCTCTAAACATGTTTAGTGAACTTCCAGAATTGATTAGCACAACAAAATGTGAATTTTGGACGAGTTTTGATCAAATTAGAAGTCACACTTTTCTTATTTGCAACTTCACATGATTTCCCTCCAAACTTCATCATTTCACACGCTTGGACATTCCATTTGATTCCCTATAAATAGAGGGTCATCCCCCATTCATATCCTCAAGCTTGCATAGCCAGAATCACCCTGCCAAACTTGTTCCATAAATCAAAATTCTGCAACTTCGAAATCTATTCTCAAGTCTTTTTTAATCATTTTTCCATCAATTTACCTTCCTTGATCTTCCTTGAAGCTAACCATATAATTACATTCAAGAATCGTGCCCTATATTGCACCATAGAAGTCCAAATTCAGAGCTCTGCAACTCAACTTCAATAGGTAGATTCCTTCATCAATTCTTCAAAACTTTGATATCAGTGTGATGCTCTCATTGCCCTGGTTCTAGTCGCAACACTCACTTTTATCTGGAAACTTGTTTTGACCATGAAATTTCAAATCCCTTTTCAAAACTTTCCTTCCAAATTGCTTGAGCTACGGTTTATATAAATTTGTCGTGAGGGTGTGGTTGTCTTCGTCTTGAAGAGACGAAGCGAATGACATAGGTCCACATTTTTTTGGTTTTTATTTTATTTTCTGATTTTTTTTATATTTAATTGTTTTGAACTTCAAAAAATCATAGAAAGTTCACTTTTAATCCAAAAAATCTGAAAAATATTATGAAAAATATTTTTGATTATTCTCTTTCTGATTTTAATTTTTTCACAATTTTATTTTGTGTTTTTCTATTTTTTTTAATAAATTTTCACTTTATTTGAATTGTTTTAGATGTTTAAAAATACTTTTATACATTTTTAAATTCTGAAAAAATTATGGAATGATCTAATGATATTGTGACAAATAATAGTGACCTCATTTTATTTTTGTTTCTGATTTTGTTATTTTTCATCATTTTTTGTTTATTTTACTCATTTATTTTAATTTAAAAAATAGTTTCTGACTTTAAAAAATTACCAAAAATTTTATAAAAATATTTGAGCCCTTTTCTAATTTTTCTATGGTCTCACTTTTTATTTCTTGATTAATTTGAATATAGTTGATATTTTTCTCTTTTATTTCCATTTTAAAAACATTTTAAAAACCTTTTTAATGTATATATTAAATGCAATATTATTTTATGATTATTTTCTTGCTGATCTTGGGTTAAATTGTTTGATCAAGAGCTTTATTAACATCATTAGATCCATGGTATTGAGTCTAACTCCACAAAAATGGATGAATGATTTTAATAATAGTTTAATTTGAATTTAATTCAAAAGTGGTTTGTATATTCTCTCCCACCCCTCTTCATCTCATCTCTTTCTTATTGCACTAAGTGTTATTGGAGCATGATCTCTAGATCATGTCTCAAAATAAATGGTGCATAGATTGCTATTGACCGGCCTCAAAATAGGTGCGACTTCTACATAAGTCTACTTACGATTGCTTAACACAACGCTAAATTTTGTCTCGATTCGAATAAATGATCATTCGTGGCCCAAACCTATGCTTGCAAGCGCAAGTATGTTAATTTGATCTCTTTTATCCAATAACCTTGAGATTCATTGTGTGGAGGCTTTGGTTCTACCAATCCTCTAATTGATCTATAACACTTTTGGTCAACGCGGATCACTTAAACATCGTTGATCATTAAATGACACTTTTGAGGATTCCAAATGGAGTATATACTTGAAAAAAAGCAAATGAAACTTATTGTGTTGAGGCTTTGGTTCTACCAATCCTCTAATGAGTTCCAAATGCAAGTTTCAAGATGGTCATCCAACTAACCACTAATTAATAATTTGTTTTTACTTTATGCCTTTTATTTTTTATGCTTTATATACCATTTACTTTAAGCATTACATTTCATATCATTTTTATTTTGCTCACTCAAGCCTTTTCTTTTCTCTTCTAAGACGGTTAATAATCAACATGAACCATAAAAACCTTTAATGATACTTGGACTATTTGGTTACTATCCTTGGCATTATGGAGCATTGGACTTCTGTGACTTAGGATTAGAAACCTTGGCCTATGTTGGAGATCTTGTGATCTTAATTGATATTTTGTCTGGAGTTCTTGAGGTTTACCTCAGGATATTGGGTTGTTTGTTTGCTTCGTGTGCAGGTTATTGTGATTACATACTTTGTTTGTAATATGGAATTCACCTGTATACAACTGTTACTCTGCCCAATTTTTGTGAAGACTTAATATACTTGAAGTTTGAGTATCACAAGAGGTCTAGTATCATGAATAAACCCTAATCAATTTAATAATACCTTGACCTTTTTTTGAGAGAAGACTAAAAGTCAATCAATCTTATTTTAAACCATTTTTCCACTTTGGCTTTTACCTTAAAAAAATTTCTCAAAAGATTAGACTCTTGTCAATCCTTGTAGTGATGCAAACAACTATACTTCTACAATATGTAGTGAAGAGAGATATTTTTCACTTGGGTTTTGAGTGAGGCATTGTTGATTTTAAAATCCAAGCCATATCCTCCACTTTGAGATGATGAAAATTCTCCTTTCTCATGGTTGTGTGTAGTAAGTATGTTTTCCACACGGACAATGACGATGATGTCTTATCTCATAAAAATCAGCCAACACACTTGTGTTTTAAAATTTTCAAAGAGGAACTACGTGTACCCTGATCCCCTATTGCACGAAAGGTGGTACGTAGGCACTAAAGGTTCGCAACCGCGGCGGGTGCAAAAATCATAAAAAAATATGTTTCTTTTCTCACCCCAACCATCTATTTTACATACAACATTTTATAGCCAAAATATACAGATTTTTACAAAGAGATTCCTGTGGAGTACCGTAGATGTTTAGGGTGCTAATACCTTCCCTTTGCATAACCAACCCCTTACCTTGAATCTTTCCCTTTCTTTTTGGGTTATTCGTTCTTTTCCCATTCCTTTGGATACAATAAAGAGCAGTGGAGATTTTTATTTTGATCTATATGAGCCAAGTCAATCCAATGGCTCAGTCTTAAACATTTGTATCGCTAAATAAGGCAAGGGCTTCCTGCATGCCTGCCTGCACAAGGCAATGGTTTCCCTTCATTCTAGCACCCATAAAGCAAGTGGCCTCCTGCATGCAAGCTTTGATTGAAGCAATCACCCCTTACATGTTTGCTTTGATTCATAAAGAAATGGCCCTTTACAGTGTTTGTTTCGATCTAGGAAGCAAAGGTTTCTTTCCTGCTTGTTTCAAATCACAAGGCAGGAACTTTCCTCATGCATTGGATATTTTCATACTAGTTTCGAATGCATAATATCTCCCTTTGAAATAGCTTGCTTTGATTCAACCCTTGAAAATATTCAACACACAATTTCTACACTATGACACACAATTGTTGTTCCATTTAAAGGACCTGCAAGACATACTTGGATGTCCCAGTCAAAGGACCTGCAAGACATACCTGGATGTCCCATTCGAAGGACATATTTGGTGGCCTATTTGAAGGACCTGTAAGAAATACCTGGATGTCCCATTCGAAGGACATATTTGGTGGTCCATTCAAAGGAACTACAAGACATACCTGGATGTCCCACTCGAAGGACATGTTTGGTGGCCCATTCGAAAGACCTATAAGACATACCTGGATGTCCCATTCGAAGGACATATTCTGGTGACCCATTCAAGGGGCACACATTTGGCCCCTTCGAAGGATGCATAAAAAGGGCTCATTCGAAAGAAACATGCTGTTTGGAAACAAGTATTGTTGTCTAAAGAGAGGATCTGGTCGAAGATTGGATTTATGAAGTCAAAACGAAAAGAGGAAATATTCAAAGATTCTTGCTGCAAGTCCAAGCCTGATGCACTAGCCACAACGCTCCAAAACTGCTTCACAGCAGTCCTGCTACACTCCTCTTGTATTTGCACCAATTTGGCATACAAAATACTGCCCCTCGAAAGCTACAAAGACAGTATACTAAATTTGTTCAAATTCTTTTGTTTTCCCTCCTAAACCTCAACCAACTTCTTCTATAAATAAGAGGCTCCATAACACATCTAGGGGGATGGACAACATATCCATATGGCTTTTGATAGCTGGAGAAACTATGATTGTGTGAAAATTGTGAAACACTTAATGCATTCTTAAACTGAGAATCAAAAGACCATACCTTTGTTTTTGTCCCTTTAAAATCCAACACTAGAAACACAACACCTGTTTCTTTTCCCTTTAGAATCTAGGAGAAACCCCATGCTTTGTTATTTATTTCGAATCCAGCAGAAGGAACCCTACACCTGTTCTTTTCATTAGAATCCAGAAACAACAAACACAACCCCACTCTTCTTGACCTTCGAATCCAGTCAAAGAAACACCACACTTGTTTCTTTCCTTCGAATCCAAGAGCATCCAGTCCAATCAATCAAGGTCCAGAAGCACCAACTTCAGAAGCAAGGTAAGTCGCCTGACCTTAACCCTTTCGTTTCAAGCATGTACGTGACATTTGTTTACTTTTTGTTTCTGCTCTTTTTGTTTGTTTTTCTTGTCCAAATGTATGGTAGAACTAACCTGTATAGACCCCAAACAAAAGAATAAGTTTCATGTGAAACGAAGCCTTAGGCTTCGCCCCCTTACTGTTTAATAGTCCCAAATGGAAGACAAAGAGGGTGTGAGCAAATGATACACACTCATGCTGCTTTACAGGCCCATATTGCTTCACAGTCCAAACGAAGGAGCAATAAGGGAGAAACGAATGGTGTCCACTGACTTCCAGGCCCCAATTGAAAGAAGGACAAAGGGAGTGATTAAAGATTACATCTCACACTGACACCCAGGCCCAATCGAAAGCAGTAGCAAGAAGGTTGAATCAAAGGGTCCATCTCACGCTGGCTGCTAGGCCCAAATCGAAAGAAACCAAGAAGAGCATAATCGAAGGGTGCATTCTTCATGGATCGAAAATATTATGTTTCCTTCTTTTATTTTGTTTTATATTATATTTTCTTTCTATTCAATATGGTTGTAATAGTGTAGGATATTTATTTTCTGCATTTCTATTGCTTTATACAAATGTTAGTAATTAGGGTGTATGGCAAGATAAAACCAACTAGTAGACCACCCTAATAAAAGACTAAATGCATGAAAATAAAACACATTATTCACACACATGTATCTCTAGGGTAATCTCACTTGTTGCCTCGGAAAATAGTCATGTCCCTCGAATATGGGCGTTTTAGCAAAGACCCTGGATAAAATATCGTAGTCCCTCAATGTCCCTCAATGTTTCCTTCGGTAAATGATCTAGTCCCTAACGAAATTGCTAAAACGTCTCATAGGTTGCCTTCTATGACTATACAAATGATCAACGCTCGTCCCTTCACATCCAATGATGGGGCTTCTTACCAAATCAATGGTAATATAGAAACATCTAAAGGAGGAGGAAAAGAACATTAGACCTTTTGAGTTGGTAGGATTCTCATAGTTGCTTGCTTACTCACAACAAGAACTATTTTCACACCAACACTTTCAATTGAAACATTTTAAAAAAACAAATCCTCTTTGTACACATTCTTATAGAGACGAGAATTATTACAAAGGCACTTTTCAAAATCATCTTCCCCAAACACCTCTTAGAACTATTTTTAAAACCAACACTTTGTACACATTCTTATAGAGAAGAGAATAATTACAAAGATGTTTTCAAAATACGTTCAAGCCCACACCACAAAGCACATTTTCAAACAAAAGCAAGTGATCTAGAAAGAAACTAAGAGCCCGTAGATAACTACGGATGAAAAGGGTGCAAATACCTTCCATTTTCATAACCTACCCCTCGAACTTAAGAAATAATCTCAAAAGGTCTTTCCAATTCTTTTCAACCTTTCCTTATTGGATAAAAGAAAAGTAGGTGGCGACTCTTTCTATCCGCAACAATTGCGATAAAACACAAAACATCCAAGTCAGTTCTCCCACCATATTACAGAATTGGCGACTCTGTTGGGGATACTTAAAAGTTGGGTTACCTTAAGGCTAGATCACCTTTACTTGATTTCTTTGTTTGACTTGCTTGCTTTACATTATGGTTCCTTGTTTGGGCTTTGTTTTTTATCCTCCACCCGGATCTAGTGCACCTTTTAGGTAAGTAGCAATAGATTGTGGAAATTGTACGACATAAACCGATATTGTTGAAGCAATGGCTAGGTTAGTGTGACTAATTTGTTCGTACCGGTATCCCTTTTGTTGAATCGAGGAGAATACGGGGCCTCTGGGCAGCGTCATAAAGCAGTAACTTACCTTAGAACCTTAATTGAATAACTTGGCCATTAGGAAGTAGTGAGATAGTCGACTTTGGTGTAAAGCTGAAGATTGGTTGATACTCGATGATACACTCATTGAGATTAGACTTTTAGGATATCTCAGCCGCAAGAAAAGATTGATTGTGCTAAGACAATGCCTAAAAGAAAGGTCAGTGATATTGAGATCCCCTATAACCTGGTTACTTTCTAGGACATGTTGAGCCAACTAAACTTCAAGAGGGTACTTACCTATAAACCCCATGCAATCCTGAACCTAAGGACTTGTCTACTTTGTATGTATATGATTATTTGTACATAACAATTTGTTTGCTTTATCCACATGTACATAACATCATAAACATCATAAGCATTCTCACTAACCATTTCAAGGATTTAGGAATTTATCTTTGTTTTGTTTTGTAGGCCATGACTCTCATTTGAAGGAATACCATCCAAATCAACATCATGAAAGCACATCCTCAACTCCAAGAATTAGCATCAAGGTTGCTTGGAGATTCTCCCTTCACCAAGAAATATGGTCGACTTCTCAACTTGGCTACCTCAAATTTCCAAGAAGAAATTATGTGTGTACTCTTCCAATTCTTTGATCCCATGCATCATTGCTTCACCTTTCTTGACTATCAGTTGGTGCCTACATTAGAAGAGTTCTCTCAACTGTTATGAGTTCCCGTTCTCAATCAAATACCGTTCACCAGTTTAGAGGAGACTCCAAAGCCTGGAGTCATTGTCGAAGCCTTGCATATGAAGAGAGCTGACATTATAACAAATTGGGAGACAAGAAGTGGAGTTAAGGGTTTCCTAGCCAAGTTTCTGTTGGAGAGGGCACGTTCATTCTGGGAGGATATGGATTTTCAAGCTTTTGAAGATGTCTTGGCCCTCTTAATCTATGGTTTGGTGCTATTTCCCAATTCGGACCAATTCATATATGTGAATGCCATCGAGGTTTTCCTCTCCATAATCATATACCTACTTTGCTTGGAGACATCTTACATTGTTTCCACACTCGCACCATGAAGAAAAGAGGTGCTCCCTTGTGTTGCATTCCCTTACTCTCCAAGTGGTTTACTTCGCACCTTCCTCGATCAATGATAAAGAACGAGCAAGGATTGATATGGTCTCAAAGGTCAATGTCACTCACACACTCTAAAATTTATTAGTGTTCTCAATCCTTTAAGGACATTACCATCATTGACCATTATGGGGAATTCCCTAATGTCCCACTCTTAGGAATTAGGGTAGGTATCACCTATAACCCTTATCTTGCATTACGGAAATTTGGGTATGCACGAAGTGATGGTCCTCATGATGCACTCATCCAAGGTTTGGAATTCGACTATGAGGGAGACAACCAAGGCTACCGTCAAAGGTTCATACGAGCTTGGAGAATGGTGAACAAGGTGGATAGCAAGATATTGGGGCGTAAGAACTCAATTCCTTTGGAGCCTTATTTTAAGTGGTACGAACTCATGCTCAAAGTCTCTGTATGCCATACCATGCCACTTTACCTATCATCATGGAGCCATTTTTTGAAGGAGATGTTCCGTATACTGTCCTTCATCCTACCATGCCTACTTCTATTGAAGATTTGCAAAAAGCTTGGATCCAGCTGAAGGAAGAGTGAGATACCTTCGAAGCCCAGTTCTACGCAAGTGAAAAGATGGTTTTGGAGCTTACGAGACAGCTTCATGAAGAGCAAAATTTGAACGCCTATATAGCACCAAAGAGGATGTGTTCTACCTTTTTGTATTAGGAGTTTATTTTGCTTTATTTCCTCCATTGTAAGCCCAAGGGGCATGGTTTTAATAAATTTAAACTTATTAATACAATTGATGCTTGATCCCTTTTTGTCTAAAACAAATTTAAATCTTCTAAGTCCTTGAAAACATTGCATCCACATACCATGCATCATATCATGACAGGCTTAATGTTTATATCATTAGAGATGCCTCTAGAACAAACTATCAAGGACATTCAGACTCAAAATGCTCAACTTCACGAAATGTTCTTGAACCTATCCAAGGGGCAAGAAGAAATGAAAGCACTCCTCACTAGGGGAATGGCCATGGAGAATCCTGAGGACAACAATGATGACAAGTTGGAATGGCTACAAACTGAGATAGCCACAAGGAAGATCCAGATGATGGGAGAGATGGTAGGCCATATGGATCTTGTCCAAAACTTAGCTCAGGGACAAGAAGAGCTAAGGGCCCTCGTCAACAAACTTCATCAAGACGGATGCAACCGTATGAAACAAACAGTCGAGATTCGGGATCAAGTCATTATTCAGCCTCCCATGAGACAATAAGCTAGTTTGATGGAGAGTAGACCTTTCCAAATTGCTGCTACGTCATGAGCCCAACAACAACCTCGCCAACAACAACAGGGTAATCGGCGTAAGCGGGATGCGTCCAATAGGCAATATACCAAACTCAACATGCCAATGTTACAAGTCTTGCTACACATGTTGAATCTGAATTTGGTCACATTGAAGGATCCTCCTCGAAATCCTAATACTTCCGCTCCTAGTTACCATCCCAATGAAAGGTGTGCATATCACTCCAATAGTCCCAGGCATGATACTGATAGTTGTTGGACGTTGAAAAACAAGATTCAAGACCTAATCGATGAAGGAGTGTTGGAGCTTACACAAGATGGTCAACTGGAGCTCTTCTATCACCCCTCAAGGGCATCCATATGAAGTGACGGTCTAGGCGGGGAAATTTTCTGTCTATTCGAATTTTCAGTTGTAATTTTCTTTGTTTGCTTACACACTTTTCTATATGTCAGACTTTGGTTACTTTCATTAATGTATTGCATGTGTTTGTCTTGAATTTATCCATTCATTTTCGTTATACTTAAAAATGTGCTTTTAACTCCGTTTATGATATTCAACTCTTGTTTTAAAAGTTGCAACCTTTAGAGGGAGGATGACAAAAACAATGCCATAATCTCATACAGTATGCTTTTGCACAGACCTTGCTAATGATGTACAAGCGTTTGTTTTAATTCCTAAACACTGGAATTATAAGGAAGATAATCCCTAGTCAACCTCTTTGAGCCTAAGAAGTAGGCCTTTTCTTTTTCACACAAATTGAAACCTTTAATCAAAACCTGGGGCAAAGTAGTCTCTCAGTTAATTCAAGTGCGTATCAGTTGCAAGCTTTCACTTCGAACATAACGAATGACACCAAAAAAACATCCTTTTGAATTAGAAAGACGGTGATGGTTCCATATCAAATAGGCAATCATTATCTCTCAAGAAGAAAAGCCCACTAAGTCAAAACCTATGAAGGGGACTTAAGAAAAACTGGGGCATCCCGCTGACCGTAATCTCAAAACGAGAACGGTCAAGCAAAAATCAGGAATAATAAATCAAGAAGAGGTCACTACAATTCCTCGACAACATGAAAAAATGTTTCAAAAGCGACTTCCTTCCAACTAACTTGACTTGTTTGAACCATCACCAAAATGTCATTCCAGACTCAATTGGAGTTCAAATACACAATTAACTGAGTTTAGGGACTGAAGAACATCACGAAGAATGGGCGGGTACAAATACACTTTGAGCCTTATCTTTGTTTCTTAAACCGTGAACCAGACCATGCTATAACCCTTCAAAAGTCCTAATTGAAGCATGGGTTAGTTCGAAAGCATACTGTTACAAAAGGTATCCTGACTCCTGTAAGGCTTTACTCTAAATCATGAATTTGAATTCACGTTCTTACAAAAGTTCTTATCCGCTAAAACACATTTTCAAAACTTCAAGACAAGCATAAACTTTGCATTATTTGAATATCGTTGTTTCCATATGGCTAATTGTCTAGAAATCCGCATGACGAACATCAAATGAACGAAAATTCTCAATGAATAAAATCACTTCAAATTGGAAGACACTTCCAATGACAAACTCTCCCATAAGCAGGGGGGTGACATGTCACTGTCCAAATCATCTTGGGATAGTCAAGTCAAGATTCCAATAAATCTCTCAAGAAGTGCTGGATAACTAGGGGCAGGTCTGCATTTGAACCACTTGGGGCATTGAACATGAATTCCAACAAAGGGTCACATACGACCAAGCAAACATTTTCTGGAAGTGCTACGACATTTATCACTAGGGTCAGTGACAAATCTATCACGAAGTCCTTTTCATAGGGTGATTCCTAGTCAAGTCCCCACAAAGTCATCTCTATAAGGATATCCCCACAGAATAATCTTCATAGAAGAGGGTCCAAAACCCACAAAGACCAGATTCATCGATATCCCCACAAAGTTGGATTCATGCAATCCTTAGCCAGAGCTTCAATCTCCGGAAAACTTCTCCCAAACTGAGTTGATCTCAAGAATCCTCGAGGAGTTCTGCCAAAAGAAAACACCTCTCTAGCAGATTGGCAACGGGATTTATTTCCCCAATAAACTATAGATTCCCCAGCTTGAGTTTGCCTCTCCGACTACTACAAATCAAGGGACCACACACCCTCTTCCCCAGTAGACTTTTCTATAACCCCCAGTGAGTTACTGCAAAGCTTGGGAGACAACCAGATAACAGGTAACTTCTTTATCCCCAACAATTTGTTAACTTCCTTCCTCTTCCATCAAGAGATAACTCCCTGATAGAGCAACAGACAACTAAAACTCCTGAATTCCTTTCCCCAAGAAGAAATCAACACTCCCCACAGAGTTTTCTTCTCAAGAAAAATCAACATTCCCCAGCGGAGTTCTCCTCAAACAACCAGACAGGAATCCTTAGCGGAAAATTTCTAAAACAAGGTCTGGAGAGGGGCATACTCTTCATCCCCAACGGCAGTCCGGGATTTGACTTCCTAAAACTCCCCAGCATTTGTTAAGGATTTATTTTCCAAGACAAAATTACATTCCAACAACATTTCACATTTCATGCATCATATTACATACATGCTAAATGCATACAACATAATCTCATTTATTTTGAGAACATCATCAAGCCATGCATACATCTGCATGCAACTAACCATCTTCCTTGCAGGTAAAAGTCAATCAACAAAAGTCCTTTTTGGCAAATACCACAACCATTTTCAAAAGGTCAGAGATTAATTCCTGAAATAAGCCAGGACAAATATCTCAATGACCAACAAAAAAAAAGTTCCAGATTAATACCTAAAACAAGACAGGAAAACTATCTGTGGATGACCGATTGTAGATTAATACCTGTAAAAGCCAGGAAAGCTATCTACATGAGCAGATTACAGATTAATACATATAACAAGCTAGGAAAACTATCTTTCTTTCTAAGGTCAGATATTAATTCCTGAAACAAGCTAGGACGATTATCTCTACGACCAACCAAAAAAAAACAAGTTCCAGATTAATACCTGAAACAAGACAGGAAAACTATCTGTGGACAACCGATTATAGATTAATACCTGTAACAAGCCAGGAAAGCTATCTACATGAGAAGATTGAAGATTAATACCTGCAACAAGCCAGGAAAACTATCTTTCTTTCTAAGGTCAGAGATTAATACCTGAAACCAGATAGGATAACTATCTTAATGACCAACAAAAAAACAAGTTCCAGACTAATACCTAAAATAAGACAGGAAAACTATCTGTGGACGACCGATTGTAGATTAATACATGTAACAAGCCAGGAAAGCTATCTACATGAGCAGATTGAAGATTAATACCTGTAATAAGCCAGGAAAACTATCTTTCTTTCTAAGGTCAGAGATTAATACCTGAAACCAGAAAAGACAACTTTCTACTCGACCAGCTAAAGCAACCTTATCTGGGTTCCTTCTCATACATTTCCAGATGAAGTTTTACACCGACTCATTCTGAAGCAACCCTACCCAGGTTCCTCCTCATACATTTCCAAATGAAGTTTTATAAAGACTCATCATGAATCAACCCTACCCAGGTTCCTTCTCATTCCCATATGCAGTTTTACCCAGACTCATCCGGAAGAAATCCTACCCAGGCTTCCCTCTCACTCTCCTAAAGCATCCCTACACATGCTCATCATAAAGTAATCTTACACAGGATCCTTCTAATACATTCCCAGACACGGCTTAACACGGGTCTGTTCTAGCATATCCTTCAGATTTAAGTCAACCAAAGATTTATCCAGACTCTTCTTCAAAATACAGTCAAACTTAGACTTAGTTTAATTTCTATCAACAATCACCTTTAGATGGCATCTATAAGCCCATTTCTGATAAATCTCCATCATCTTTCCAAATGGCATCTTTAAGCCCATTCCCTACCCAATTAACCACCACATCGTCAAGTGCAAATTTCTGGGCACTCTAGTGCTCAATCATCTTCTACCTTCAAGCTACGAACAACAATGTGCCATACTTTATTTCAGGTTTAAGAAGATTGAACAGGGGCAGTTGTTGTACCCCAAAATTTTCCCTCTCTTTTCTTATGGCATTTCTCACAAAGATTCCCAAAAATTCAAGCTTGCACAAGTACAATTGGATTTTCCAACATAAAGTTAAAGAGGAAACTGTTAAAAAAGGGAAAAACAGATAAAAATGATTTTTTTAAGGAACAACAAGTTTGATTCAATTTTCCTTTTTTCGATTGGACAAATGGCTTCCTGCATGCCTACTTCAATTGGACATTTGATGCCTGCATTTGAAAGACATGTTTGGTGGCCCATTCGAAGAACCTGGTTGGTGGCCCATTCGAAGGAAATGTTTGGTGGCCCATTCGAAGGACCTGCAAGACATACCTTGATGTCCCATTTGAAAGACATATTTTGGTGACACATTCAAGGGGCACACATTTGGCCCCTTCGAAGGATGCATAAAAAGGGCACATTCGTAAGACACATACTGTTTGGAAACAAGTATTGTTGTCTAAAGAGAGGATTTGGTCGAAGATTAGACTTATGAAGTAAAAAAAAACATGAAATATTCAAAGATGCTTGCTGCAAGTCCAAGCCTGATGCACTGGCCACAACGCTCCAAAACTACTGCACAGCAGTCCTACTATACTTCTCTTGTATTTACACCAATTTGGCATACAAATACTGCCCCTCGAAAACTAAAAAGACAGTATACTCAATTTGTTCAAATTCTTTTGTTTTCCCTCCTAAACCTCAGCAAACTTCACCTATAAATAAGAGGCTCCATAACACATCTAGGGGGCTGGACAACACATCCATAGGGCTTTTGATAGCTGGAGAAACTTTGATTGTGTGAAAATTATCAAACACTTAATACATCCTCAAACCCAGAATCAAAATACCATACCTTTGTTTCTGTCCCTTTAGAATCTAACACTAGAAACACAACACCTATTTATTTTCCCTTTCGAATCCAGGAGCAACCCCACCCTTTGTTCTTTATTTCGAATCCATCAGAAGGAACACTACACCTGTTCTTTTCCTTCGAATCCAGAAACAACAAACACAACCCAACTCTTCTTGACCTTTGAATCCAGTCAAAAAAACACCACATTTGTTTATTTCCTTCGAATCCAGAAGCATCCAGTCCAATCACTCAAGGTCCAGAAGCACCAACTTTAGAAGCAAGGTAAGTCCCCTGGCCTTAACCCTTTTGTTTCAAGCATGTACATGACATTTGTTTACTTTTTGTTTCTACCCTTTTTGTTTGTTTTTCTTGTCCAAATGTATGTTAGAACTAACCTGTATAGACCCCAAATGAATGAAGAAGTTTCATGTTAAACGAAGCCTCGGGCTTCGCCCCATTATTGTTTCATAGTCCCAAAAAAAAGACAAAGATGGCGAGGATACACACACATGCTACTTTGCAGGCCCATATTGCTTCACAGTCCAACCAAAGGAGCAAGATGGGAGAAATAAAGGGTGTCCACACTGACTTCTAGGCCCCAATCGAAAGAAGGAAAAAGTGATTGAAGATTGCATCTTACACTGACTCCCAGGCCCAATCGAATGCAGCATCAAGAAGGTTGAATCGAAGGGTCCATCTCACGCTGGCTGCTAGGCCCAAATCGAAAGAATCCAGGAAGAGCAGAATCAAAGGGTGCTTTCTTCGTGGATTGAAAAGCTTGTGTTTCCTTCTTTTATTTTGTTTTATCTTATATTATATTTTATTTCTATTCGATATGGTTGTAATAGTGTATTCTGCATTTTTATTGGTTTACACAAATGTTAGTAGTTAGGGTGTATGGCAAGATAAAACCAACAACTAGACCACCCTAATCAAAGACTAATTGCATGCAAATCAAACACGTTATTCACACACATGAACCTCTAGGGTAATCTCACTTGTTTCTTCGGAAAATAGTCATGTCCCTTGAATATGGGCATTTTAGAAAATACCCTCAATAAAAGATCGTAGTCCCTCGATGTCCCATGATGTTGCCTTTGGTAAACGATTTAGTCCCTAACGAAATTGCTAAAACGTCTCATAGGTTGACTTCTATGACTATACAAATGACCTACGCCCGTCCCTTCACATCCAACAATGGGGCTTCTTACCAAATCAATGGTAAGATAGAAACATCTAAAGGAGGAGGAAAAGAACATAAGACCTTTTGAGTAGGTAGGATGCTCATAGTTTCTCGCTTGCTCACAACAAACACTATTTTCACACCAACAATCTTAATTGAAACATTTTAAAAAACAAATGCTCTTTGCACGCATTCTAATAGAGATGAGAATCATTACAAAGGCACTTTTAAAAAATCACTTTCAAAAACATCTTCCCCAAACAGCTCTTTAAACTATTTTCAAAACCAACACTTTGTACGCATTCTTATAGAGACGAGAATCATTACAAAGACATTTTCAAAATACTTTCAAACCCACACCACAAAACACATTTTCAAACAAAAGCAAGTGATCTAGCAAGCAACTAAGAGCTCGTAGATAAGTACGCATGAAAAGGGTGCTAATACCTTCCATTTTCATAACCTATCACCCGAACTCAAGAAATAATTTCAAAAGGTCTTTCTTGTTCTTTTCAACCTTTCCTTATTGGATAAAAGAAAAGTTTGCGGCGACTCTTGCTATCCACAACAATTGCGATAAAATGCAAAACACCCAAGTCAGTTCTCCCACCGTATTACACGTTGTTTCAAACCCTAAATAGTGGAGTTATAAGGAAGATAATCCCTAGTCAACCCCTTTGAGCCAAAGAAGTAGGAGTTTTCTTTTTCTGACAAATTGAAACCTTTAATCGTAACCTGGGGGTAGGGTAGTTTCTTAGTTAATTCAAACGTGCATTCAGTCGCAAGCTGCCACTTCATGAACGAAAAGATGGTGATGTTTTCCCCGTAAAGTAAGCAGTCGTTATATCTCAAAAGAAAAGCCCATTGAGTCAAAACCTATGAAGGAGACTTAAGAAGAAATGGGGCATCTCGCTGACTGTAGTCTCAAAACAAAAACAATCAGGCAAAAATTAGGGATAATAAGTTAAAAAGAGGTTGTTACAAATCCTAGACAACATGAAAATGTTACAAAAATGACTTCCATCTCAAATAAGCTTCTTGATGTACCCCAATTTTTTCCCCTTAGATCCCTTCATCCTACCATATTGATTCAATCACAACAAGGTCACATTAGGGCTTCTAGTTCTCCTCCTTATCTTTAGCTTTGCTCTTTGAGGAATCACCAAGCACCTTGACTTGTTTTTCTTTTGTGATCATGCTGATTTGTTTTGACTTTCCTTTTAATTAATAAAATGCAATGTTGGTTTGTCGTACTTGTTAATGATGTAGGCAAAGGCAATGTGGCTTAGAAAGTTGATGCATGGGTTCATGAGTTTATTTCCATGCCCTAGTCAATAAAGCTTGAGAAATTCAAACCATACCGTTGAAGTTGTTTTGGAAGAAATGGCATGGCAAGGTTTATTTTGGTTCACCATATTTCAAAGTTATCAATATTGACTCAAAAGTACAAGGGGTTGATTGAAGAAGTTGTCATGGTTGGATAAGGCCTTGTTCCCATTGGTCACAAGTGCATATTTATCTCAATTCTCAAGATATGGAAGTGGTTTTGTTTTCTATGAGTTCTCATTATAATCCACAACAACTTCTATCTACAAATAAAAAGTGTTGGTACAAGAAGGTTGTTTAAAATTGTCAAAGTTCCTCAAAGCATTTTCTTGATCTCGGAGTTGGGGTTTTGAACTTCAAAGAAGTATATCTTGCTCATCTTTTGGTATTTTTGAGTGGTTTCAAAGACATACTTCTATTCAAAGGGTTATTAAAAAATCACTTCAAAAGTTTCAAGGAGTTTTCATGTGGAAGAAGCTTGATGATAAAGAAAGATTACAAGTCCTCCAGATGAAACCCCAATTTCTCATGTGTGACTTCAAATGATCATAACTTGGTAAATTTTTATCACCTTAAGCCCACTCTTTTTCCATAATTATATTGAGGATGTGAACTTTATTCCTTCTTTTATATGAAAAGTGATAAAATGGATGGAAGATGCCCTAAGGATACAAAAGATTATAGGTCATTTCAAGATTTTTTGCCAACTTCAACAATTCATAACTCTCTCAATTTTTGGATATTTTGAATGGTTAAAGTTTCAAAATGTCATTCAAGAGGTCTATTTCATGCCATATTTTTTGGTCAAGAACAAATTCTAATTGGAATGCCATGTTTGGATGCAAAACATTATAGGTCATTTTTGAAGAAAAACTTGAAATATTTTTAAGTATGGAAAGTCAACCTTTTTTCCCCAACTTTGACTCATTGCAAATTTCATCTCAAACATCCATTTGATTCCATTATTTTCTCATTGTAAAGCTTGTGACGTCATCTTTCAAATGCTTCAAAAATCACATCATACGGTGCCCTACATTGTTGGCACTATGGTTATGAAAGTAGCATCATAAAATGTAAATTCCAAGTTCAGTCAGATTTGAAAATTGGTTTAAATCCAATTACAACCCTATTTAAAGATCAATTTCGTATCAAATCATGTTTAGGAACTTGCCATAACAAAAAATGACTCTTAAACCATTCATTTTGCTGCGTTTTGAGCCATGTGAAGTCACACTTTTCACACTTAGCAGGTGCACACAATTTCATTGATTTTGCCTCCAATTCACACGCTTGAGGCTTGCATCATGATTAGCTGTAAATAAGGATCATCCCTCACTCATTTGGGAAAGCTTTTGATAGCCAATTGAACCCTGTTCAGATCCCACACGAGTTCTGAATTTGAAATTCTTATTTCTTACATTCTCACCTTCAAACACCCAAAAGCTCCATTCAGTTAGCTTCATTGAACTTCTCTGAAGCTAACCATACGGTTACTTTCAAGAGTTGTGACCTATATTGATCTATAGAAGTCAAATTTCATAGAAACTTCTCATTACTTTGTTCAGGTTGATTTCTTGGCCAAATTGATTCAAATAAAAGACTAATCCACTCCTTGTATTCTTCTGATCCTCGTTCTCTTTATAGTTTGCAATTTAAATGAGAAATGAGTGAGATATCCCATATTTTCGTGCTCGCTATTTTTTCTGGTTTTCTTCAAGCACAGCCTTGCACAATTTATATAAGTTTGGCGCGATGGTACCGTTAGAATCGTCTTGAAGAGACGAATCTAATGGTACCGGTCTAGTTTGCTAATTTTACAGTTTGAAGGATTCAATTTGGGGATGATTGTGTAAAATCAAGCATCTCAAATGCACTTTAATTTTGATGAAGATAAACCATAATTGACAAAGAAGGCAAAGATTATTGATCAAGCTAAAAGCATCTGTGGATAAAGTATTTGGTTCAAGCACTTAGCAAAATTTCAAGGTATAATGATAATACTTACTTTGAACTTAAGATATAGATGCTCAATGGTCAAAAGAAATATATTTTATTGTCCAAATCCTTACTCAAGTTTTTCTAAGTTAAAAATCAATTTTTACTTGAGTGCAATCGATTTGCATATTGGTGAAATCGATTGCATGTTTGTGCAATCGATTGCACTCAATCAATTTTTACTTGAGTGAAATCGATTTGCATGTTTGTGCAATCGATTGCACTCAATCAATTTTTGCTACTGACTTCAAATGCAATCGATTTACACACTTGTGCAATCGATTGCACACTCAAAATATTTGAATTTCTAGCTGTTGAAATCCCGTGAAATCGATTTACACAAAGGGTGCA
This sequence comes from Vicia faba, assembly GCA_948472305.1. Lineage (NCBI taxonomy): Eukaryota > Viridiplantae > Streptophyta > Magnoliopsida > Fabales > Fabaceae > Vicia > Vicia faba. Next base: position 878,949,341 of record OX451739.1, read on the forward strand.
ATCGATTTCATGCTGAACAATTTTGAAAAATAGCATCTTTACACATGCCTGTTCATAACACCAATTCATGGAAACCTTTCACTCAATCTTTGAAATTGTTCATGATTCATTTACAGAACTTTATGCTGTTTCAAAAGGGTGTTATGAACATATAAATACTCATTTTCAAAATCATTTTAAGAACCTCTTCCAATCATATTTTCTGAATTTTCAAAAATCAAACTCAAGCTATTATACATTTTCATACACAAGTTTTCTGCACACTTTCATATATTGTTAACCAGAAAACTTTGAGCATTATATATCTTGAGTCATTATATACTATTATCATTGGAAGAGAAGATCAATTCATTGATTAAATCACTCTAAGTGATCATTTCTACTCAAACTCACTCAAATCAAATATTGGTATATACTTGCTTATTTTTCAGGATTGTTGGAAATAAGTTTAAGTGGTTTTATAAATCTTGTTTTTCCAGGATTGTTGGGTAAAAGTAAAGTCACTTTGAGAGGTATGTTCTCACTGTTGACATAGTGAAAATCCAAGAGGATTGTTCTTGGTTTTGGGTAGTTCTTGTTTAAGTTTGCCACAATAAGGAAATTTCTTTAATGTTGAAAGGGGACTGGAGTACTCTCGGACTGTGAGGGGAACCAGGATATATCGCTTGTGTCTCTTTAGTTTTCTACACTTTACTCTTTCATAAACTCATCATAAAGTAGAAAAATAATATCCATCATCACTAAAACCATAAAATTTTAAAAGTACCTAATTCACCCCCTCTTAGGCGCACTTCGTACTTACTATTGGCATTAAAGTAGGTTATAGGTAACTTGTTCCTAAAAGATCTAGAATGGCTTCCGCAAATCAAAATCCCGTTTTCAGAGATGGTGGGAGTAACAACAAGCCTCCTCTATTTTGTGGTGAATATTTTGACTTCTGGAAAATACGCATGAAGGCACATCTAGAAGCACAAAGAGAAGAAATATGGGATGCTTTCGAGAATGGTCCATTTATCCCTATAACAGTAATCAATGGTGCTGGATCATCAAAGCCTAGAGCTGCACGGGACGAAGATGATAAGAAGAAGGTTCTCTATTATAAAAAGGCAATAAATATTCTTCAAGGTGCACTTAGCATGGATGAATTCTTCCGTGTCTCGGCATGCAAAACAACAAAAGAAATATGGGATACCTTGGTACAAACTCATGAAGGAACTATTGAAGTTAAAAGATCAAGACTAAATACCTTGAGTAAAGAGTACAAATTATTTCTAATGCAGCCCGGAGAAACCATCCTTGACCTACAAAAGAGATTTGTGCACTTGACAAATCATCTAAGTGCTCTTGGTAAGACTTTGACGAATGATGAACTAATCTGAAAGTACTTAGGTCCTTAACTAGGGAATGGCAACCAAAGGTAACGACAATTTCAGAAAAGAAAAGTCTCTCCTCCATTACATTCGTAACATTGTTTGGGAAACTTCAAGAATATGAAACGGAACTCAAGACTTGAAAAACATGAACATCAAGAGAAGAAATCCAAGAATATTGCTTTAAAGATAGATTCCAAGGAAGTTGAAAAGGAAGAAAATCCAGAAGAAGATGAAAATTTCATGCTTCTTGTTGAAAGGCTTGGTAAGTTCTTTGGTAGAAATGAAAAATCCCTTTCTCATTCAAAAGGAAAGAAAAAATTCAAGAAAAGGAAGCTTCCACATCAACACAAGAAGTCACGTGTTATGAATGTGATAAGCAATGTCATATCAAGCCGGATTATCCGAAACTCTCCAAGAAAGGTGGCTACAAAAGCAAAAAGGGATTCAAGAACAAAAAGGCCTATGTTGCATGGGAGGATAATGAAATAAGTTCCTCATTTGATTCTGATAGTGATGAAAGTGCAAATCTAGCATTGATGGCCTCACACCATTCCGATAATGAAGACAATGAGGTTAGTAATGGATTTTCTCTTTTTGATAGTGATGCACAAGGTGCTATAGATGAACTATTAAATGAATGAAAAATTTTGTATAAAATTATTTCATCTCAAAAGAAAAAAATTTCATCTTTAGAAGAAAAATGTGAATCTATGGAAAAAGATTTCAAAGAAGAAAAACAAAAATTACGTGATGAACAAAAACATAATTTTGTATGCAAAAATTGTGAATCACTCTCTTTCCAAATTGTCCAATTAAAAATAGTTATTGAAAGATATGAAAAAGGCCAAATTGGATTGGAAGGTGTTATTAGCCAACAAAGATACTCCAATGATAATAGTGGACTTGGATATTCAAAGTTTTCAAAACCAAGTTCTAATAAAACTATCTTTGTTAAGGCTGGTGATCAATCATCCAAAGAGAAAGTAAACAAACCTAAAATGGTTCATCACTATCCCAAAGAGAAAACATTTCCTAAGAAGAAATCTTATCCTTCTAGATATAGAAGTAACTTTGAACCTACTTGTTTCTGTTGTGGTATTAAAGGCCATACACCTAATGCTTTCTATGTTAGAAACTTCAGTGTGGCAAGTGGGCATTATGTGTGGGTAAAAAAAGGCACTAATTATGAAGGACCCAAAGCAACTTAGGTACCTAAAAAACCTAATATGTTTTGCAGGTATGCTTGAAGACCACATGTAATCTTTTGTATCTTGATAGTGGTTGTTCATTGCATGTGACGAGAGACATAATCCAATTTTCAAATCTAGCTCTAAAGGCCAAGGGTTTTGTCACTTATGGAGACAATAATAAGGGAATATTTATTGGCAAAGGAAAATTTGGTGCTTCACCTTTTACATCCATTGAAGATGTTCTTTATGTTGAAGGACTAAAGCACAATCTTCTTAGTATTAGCCAACTTTGTGACAAAGGCTTCAAGATCAAGTTCACCAAGGATGAATGCTTGATAGAAGATGAAATCACAAATGAAGTTATACTTAAAGGTAAAAGAATCAATAATATACTCATGATTTCCCTTGATGATCAATCTTTGAAGGTAAAATGTCTCATGGCGAACAACGAAGATTCATGGCTGTGGCACAAAAGAATTGCTCATATTCACATGGAACACTTGAATAAACTAATCAAGCATGATCTTGTTATTAGGTTGCCTAAAATAAATTTTGTCAATGATAGACTTTGTGATGCTTGTCAAAAAGGGAAACAAACAAAATCAACTTTCAAATCTAAGAATGTGGTGTCTACTACAAAGCAACTACAATTGTTACATAAGGACTTATTTGGTACATCAAGAACAAGAAGTTTCTGAGGTAATATATATGCTTTGGTTATTGTTAACGATTTCTCTAGATATACTTGTAAATTCTTTTTAGTGCAGAAAAATGATGCATTCAAGGTGTGGTACGATGGAAGAACCGACTGTTAATACTGTTTGCATTTTTTGTTTGCAAATGTCGCGGTAAGCAAGAGTCGCCACCGACTTTTCATTTATCCAATAAGGAAAGGGTTAAAAGAACAGAAAAAGACCTTTTTTCGAGATTTTTGAGTAAGGGGGGTAGATTATGGAAAGGGAAGGTGTTAGAACCCTTTCCATCCATGGTTTTCCATGAGCTCTTAGGTACTTGCTTATTTTCTAAAATTGCTTGTGTTTATGTGTTTGAAAAGCTTTGAAAATGCCTTAGTGCAGCGACTTACTTTATGGTAACTCTTGTATCAGTCCTCAAGAGTGTGATAAAGCGTTTTTTTGAAAACATTGTTTGAAAAGTGTTTGAAAGTGTGGTGTGAAAATTGATTTGAGAAAGTACCTAACAATTATCTACCTACTCGAAAAAAGACTGTTCTTCTCCTCCTTTCCTTTAGATAGTGTTATCCTACAATTAATGAGTAGGTAACCCTAGTCGTTAGATGTATGAGGGACTATCGAAAGGGATGTTTATGGTCATTGAAGGTAATATATAAGGATACCTTAGCATTTCGAAGGGACTAACATCATAAGATCATTTCTCGCAGGCAACTCGAGGGACATTTTAGGAACTATCATCTTTATGATGATTTTAAGTTGAAGGACTTTGCTAATAGTATCCCTAAGCTTGAGACACATGACCATTGTTTCCAAAGGCAACCAAGTAAGGTAATACCCTAGGGGTGCAAGTGTGCAAAAGTGTGTTTTTTCAGATATATCTTATCTTGCACAATTAGGGTTATCTAGGTTCAATTAATCATTATCTTTCATGCCACCCTATTAAACACTCATCTAAGTAGTTTATCAGGCGGGAAAATAAATGGCGGAAAGATAAAGTTCCTAACTATTACAAGGCTTTGGTGCAATTACATAATTAATGTATGAAAAGTAAAAATACGAAATTGGAAAACCCTAATTAAGCTATTACAAATCGGGCGCAGTTACATCAATAAAAAAATAATCGTACGGCAAAAAATAATTAAGCGCGAGAATTAAAATTGAAAAAAGGTTAAAAACCCTAAAAAACATTTAAAATATTTTTTTGAATTTTTTATAAAAAATGATTTTAAATTGACCTAATCTTCTAATTAATTTTAATTAATGAAAATAAATTAAAATTGATTAAAATGATTAATTTGCAAAAAAATAATTTAATAAAAAACTAAGTCCTATTTTTGTGATGATTTTTCTGATTTTATTAAAAAAATTAATTTAAAAAGAAATTAAACTAATTAAACAAAATAAAAATAGTAAAATTAAAAAGAGTGAAGGAATGGGCCTGAGGGGTGTAAACCCAAATTGGATGGTGCGTTGCTAAATTTGTCCAAAGCCCAAGATCCTGTAGCCCATAACTAGCGCTGGATCCAGTATTGTTGGGAGCCTGAAGGTCCATCATGGGGAGCTTCATTGGAAGCGTTAGATATGGGTGTCGATTGATCCAAGGGTGATGAACTTGAGGCGTAGGATGAGCACACTTGGAATGATAGCATTGGATCTGCAAATAGATGTTAAGAAAAATAATATATAGGAGGCAGGGATCGAACCCCTGACCTACTACACGCGCGCGCTTTAAAACCATCTAGCATTGCCACTGAGCCAACTCTTCATTCGTTATTTAAAACACACATAATATATTATATAGAATAAAGGTTAGTGATTGTAATAAAAACGCGCACCAAGTTCAAACTGGCCAACCGGATCACGCCATGCAGTCGTCTTCCATGATGGAATGTCGTTTTAGACAAGGAACCTTTACCTACGGACATGGCTGTAACTATAGGACCTACATATTTCAAAAATTACAACCAAGCAACATAAATTTAATTTAAATACATAGATCAACTGGATTTGATCTCGTGAGTACAATGGTACTGCTTTTTTGGCTTAATTTCACATGTAATGAAAAAACCTAAAACGAAACTTCAAATCCTAGCAATGGCAGGTTATCAAATATGCCTCAAAACTCATAATTAATTATACAAACAGATTCTAAATGATGATCAAACATGAATGTATGTTTAGAAATCATTTATGATGCGTAAATTTTCAAAACCAAATTCAAGAATTAAGAACAAATTGTGGGGTCGTGGAAGACGATTCTGGACGTCTTTATGCGTGCAAGTGATCCAGCTAGCTTCCAAATATGTCCAGGAACGGACTGCCAACCTTAAAAGTCCTTGAATCTGTCTCTAAATCAAAATTCAATCACTAATTTTTTGTCCAAAATTTTGAGTTTCTTCTCTCAATTCTACACGGCCAATCCTTGTCTTTTTGATCTGGGAATGTTATGAATATATAGTAGAGTGAATTAGGTCAACAAAACTAAACACAATCTTTGAAAATTTATGAGAAAATATTTGATTTTCATCTTGTATTTTTTATTTCTAAATTTGGCCAAATTATGCTATATTCATCCCAATCATCCCTTGCATGATTTCCTTGATTTGCCAGCTGATTATAGACTCACCATGTGGTCATAAAATCAAATCTTGGATTTTATTTTATTATTCCACTATTTTATTTGATTTATTTTGATTTTAATGAATAAAAAATCAAAACAAATAATAAAAATAATGAAATAATATATGGATAAGCTCAGGCGTCGTGGGCCATCTTAGGAACAAGTTTCAAACAAGAAAATATGGGCCCATTTGGAAAAAAAATAAATTTTGATCAATGTTGACTTTATGCCCATTTCTAAAAATTGGTCAACTTTAGCAACACATATCTCTCTCCTTTTTTATTCTAAGAGGGTGTTCTGTGACTTTTTTATAAACATTAGGATGTCCTATAAACTACATTTTTGGTCTCATCTCAATTGTATCTTCCATGTTCATGGAAGGAGCTTTGACCCAAAAGGTGTTTTTGTTGACTTTTTGAAATGACCTATAATGTATGAACTTGTATATTTTGATTGAGGAATTTATTGACCTTGAAGGCTGAAGAGAAGTTGTAGGTAATTATATTCTCTTTAAAATGAGCCTTGGTTGGAAATTTTTTGATAAAGTATGAGAAAGTTATGCCTAATCAAAGTTTGGTTGACTTTTCCTATAGAAACCCTAATTTGCCATTTTTTACTTTTGATGAGTTAGGAGCATTTCTTGAGGAATCATGATCAACCCTTGATCAAATGATGGATAATACTTTAAAATGTTTATGTAGATCAAAAATCTTGAAGTTTGACTGTATATAGGCCATAGTTGACTTTTGACCTTATACAAATGATTTTCAGGCATTTGAGTCGTTGACTGAGCAAACTTGTTGTGTGAGGCATGAAACTTGGTATGGATGATATTGAAGACATATTAGGACAATGGATACCATTTGGGACCCTTGGAACTCAACCATCTTTCTTGAAATTGAAACCCTAGTTTGAGGCTTATTGTCTTAAGAGGAAGATTTTCTTGGTCACTCCTTAGTCAACTTGAGCAATTGAGGACCTCTAGGAGTATGTCTTTTGTGAAAATGGGAGGGAAAATTTTGGGGTACAATAGCTGCCCCTGTTCAATCTTCTTAAACTTGAGTATTTAGATTGGCTTGTCCGCCTTTCATGATATGATGGTGGAAGGTGATTGAACACTAGAGTGCCCAGAAATTTGCACTCGCGTGAAGTAACACTGATGGTTGATGACGTCGAGAATGGGCTTACAGATTCAATTTGGAGAAGATGACGGAAGATCGTCGGAGATGGGCTTAAAGATGCCATCCAGATAATGTGATGGAGAGTCGTCGGAGATGGGCTTAAAGATGTCGTCCTGAACAATGATGATTTCATGAGATATTCCTTTGTGGGAATTCCTGTTCCTGTTGTTAGGGAGGACTTTGCTAAGAAATGTTGGTATGTATCTTGGGGAATAGAGTCTAGGAGCTTCATTTGTCTGTTACTCTACTGGGGAGTCATCTCTTGATTGAATAGACGGAAGTGAACTTCTATCTGGGTGAGATCCAGGCTTCACAGTGACTTGCTGAGGATGATAAGGCTGACTGCTATCTGGTCGTATTCCAGGCTTCACAGCGTCTTACTGGGGAAATGAAATTAAACTGTTATCCGGTCAGGATCCAGGCTTTACCGTGTCTTGAATTGTTAATTAACTATTATTCAGTCAGTTTCAGGGCTTCATAGCTTCTTTAACTGGAATATAAATCTTAGTATCGATTTGACTGGACAGAGAAAGGTCTCAAGTTGTCTTCAACTAGGATAGAAATCTTAGTATCAATTTGACTAAACCATAGAAAAGTATTGGATTAACTTTGACTGGCATAGTAATCAGGAGGATCTTAGTAGCGATTCAACTGATCCAGACGAAAGTCTTGGTACATCTTCCACTGACATAGTAATCAAAGAGATCTTAGTGTCGATCTGGTTGATCTAGAGAAAATGTTAGGTTAACTTTGACTGGCATAGTAATTAGGAGAATCTTAGTAGTGATTCAACTGACCCAAACGAAAGTCTTGGAATCTCTTCTACTGGCATAATAATTATAGGGATCTTGGGTTAACTTTGACTGTCATAGTAATCAGGAGAATATTAGTAGTGATTCAAATGACCCAGACGAAAATCTTGGAATCTCTTCTATCGACATAGTAAGCAGAGAGATCTAGGATTAACTTTGACTGGCATAGTAATCAGGAGAATCTTAGTAGAGATTCAAATGACCCAGAAGAAAGTCTTGGAGTCTCTTCAACCGGCATAGTAAGTAGAGAGATCTTGGGTTAACTTTGACTGTCATAGTAATCAGGAGAATCTTAGTAGCTATTCAATGGACCCAGACGAAAGTCTTGAAATCTCTTCCACCAGCATAGTGAACAGAGAGATCTTGGTGCCTATCTGGCTGACCCAAAGGAAATCTTGTGAGGACATCTCTCTGAGGAAAAATCCTGGAATAGCCCTTTGTTAGACGTAGCTTGTTGATTTGATCTTTTCCATGAAAGGTAAAGAGTTAGTCGTATGCAATGTCATGATTTATGAAATGCATTTCTATGTTGTTCTCAAAATAAATGAGATTGAACTATGTGCAATATGTATGTGCATGCCATGACGTATGAATATGGGATGTTATTGCGGTATTTCATAGTCGGGGAAAATAAATCCCTGACTACTGCTGGAGAGTATTAGGAAGTTGAACCCTTCATTTATGCTGGGGATGGTGAATGGGGATGACTATGTTATGGATTTACTCCTTTATGTTTGCGAATATTCTGCCGGGGAGAGACTCTGCTTGAGAATAACTCTTCGGGGGAATAGCTTTGTTTATGAGAGAAGATGCTTTGCTGGAATATTTTGCCAATTCAGGGAAATAAATTTCGTCGAAGGATGAACTTCTGTAGCTGGAGAAATAGACTCTGTTGGGGATTGAGCTTTTGTATTCAGAGAAATAAACTCTTCTCGGGAGAAATAAACTCTTCTTTGGGGGATATAGATATCGGCTCTCTGAAGGAACTTTGCTGGGGAAAGTAACTCCTATTTGGGGAAGTAGATGTCAAAACATTTGGTTGCCTCTATTCTGTGGGGAATATAGACGTCATGGGGTCGCATGTAATGGTGACCTTGTTTCAAAACTTTTTCTGCCCCTGTACCTGCTGGAAGGAGTAACTGTCGGAATTACAAATTGTTTTTTAGATTTTGCCTCGTTCCTTAAGTCATGAGCAATTGTACTTCTGTTTCTTATGCAAATATTTTTGAATAGCAATCATATTCAAATGCATATGTCAAGAAAAAATCATTGGACATTTTTTGCAAAACAAAACAAAAAAAAAGAATAGTTTTTCTGTAGAAATGACTTGTATTGATTTTGAAGTTGGCCTATAACAGGCGTTTTTATACAAGGAGGATGACACTCTAGTAAGAGAACACCGCCGTAAAAATGAAAGCTATACAATATTGTGTACAACGAGAAGCAAACAAATATGTGTAATAATCCCATAGAGTTTCAATTCTGCTATTGCCACTATGTCTTCGAGCGTCTCTTCACTTTGCTACTTGTCCGAAGCTGGCTAGATTTATCGGTGTCGTTTTGAGCTTGATAGCTGATGCTGAAGTCTGGTCGCAAGGTGATCCAATGGGACATAGTGATACGCTTCAAATCCCTAACTTTTTCCTGGACCTCCCTTTCGCGTTTTCAGTCCACCGGGATACCCTTTTTTTCCCAAGCCGCCTTTTCAAGTTTTCGACTTGCCAGGTGTATAGATATTTTTGTTTTCAGCCCTAATTTTTTCTCGAACCCTTTTGGTTCGTCGGGAAGCCCTTATTTTTGCCTAGGCCAGTCAACCTAGCGAGTCTTATATCATGCGTAGTATCTTTTCACTATGTCTGCATTAACAGGGTGAGGAAGGTCGTCGTCATCCATGGTGGTCAAGATCATGGCTCCTTATGAAAATATGATTTTGATCACGAATGGCCCATCATATATGGGAGTCCATTTTCCCCTGGGATGACCTTGTGACAGTATGATGCGCTTGATCACTAGATCCCTGACTTGATATACTTGGCGTTTGACCTTTTTGTTGAAAGCCTTGATCGTCCGCTTTTGATACATTTAACCATGATAGATAGTAGCAAGTCTTTTCTCATAAATCAGATTCAGTTGATCAAGTCGAGTCTGGATCCAATTGCCCTCATTCAAACCCGTCTCCTTCATAATTCTCAGAGAAGGGACCTGGACTTCAATAGGCAGGACAACCTCCATACCATATACCAGAGACTAGGGTGTTTCCCCTGTCGATGTTCGTGCTGAGGTGTGATAACCATGAATAGAAAATGGTAACATCTCATGCGAGTCTTTGTATGTCACCGTCATCTTCTGTATGATTTTCTTAATGTTCTTGTTAGCAGCTTCGACAGCACCATTCATCTTCGTCCAGTAAGGGGAAGAATTATGATGTTGTATTTTAAATTGTTTACAGAGTTCGGTGATCATCGTATTATTGAGATTCGTACCATTGTCAGTGATGATTCTCTCTGGCACACCATACCGACAGATCGGGTTATGCTTGATAAACCACGCCACAACGTTCTTGGTAACAGTAACAAAAGAGGAAGCTTCAACCCACTTCATGAAATAATCAATGGTCACCAGGATGAAGCGATGCCCATTAGAAGCGATAGGTCTAATCTCTCCGATCATGTCAGTGCCCCACATTGCAAAGGGCCAGAGAGCTATCAGGACGTAAGAGGGAACCGAAGGTACCTTCACCTTATCAGCATAGATCTAGCATTTGTGAGAAGTTCGGGAATGCTGATAGCAGTCTGCTTCCATAGTGGACCAATAGTATCCTGCCCGTAGGATCTTTTTATCCAGGGTATGTCCACTCGAATGGGTTCCGAAGGTACCTTTGTGTAGATCTGTCATAATCCTCTCTACTTCACTCTTGTCTATGCACCAAATTAAAGTAGAGTCATGGTTGTGCTTGTAGAGGATTCCATTACTGAGGAAGAACTTTGCGGCGAACCTTCTCAGAAACTTCTTATCATTGATAGATGCCCCCTCGGGATACTCTTGAGCCTCGAGATATCTCTTCACTTCATAGAACCAAGGTTTGTATGCTACTTCTTCAGTGTCGATCTCATAGCAGTATGCCAGTTCATCCAACCTTTCAATAGTGGTCCGAGGGGCCTCATTATCCCAACTGACCTTGGACATAGATGACATGGTTGCTAGCGCGTCCTCTAAGTGATTCTCTTCTCCTGGAAAATGTTAAAAGGTTACCTCTTCAAAGTATGGAAGCAATGTCAACACGTGCTCTTTATAGGGGATGAGATTCGGATGCTTCGTATTCCACTCTCCTTTGATCTGACTTATTACCAAGGCTGAATCTCCGAAAATGCTCAAGAACTTGATCCTTAGGTCAATAGCAGCTTTGAGACCCATGATGCATGCTTCATACTCTGCCATATTGTTGGTACAGTTGAAACATAATCTGGTGGTAAAAGGAGTATGACAACCTTTAAGAGATATAATTACAGCACCAATGCCTTTAGCGAGTGCATTCGAGGCTCCGTCAAAAACCATAGTCCATCGGGATCCTTCTTCAGGTCCTTCATCCGGTCCAGGTTTTTCATAGTCAGTCACCAGCATAATATTCTTGTCTGGGAACTCAAAATTCATGGAATGGTATTCATCCACGGCCTGATGAGCCAAATGATCAGCCAAAACACTTCCTTTGATTGATTTTTGGGCCGTGTATTGGATATCGTATTCGGTTAAGATCATCTTCCATCTCGCTATTCTTCCCGAGAGAGCGGGCTTCTCGAAGATGTACTTGATCAGATCCATCTTAGATATCAGCAAAGTAGTGTGGGTCAACATATACTGTCTCAGTCGGCGAGAGCCCATGCCAAAGCACAACAAGTTTTCTCGAGCAGTGAGTATCTTGTCTCACAATTGGTAAACTTTTTTCTAAGGTAGTATTTTGCGTGCTCTTTTCGACCAGACTCGTCATGCTGCCCCAACACACACCTCATTGAATTGTCTAAAACTGTTAAGTACATTATCAAAGGTGTTCCTTCAATTAGAGGCATCAGAATTGGTGGTTCTTGAAGGTATTCCTTGATTCTTTCGAAGGAAGTCTGGCATTCATCGTTCCATTTTACCACTTGATCTTTCTTCAGGAGTTTGAACATTGGCTCACAAGTAGCAGTTAAATGGGAAATGAACCTGGCAATGTAATTTAAGTGTCCCAAAAAGCCTTTGACCTCCTTCTTAGTGCAAGGAGCCGACATCTCTTGTATATCCTTTACTTTTGTAGGGTCTACCTAAATGCCCTTGTCACTAACAATGAAACTTAGTAGTTTGCTAGACCTTACCCCGAAAGTGAACTTGTTGGGATTCAACCTCAACTTATATGTATTCAACCAATCAAACAGCTTTCGTAGATTATCAAGGTGCTCTTCTTCATTTTGAGACCTGGCTATCATGTCATCCACGTATACCACTATGGTGAATCATGTCATGAAATAAGGAGATCATGGCTCGCTGATAGGTTTCCCCAGCATTCTTAAATCCAAACGGCATCACTTTGTAGCAGAAAGTTCCCCCTTGAGTGACGAAGGTTGTCCTCTCCATATATTCGGTTGCCATCTTGATCTGATTGTAACCAGAGAAACCATCCATGAAGGAAAAGATCTTGTGATGCACAGTGTTGTCAACCAGGACGTAAGTGTGGGGGAGCGGAAAGTCACTTTTGGGGCTTTCCCTGTTCAGATATCTGTAGTCCACACACATCCGTACCTTACCGTATTTTTTAGGCACCGGCACCACGTTGGCAACCCATTGGGGATAAGAGGTGACAGCTAAGAACCCAGCGTTGAACTGCTTCATAACCTCTGCTTTGATCTTCTCTGACATTTCAGGGCGCATGCGACGGACCTTCTGCTTTACCATAGGGCAATATTCTTTAGTTGGCAGTCGGTGAACCACAATATCCGTATCCAGTCCTGGAATGTCCTCATATGACCATGCAAAGATCTCGACATAGTCATGCAACATTTGTATCAACCACTGTTTGACATTAAGCTCCAGACTTGCTCCGATCTTGACTTATTTTCTGTCTACCTCTGTGCCCAAGTTTATTGTCTCAACAGGCTCTTCATGAGGCTGTATAGCCCTCTCTTCCTGCTGTAACGTCTAGCAAGTTATCTAGGTACCTCACAATATTCCTCACCTTCATCCTCGGATTGGTTGATCAGAATTTCGAAGTTATAACTGGCAATAGCAGAACTGTTATCAATTGGATCCATAGTAGATATGGATCTACAGTTTGATATGTGAGTGTGTGTAAGAGCATAGTTGTATAGGAAAAGTAAAAAGCGGGAAAGAAAGACAGAGAGCGCAAAATTTGTATGCATAAACGTCCAATGCTTTATTAATTCCATATGAAAGTGAAACATGATAACCCTCACAAATAAACCAATATGCCCCGGGTAAGACACATGGCCATAAAGTTGTATTGTTTATTGCATATCCAAAAAACAAGAAAGACAATTACTTCTGAACAAAAGTAATAGCTACAAAATCCTTTTCCGTCCAGTTACTAGGTCCACCGTTGGTAGTAGGGAAAATCCAGTTATCCATGTCATTGTCATCGTCTCCGTCTTCTATAGTGTTGACCCCGTGATTACTGATGTGTAGGGGAGGTCTTCCAGCACGAGCACGTCGAACAGCCCTTTGAGCCCCTGAAGAAAAACCCAAACCAAATTTATCAGACTTGTACGAAATATCAGAGATTTGACCCCAGATGGTAGACCCACCTTCTTCAATAACAACTTTTGCATCCTTGAGAGAGGCCATCTTCAAGGGAGTTCTGGTGATCTTCGGCATGTTGGTAACAGTTTCAATTGCAGCCAGATTCTGAGGTACCTCTTCGAAATTCTGGCACGGAGTCTCGATGAAGTCACCATCCATTTCCACATGTCTGAAGGAATTCAGGTGACTGACCATGTATTCTTCTTTGTCGCGTACAATGACAATTATCCCTAAGAGTGGGTATTTCATCATCTGATGCAGAGTGGATGTAACAGCTCCAGCCCCATGTATCCAAGGGCAGCCCAACAAACAAGAATAAGATGGCCTGATATCCATCATGTAGAAGGTAGAGCCGAAAGTCTGAGAACCAACATTGATGGGGATGTCCACCTCCCCGTGCACAATTCTTTTTGATCTGTCAAAAGCCCTCACTACAATATTGTTAGGCTTCAAAGTCAAGCCTTCACAGTTTAGTCTGTCCAGAGCATTCTTAGGCAACATATTTAATGATGAACCAGAGTCTACAAGGACATGGGCCAAAGTAGTGCCTTTGCATTTGACATAGACATGCAACGCATCATTGTGCTTCCTCCCTCTAGGGGTCAAATCAACATCAGAAAAGCTCAAACCATTATCGACCGTCAAACAAGCCACACAATCTTCAAATTGATCAACAGAAGTTTCCTGGGGCACATGGGCAGTTTTCAGAAACATCACCAAAGCCTTCGCATGAGCTTCAGAGCACAACAACAAGGCTAGCATAGAGATCTTCGAAGGGGTCTTCCCAAGCTGTTCGACCACGTGATAATCTCTTTTCTTGATAATTTTTAGAATTTCTTCCATCTCCTTCTTGGAAGCCTCTGGAATAGATACTGACTGCGCCTTCGTATGGACAAGCTCAATCAATATTTCTTTGTCTCGAGTCTCGACCGACTCCGTGATAGGGGTGTCAGTAGGAGTAATCAAAGGAATTGCAGTAGTAGTAAGAGCAGGAACAAAAGTAGGAATAATCACAGGACCAGTAACAGTTTTCAGAGGAGAAATCTCGGGGGAGAACACTTTTCCAATTCTTGTTATTTTTCTGGTTCCAACAATTTTGACAATGTCGGGATTAGCATTCTCAGAGACATGGTCTTCATCAGCCATCCAATCTTGCTTGACACTGTGGTAGTAGACGTCACCCCCATAATTCCAAGGAACGGTTTTATCTTAGGAGTATGGGATTGGCCCTGGCGCAGTGATTATCAGCGGAGTAATCTTCAGAATAGATGTAATCTTGACGACTCTTTTGGTGGAGACTCTGGGAGGATTAGTGGAAATGGTTATTATTGAAATATCCTTGCACATAATGGTTGGAACAGGAGTCTTCTCAAAAAAAATCTCTCCAACATCCATCAGGAGCTGAACACCTACCTTCAACAAATGACAACCAGTCGGTAGAGATAAACAGAAGTGGCAAACTTCTCCACAACCTGAAATAAACCAGCCTTCAACAAGTTCCACTTAATGGTCATAAGCTGAGTAACACGTTCTTTAACACTAGTAACAAACATATCATCTTCGATAGCGTTAACACCACGACCGTGCTTATGCATATGGGCAGTGACAACATTTGGCATCTAAGCGGCGTCAAACTCAATTTCCTTTGCCTCTAGAAGATCTTGTACTTTGTTTTTCAAAGCCCAACTGTCGTTTGTATCATGACCTGGACTTTCCGAATGATAAGAAAAACGGACATTTGGATTATAGCGGGGAGAGGTAGTGTTGGGATTCTTCGCCGCTTCCCGCAAGGTTACCAGATTGGATCTTAACAAATGGGGAAAAACTTGGGCCAAAGTCATATTGATCCGGGTGAATTGTCTTACTGGCCTTTTGGTTCTTGGCTGATTATTCCTCTGTTGAGTTGGTGCAGGTTTAGGGATCATGACAACCCCTACTGTTAGACAGTGTTCAGTTCTGTCAGGACTCCGTTGATTGTGCACAACACTAACCTCTTTCTTCCCAGCAAATGGTTTTCTCACGGAACTGGAGGATACGTCCTTTTGGATCTTCCCGTTCTTAATTCCAACTTCCACTCTCTCCCCTGTCAAGATTAATTCAGTGAAGCCGTCCGAGGAACATCCAATTAGATGTTTAAAGAACGGACCGGACAGGGTACCCAGAAACATGTCCACTAGCTCCCTATCAGACAGGGGAGGCTGGACTCTTCCTGCTAAGTCCGTCCACTTCTCAGCGTAGTATTTGAAACCCTCACTCAAACCCATAGCCAAACTCTGGAGTTGAGTACGGGTGGGAGCAAGGTCTACATTATACTGATACTGCTTATAAAAAGTAGCAGCAGGTCTTCCAAATTATGGATGTTGGACCTCTCTAGTTGATATAACCAATCTAGCTGAGTTCCGGATAGACTATCCTGAAAGAAATGGACCCACAAGTCTCTGTCAGCAGTGTGAGGCTGTATTTTCCTCACATAAGATCAGAGGTGTATCTTGGGACACGAAACCCCATCGTACTTAACAAACACTGGTTCCTTGAACTTTGGCGGAATAAAAATCCTAGACACCAAACCCAGCTCTTCAAAGTCCAACCCGAACACTTTCTAAATCTCCATTGCATTCAGACGCTCTTCCAGCTGTTTATACTTTTCGTCAGCCGGAGGATACTGTTCTTCAATATAATCAGTATCATTATCAGATTCCTTCGGACTAGGGTCTTCCTCTATTGTCTCACCCTCTTGGTTCTCTCCTTCCTTGGATGAGGATGTAAGATTAACCATTTGCTTTAACGGTCCCTTGAATCTCCTTCCCAGATTTACCACACCAGCTGTCCTCCTTGGCTTCTTAGCCTTGTATTTAACAATTAGGGCTTTCAGTTCCTCCTTCCCTTTGGCTAGAGCCATGATCATCTGTTGGAATTGTGCATTCTGAGTCTGTAAGTCTTTCACAGTTTGTTCGAGAGCCATTTCTTTACGGCTGAAATAAACAGCGAAGAAGATGAGAAACCTGCTATGAAACCTGTTTATGCAATGACATGTATGGTATGTGTATGCAATGATTTCAAGGACCTTATTGGATTTAAGTTCTTTTAAACAAAACAAAAAGAAAAAACTTTTATTAGCAAGTTTTTAAAGCAACAAAAGATTACACAAGGATAAACATTGAAAGGAAATTCCTAGTTCTCCCATGGGCGCTTCCTCTTGGTGTTGAGGTAGGTGTTGAGATTCCTCTCTTCATGAAGTTGTTTTGTTAATTCCATCACCTTTTTATCACTTGCATAGAATTGAGCCTCAAAACTATCTCGTTCTTCCTTGAGCTGGATCCAAGACTTTTGCAACTCTTCGAAGTTGGTTGGCATATCAGGATGGAGAATAATACGGGAATCGCCCCCTTAAACAATAGGTTCTAAGATCACCGGTAAGATGTAATCGCATGGCATCATAAGACTTTGGGCTCGAGCTCTCACCCATTTGAGTTAAGGTTCCAAAGGTATGGAGTTCTTACGCCCCAAAGTCCTACTATCAGTCTTCTTAACAATTCCCCAAGAGCGGATGAACCTCTAACGATAATTATGCAAATCGTATGAGTAGTTGAACACAATACCCTGGAAGAGCATATCCAGTGGACCATCTCTCCGTGCATAGCCAAATCGACGTAGTGCTAAAGAAGGATTGAAGGTGATGCCTCCTCTAATGTCTAGGAGTGGCACATTAGAAAATTCTCCGTAGCGATCAATAAAAGAAATGTCCTCTTGAGAGCGAGTACACCAATGGATATCAGAGTGAGAGGCAGACATTAGTCTTTGACTCCACCTTAAGCCTAAATCATTTTTCATTATTGACCGAGGAAGGTGCGAAATAAACCACCTATATAGCATAGGGGTGCAACACATGAGAGTTCCTCGCTTCTTTAGAGTACGAGTATGGAGATAATGTAGGATATCCCCGAGCTATGTAGGAACCAGATTGTTAGAAAGAAAGATGTTGATGGCATTAACATCTATAATTTAATCTGAATTAGGAAACAAGACTAACCCATAGATCAAGAGGGCTAATGCATCTTCTAAGGAATGATAGCTCATAGAATCCAGAAAAATATGAGCTTTCTTTATCAAGAAATTTGCAAGGAGACCCTTAACTCCACTTATTTTTTCCCAATTGGCCTCAATGTCAGATGGTTTTAAATGCAAAGCTACAACAATAATTTCAGAAGCTGGGTCTTGTTCTAAACCAGTGAAAGGTACTCTCTCCAATATAGGTAAACCAAGTAACTTAGAGAATTCTTCCAGCGTAGGCACCAGTTAATAATTGGGGAACATGAAGCAATTGTGCTTAGGGTCGAAGAATTGGAATAATACACTCATCAAACCTTCGTCAAACCTAATGGTAACCAAACTGAGCAAGTGACCATGTCTTTTGTGGAATGATGAGTCCTCGGGGACTTTCAAGACTAATTCCTTGAGCTTAGGAGGAACTTCTGTTAAGTGAATCCGAATGGTTTTTCTGCGACTTGAATTCATATCCTACAAAAAAACCAAGAAGTAAATTCAACAGGTCATTGAAATGATTAGTATTTATGAATGTCATGATGTTTATGATGTCATGATTATGCTAAAAATCACAGATAAACACAAGAAATCACACAATAGATCTCAGGTTCAAAGGCTTGCATGAGTTTTTAAGGTATGTACCCTCTTGAATGTTCAGTTGGCTCAACCTGTCCTATTAATAGTAACCGGGTTCTAAGGAGCCTCAATATCACTGACCTTCCCTTCAGAAATTGTTTCGGCTCCGCATCGAAGTATTGCGGCAAAAAAATCCTGAAAGTCCAGCCTCAATGAGTGTAGTATCGAGTATCAACCAATCTTCGGTCGGAACCAAAGCCGATTATGTTACTACTTCCTAATGGCTAGGATGAGTCAATTAAAGGTTCTAAAGGGCAGTTAGCTCTTAATGTTATCCTTAACTTAATCAAGGAACATTAATACAATCCAAAGCATCGCGCTAACGTATCCACCACTTTGTCTGTATCGGTATACACTATACAATCTCCATGGTTTATTTATACTTACCTAATATGGTGCCCCAGATCCGGGTGTAGGATCTTTACAAGAATACCCTAACAAGCCCTCAAAGATAAAGCATTCAAAGAAAATAAAGAAAGCAAATTTAAAATGATCTAGACCCTAAGGTAAACCCCAGTTTATATGTTAGTTCCCAACAGAGTCGCCAGTTTTGTGATACGATGGCATAACCGACTGTTAATACTAGTTTGCGTTTTTTGTTCGCAAATGTCGCAGTAAGCAAGAGTCGCCATTGACTTTTCTTTTATCCAATAAGGATAGGGTGAAAAGAATAGAAAAATACCTTTTATCGATATTTCTGAGTAAGGGGTAGATTATGGAAAGGGAAGATGTTAGCACCCTTTTCATCCATGGTTTTCCATGAGCTCTTAGGTACTTTCTCATTTTCTAAAATTGCTTATGTTTGTGTGTTTAAAAAGCTTTGAAAATGCCTTAGTGCAGAGATTCACTTTATTGTAATTCTTGTATCAGTCCTCAAGAGTGTGATAAAGCAGTTTTTTGAAAACTTTGTTTGAAAAGTGTTTGAAAGTGTGGTGTGAAAATTGATTTGAGCAAGTACCTAACAGTTATCTACCTACTCGAAAAAAGATTGTTCTTCTCCTCCTTTCCTTTAGATTGTGTTATCCTACTATTAGTGAGTAGGTAACCCTAGTCGTTGGATGTATGAGGGACTATCAAAAAGGACGTTTATGGTCATTGAAGGCAACATGTAAGGATACCTTAGCATTATGAAGGGACTATCATCATAAGATCATTTCTCGCAGGCAACTCGAGGGACATTTTAGGGACTATGATCTTTATGATGACTTTAAGCTGAGGGTCATTGCTAAGAGTATCCCTACGCTCGAGGGACATGAACATTGTTTCCAAAGGCAACAAAGTGAGGTAATACCCTAGGGGTGCAAGTGTGCAAAAGTGTACTTTTTCAGATATATCTTATCTTGCGCAATTAGGATTATCTAGGTTCTATTAATCATTATCTTTCATGAAACCCTATTAAACACTCATCTAAGTAGTTTATCAGGCAGGAAAATAAATCGCGGAAAGATAAAGTTCCTAACTATTATAAGGCTTTGGTGCAATTACATAATTAATGACTGAAAAGTAATAATGCGGAATTGGAAAGCCCTAATTAAGCTATTACAAACCGGGCACAGTTACATCAATAAAAAATAATCGTACGGAAAAAAAATGATTAAGCGTGAGAATTAAAATTGAAAAAAGGTTCAAAACCCTAAAAAACATTTAAAATATTTTTTTGAATTTTTTATAAAAAATGATTTGAAATTGACATAATCTTCTAATTAATTTTAATTAATGAAAATAAATTAAAATTGATTAAAATAACTAATTTGAAAAAATTAATTTAATAAAAAAACTAAGTCCTATTTTTGTGATGATTTTCTGATTTTATATAAAAAAAATTAATTTAAAACGAAATTAAACTAATTAAACAAAATAAAAATAGTAAAATTAAAAAGAGTGAAGGAATGGGCCTGAGGGGTGTAAACCCAAATTGGATGGTGTGTTGCTGAATTTTTCCAAAGCGCAAGATCCTATGGCCTATAACCAGCGCTGGATCCAGTGTTGTTGGGAACCTGGAGGTCCATCATGGGGAGCTTCATTGGAAGCGTTAGATATGGGTGTTGATTGATCCAAGGGTGATGAACTTGAGGCGTATGATGAGTGCGTTGGGAATGATAGCATTGGATCTGCAAATAGATGTTTAGAAAAATAATATATATGAGGCAGGGATCGAACCCCTGACCTCCTAAATGCGCGCGCTTTAAAACCATCTAGCCTTGCCACTGAGCCAACTCTTCATTTGTTATTTAAAACACACATAATATATTATATAGAATAAAGGCTAGTGATTCTAATAAAAACGCGCGGCAAGTTCAAACTAGCCAACCAGATCACGCCACACAATAGTCTTCCTTGATGGACTGTCATTTTAGACAAGGAACCTTTACCTTCGGACATGGCTGTAACTATATGACCTGCATATTTCAAAAATCAAAACCAAGCAACATAAATTTAAACTAAATACATAGATCAACTAGGTTTGATCTCTTGAGTACAATGGTACTCTTTTTTTGGCTTAATTTCACCTATAATGAAGCTTGAAACCCTAGCAATGGCAGGTTATCAAATATGCCTCAAAACTCATAATTAATTATACAAACAGATTCTAAATAATGATACAAACATGAATGTATGTTTAGAAATCATTTATGATGCGTAAAATCTCAAAACCAAATTCAAGAATGAAGAACAAACCGTGGGGTCATGGAGGACGATTCTGGACGTCTTGATGCGTGCAAGTGATCCAGCTAGCTTCCAAATATGTCCAGGAACGAATTTCTAACCTTCAAAGTCCTTGAATCTGTCTCTAAATCAAAATTCAATCACTACTTTTTTGTCCAAAATTTTGAGTTTCTTCTCTCAATTCTACACGGCAAATCCTTGTCTTTTTGATCTGGGAATGTTATGAATATATAGTAGAGTGAATTAGGTCAACAAAACTGAACACAATCTTTGAAAATTTGTTAGTAAAAGATTTGATTTGCATCTTGTATTTTTTTATTTCTAAATTTGGCCAAATTATGCTATATTCATCCCAATCATCCCTTGCATGATTTCCTTAATTTTCCAGCTGATTATAGACTCATCATGTGGTTATAAAATCAAATCTTGGATTTTATTTTATTATTCCACTATTTTATTTGATTTATTTTGATTTTAATGAATAAAAAATCAAAACAAATAATAAAAATAATGAAATAATATATGGATAAGCTCAGGGGTCGTGGGCCATCTTAGAAACAAGTTTCAATCAAGAAAACATGGGTCCATTTGGAGAAAAAAAATCAATGTTGACTTCATGCCCATTTCCAAAAATTGGTTAACTTTAGCAATGCATATCTCTCTAATTTTTTACCCTAAGAGGGTGTTCTTAGACTTTTTAGAAAGCTTAAGATGTCCTATAAACAACCCTTTTAGTCTCATCTCAATTGGATCTTCCATGTTCATGTAAGGAGCTTTGACCCAAAAGGTGTTTTTGTTGACTTTTTGAAAGAACCTATAATGTATGAACTTGTATCTTTTGATTGAGGCATTTCTTGACCTTGGAGGCTGAAGACAAGTTGTAGGGAATTGGACTCTCTTCAAAATGTGCCTTGGTTGTAAAATTTCTGATAAAGTATGAGAAAGTTATGCCTGGTCAAAGTTTGGTTGACTTTTCCTATAGAAACCCTAATTTGCCATTTTTGACTTTTGATGAGTTAGGAGAATTTCTTGAGGAATCATGATCAACCCTTGATCAAATGATGGATAATACTTAAAAATGTTGATGTTGATCAAAAGTCTTGAAGTTTGACTATATATAGGCCACATTTGACTTTTGACCTAATATAGTTGATTTTCAAGCATTTGAGCAGTTGACTGAGCAAACTTGTTGTGCACTGCATGAAACTTAGAATGGATGATCTTGAGGACATATTAGGACAATGGATGCCATTTGAGACCCTTGGAACTCAACCAACTTTCTTGAAATTGAAACCCTATTTTGAGGCTTTTTGTCTTAAGAGGAGGATTTGCATGGTCACTCCTTAGTCAACTTGAGCAATTAAGGACCTCTAGGAGTATGTCTTGTGTGAAAATGGGAGGGAAAATTTTGGGGTACAACACAAGGCGTTAAAGAAGTATGCTAAAGAAATTCAAAATGAGAAGTCTCTAACAATCGCCTCCATAAGAAGTGATTATGGAAGAGAATTTCAAAATGCTTCATTTGAAGAATTTTGTGGAGAACATGGAATATCTCACAATTTCTCGGCACCAAGGACTCCTCAACAAAACAGAGTGGTGGAAATAAATAATAGGTCTCTTGTAAAACTTGCAAGAACGGTGCTTAGCGATTCAAACCTTCCAAAATATTTTTGGGCTGACGCGGTGAGCATGGCATGTTTTGTTAGCAATAGAGTTAACATAAGACCTATCTTGAAGAAAACTCCATATGAACTCTTCAAAGGTTGGAAACCAAACATTGCTTTATTTCACATTTTTGATTCCAAATGCTTCGTCTTAAACAACGACAAAGATAACATTGGTAAGTTTGATGAAAAATCTGATGAAGGTATTTTTATTAGCTACTCTCTTTCTTGTAAGGCATATAGAATTTATATCAAAAGAACTTTCACAATTGAAGAATCAATGCATGTATCTTTTGATGAAACTAACCCCTCCAAGGAGGATAATATTGTCTGTAACGATGATGATGATGAAATAATAGAAGTCCCTCAAGAAAATACTTCAAAAGATCAAACAACTCAACAAGGAGAATCATCCCAACTAGAATCAAATTTCAATGATCTACCAAAAGAATGGAGAACCCATAGAGATCATCCTATCGATAAAGCCATCAGTGATATAAGTCAAGGTGTAACAACAAGACTAAATCTCAAAGATGCTTGTCTAAACATGGAATTTTTCTCTCAAATTGAACCTTCAAAAGTTGATGAAGCCTTAGGAGATGACCAATGGATTATTGCTATGCAAGAAGAGTTAAATCAATTTGAAAGGAATCAAGTTTGGGAACTTGTCCCTAGGCCAAGCAACAAACACATTATTGGAACAAGATGGGTGTTTAAAAACAAACTTGACCAAAATGGAATAATTGTTCGGAACAAAGAATGTTTGGTAGCACAAGGCTACAATCAAGAAGAAGGAATAGATTTTGAAGAAACTTTCGCTCCCGTTGCAAGGTTAGAAGCTATTCGTCTCTTACTTGCCTATGCTTGCTCATTAAATTTTCAGCTTTTCCAAATGGATGTCAAAAGTGAATTCCTGAATGGATATATCAATGAACAAGTCTATGTTAAGCAAACTCCGGGGTTCGAATATTTCAAGAATCCATCTCATGTATTTAAATTGAGAAAATCTATTTATGGTTTGAAACAAGCACCAAGGGCATGCTATGATCGGATAAGAAACTTCTTATGCGAAAAAGGTTTTGAAAAGGGTAAAATTGACAAGACTTTATTTATCAAGAAAATAAAAGATGACACTTTGCTAGTTCAAGTCTATGTTGATGATATCATTTTCAGCTCTTCAAACAAAGAAATGTGTGAATAATTTTCAGCAATGATGCGAGGAGAATTTGAGATGTCCATGATGGGTAAAATTAATTATTTTCTTGGACTTTAATCAAGCAATTAAAAGATGGCATCTTTATCAACCAATCCAAGTATTGCAAGGAACTCTTGAAAATATTTGACATGGATAACTGTAAGGAAATGTCTACACCAATGGGTTCCGGGACATATGTTTATCAAGATGAATCAGGTGTTTCCATCGACATTACAAAGTATCGAGGTATGATTGGCTCCTTATTATATCTGACGGCAAGCCATCCTGACATAATGTTTAATGTTTGTCTATGTGCTCGCTTTCAAGAAAATCCAAAGGAATCTCATCTCATGGCGGTGAAACGGATCATGAAGTATCGCAAAGGAACAACAAATGTTGGATTATGATATCCTAAAGTTAGTGTTTGTAACTTAGTTGGTTATTCTGACGCGGATTATGCAGGTTGTAAAACTGATAGAAAAAGCACAAGTGGTACTTGTCACATCCTTGGAAATGCATTAGTATCACGGGCCTGCAACAAACAAGCATGTGTTGGTGTTAGCACGACCGAAGCAGAATATATTGCAGCAGGTAGTAGTTGTGCACAAATTTTGTGGCTCAAACAACAACTTCGTGACTACGAAATAGATCTAGGATGCATTCCTCTACGGTGCGACAATACAAGTGCAATAAACATTACAAAGAATCCGGTCATGCATTTAAGAACCAAACACATAGATATACGACATCATTTCCTTCGTGACCATGTACTTCAAGGAGATGTCGAGGTAACATTTGTAGATACTCATAATCAACTTGCCGACATCTTCACTAAACCTTTGGCAAGAGAACCGTTTTACAAGATTCGAAGAGAGCTTGGCATTCTTGATGAACACGACATATAAGGTGCTTTCTATCCTTGTTATGATTTTATATATTTGTCTTAACCTCTTTATATGTGAATATACATGTTAAGTAGTTTTTAAGTTTAAGAAAAATATGTTTTTGGTCACTTTTGGTTGATGCAAATCGATTGCCCAATAGTGTAAATCGATTTCTCACTGAATGTTTTTATTTTTGACCTTTCTGTTTCAGTGCAAATCGATTGCACCATAAGTGAAAATAGATTGCACTCTGTGCGTTTCAGTTTTATTTTGCTTCTATTTTATGTGCAAATCGATAGCATTTGTATGCAAATCGATTACACCCACTGTAACATGCTTTTATGACAGAAATATTTGTTGGTCAGGATTCCTCTCTCTCTCATATTCCCAAGCTCATCTCTATTATTGAAAAGTCAATTAAACTTCATTACATACAATACAACCCACTCATTTCTATTTACTCATAAATCATATCCAAACATCAGCTCATCAAACATCTTCCTCTCAAAACCTTAAACCTTCCAAACCCTAAAAACACCTTATCCATGGCTTCAAGGAAAAAACAAAAGGTGTCACCTTCAGAGAAAGGGAAGAAAAAGGTTGGTTCATCCTCTGAGAATCCATTAATCTCATCTCTCACCGAAGAACAAGAAGCAAGATTTACAAAGGATTTTCAAAGAAAGATAGTGTCCAATCCTAAATATGGTATGCTATGATCTTTTCCCCGGGAATGTTTCTCTTTTCAAAATGATTTAACTGCTTATGGACTATAACCATTAATTTCATCATTTGGTCCATATTATTTGGATCTGGTAAGATTATTTTTCAGCAATTTAACTCCTCACAAAGGCAATATGGTGACATATGTGTTGGGTACACGAATCTCTCTAACCCTTGAGATTGTTTGTGAGATTCTACATATTTCCTACACTGGAAGCTCTTTGTACAACCCTGAAAACGAGGCATGGGATGACTACATGAAAAAGGAATTTTATTGCAGCATTGGGAGATTAAGCGAAGCTGAATTTCGTGCCAAAAGGATTCGTGGTCTAGGAGGAGTGATTCCCTCTAGAGACTCATGGAGTGCAGGTAACTTTTATATAGACAATCTATTACTTCATTATTTCATGGTCTATATTATGTTTCCACGGGCTGGAAACCACTGCGCCGTGACTGACCTGGAAATGCAGTTGATCTATGTAAGGAAGAAAGGTATAAGTGTTAATTGGGCAAGGATCATAATGGTTCATATGCTGAGGGTTGATGCAAAATCAAAATTTCTACCATATGCTTACTTTGTTACATTAATTATGGAAGAATTTGGAGTTGACTTTTCTGGGTTTGAGAAAGTTAATATGGATCCAAATCTGCATAAGATTTCAATCAAAAATGTTAACTCAAGAATGGGTGTTCATTATAATCCAGAAACAAAAACTATAACTTACATTGGTGAAGATGTGGCCGGTGATGAAGGAAACGATCAAGAAGTTGAAGGTGGTGAAGTTGTACCTCCTCCACCTAATGCTCCCTCTGGTCCAAGCAATCAAGATCTTATGGATTTCATGTCTCAACAATTTTCTTCCATGAATACCAACATCAACAACCAATGGAATTCTATCAACGTTTCTACAACAACCCAGATTAATGACTTCCGCATAGATGTGAATCAACAATTTTCTTACCTTTACTCTCATCTTCACATTCCACCATATGACCCAAATAATCCAGCTGCACCTCCACAACATTACACATAACCTCCTCTACAACAACAATTTCCAAATCAAGGATCTTGGTTCTATAACAAATGGGACATGACTCAACCATAAAGTTTTGTCCAACTTTATTATGTCTACTATTTTCTGTTATGTCCTTGTTCAGTTATGCTACGTTTTGTTTGTTGTTTTTTAGATTTCTTTGTAATCGTTATGTTACTATGTCTATGACTATTTGTGATGCATGATTAATTATATTTTTCAATATTGCTTTATTATTGTCCATTTTTATTGCATCTTTCCCTTCTTTTTTATAATGTCAAAGGGGGAGAAGGACGTGGCACTTTATGCTTGTATATTTCCTGTCTTAAATTTCTAAGGTACTCTTCAACCAAGATGAATGAATTCAAAGGATTCCAACCTTCTCATACAAAGGGTGAGTTGTGCATCTTAGGGGGAGAAGCTCTTTCCGGAAATTACAACGCATCAAGCAAGATTGTTTGTCATCATCAAAAAGGGGGAGAATGTAAAATCAATCTTCTCAAATGCACTTATGTTTTGATGTAGACAAACTATGATTGACAAAGAAGGCAAATATTATTGATCAAGCTAAAAGCATCTGTAGATAAAGTCTTTGGTTCAAGCACTTAGCAAAATTTCAAGGTATAATGATAATACTTACTTTGAACTTAATACAAAGATGCTCAATGGTCAAAAGAAATATTTTTTATTGTCCAAATCCTTAGTCAAGTTTTTCTAAGCTAAAAAACAATTTTTACTTAAGTGCAATCGATTTGCATATTGGTGCAATCGATTGCATGCTTCACTATTTTCAAAACATTTGCTATTGTTTCTAAGTGCAATCGATTTGCATGTTTATGCAATCGATTGCACTCAATCAATTTTTGCTACTGACTTCAAATGCGGTCGATTTACACACTTGTGCAATCGATTGCACACTTAAAATATTTGAATTTCTAGCTGTTGAAACCCTGTGCAATCAATTTACACAAAGGGTGCAATCGATTGCATGTTGAACGATTTTGAAAAACAGCAGCTTTACACATGCCTGTTCATAACACCAATTCATGGAAACCTTTCACTCAATCTTGGCCATTGTTCATGATTCGTTTACAAAACTTTATGATGTTTCAAAAGGGTGCTATGAACATATAAATACTCATTTTCAAAATCATTTTAAGCACCTCTTCCAATCATATTTTATGAATTTTCAAAAATAAAACTCAAGCTGTTATGCATTTTCATACACAAGTTTTCTGCACACTTTCACATATTGTTAACCAGAAAACTTTGAGAATTATATATCTTGAATCACTATATACTATTATCATTGGAACAGAATATCGATTCATTGATTAAATCACTCTAAGTGATCATTTCTACTCAAACTCACTCAAATCAAATATTGGTATATACTTGCTTATTTTTCAGGATTGTTGGAAATAAGATTAAGTGGTTTTATAAATCTTGTTTTTCCAGGATTGTTGGATACTAGTAAAGTCACTTTGAGAGGATTGTTCTCATTGTTGACATAGTGAAAATATAAGAGGATTGTTCTTGGTTTTGGGTAGTTCTTGTTTAAGTTTGCCACAATAAGGAAATATCTTTCATGTTGAAAGGGGACTGGAGTACTCTCGAACTGTGAGGGGATCCAGGATATATCGCTTGTGTCTCTTCATTTTTCTGAACTTTACTCTTTCATAAACTCACCATAAACCAGCAAAATAATATCCATCACCACTAAAACCAGAAAATTTTAAAAGTACCTAATTCACCCCCTTCCCCCTCTTAGGCGCACTTCGTACTTACAGGATGGAGGTTGAAGAAGATGACATGTTCATCTTCAACCAATGACATGAGGCCACATTATTTTTTTGAAATGGATACAATATGTTTGCCTTACCATATGCGTGCCTCAGGAGCCATTGGATCTGATTACTTTTGTGAGTCAGACTCCATCCAACGCGCCGCATTTTAAGTTATTTTATTTTAAAAATGTTGGATCCGATGTGATATTTAGTAATGACCATGATATACACACCGTGCCAGATCCCTTGGATTTGATTAATAATGCATTTCGACTCTCAATCCATTGGTCCACATCTTTTTAGTTTTTATTTTCTTTTCTGATTTTTATATTTAATTAATTTAAATTTCAAAAAATCATAGAAAATTCATTTTAAGTCCAAAAAAACTGAAAAAATCATGAAAAATATCTTTGATTTTTCTCTTTCTGATTTTTATTTTTTCATAATTTTATTTTTGTGTTTTGATATTTTTTATAAATTTTCACTTTATTTGAATTGCTTTAAATGTTTAAAAATACTTTTATGCATTTTTAAATTCTGAAAAAATATGGAATGATCCAATGATATTGTGACAAATATTGGTGGCCTAATTTATTTTTTATTTTTGACTTTGGTAGTTTTTTTCTTTTATGGTTTATTTTACTTATTTCTTTTAATTTTAAAAATAGTTTCTGACTTTAATATATTACCAAAAATTTTATAAAAATATTTGAGTTTATTTATGATTTTTCTATGGTCTTACTTAATATCTCTTGATTAGTTTGAACATAGTTGGTGTTTTTATTTCTTATTTCTATTTTAAAACATTTTCAAAACCTTTTTAATGTATATTAAATGCAATATTTGATTTGTGATTATTTTTTGGCTAATCTTGGGTTGAAATTTTGATCATGAACTTTATTAACATCATTGGATCCATGGTGTTAAGTCTAACTCCACAAAAATGGATGAATGATTTTAATAATAGTTTGATTAAATTTTAATTCAAATGTGATTTGTATTCTTTCCCACCCCTCTTCATCTTATCGCTTTCTTATTGCACTAAGTGTTATTGGAGCATGATCTCTATATCATATCTCAAAACAAATGGTGCATAGATTTCTACTGACTGACCTCAAAATAGGTGCGACTTCTATATAAGTCCACTTACGATTGCTTAACATAGCGCTAAATTTTGTCCCGATTCGAATAAATGATCATTCGTGGCCCAAACCTATGTTTGTAAGCCCAAGTATGTTAATTTAATCTCTTTGATCCAATAACCTTGAGATTCATTGTGTGGAGGCTTTGCTTCTACCAATCCTCTAATGGATCTTCATCAATTTTAGTTAACACGGATCACTTAAACATTGTTGAATTACATGTTACTTTTGAGGATTCCAAATGGATGATATACTTGACAAAAAGCAAATGCAACTTGTTGTGTGGAGGCTTTGGTTCTACCAATCCTCTAATGAGTTCCAAATGCAAGTTTCAAGATGGTCACCCAACTAACCACTAATTATTAAATTGTTTTTACTTTATTCTTTTATTTTTTATACTTTATGTACCATTTACTTTAAGCATTACATTTCATGCCATTTTTATTTTGCTCACTTGAGCATTTATATTCTTGTCATTTTTATTTTGCTCACTTGAGCTTTTCTTTTCACTTTTAAGACACCTAATAATCAACAGGAACCCTAAAATTCTTTAATGATGCTTGGACTATTTGGTTACTATTCTTGGCATTATGGAGTATTGAACTTCTTGGACTTAGGAATAGAAACCTTGGCCTATGTTGGAGACTTTATGACCTTAATTGATATTTTGTCTGGAGTTCTTGAGGTTTACCTCAAGACAATGGGTTGTTTTTTAGTTTTATGTGCAGGTTATTGTGATTACACTCTTTGTTTGTAATCTAGAATTCACCTGTATACAGCCGTTACTCTGCCCAAATTTTATGAAGACTTAATACACTTAAAGTTTGGTTCTCTCAAGAGGTCTAGTATCTTTGTTTGCTTGGTTTCAATCCAAAGAATGAGAATTCTATCTTGACTCATAATGTCAAGTATTGGCTTCTTGTTGGTTCGATGATTGTTATCCCTAGCTTTTACCTTATGATTTAGGATAGTCCCTTCTTCTCCTCCCATCTTCTTTAATTTCAAAATTCTTCTCTCTCCTTTTGAAAACTCTTCTTGTTTTTTTAAACTTAAACCACTTCCATAATAAACCAGGACTTAGGTCCATGTATTTTAAAAAAATCATTTTCATAAATAAACCTCAATCAATTTAATATTGCCTTGACATTTTTTGTGAGAAGACTAAAAGTCAACAAATTTCATTTCAAACCATTTTTCCATTTTGGCTTAAAACCTTTCTCAAAAGATTAGACTCTTGTCAATCCTTCTAGTGATGCAAACAACTATAATTCTACAATATATAGTGAAGAGAGATATTTTCCACTTGGGTGTTGAGTGAGGAATTTGATGATTTTAAAATCCAAGCCATATCCTCCACTTTAAGATGATGCAAATTCTCCTTTCTCATAATTATGGGTAGTAAGTATGTTTTCCATACGAACAATCAAGATGATGTCTTATCTCATAAAATTAACCAACACACTTGTGTTTCAAAAATTTTAAAAGAGGAACTACGTGTACCTCGATCACCTATTGCACAAAAGGTGGTATGTAGGAACTAAAGGTTCGCAACCGCGGCGGGTGAAAAAATCATAAAAATACTTCTTTTCTCACCTCCACCATCTATTTTTTATAGAACATTTTATAACCAAAATATATAGATTTTTCAAAGAGGTTCCTGCGGAGTACCATAGATGTTTAGGGTGCTAATACCTTCCCTTTGCATAACCAACCCCCTTACCTTGAATCTTTCCCCCTCTTTTTGGGTCACTCGCTTTTTTCCCATTCTTTGGAAACAATAAAGCGCGGTGCCAATTTTTATTTTTGATCTGTATAAGTTTAGTCAATCCAATGGCTTAGTCTTAAATATTTCTACCACTACAGAAAAAATGGAGAATTCACTGGGGAAAGATTGACCTCTTGCTGGTCTATCCCAAAGTGAGTTGAACCTATCTTTGTTTATATTTGTATATGTGCTATTGTTTGTTATATATTATATGCTGTATATCTTGTTTGTCTGGATTTTCCTGGTTTTCAGGGTCTTGGTGATTACTTATAAGTCCTATACCCGAACATGGGAAAATGTTAAGATAGGACGGGCCGTATAATCATGTTAACTTTGAGGCAGTAATCCCAAAAAAGGAGGCATGAGATCCCCCACTCAGTGGAGGCCCCTTTGACTGTAGTATTATTTACCGAGTAATCGGGAAGACGTACTGCTTTTGACCTACGAGCCTATTGAAGCTGAGGACCGTAGAATACCTAACCCATCTTGGCCTTTTAGGTGTAGTGCGGAAGCTATGACAGAGTAATCTTTAAATAGTTGTCACGCAATACTACGCTCAGACGAGTTTTTCTTGAGAATATTACTAATTACCGAGTTAATCGGGAAGTTGGTAATATCCGATGGAAGGATGAAGACTTTGGGAACCTCTAGAACCTTGTTCGATAGGTGATAACTTTTAGACCATACCTTATGGGTAGTACCTTCGACCTCATGCTTGTGACGTTGAAACTATGAACCCTATGTGTGTAATCTTGTGTGTGATTGTTGCATCATGCATCCATGCACTCATAAGCATCTTTTGAAGAAATTTTTTTCAAGGGACTTGGAAGTTGACCATTTGTGAATATCTCAGGTACCTTTTGACCATGGATTATGGAAAAAGAATTACCTAAAAATACAGTTTCAAAGATACCAAGATAGATGAGTTGATCAGTCTAATTCCCAAGATTGAGTGTTCTGCAGATTTTCGAAAGAAGTATGGATCCATCATTCCTCTCATGAAGCTTAGGATGAAGGATGGTATTCTCTCGACCTTGGTCCAGTTCTATGAACCAATGTATCATTGATTTACTTTCCTGAACTATCAGTTGATGCCTACACTAGAGGAGTATTCTTATCTGTTGGATTTACCTATTACCGATCGTGTTACTTTTACTGGTTTGGAGGGTGAGCCAAAACCACATGAGATTTCTGCTTTGATCCATCTGGGGAGTCTGAGATTGAAGCCCATATGACTACTAAAGGAGGGATTAGAGGATTACCTGCTCAGTTCTTATTGGAGAAAGCTTGTTACTTTGCTAGGATGAAGAGTATCATCGCTTTTGAGGCCATTTTTGCTCTACTTGCTTACGGGTTGTTCTTATTTCCTAATGTGGATAAGTTTGTTGACATCAATGCTATCAGGATCTTCATAATTGGAAACCCAGTTCCTACATTGTTGGTTGATGCTTATTACTCTATTCATCTTCGAAATTCTTATCATGGGGGGATGATTGTCTGTTGCACACCTGTGTTATATCGGTGGTTCATTTCTCATATGCCTCAGTCTGATGCTTTCTGGGATGTCAAGAAG
Source organism: Vicia faba (assembly GCA_948472305.1). Lineage (NCBI taxonomy): Eukaryota > Viridiplantae > Streptophyta > Magnoliopsida > Fabales > Fabaceae > Vicia > Vicia faba. Next base: position 878,982,107 of record OX451739.1, read on the forward strand.
GAACCTTGTTGGGCTCCTAAGATCATGGCACTTACTCACTCGGATATTGATTGGTATCATCGAGCTTACCAGGATGTATAGATTGTCAACAATTGTGGTAGTTTCCCCAATGTACCTCTTCTTGGTACAAAGGGAGGAATTAACTATAACCCTGTTCTTGCACGACGACAGCTTGGTTATCCGATGAGGGATAAACCAAATAGTATTAATTTGAGTAGTTTCTTTATGAAGGAGGGAGAATACCATAAGGGAGCTAGGGAGCAGATTGTGAAGGCCTGACGTCAAATTCATAGGAAGAGTAGGAAAGACTTGGGACCGAGGGGGGCTATTTCTTTGGAGCCTTATCTTCAGTGGGTCCAAATGAGAGCTATTCAGTTGAAGATGTCGTATTCCCGAGAAGCACCTATGCCTGAATTGTTTGTGAAGACCACTCCTCCCTTATTTGATGATGTGGAAGAGCTACAACTTGCTTTAGTCAGGATACAACATGAAAAGGAAGCTTGGAAAAATAAGTGCCAAACTTTAGATATTTCCTATAGAGCAGACTTGAAGGAGAAATACGACTTGATTGAGATTCTTGAGAGTCGGGCTGTAGAGACCATGGAGAGGAAAGGGGATTTATTTTCTCCTAAGCCTCAGTCAGATGCTAGTTTCTCACTTCCTGATCCAAGGGATTGGAAGAAGGTTGCCACCAGATATGCAGAAGAAAACCAGAGGTTGAAGGCTCGGATTGCTAGGCTTACAGGGAAGGGCCAGCGTGTAGAGTGATCTCCATCAGCTTTACTTCTTAGGGTTTTAGACTTTATTATCATCTTGTAATTGGGATTATTGAAACTTGAAATCCATTTTGAAGTTATTATAATAAAAAATTTCAGTATTTCAAACGTGTTATTACTTTAATATTTGCAATGTGTCTATAAATCTTTAAGTCCCTTGAAATGATAATAATAAAAATAAATCATGTGCACTGCATATCATGCATCATATTTCACATACTACTTGCATTTGTTATGCATATCCAAGTCTCTTACCAAGCTTCTTTACTTTGTTCAGCAAGTTGTCTCACCACTATAACACTCGAGCTAATTTCAGAAGGAAGATGGATAAATTAGAACAAGAGAATCATGAGCTGCACAAGGAAGTTTCTTCCTTGAAGGCCGGCATGGCTAATCTTATTGCTCTGATGGAATCTCTGGTGGATGCTCAGAATCAGCCACCGAGTGTTCAGCCTCAACAAACAAGGGTGACTATTGAAGCTCTGACTGTTCATGTTTCTGATACTCTAGTTGTTATTCAGAATCACATGCCTCAAGGTTATCCATGGGGAATGCTAGAAAACTTTGCGCTTGAAGGTTTCAATCTTGGTCTTCAAGATGCTCCAGTTATTCAAACTACTGTTACTCTTGCACCTCCTAGGGTGCATGTTGCTCATGCTGCACCTTCTTTGGTGAATAAGGTTCCATTTGCTAATGATGATATGTGTCGTCCTTTTCCTTCACCAAGTGAAGACTTGGGTCTCTATGATAGAATGGATTATTTTCAAGAACAGTTCGACAATATACAGAGAGAGATGAAGGCCCTCAGGGGAAAGGAATTGTTCGGGAAGAATGTGAATGATTTGTGCTTGGTCCCATGTCAAGATACCTGCGAAGTTTAAAGTCCTGGAATTTGAAAAGTACAAGGGAAACACTTGTCCTCGATCTCATCTTATGATGTATGTAAGAATAATTTCTACCCATACTGATGATTAATGTCTGTTGATTCACTTTTTTCAGGATAGTTTGATTGGTGCTGCGCTGAAGTGGTATATGAGTTTGGAAAATGTCAATATCCATACTTTCAATGACTTGGGAGAAGCATTTATCAGAAAATACAAATATAACATGGACATGGTGCCTGACCGTGATCAACACAGGGCCATGGTCCAGAAGGACAGGGAATCATTCAAAGAATATGCACAGAGATGGCATGAGGTAGCCGCCCAAGTGATTCCTCCCATGGAAGAGAAGGAGATTACTAAGATTTTCTTGAAGACTCTGGGTGATTTCTACTACGAGAGGATGGTAGCGAGTGTGCCGAGTCACTTTACTGAAATGGTGGGCATGGGTATCCGCTTAGAAGAGGCTGTAAGAGAGGGTCGTTTAACAAAAAGTGAAAGTTCTGGTAGTGCGGAGAAGCCATGCTATGGGTTTTCCAAAAAGAAGGAAGGAGATACAAACGCTGTCATACAAGAAATGAGAGTGAATCCTCCTAGAAGAAATTAGCAGCGTCATCAGCAAGTCACCTCAGTTACTCTAGTTGTTGGTGTAGCTCCAACCATCGTTGCTTATCAGAGACCATCCCATCAAGGGAATCAAGGGTATAATCAGAGAAAGGAGAGTTATGACCCTATTCCTATGAGTTATACAAAATTACTCCCGACGTTAATCCAGAATAAGTTGGTTCAGACCCGACCACCTCTCGTTGTACCATCACCATTACCTTGGTATTGCAAGGCAGATCAAACATGTGCTTTTCATCAGAGAGCACCAGGGTACAATGTTGTGAATTGTTATCCTTTGAAGACTAAAGTAGAGAAATTGGTGAAGTCTGGTATCTTACCTTTCAAGGATGTTGGCCCTAATGTGAAAGATAATCCTCTACCAAAGCATGGAGGAGAAAATGTTGTGAACATGGTGGCCGGTTGTCCAGGAGACTTCCGAACTTTTGATGTTAATTTGGGTAGAGAAGATTTGGTGAAAATGCATGCAGACCTCTGTGAATTTAGCTACTATACGTATGACCATGCTGGTTGTGCTATTTGCAACACAGATATACATGGTTGTGACAAGATAAAGGCGGATTTGCAAGAGATGATGGATGAGGGCCTCATCCATATAATCATGCCTAGGGAAGAGTATGAAGAGGAAGTTGACATGGTTTTTGGATGTCCTGGAGAGTTCAAAATTTTTGATGTGGAGTATATGAATAAGGACATTGTGCAATTGCATGCTACTTTCTGCCACATAGCTGGTCAGGTGGAACATCTGTATGGATCTTGCCGAATTTTCTGTCGACACTCCCGAGGATGTTCAATTGTTAGGAATGGTATTCAGTTTTTGTTAGAAAATGGAACTATCAAGGTTACATGCCAAACGTGTGATTACCATGAAGTTGATGTGATTGAGGTTTGTTTGGCTGAAGAAGAGTTAGATGATGATTATGCCTCCGTAGATGAGTTCTTATCCTCATAAGAAGATTTTATTTCTAGAGATGACTCTGTAATGACTGAATGTGTTGATGTGGGAGTAAATGTTATTGTGTCTTGTTTCGATATGCCTACCCATTTTGAAGTTAAATATCATAGCAAGCCAGCTATTACTCCATTGGTGATTAGTTTTCCGGGTCCTGTCCCCTACAAGTCAGACAAGGCTGTACCCTATAAATATAATGCTATAATATTAGAAAATAGTGTGGAAGTTCCCATCCAACCAATGTCTAATGATGTAAATATTACTGAGACTAGCAGAGTGACCCGCAATGGTCGTGTATTTGCACCAGGTATTCATGTGAATGTTAGTACTGGAAAGAAAGTTGTTGAAAATGTTGAGCCCAAGAAGGATTTGGGTAAATCTAGTGGAGCTATGCTAGAAAAATAGGTAGACGATATCTTGAAGATAATCAAGATTAGCGACTACAAAATTGTAGATCAGCTACTGTAGACTCCTTCAAAAATATCTATCTTGGCTTTATTGATGAACTCCTCTGCTGACAGAGAATCTTTGATGAGGGTATTGGACCAAGCTTTTGTGGAAAGTGATATGCATGTAGATCAATTCAGCAGTGTAGTAGGGAACATTACAACATGTAATAACCTGAGTTTCTGCAACAATGAATTACCTGATGAAGGAAGGAATCACAACCTGGCCCTCCACATCTCTATGAACTGCAAAAATGATTCATTATCCAATGTACTGATTTATAATGAATCCACATTGAACGTTATACCGAGGAGAACGCTTATGAAGTTGAAATATCAAGGAACGCCCATGCGACCAAGTAGCATTATTGTGAAAGCATTTGATGGATCAAGGAAATCGGTTATTGGTGAAGTGGACTTGTCAATTCATATAGGCCCACATTTGTTTCAGATTACTTTCCAGGTCATGGATATTGTACCCACTTATAGCTTCTTGCTGGGACAGTCGTGGATACATGAGGCAGGAGCAGTCACTTCGACTTTACACCAGAAGTTGAAGTTCGTACGTGAATAAATAGTGGTAATTATAAATGGAGAACAAACATTATTGATATCTCATTTGTCCTCTTTCAGCATTGTGGAGGAGGATAAAGCGGTTGTTGGAACCCAATTCCAAGCTTTATCCATTGATAACATAAGAGAAAATGAGAACTCTATAGCTTCGTTTAAGGATGCACAGTAGGTTGTGCGTAAAGGTCGTAGTGACGTATGGGGACAGATTGTTGATCCACCTGTAAACAAGCAAAGAGCTGATTTGGGGTTCTCTGTGAAGGATGATAAAGGAAAGAGCATGAAGCTGGAGTTTGTTATAGGAAAGTATCAAAACATCTTTCGTAGCGGGGGTTATCTGTATCCAACTGTTTCCAGGATTAATTCCATCGTGGAAGATGAAGCAGAGCCAAAAATGCTAAATTATGTGGCGCACAGAGTTAGGGTTTAGAATTGGATCACCATTGATGTTCCCTCTTGCATACATGTTTCAAAGTAATTTTTTTTGTTAATCTTTTTGAAAATCATTCACTCTGCCCAATGTGAAAGTATTAATATTGTATGGGCTTATCTGTTGGCTTTGACTTTTAAATCAATAATAAAAGTTGTCTTTGTTTCTCAAATTGTGTCTTTATTTTTTGCTTTTTCTTGGAAAATGGTAATCAGAAAAAAACCTTTCAAAATAAATAATAACTAAAATTCAATCTGCATGATCACTTGTTATATGTGTAAGTTTCTAAAAGCAATCATAAATCATATGTGCAGATTAATTAAAAAAACCCGTTGAATACAATGACCCTGCATCCTCTCCCAACTTTGAACATCCTGTGTATGGGGCCGAAGAAGAATACTATGAAGAGATTCTATAAGAGGTCTCATGGTTGCTTGAGCGTGAGGAGAATGCCATTCAGCCATATAAAGAGCCATTGGAAGTAAACAATTTAGGTTCAGAAGAAGATCTGAAGGAAGTCAAGATTGGAGCATTGCTGCATCCTTATGTAAAGAGCAGGTTGATTGAGATGTTGATAGAGTTTGTGGATATTTTTGCTTGGTCTTACCAAGATATGCCTGGTCTAGACACAGATATTGTAGAGCACCGTTTTCCGCTGAAGCTAGAGTGCCCACCGATCAAACAGAAGTTGCAAAGAACTCACCCATATATGGAAATGAAGATCAAAGAAGAAGTTTTAAAGCAGATTAATGTCGGTTTTCTTGTGACATCAGTGTACCCTCAGTGGATGGCCAATATTGTCCCAGTACCGAAGAAAGACGAAAAAGTTCACATGTGCGTAAATTACATAGATCTAAATAAAGCTAGTCCAAAAGATGATTTTCCATTGCCACATATTGATATGTTAATGGATAGCACAATAAAATTCAAAGTTTTCTCGTTCATGGATGGATTATCCGGATATAATCAAATAAGGATGGCTCTTGAGGACATGGAAAAAATAACCTTTATCACACCCTGGGGAACATTCTGTTACAGAGTGATGCCCTTCGGGTTGAAGAACGCTGGTGCAACATACCAGAGGGCTATGACAACCATATTCCATTATCTGATGCACAAGGAAATTGAGTTATATGTTGATGATATGATTTATAAATCCCATACTGAAGAAGGGAATGTAGAAGATTTGTTGAAGTTGTTTCAGCGTTTGAGGAAGTATCGTCTCCGCTTAAATCCAAATAAATTTACCTTCAAAGTTCGGTCAAGGAAATTGTTGGGTTTCATTGTTAGCCAGAGAGGGATTGAAGTTGACCCTAATAAAGTCAAAGAAATTCTAGAAATTCCAGCGCTGAGAATTGAAAAGCAAGTCAGAGGGTTCCTTGAGCGTTTAAATTATTTTCCAGATTCATTTCCCACATGACTGCAACGTGTGAACCGATCTTTAAGTTGTTAAAGAAAGATCAAGGTCGTGTATGGACAGATGACTGCCAAAGGGAATTTGAAAGTATTAAAGAATATATGCTTGAACCTCCTATCTTGCTCCTTCCTGTCGAAGGAAGACCATTGATTATGTATCTGACAGTGTTAGATAACTCCATGGGATGTATTCTGGGACAACAAGATGAAACAGGGAAGAAGGATTATACCATTTATTATCTTAGTAAAACATTCACTAATTTTGAATCACGGTATTCCATGCTAGAAAAGACATGTTATGCTTTGGCCTGGGCAGAAAAACGTTTGCGGCAGTATATGTTGAATCACACTACTTGGTTGATCTCCAAAATGGATCCAATTAAGTACATTTTTTAAAAGCCTGCTCTTACTGGGATAATTTCCTGTTGGCAGATGTTGTTATTTGAATATGACATCGAATACCACACTCAAAAAGATATTAAAAGCAGCGTGTTGGAAGATTATCTTGCTCACCAACCAGTTGATGATTATCATTCTGTGAAGTATGATTTCCCCGATGAGGATGTGATGTTTCTAAAAGTGAAAGATTATGATGAACCATTTCTTGAAGAAGGTCCTGATCCTGAATCTCGCTGGAGTACAATATTTGATGGAGTTGTGAATGCTTATGGTAAAGGAATTGGTGTTGTGATTGTCACTCCACATGGATCACACATTCCTTTTACTGCAAGGTTGACATTTGATTGTTGTGATACGGTGGGAGAACTGACTTGAGGTTTTGCGTTTGTATTCGCAAATGTTGCGGTTTAGAAAGAGTCTCCAACGAATTTTCTTTTATCCAAAAAGGAAAGGTGAAAAAGCACATGAAAGACCTTTAGAGATGTTTTTGAGTTCGGGGGTAGATTATGAAAAGGGAAGGTATTAGCACCCTTTTCATCCATGGTTTTCCATGGGCTCTTAGTTACTTGCTAGATCACTTGCTTTTGTTTGAATGTGCTTTGTGTGTGGTTTTTTTTAAAAAGTATTTTGAAAATGTAACTTTGTAATGATTCTCATTTCTATAAGAACGCATACAAAGTGTTTATTTTGAAAATAGTTCAAAGAGGTGTTTGTGAGGTGTGTAAAGTGTTTTTGTTGTGAGCAAGCGAGTAACTGAGAGCGAACCTACCTACTCAAAAAGGTCTTAAATATGCTTTTCCTCCTCCTTTAGATGTTGCTATCTTACCTTTGATTTGATAAGAAGCCCCATCGTTGGATGTGAAGGGACGGGCGTTTGGGTTATCGTATGACCATGATAGCAATGTTTGAGATGACTTAGCACTTTTTCTTTAGGGACTAAGATCATTTTGAAAGGCAACTTTGATAGCGTCATCGAGGGACTATGATCTTGTATTTTTCGATTTGTTTGTGCTAAGACATCCCACATGCATAACATGGCCATTTTTGTAAGGCAACAAGTGAGGTTACCCTATGGGTACATGTGTGCAAGTGTGTTTAATTGCATGCATTTGTCTTTGATTTTTGGTGGTCTAATTGTTGAGTTTATCTTGCCATACACGCCTAATTACTATACAGTATATGAAAGCAATAAAAGCACAAAAATGTAGAGTCCTACGCTATTACAACATTTTAGGGGGTGGGGTGTACAAGTTTATGAATGGGGATTGCAAGTAAAATAAGTCCTAAGTTACTATTACAACCATATTGAATATGTACAATATAAGAAAGAAAGTGGACTTGTTTAGAAAATGTTTTGTCTTAAGGAAATAAATTAAAAGGAAAATATATTTATGTTTTTTATGTTAATATATAAAAAGATGAAAAGGAAAATAAATGCAAGGTAGGGACAGCGTGTTACTGCAAACAAAGAAACAAGGATCAGAAGTTCTGAAGACAGGCGCATGACTCAACAGGAAACGTCAGTGGGGTCAGAAGTTCTGGATTCGTATACTCTGAGGTCCTGCAAAAAATGTCAGAGGGAAAGGGAATAGAGGTTATGGATTGATACCTTCTGAAGTCCTGCAAAAAAAAACGTTAGAGGGAAAACACAGAGGTTCTGGGTGGTATTCAGCTAGTGAACCAAAATTTAGAAGTTATGTATTATACTAAACAGTGAGCGAACGTTAGTAGTTCAATGTATTTGACATGTAAGGAGAACTCAGAAGTTCTGTGTTGTGCTAAGATTTTGAGTGAACATCAGAAGTTATATACAATATTTCAACTCTTAATCAGCACATCAACAATTTATTCAGTTCAGCAAATCAGAATGATCATAGCACAATACATCATAGAAGTTCCAATCCTAAGTCTGAGCCTAGCATTATTCTAGAAGTTCTGATCCATAGTTTTTATATTCATATAATGATATGTACAACATTAATACTATGATATTTACATGTTAATGATGTTCAGAATGAAAAGCAAGTAAATTCAGAAAGACTTACCTGGGGCATGCTTGGTGTTTTGAGTGGTTGCCTTTGGATATTCTGAGTCAGCAAGAGACACGAAAGAGTGGTTGCGTCCTTTTTTTCAAAGGGAAGAAGGAAGGTTTTTTTTTGTGTATGAGAAATCTGGATTTTTATGAAGGTTCCACAACTTTCCTTTTCTCTCTTTTGGCCAATCTCCCTCTTCAATAGCCAGCCCCTTGAACGTGTGATGGAGCCAAGTATTTATAGATGAATTTGTTGTGACTTTGAGGGAAAAAAACAAATAGGATTTGAACCTGTTTTGGCATCCTGTTCCTTTGCTTTTTCATCACAGTTTTCGTATGCTAGTTTGGTGTAATCATGGGATGCAGGCGTAGGCTGAGCCAGTTGTTGGTCATAAGTCTGCAGCAAGTTGTATAAGCAAGGTTTTGGGATTTGGTCGAGTTCTGACCAAAGCTTTGAAAATAGCCTTCATGTGCTGAAGCGCTGCCTTGTCTTTGAAGCAATCATGGTGGTTGTCAGTAGGAATTAAGGAAAAGAAAAAGCAAAGTTGTTATCCCAAGACAATAGAGGTACACGTGGTGAAGATCCTTTGGATAAAGATTCGGAAGGTGGTTGTGAGCCTTAAAAGAGCATTAAATGCTGATGAGACTTATCACAACCAGAAATCCTTCAACGTGAAACTCTACACCAAGGCTTAGTTCTGGATCAGAAGTTTTGCTTCAGCATAGCATCCAATCTTCTGATCCTCTTATCTTCTGGCTCCAGCATGTTCTGAAGGAGCTTTCAGACTTCCTGGGAAGCTTGCAGCACACTCCTTAACCTTCTTTGAATTACCCTGGAAAACTCTGAATGAGCTTTTGTGAAAACTTGCCCAGAAGTTTTGACAAAACTCCGTCTTGAGAATATCCAGAATGTGCTAAGCGTTATGGTGATAACCTGGTCAGAAGTTCTGAATTTGTCATATTTTCTTAAACACTTAGAAAAATTCTAAGTATTTAGAATTTTGACATCTTGGATTTTGATGAAACAACACTTCATATTTCAACGTGTCTTGATGAAATATGATTCTTGAAGCTTGATTTTGATCCAAAAGTCAAAGTTTGACCTTTCAGCGTGCAAATGACCATTTTTCCCTTGGAAGTTATTTCCTTGGAAAAATTGATAGTTCAAAGCTTAGAAGCTTGATGGAAGAAAACCTGGGATCCAGGGTGATCCCTTGTGAAATAAGAGGTCAAATTTTTGGGTGCAACAACAGCCCCTGTTTAATCTTCTTAGACTTGAAGAGTTAGATTGGTAAATCTACCATTCGTTACTTGAAGGTGGAAGATGATCGAACACTAGAGTGCCCAGAAAATTTGCACTTAAAGATGTGTTAGTTGATTATGTGGGGAATGGGCTAAAAGATGCCATTTGGGGAGATAATGGATAGTTGTTGGAGACGGGCTTAAAGATGCCATCCGAAGGTGATTGTATTTGGACTGTGCGATGTTGAAGGAATCTTGGATGACTTCAACCTCAATAGGATGATGAAGGAATCTTGGACGACTACTACCTCAACAGAATGATGAAGGAATCTTGGACGAGTACAACTTCAGCAGGATGATGAAGGAATCATGGATGATTACTACCTCAGCAGGATGGTGAAGGAATCTTAGACGATTACTACCTCAGCAGGATGATGAAGGAATCTTGGACGATTACTACCTCAACAGGATGATGAAGGAATCTTGGACGACTACTACCTCAACAGGATGATGAAGGAATCTTGGACGATTACTACCTCAGCAGGATGATGAAGGAATCTTGGACGATTACTACCTCAGCAGGATGATGAAGGAATCTTTGACGACTGCTACTCCAAAAGGTAATGATGAAGGAATCTTGGACGACTACTACTCCAAAAGGATGATGAAGGAATCTTGGACAATTACTACCTCAACAGGATGATGAAGGAATCTTAGACGACTACTACCTCAACAAGATGATGATGGAATCTTGGACGATTACTACCTCAACAAGATGACGAAGGAATCTTGGACGATTACTACCTCAGCAAGATGATGAAGGAATCTTGGATGACTACTACCTCAACAGGATGATGAAGGAATCTTGGACGATTACTACCTCAGTGGGATGATGAAGGAATCTTGGACGTTTACTACCTCAGCAGGATAATGAAGGAATCTTTGACGACTACTACCTCAACAGGATGATGAAGGAATCTTGGACAATTACTACCTCAGCAGGATGATGAAGGAATCTTGGATGATTACTACCTCAGCAGGATGATGGAGGAATTTTGGATGACTACTACCTCAACAGGATGATGAAGGAATCTTGGACGATTACTACCTCAGCAGGATGACGAAGAAATCTTGGACGATTACTACCTCAACAGGATGATGAAGGAATCTTGGAAGATTACTACCTCAGCAGGATGACGAAGGAATATTTGACGATTACTACCTCAGCAGGATGATGAAGGAATCTTGGACGACTACTACCTCAGCAGGATGATGAAGGAATCTTGGACGACTACTACCTCAACAGGATGATGAAGGAATCTTGGACGATTACTACCTCAGCAGGATGGTGAAGGAATCTTGGACGATTACTACCTCAGTAGGATGATAAAGGAATCGTGGACAACTACTACCTCAACAGGATGATGAAGGAATCTTGAACGATTACTACCTCAACAGGATGATGAAGGAATCTTAGACGATTACTACCTCAACATGATGATGAATTAATCTTGGACGATTACTACCTCAGCAGGATGATGAAGGAATCTTGGAAAATTACTACCCTAGCAGGATGATGTAGGAATCTTGGACGATTACTACCTCAACAGGATGATGAAGGAATCTTTGACGACTGCTACTCCAAAAGGTAATGATGAAGGAATCTTGGATGATTACTATTCCAAAAGGATGATGAAGGAATCTTGGATGATTACTACCTCAGCAGGATGATGTAGGAATCTTGGACGATTACTACCTCTGCAGGATGATGAAGGAATCTTGGACGATTACTACCTCAGCAGGATGATGAAGGAATCTTTGACGATTACTACCTCGGCAGGATGATAAAGGAATCTTTGACAACTGCTACTCCAAAAGGTAATGATGAAGGAATCTTGGACGATTACTACTCCAATAGGATGATGAAGGAATCTTGGATGATTACTACCTCAACAAGATGATGAAGGAATCTTGGGCGATTACTACCTCAGTAGGATGATGAAGGAATCTTGGACGACTACTACCTTAGCAGGATGATGAAGCAATCTTGGACGACTACTACCTCAACAGGATGATGAAGGAATCTTGGACGATTACTACCTCAGCAGGATGATGAAGGAATCTTTGACGACTGCTACTCCAAAAGGATGGTAACCTTTATCTGTCGATCGATCTTTCCTAAAAAGGTAAAGAGTTTGTTGTATGCAATGTCATGATGTACGAAATGCATGATGTCATGATGTTTTTTAAAATATATGAGATTGTGTCGTATGCACTTATCATGTATTTAAATAGGATGTATGAAATGTGACATGTTTAATGAATGTATTTCTTGTTTGGGAAAATAAATCCTTGAAAAATGCTGGGGAGTCGTGAAATTCTAGACTGCTGTTGAAGAGTATGTGTGTCTTCAAACTTTTCTTAGAATGTTTCCACCGGTGATTCCTATTTTATTGTGTAAGGAGAACTCCACTGGGGAATATTGAAAACTCTATGGGGAGAGTGTTTATTCCTGCTTGGGAAAAGAGTTCAGGAGTCTCGGTTGTCCGTTGCTCTACTGGGGTCAAAGTTGAACTGGTATCTGGTCGGGTCTAGGTTTTACAGTAACTTGCTGGAGATTGTAGAGTAGTCAACTGGGGAAGAATAGTTGTGGTCCTTTGATTTGTAATAGTCGGAGAGGACACCTCAAGCTGGGGATTTCTGCCATTTGTTGGGGAAATAAACCCTGTTGCTGGTCTGTTAGAGAGGTGACGACTTCATTGGGGAAAGTCCTCAAGGATTCTTGAAGTTGTCTCAGCTGGAGAAAGGTTTTCAGAGATTAAACTATGGCTGGGGAATCATCCTATGAGAAGGGTTTTGGGGAGATTTGTCACTGCCCCTAGCAGCGAGTGTTTGTGGCACTTCCTGGAAATGTTTGATTGTATGTAACCCTTTGTCGGGATTGACGTTCGTTGCCCCAAGTGACGGAGATGGAGACTTGCCCCTGGTTACTCTACAATTCTTGAGATATTTTCTTGGAATCTTGACTGAACTGCCCCAAGAGTGTTGGATAGTAACATGTCATGTCCCTCTATTGACAGGAGATTTTCCAATGAAAGTGTCATGCTTCTTGAATCAATTTTGTTTACTGAGAGAGATTTCGCTCATTTGATATTCGTTGTGTGAATTTCTCTGCTGTCAAACAAATAGCCATATGCAAATAGTGATATTCAAGTAATGCAAAGTTTATTCTTTGTCTTGAAGTTTTAAAAAATGCGTTTTTAGCAAGTAAAGAAGTTTGTAATTCAACTTTGGATTTTGTGTAAAGCCTTACAGGAGTCAGGATACCTTTTGTAACAGTATGCTTCTGAACTAACCCATGCTTCAATTAGGACTTTTTAAGGGTTTTAACGTGGCTTGGTTCACGATTTAAGAAACAAAGGATAATGGCTAAAATGTATTTGTACCCACCCGTTCTTCATGACGTTCTTCGGTCCTAAACTCAGTTAATTGTGCGTTTGAACTCCAATTGAGTCTGGAATGACGTTTTGGTGATGGTTCAGACCAGTTAAGTTTGTCAGACAGCAGTCATTTCTTGAAAAAAAATTCGTGTTGTTGAGGATTTGTAGTGACCTCTTTTTGATTTGTTATCCAAGATTTTTGCCTGACTGTTCTTGTTTTGAGATTACAGTCGGCGGGATTTCCCAATTTTCTTAAGTCTCCTTTGTAGGTTTTGACTTAAGTGGGCTTTCTTTTTTTGAGAGATAATGACTGCCTATGTGATAGGGAACTATCACCGTCTTTTGATTTTAGAGGAATGTTTTGATGTCATTCGTTGTATTACGAGATGAGAGTTTGTGGCTTAACGTGCGTTTGAATTAACTGAGAGACTACCCTGCCCCAAGTTTTGATTAAAGGTTTCAATTTTGTGAAAAAGAAAAACTTCTACTTCTTTGGCTCGAAGGGATTGACTAGGGATTATCTTCATTATAACTCCAGTGTTTAGGATTTAAATGAATTCTTGTACATCGTCAACAAGGTCTGTCCCAAAGCATACTGTATGAGATTATGGCATTGTTTTCGTCATCCTCCCTCTAAAGGCTTGTAACTTTTAGCAAGAGTTGAATGTCATAGAGAGAATAAAAAGCATAGTTTAAACAAATGAATTAATTCAAGACAAACATATGCAATGCATTAATGAAACAAAGTTTGACATTAATAGATAATTGTTTGAATAACAAAAAGATTACAACTTGAAAACTCAAATGAACAAAAGCCTTCAATGATTTGCCAAAGGAGTAGTGATCACGTTTGGAGTCTCCGGAGGGTCAAACTCGATCTCCTTGGCGTCAATCAAGTCTTGAATCTTGTTCTTCAAAGTCCAACAGCCGTCGGTGTCATGTCCGGGACTATCAGAATGATAGGCGCATCTTACGTTCGGATTGTACTTAGAAGAGGAGGTGTCGGGATTTTGAGGAGGATCCTTTAGTGTGATCAGTTTCACCTTTAGCAAATGTTGTAAAGCTTGAGACAAAGGCATGTTGATGTTAGTGTACTGCCTTTCTTGATATCTTACCCTACACCTATTTCCATGTCTTTGTTGAACAAATGTAGGATTAGAGATCAGGATTGCCCCTACCTGTTGATCATGATGACTCTTTTGGCCGTACACAACATTAGACTCTTTCTTTCCATTGTATGGCTTTTTCTGAATTTCAAAGGGTGTAACTCCTTAGATCATTCCACTTTTGATGCCAACTTCGACCCTTTAACTAGTCAGTATCAGCTCGGTGAACCCGGACGAGGAGCTTCCGATTAGGTATTTGATGAAAGGCCCTGTCAAAGTTCCTTTGAAGATGTCAATCAGCTCCCTGTCAGTTAAAGGGGGCTGCACCCTACCTTCCAGATTTCTCCACTTTTGGGCATATCCTTTTAAGCTCTCGTTGGAACCCAAGGTCATGTTCTGCAACTGCACACGAGTTGGTGCAAGATCAGTGTTGTACTGATACTTCTTGTAGAAAGCAGCAGCTAAATCCTCCCAGGTGTGGATGCGAGAACTCTCCAATTGATAGAACCATTCGAGTTGAGTCCATACTAGGCTCTCTTGGAAGAAATGGATCCAATGCTTCGGATCAATTTTGTATGGTTGAATCTTGTGAAGATAAGACTTTAAGTGCATCTTAGGGCAAGAGACTCCATTGTATAGGGCAAAGGTAGGGATTTTTAACTTTGGCGGGATGACCACTCCTGAACCAAACCCATGTCTCCTAAATCCAAGCCAGGTATCTGTTGAATCTCCATAGCACTGGGGCGATCCTCCAACTGTTTGTACTTGTTATCAGTGGGAGGATATTGTTTATCAGAGAAGTCAACTTCGGCTTCACCAATCTCCAGATTGTGGTCTTCTTCAAGACTATCCCCCATGTTGGACGGGGTTCAAAGATATAGATAGAGCTCTCTTGACTGGTCCTCCAGGTCTTCTTCTCAAGTTCAAGATGCCTATTGACTTCTTGGGCTTCTTCCTCTTGTCTTTGAGAAGGAGAGCTTTCAGGTCTTCTTTCCCCTTAGCCATAACCAGGAACATTTATTGGAATTGAGCGTTTTGAGCTTGGAGATCTTTCACTGTTTGTTCTATATCCATCTTACTGAGATAAACAGTAGGAAGATAAGGAGACCTGTATGGGAGAAACCTGTTATGATATGATGCATGATATGGGGATTCATGTTTTCAAGGATCTCGCGGGGTAAGTAGTCACTTACAATTTTGGATTGGAGAGCTTTGTATCGGTGGATGTCTTTCCATGAGAATTAAGCTTACCATGTAAAGTGGGTCATAGCCCTTGACTCAAGTTTGTTGTACTTGATCTTTGACGGCGTTTGGTCAGAGGAAAATAAATCCCCCTGCCCCTTGTTAGACGTTTGGTTCATCATAACCTGCATCAAAGACCCTCGAGATCCTTGAAATGGTTATTGAAAATGCTATGGTATGATGTTATGTACAAGTAAGCGAGGTAAGCAAGTTTATATATAAATAATCATATTCACACAAAGTAGACAAGTCCTTATGTTTAGGCTTACATGGAGTTTGTAGGTAAGTACCCTCTTGAAGTTTAGTTGGCTTAACCTGTCCTAGTTAATAGTAACCAGGTTCTAAGGGATCTCAATATCACTGATCTTTTCCCCAAGTTTCGTTCAATAGGTGATTGACTCGCAACCAAACAAAACTCAAGAGTCAAACCTCAATGAGTGTAGCATCGAGTATCAACCAATTTTCAGCTTTACACCGAAACCGGCTATCTCATTACTTCCTAATGGCCAAGTTAGTCAAGTAAGGTTCTAAGATCAGTTAATGCTTCACGACACCACGCGGTGGCCCCGTACTCTCCTTTATTCAACTCAAGGGTTACTGGTACCAACCAAAGTTCCACATCAATGTAGCTACTGCTTCAACCGTGTCGGTATACCCCGTACAGTTCCCTCACAATCTATTGCTACTTACCTAAAAGGTGTCCCCAAATCCGGGTGTAGGATTTAAAACAAACCCAAACAAGGAACCAAAATGTAAAGAAAACAAATCAAACAATGTAAGCAAGTAAAATGTGATCTAACCCTAAGGTAACCCCACTTTTAGAATTTCCCCAGCAGAGTCGCCAGTTCTGTGATACAGTTGGAGAACTGACTTGAGGTTTTGCGTTTGTATTCGCAAATGTTGCTGTTTAGCAAGAGTCACCATTGAATTTTCTTTTATCCAAAAAGGAAAGGTGAAAAAGAACAGGAAAGACCTTTAGAGATGTTTTTGAGTTCGGGGGGTAGATTATGAAAAGGGAAGGTATTAGCACCCTTTTCATCCATGGTTTTCCACGGGCTCTTAGTTACTTGCTAGATCACTTGCTTTTGTTTGAATGTGCTTTGTGTGTGGTTTATTTTTTTGAAAGTATTTTGAAAGTGTAACTTTGTAATGACTCTTGTTTCTGTAAGAACACATACAAAGTGTTTGTTTCAAAAATAGTTCAAAGAGGTGTTTGTGAGGTGTGTAAAGTGTTTTTGTTGTGAGCAAGCGAGTAACTGAGAGCTAACCTACCTACTCAAAAAGGTCTTAAATGTGCTTTTCCTTCTCCTTTAGATGTTGCTATTTTACCATTGATTTGATAAGAAGCCCTATCGTTGGATGTGAAGGGACGGGCGTTTGGGTCATCGTATAACCATGATAGCAATGTTGTGAGATGACTTAGCACTTTTTCTTTAGGGACTAAGATCATTTTGAAAGGAAACTTTGATAGCGTCATCGAGGGACTATGATCTTGTATTTTTCGATTTGTTTGTGCTAAGACATCCCACATGCATAACATGGCCATTTTTGTAAGGCAACAAGTGAGATTACCCTAAGGGTGCATGTGTGAAAGTGTGTTTGATTGCATGCATTTGTCTTTGATTTTTGGTGGTCTACTTGTTGATTTTATCTTGCCATACACGCCTAATTACTATACAGTATATGAAAGCAATAAAAGCGCAAAAATGTAGAGTCCTACACTATTAAAACATTTTAGGGGGTGGGGTGTACAAGTTTATGAATGGGGATTGCAAGTAAAATAAGTCTTAAGTTACTATTACAACCATATTGAATATGTACAATATAAGAAAGAAAGTGGACTTGTTTATAAAATGTTTTGTCTTAAGGAAATAAATTGAAAGGAATATATTTTTATGTTTTTTATGTTAATATATCAAAAGATGAAAAGGAAAATAAATGCAAGGTAGGGACAGCGTGTTGCTGCAAACAAAGAAACAAGGATCAGAAGTTCTGAAGACAGACGCATGACTCAGCAGGAAACGACAGTGGGGTCAGAAGTTCTAGATTCGTATACTCTGAGGTCCTGCAAAAAACGTCAGAGGAAAAGGGAACAGAGACTCTGGATTGATACCTTCTGAAGTCCTGCAAAAGAAGCGTTAGAGGGAAAACGCAGAGGTTTTGGCTGGTGTTCAGCCAATGAACCAAAAGTCAGAAGTTATGTATTACACTAAACATTGAGCGAACGTCAGTAGTTCAGTGTATTTGACATGTAAGGAGAACTCAGAAGTTCTGTGTTGTGCTAAGATTGTGAGTGAACATCATAAGTTCTATACAATATTTCAACTCTTAATCAGCACATCACCAATTTATTCAGTTCAGAAAATCAGAATGATCATAGCACAACACATCAGAGAAGTTCCAATCCTAAGTCTAAGCCTAGCATTATTCTAGAAGTTCTGATCCATAGTTTTTCTATTCATAAAATGATATATATAACATTAATACTATGATATTTACATGTTAATGATGTTCAGAATGAAAAGCAAGTAAAGTCAGAAAGACTTACCTGGGGCGTGCTTGGAGTTTTGACTGGCTGCCTTCGGATATTCTGAGGCAGCAAGAGAGACGGAAGAGTGGTTGTGTCCTTTTGTTCAAAGGGAAGAAGGAAGGTTTGTTTTTTGTGTATGAGAAATCTGGATTTTTATGAAGGTTCCACAACTTTCCTTTTCTCTCTTTTGGCCAATCTCCCTCTTCAAAAGCCAGCCCCTTGAACGTGTGATAGAGCCAAGTATTTATAGATGAATTTATTGTGACTTTGAGGGAAAAAAACAAATAGGATTTAAACCTGTTTTGGAATCCTGTTCCTTTCCTTTTTCATCATAGTTTTCGTATGCTAGTTTGGATTAATCATGGGATGCAGGCGTAGGCTGAGCCAGCTGTTGGTCATAGGTCTGCAGCAAGTTGTAAAAGCAAGGTTTTGGGATTTGGTCGAGTCCTGACCAAAGCTTTGAAAATAGCCTTCATGTGCTGAAGCGCTGCCTTGTCTTTGAAGCAAGCATGGTGGCTGTCAGCAGGAGTTAAGGAAAAGCAAAAGCAAAGTTGCTATCCCAAGACAATAGAGGTACACATGGTGAACATCCTTTGGATAAAGACTTAGAAGGTGGTTGTGAGCATTAAATAAGCATTAAATGATGATAAGACTTATCACAAATAGAAATTCTGCAACGTGAAACTCTACACCAAGGCTTAGTTCTGGATCAGAAGTTCTGCTTCAGCGTAGCATCCAATCTTCTGATCCTCTTATCTTCTGGCTCCAACATGTTTTGAAGGAGCTTTCAGACTTTCGTGTAAGCTTGCAGCACGCTCCTTAACTTTCTTTGAATTACACTGGCAAACTCTGACTGAGCTTTTGTGAAAACTTGCCCATAAGTTCTGACAAAACTCCGTCTTGAGAATATCCAGAATGTGCTGAGCGTTATGGTGATAACCTGGTCAGAAGTTATGAATTTGTCATATTTTCTTAAACACTTAGAAAAATTCTAAGTATTTAGAATTTTGACCTCTTGGATTTTGATGAAATAAAACTTCATATTTCAACGTGTCTTGATGAAATATGATTCTTGAAGCTTGATTTTGATCCAAAAGTAAAAGTTTGACCTTTCAATGTGCAAATGACCATTTTGTCCTTGGAAGTGATTTCCTTGGAATAATTGATAGTTCAAGGCTTGGAAGCTTGATGGAAGCAAACCTGGGATCTAGGGTGATCCCTTGTGAAATGAGAGGGAAACTTTTGGGGTGCAAATTTTGGTAATAAATCATATTAAAGGAGAGTGGGATACTCGTCACCCCAGCTTGATCCCTTACAAAGATTATGCTAGAAGATTGTCACCCTTATTTAATAAAGTTGAATTCCATCACATCCCTAGAGATGAAAATGAAATGGCGGATACTCTAGCAACTCTGGATTCTATGTATCAAGTGAATACTTGGAATGATATACCTCGAATTATAGTTTGGTGACTGGATAGGCCCACTCATGTGTTTACAACAAAAAAGGTAGCAGATGAGAAACCTTGGTATTATGATATCAAGCATTTTCTTCAGACTCAGGAATACCCGATTGGTGCTTCGAATAAAGATAGAAAGACATTGAGAAGATTGGCTGGCAGTTTCTTGCACAGTGAAAATGTGTTATACAAGAGAAGTTGTGACATGGTCTTGCTCAGATGCGTGGATAGACACGAAGCAAACATGTTGATGCATGAGATTCATGAAGGATCATTTGGCACTCATGCCAATGGGCATTCGATGGCTAAAAAGATGCTAAGGGCAGGTTACTATTGGCTGACAATGGAATCTAACTGTTACGAATTTGCAAAGAAGTGCCAAAAATGCCATATTTACGCGAACAAAATTCATGTGCCTCTGACACTTCTCAATGTTATTTCTTCCTTGTGGCCTTTCTTTATGTGGGAAATTGAAATGATTGGAATGATAGAACCCAAAGCTTCTAATGGTCACTGTTTTATATTGGTAGCAATTGATTACTTCACCAAATAGGTGGAAGCTGCTTCATATGCTAATGTTACTAAGTAGGTGGTTGTGCGCTTCATTAAGAAAAATCTCATATGTCGGTATGGTGTGCCGAGCAGAATTATCACCGACAATGGCCTGAATCTGAACAACAAAATGATGACAGAAGTTTGTGAAGAATTCAAGATTGTCCATCACAATTCATCTCCGTACATGCCGAAGATGAATAGGGTTGTTGAAGATGCTAATAAGAATATCAAGAAGATCATCTAAAAGGTGGTTGTTACTTATAAAGATTGGCATGAAATGCTCCCTTTTGCTTTACATGGATATAGGACATTTGTCTGCACTTCAACAGGAGCAACCCCGTTCTGCCTTGTGTATGGAATGGAAGCCGTACTCCCGGTCGAGGTTGAGATTCCCTCTTTGCGTGTGATAATGGAAACCAAGTTGTCAGAGGCTAAATGGGTCTAGAACAGGTTTGATCAATTGAATTTGATAGAAGAGAAGAGAATGATAGCTTTGTGTCATGGGAAGTTATATCAGAAGAGAATGAAGAAAGCTTTTGATAAGAAGGTCAAACCTCGTGAATTCAGAGAAGGCGACCTCGTGCTCAAGAAGATCATGTCATTTAACGCTGATTCTAGGGGAAAGTGGAGTCCCAATTTTGAAGGCCCATACATTGTCAAGAAAGCTTGTTAGAACAAAGTTTGGTTCTAATCATATCTTAGAGTTTTGATGATAACAAAGAAATGAAATTTTGTGAAATATATTTTATACTCTGACTTGTGTGTTCTCTAAGTTCAGATAATGTTCTGACTCATGCATCTTAGAAATAAACAGCATTCTATGCAAGTCTAAAGAAAACTCAGAAGGAAGCACTCCAAAGAAAAATCTGATCAATAGCAATCCTAAGAAACCTCTGATAAAGCTAGCTAAAGCAAAGATCTAAAATAGAAGCACGCTGAAAGCAACATCTGATAATGCAAGATTAAAGAAAACTCTGATGATCACATATTGAAGAATACTCTGATAGAAGAAAAGATAAAGTATACTCTGAAATGGAAACGCTGCAAGCAAACACTTAAACTTCCATAGACAAGCTCTGATAGTACCATTGGTTATTAAATGCTAAGACGGCTAACGCACTCAAGTGTACTACGCACGAGCATTGGAAACGTAAAGACCAAGCCTACACACATCATTAAATGCATGCACTCCCATCAAGGAAGTAACGATCAAGAATTGGAAGCTATATATAGAAGACCTTTTGTTTCAAAGAAAGGTTACTGATCTACGAGAAACAATGTTACGCTCACTGTTTTCATACTTGTAAACCAATACTGTATAATGGGTAGATCTTAAGCATTGAGAAACAATCTTAGTGATAAATCACAGTTTATGATAAAGCTTATTATAAGCATTCTGTTTCACTACTATTAAGAGATAATTTTGTAATTGTTCCTTGAGAGACCAGTTGGGTCAGATTTCTCAAGAGGGCTAGGACTAGTTGAGTCTTAGAGGTGTAAGTCACTTACAGTTAGCTTGTGCATTAGATTGTTAGTCACAATAGTTTGGTTGTGCATTTATAATCAGTTTGATTATAGTGGATTAAGTCCTCGTTGAGAGAGGCGAAATCACCTTGGCGGGTGGACTGGAGTAGTTGAGTTTCAAACGAACCAGGATAAAAATATATGTGTCCTTCCATTGGTAATGCGCGAGAAAAAGAAAAAAATTATTCCCCCCCCCCCCTTCAAAGTGTTTTCTCACCCTTCAAAGCCTTCTCTCGCGGTTCATTAATTCTTGAAATTATGGATGGCGAGGAGTTCCCACATCCCATGAATGCTGATGCAGTCAAGAAATACTTCGCCTAAAGAAATAAAAGAACAGCTCGCTAAGTTGAAAACCTGAAAGGGCGGCTTAGGAAAAAAGGAGCATCTCGGTAGACCGAAAATCCGAAAGGGTGGTCTAGGCAAAAATTAGATAAATAAACAGAATAAAATTTCCCGCTAAGTTGAAAACCCGCAAGGGCAACTTAAGCAAAAGTTAGGGACTTCCTTGGTAAGTACTTGCATCAGACAAGACTTGGTCGTTGAAACAACAATCTTCTTAGATCCTTACCATACTTCAACGGAAGCCGCTGCTCAGGATTTCAAAGTTGTTAGAGTGAATAGTGGCCATTGTATCTCAATGTATCTTTTCTATTATATATTACCATTTTCCGAACTTTGTAATTATCTGTGGAGTCTCGCCATTCGCAGACTAACATTCTATCAATAAAATTTGAGCTTTTACCCAATTCTTTGTAGTTCTTATTTTTATTCAGCTTACAAAGACTCCATTTATTATTGATAATGATTTTCAAAACAAAAAGATTAAATAACAAAATTGTTTTTCAAAAAGAATTTACAACTTACTTTTACTTTAGATTTTGTGATTCAAGAGGAAAACAAAAGTGGTTATCCCAAAAATGGACGAACTCTAGTAATTTTGAGAAGTTTTGTTTTCCCGGGGAAGGTTTTCTTAGGTTGTTTTCGCTGGTATGCGCGTGTTTATTGTATATTGAAGACGATACCAATTGGCGTAAGATGCAGTATCAGATTTATGATCTCAGTGTCCATAGTCAAGTGTTGGTTCATTTTCTGATTTTTGGGTTTGCTTGGTCTGAGGTCTCTATTCCAGATTCCCTAGCGAAGTTTTCTCTCATATGATGAAGGGTCTTGTCCCCTTGTTGTGTTGAGATGGAAATCTTTACAAAATGTCACCTTTTTCCTACAGTATTGGCATTATTGTTGGTATTTGTTTCCCAGGCAACTGGACCAGGGCAGTATATTTTCTAAGAATTGTTGAGACAGTTGTCAACTTTTTGGGTTTTCACTCGCCAAGTGTTGGGTTTGATTTAAAATCTCCAAGAGTTTGACCTCTTTCTATATGTTGACTTCTTGATTCCCCAAGAAAGTTATCCCAGGGTATCTTTTGTTGGAATAGGTTTGATCCGAGATTTCCCAGTGAAGGCCTTGCTTATTTGATAGAAGTCTTTTCTCCCCTTGCATGATGAGTTTAACTCATTTACGGAGAATCTCCCTTTCGGTAGTTCTTGCATTTTGTTTGCCCAATAATCAGGCAAGGGCAGTGTTTTATTTAAGGAGTGTTGAATTGATTATCAACTTTTCTGGGTTTTCACTCACCAAATGTTGGGTTTGATTTAAAATCCCCATAATTTTGATTTCTTGCTGTTGTACTTGAATGTTTTTAAAAAACCCTTCAAGTTGTTATCCCCATGAGATTTCATACTTTTTCCCCAGAGAAGTTGGTGCAATGCTTACTCTTAATATTGAAGAATGTATCCCTGTTTTCCCCAGTGAAGAATGTATCTGGATTTCTCCTCTTTGATGTGGTGTTGGTATCTCCCAAATGAAGTCAGCACAAGGTCCCTGATGGTATCTCGATGATGAGGCGCTATCTCCCCTAGTGAAGTCTGTAAGATATTTCTCCGTTGAAGTCAGCTCGAAACCCTCAGTTGATGTTTTGACGATATGGTTTCCACCTTCCTTATTGAAATCAGTATTGCAATCCCCAGTAGGAGTGCTGACCATGAAAACATTTGTTTTCCCATTGAAGTCTGAGTGCTATTTCCCACTGAAGCCTGGAGAAGGATGTTGTATCCCTGTATCTGTACTGTTTTGTCGCTATGATTTGTTTACTTCCGAATTATGTTCCTTCCCAGTGAAGTTAAGTCGCGAAATAGGATTTTGTTTCCTCAGTTGGTGCTTATTTTTCTTATGGGATGTTCATCCTGGATGTGATTTATCCGAGTGTTGTTAGTGCCCGAGTAGGTTTGATCTGGTTACTCCTAGTATTATATGTCTTTTTGTCAGCATATACATGATAGCACTCATACATTCATACATACATCATGCATAGTTAAATTTAGTAAATCATTGCTCATTCGCATTCATTAATATTTTGTTGACATATTACCCTGTTTTGCAGATTTGTGTTGTCCTCTCTCCAATAGAGTCTCGGCCTTAAGAAGAAAGTGTATATTCTTTCAATTCCCCCACTGAGCTATCCCTCATGGAAGATGTTTGCTTTAGCCTTTCTGTACAGCTCCTTGTCTGGATGATTTGGGTTTCCCTCTTGAGTTTACTTCTCAAAGGATATATTTTGGTTGACTGTTTCACTCTAGTTTATTTCTGGTTTAAATCTTTGTTTCCCAGCAATATTATTACTTTGGATTTTTGCAAGCTTCGAGCCTTGGTTTGAGAGTGTGAATTTATTTTGCACGAGAGGACCTTTATCTCCTCAGCAGGAATATATTTGCTTTCCCCAGGAAGTCATGATTCATTCCCCAGGAAGCCATATTGCTTTCCCCAGAAAGTCATTTTTACAATCCTTCCTATAACAACAAGTGGTAGTCTCTTTATTTGAGATAGCTTATATATTACCCTTTCCATGCAGAATTCCTTGGTTAAAGAAGAAGTTGAGACCCGTTCTAGGTGAAACGCCCGAATTTTTGAAAAAAAAACTTGTTATCTTTTTGCTACCCTCGGTGAACACTGGTAGTTCATCGTCAGTGAATGACGACGTTATGATATATTTTCTCTCTACCTTCAGTGAAAGTTGGTAGATCACCTTCATTGAAAGTTGATGATTGTTATCCTTTTTTCTACCCTAAGTGAACGTTGGTAGTTCATCGTCATTGAACGGTGATGTTATGACATGTTTTCTCTCTACCTTCAGTGAAAGTTGGTAGATCACCTTCAATAAAAGTTGGTTACTTTTATCTTTTTGCTACCCTCAGTGAACGTTGGTAGTTCATCGTCAATGAATGACGATGCTATGATATATTTTCTCTCTACCTTCAATGAAAGTTGGTAGATCACCTTCAATGAAAGTTGGTGATTATTATCTTTTTGCTACCCTCAGTGAACGTTGGTAGTTCATCGTCAGTGAACGGCGATGCTATTATATATTTTCTCTCTACCTTCAGTGAAAGTCGGTAGGTCACCTTCAATGAAAGTTGGTGATTTTTATCTTTTTTCTACCATCAGTGAATGTTGGTGGTTCATCTTCAGTGAATGACGATGCTATGATATATTTTCTCTCTACCTTCAGTGAAAGTTGGTAGATCACCTTCAGTGAAAGTTGGTGATTTTTATCTTTTTGATACCCTCAGTGAACGTTGGTAGTTCACTGTCAATGAATGGCAGTGTTATGGTATATTTCCTCTCTACCTTAAGTGAAGGTCGGTAGGTCACCTTCAGTGGAAGTTGGTGATTGTTATCTTTTTACTATTCTCAGTGAACGTGGGTGGTTCATCGTCAGTGAACGGCGGTGCTATGATATATCTTTTTCCTCTACCTTCAGTGAAAGTTGGTAGTTCATCATTAGTGAACGTCGATGATTCTTTCTCTCTACCTTCAGTGAATGTTGGTAGCTCAACGTCAATAAACGTCGGTGTTGTTAATATTTTCTCTTTCTACCTTCAGTGGACGTTGGTAGTTTCTCCTTCAGTAAAAGTTGGTGTATCCTTTGACTTTTTACTATCCTCTTTAAGTCTAGTCTTTTGATCCACCAGTGATTTATTTTTCTAATTGGGTTTCTCTTTTGATCCTTATTTCCTTTTCTACATCCCCAGTGGTGTTTTGCGTCCCTTTGAAGTTGTTCATTTACATTCATACTCATAAGCATTGCATGGCATCTTAGGTCCAAAAATAGGGTTTGTTTTATATTTAAGTATCTTCGATCACGTCGACACGAAGATTTTTAACCTTCGTATCTTCGGATAGAAGAAACTTAAATAAGGACAGCTGTTGTACCCCAATTTTCCCCCCTAAGATCCCTTCATCATACCATATTGAGTCAATCACAACAAGGTCACATTAGGGCTTTTGGTTCTCCTACCTATCTTTATCTTTTCTCTTTGAAGAATCACCAAGCACCTTGACTTGTTTTTCTTTTGTGATCATGCATGATTTGTGTTGACTTTCCTTTTAATTAATAAAATGCAATGTTGGTTTTTCTTACTTATTAATGATGTAGGCAAAAGCAATGTGGCTTAGCAAGTTGATCCATGGGTTCATGAGTTTATTTCAATGCCCTAGTCAATAAAGCTTGATAAATTCAAACCTCACCATTGAAGTTGTTTTGGAAGAAATGCATGGAAAGGTTTATTTTGGTTCACCACATTTCAAAGTTATCAAGATTGATTCAAAATTACAAGGGGTTGATTGAAGAAGTTGTCATGGTTAGACAAGGCCTTGTTCCCATTGGTCATAAGTGCATATTTCTCTCAATTCTCAAGATATGGAAGTGGTTTTGGTTGCTATGAGTTCTTATTATCACCCTGAACAACTTCTATCTACAAAGAAAAAGTGTTGGTACAAGAAGGTTGTTTAAAATTGTCAAAGTTCCTCAAAGTATTTTCTTGATCTAGGAGCTAGGGTTTTGAACTTCAAAGAAGTATATGTTTCTCCACTTTTGGTATTTTTATTGATTTTAAAGACATCCTTCTCTTCAAAGGGTTATTAACAAATCACTTCAAAAGTTTCAAGGAGTTTTAATGTGGAAGAAGCTTGATGATAAAGAAAGATTACAAGTCCTCCAGATGAACCCCCAATTTCTCATGTGTGACTTCAAATGATCATAACATGGTCAATTTTTATCACCTTAAGACCAATATTTTTCCCCAATTATCTTGAGGATGTGTAATTTATTCCTTCCTTTATGTGTAAAGTGAGAAAATGGATGGAAGATGCCCTAAGGATACAGAAGATTATAGGGCATTTCATGATTTTTTGCCAACTTCAACAATTCATAACTCTCTTAATTTTTGGATATTTTGAATGGTTCAAGTTTCAAAATGTCATTCAAGAGGTCTATTTAATGCCATCTTTTTTGGTCAAGAACAAATTCCAATTGGAAGGCCATGTTTGGATGCAAAACATTATAGGTAACTTTTAAAGAAAAACTTGAAATATTTCTAAGTATGGAAAGTCAACCTTTTTCCCAAACTTTGACTCATTGCAACTTTCAACTCAAACATCCATTTGATTCCATTCTTTTCTCATTGTAAAGCTTGTGACTCCATCTTTCAAATGCTTCAAAAATCACATCATATGGTTCCCTACATTGTTGGCACCATGGTTATGAAAGTAGCATCATAAAATGGAAATTCCAAGTTCAGTCAGATTAGAAAATTGGTTTAAATCCAATTACAAGCATGTTTAAAGATCAATTTCGTGTCTAATCATGTTTAGGAACTTTCCATAACAAGAAACGACCCTTAAACCATTCATTTTGCTGCGTTTTGAGCCATGTGAGGTCACACTTTTCACACTTAGCAGGTCCACACGATTTCATTGATTTTGCCTCCAATTCAAATGCTTGAGCCTTGCATCATGATCAACTATAAATAAGGATCATCCCTCACTCATTTGGGAAAGCTTTTGATAGCCAATTGACCCCTGTTCAGATCCCACATAAACTCTGAATTTGAAATTCTGATTTCTTACATTCTCGCCTTCAAACACCAAAAGCTCTATTCAGTTAACTTCATTGAACTTCTCTGAAGCTAACCATACGGTTACTTTCAAGAATTGTGACCTTTATTAATTTGTAGAAGTCTAGTTTTAGAGGAACTTCTCATTACTTAGTTCAGGTGGATTTCTTGGCAAAATTGATTCAAATAAAATACTAATCCATTCCTTGTATTCTTCTGATCCTCATGCTCTTTATAGTTGGCAATTTCATTGAGAATTGAGTGAGATATCCCAGATTTTCGTGGTTGCTATTTTTTCTGGTTTTCTTCAAACACAGCCTGGCACAATTTATATAATTTTGGCGTGATGGTACCATTAGAATCGTATTGAAGAGACGGATCTAATGGTACCGATCTGGTTTGCTAATTTTACAGTTTGAAGGATTCAATTTGGGGATGGCTGGAGGTTGAAGATGTTGACATATCCGTCTTTAACCAATGACATGAGGCCACGTTATTTTTTTGAAATGGATACAATATGCTTGCCTTACCATGCACGTGCCTTAGGAGCCCTTGGATCTGATTACTTTTGTGAGCCAGACATCATCCAACGCGCCACATTTTAAGTTGTTTTATTTTTAAAATGTTGGATACGGTGTGATATTTAGTAATGACCCTTATATGCACAACGCGCCAGATCTCTTGGATTTGATTACTAACGTGTTTTGACTCTCATCCATTGATCCACATATTTTTGGTTTTTATTTTATTTTCTGATTTTTATATTTAATTGTTTTAAATTTCAAAAAATCATAGAAAATTCATTTTAAGTCCAAAAATTTTGAAAAAATTTTGAAAAATATCTTTGATTTTTCTCTTTTTGATTTTTATTTTTTTCACAATTTTATTTTTGTGTTTTGATATTTTTTATAAATTTTCAATTTATTTGAATTCTTTTAAATGTTTAAAATACCTTTATTCATTTTTAAATTCTGAAGAAAAAAATGGAGTGATTCAATGATATTATGACAAATATTGGTGACCTCATTTATTTTTTATTTGACTTTGGTATATTTTTTTAATCATTTTTGGTTTATTTTACTCATTTCTATTAATTTTAAAAATAGTTTCTGACTTTAAAAAATTACCAAAAATTTTATAAAAATATTTGAGTTCATTTCTGATTTTTCTATGGTTCTACTTAATATTTCTTGATTAGTTTGAACATAGTTGGTATTTTACTTTCTTATTTCTATTTTTAAACATTTTCAAAACCTTTTTAATGTATATATTAAATGCAATATTATTTTGTGATTATTTTATGGCTGATCTTGGATTGAAATTTTGATCATGAACTTTATTAACACCATTGGATCCATGGTGTTGAGTCTAACTCCACAAAAATGGATGAATGATTTTAATAATAGTTTGATTAAATTTTAATTCAAATGTGGTTTGTATTCTTTCCCACCCCTCTTAATCTCATCCCTTTCTTATTGCACTAAGTGTTATTGGAGTATGATCTCTATATCATGTCTCAAAACAAATGGTGCATAGATTTCTACTGATCGACCTCAAAATAGGTGCGACTTATATATAAGTCCACTTACGATTTCTTAACATAACCCTAAATTTTGTCCTGATTCGAATAAATGATCATTCGTGGCCCAAACCTTTGTTTTCAAGCCCAAGTATGTTAATTTGATCTCTTTGGTCCAATAACCTTGAGACTCATTGTGTGGAGGCTTTGGTTCTACCAATCCTCTAATGGATCTTCATCAATTTTGGTCAACGCGGATCACTTAAACATCATTGATCATTACATGTTACATTTGAGGATTCTAAATGGATGATATACTTGACAAAAAGCAAATTCAACTTGTTGTGTGGAGCCTTTGGTTCTACCAATCCACTAAGGAGTTCCAAATGCAAGGTTCAAGATGGTCATCCAACTAACCACTAATTATTAAATTGTTTTTACTTTATTCTTTTATTTTTTATGCTTTATGTACTATTTACTTTAAGCATTACATTTCATGTCATTTTTACTTTGCTCACTTGAGCATTTATATTCTTGTCCTTTTTATTTTGCTCACTTGAGCTCTTCTTTTCTTTTTTATAACACCTAATAATCAACATGAACCCTAAAATGCTTTAATGATACTTCGACTATTTGGTTAGTATCCTTGGCACTATGGAGTATTGAACTTCTTAGACTTAGGAATATTAACCTTGGACTATGTTGGATACCTTATGACCTTAATTGATCTTTTGTCTGGAGTTCTTGAGGTTTACCTCAGGATATTGGGTTGTTTGTTTGTTTTATGTGCAGGTTATTGTGATTACACTCATTGTTTGTAATATGGAATTCACATGTATACAGCCGTTACTCTGCCCAATTTTTGTGAACACTTAATACACTTAAAGTTTAGTTCTCTCAAGAGGTCTAGTATCTTTGCT
The DNA here is from genome assembly GCA_948472305.1 of Vicia faba. Lineage (NCBI taxonomy): Eukaryota > Viridiplantae > Streptophyta > Magnoliopsida > Fabales > Fabaceae > Vicia > Vicia faba. The sequence goes on from OX451739.1 coordinate 879,012,121, forward strand.
TGCTTGGTTTCAATCCAAAAATGGGAATTATATCTTGACTCATAATGTCAAGTATTGGCTTCTTGTTGGTTAGATGGTTCTTATCCCTAGCTTTTACCTTATGCTTTAGGATAGTCCCTTCTTGTCCTCCCGTCTTCTTTAATTCCAAAATATTTCTCTCTCCTTTTGAAAACTTTTCTTGTTTTTTAAAACTTAAACCACTTTCATAATAAACCTAGACTTAGGTCCATGTATTTTCAAAAAATCATTTTGATAAATAAATCTCAATCAGTTTAATAATGCCTTGACTTTTTTTTTGTGAGAAGACTAAAAGTCAACCAATCTCATTTCAAACCATTTTGCCATTTTGGCTTAAAACCTTTCTCAAAAGATTAGACTCTTGTCAATCCTTGTAGTGATGCAAACAACTATACTTCTACAATATGTAGTGAAGAGAGATATTTTCCACTTGGGTGTTAAGTGAGGCATTGTGGGTAATAAGTATGTTTTCCACACGGACAATAACAATGATGTCTTATCTCATAAAATTAACCAACACACTTGTGTTTCAAAATTTTCAAAAGAGGAACTACGTGTACCCTGATCCCCTATTTCACGAAAGGTGGTACATAGGCACTAAAGATTCGCAACCACGGCGGGTGCAAAAATCATAAAAATACTTCTTTTCTCACCTCTACCATCTATTTTTATACAACATTTTATAGCAAAAATATACAGATTTTTCAAAGAGGTTCCTGCAGAGTACCGTAGATGTTTAGGGTGCTAATACCTTCCCTTTGCATAACCAACCCCCTTACCTTGAATTTTCCCCCCTCTTTTTGGGTTACTCGCTCTTTTCCCATTCCTTTGGAAATAATAAAGCGCGGTGGCGATTTTTATTTTTGATCTATATAAGTCTAGTCAATCCAATGGCTTAGTCTTAAACATTTCTACCGCTACACTTCCAGTATCTGAACCATCACCTAAAAAACATTCCAGACTCAATTGGAATCCAAAAGGGAAATTAACTGAGTATAGGGTTGAAGAACATCATGAAGAACGGGTCGGGTACAAATAAAATTTGAGCCTTATCCTTTGTTTCTTAAACCGTGAACCTGGCCACACTACAACCCTTTAAAAGTCCTAATTGAAGCATGGGTTAGTTCGAAGGCATATTGTTACAAAAGGTATCATGACTTATGAAATGCTTACTATAAATCCTGAGTTGAATTCATATTCTTACAAAATTCTTTGATTTGCTAAAAATGCATTTTCAAAAACTTCAAGACAAACATAAACTTTGCATTGTTTGAATACCTATGTTTGCATATGGCCAATTGGTCGACAACACAGAAATTCGCACGACGAATATCCTTTGAATGGAAATTCTCTCAAGAAACAAAATCACTTCAAATGGTAAGACACTTTCAATTACAAATCTCCCATAATCAAGGGGCATGATAGGTTATTGTCCAACTCATCACTGGCAGTCAAGTCAATATTCAAAGAAATCTCTCAAAAAGTCCTGAATAGCCAGGGGCAGGTCTCCACTGGAATCACTTAGGGCATTGAACATGAATTCCAATAAAGGGACACGTATGACCAAGCAAATGTTTTCTGGAATTTCTACAACACTTACTACCATGGACAATGACAATTCTCCACACCCTATGAACGCAGACATAGTCGGAAAATACTACGCATGAAAAGAGACCCGCTAGGTTGACATACCTAGGAAAAAGTAAGGGTATCTTGTAGAACCAAAAGGTTCAGTAAAAATTTAGGGATGTATACAAAATATTATACACCCGGCAAGACGAAAACCTGAAAAGGAAACTTAGGAAAAAAGGGTATCTCATTGGACTGAAAATCTGAAAGGACGATCCAGGCAAAAGTTAGGGATTAAAGCGTACGACTATGTCCCATTATTTCATCATTTTGTCTATCAATAAAAGATCTGTCACTCTGATCAACGTTTACTAAGGACTCTAGGAGGAGACAAAGTTCAAGCTGTCCACAAATCCCCATAAGGCCAAGTTCATGGATATCCCCACAGAATCACTTAAAAAAGATTATCCCCATAAAGTTGAATTCATACAGTCTCCGTCCGAAGTTTCAATCTCCTAAAAATCCTCTCCCCAACTGAGTGTAGCCTTAAATGAAAAAATGAACCTTGCATGAAAGAATTCATGTCCCCAGTAAGATCTTAAAAATATTCTTCTCAACAGGGTTTACTTCTCAAACAAGCTACAAATTCCCCACCACGAGTATTTTCTCAGGCTATTACAAATCAACGATAAAACCCCTTGTCCCCAGCGAAGTTAACTACTATCCCCAGAAAGTAGCTGCGAAGCTTGGAATCCGACCAGATAACAGTTTAACTTCATCCTCCCCAGAAAGTAGCTGCGAAGCCTGGAATCCAACCAGATAACAGTTAACTTCATCCCCCTAGAAAGTTTTTGCGAAGCCTGGAAACCGACCAGATAACAATTAGCTTCATCCCCCTAGAACGTTGTTGCGAAGCCTGGAATCCGACCAAATAACAGTTAACTTCATCCTTCTCAAAAAGTTGTTGTGAAGCCTATATGTTTAGGGTGCTAATACCTTCCCTTTGCATAACCAACACCTTTAACTTAAATCTTTCCCCCTTTTTGGGTAATTCGCTCTTTTCCCATTCCTTTGGAAACAATAAAGCGCGGTGGCGATTTTTATTTTTGATTTGTATAAAGTCTAGTCAATCCAATGGCTTAGTCTTGAACATTTCTACCGCTATAGAAAAATGGAGACTTCACTGGGGAAAGATTGACCTCTTGCTGGTCAATCCCTAAGTGGGTTACGCCTATCTTTATTTATATATGTATATTTGTTATTGTTGTTTATGTGTTATACTTTGTATATATGTTTGTTTGGATTTTCCTGGTTTTCAGGGTGCTTGGTGATTACTCATAAGTCCTATACCCGGACTTGGGCAAACTTTAAGATAGGACAGGCGGTATAGTCATGTTAACTTTGAGGGAGTAATACCAAAAAAGGAGGCATGAGATCCCCCACTCATTGGAGGCCCCTTTGACTATAGTGTCGTTTACCGAGTAATCGGGAAGACGTACTACTTTCGACCTGGGAGCCTGCTGAAACTGAGGACCGTAGAATACCAAACCCATCTTGGCCTTTTAGTTGTAGTGCGGAAGCTATGATGCAGTAATCTGGAAGTAGTTGTCATGCGATACTACGCTCGGACGAGTCTTTCTTGAGAATATTACTAATTACCGAGTTAATCGGGAAGTTGGTAATATCTGAAGGAAGGATGTAGACTCTGGGAACCTTTATAACCTTGTTCGGCAGGTGATAACTTTTTAGACTAACACCTTATGGGTAGTACCTTCGACCTCATGCTCGTGACGTTGAACCTATGAACCCTATATGTGTGATCTTGTGTGTTATTGTTGCATCATGCATTTATGCACTCATAAGCATCTTTTGGAGAAAATAATATTTCAAGGGATTTAAAGGTTGACTATTTGTGAATATCTTAGGTACTTTTAACCATGGATTCTGGAAAGAGAAAGACCGGCAAATACAGTTTCAAGGATCCCAAGATAGATGAGTTGGTAAGTCTAATTCCAGAGATCGAGTGTTCTGCAGACTTTCAGAAGAAGTATGGATCCATTATTCCTCTCATGAAGCTTAAGATGAAGGAGGGCATTCTATCGACCTGGTCCAGTTCTATGATCTGATGTATCACTGCTTTACTTTTCCCGATTATCAGTTGATGCCTACACTGGAGGAGTATTCTTATCTATTTGATTTACCCGTTACCGATCGTGTTCCTTTTACTGGTTTGGAGGGTGAGCCAAAACCACATGAGATTGCTGCTTTGATTCATCTGGGGAAGTATGAGGTGGAAGCCCATATGACTACAAAAGGAGGGATTAGAGGATTAACAGCTCAGTTCTTATTGGAGAAAGCACGTTACTTTTCCAGAATGAAGAGTACGGCTTCTTTTGAGGCCATCTTTGCTCTGCTTGCTTATGGATTATTCTTATTTCCTAATGTGGACAAGTTTGTTGACATTAACGCTATCAGGATTTTCATGATTGGAAACCCAGTTCCTACACTGTTGGGTGATGCTTATTACTCTGTTCATCTTCAGAGTTCTTATCATGGAGGAATGATTATTTGTTGCACGCCTTTGCTGTACCGGTGGTTCATCTCTCATATGCCTCAGTCTGATGCTTTTGGGGATGTCAAGAAGGAACCCCGCTGGGCTTCTAAGATCATGGCACTTACTCACTCGGATATTGATTGGTATCACCGAGCTTATCAGGATGTAGAGATTGTTGACAGTTGTGGTAGTTTCCCCAATGCACCTCTTCTTGGTACAAAGGGAGGAATTAACTATAACCCTGTTCTTGCACGACGACAACTTGGTTATCTGATGAGGGATAAACCGAACAACATTCATTTGAGTAGTTTCTTTCTGAAAGAAGGAGAAGACCATAGGGAAGTTAGGGAGCAGATTGCGAAGGCCTAGCGTCACATTCATAAGAAGAGTAGGAAGGATTCGGGACCTAGGGGTGCTGTTTCTTTGGAGCCATATCTTCAGTGGGTCCGATCGAGAGCCATTCAGTTGAAGATGCCATATACTCGGGAGACACCCATGCCTGATTTGTTTGTGAAGACCACTCCTCCCTTATTAGATGATCTAGAGGAGCTACAACTTGCTTTGGTTAGGATGCAACAGGAAAGGGATGCTTGGAAGAACAAGTTCCAGACTTTAGAGAGTTCCTACAGAGCAGACCTGAAAGAGAAAGATGATTTGATCGAGATCCTTGAGAGTCGAGCAGTAGAGTGTATGCAGAGGCAAGGGGATTTATTTTCTCCTAAGCCTCAAACAGGTGCTGATTACTCATTTCCTGATCCAGATGATTGGAAGGAAGTTGCCATCAGGCATGTGGAAGAATACCAGAGGTTGAGGGCTTAGATTTCCAGGCTCACAGGGAAGCGCCAGCATACAGATTGATCTCTATCAGTTCTTTTTCTCAGGATTTTTAGATTGTATTTTCATCTTGTACTTGGGATCATTGAAACTTGTAACCCATTTTGAAGTTATTATAATAAAAAATTTCAGTATTTCAAATGCGTTATTATTTTGATGTTTGCAATATGTCTATAAAAGTTAAATCCCTTGAAATATTAAATGATAAAGTAAAAATAATCATATGTATTGCACATCATGCATCATATTTAACATATTTCTTGCATTTATTATGCATATCCAGGTGCCTTACCCGACTTTCTACTTTGTTCAGCAAATTGACTCTTCACTATAACACTCGGGCTAACTTCAAAAAGAAGATGGACAACTTAGAACAGGAGAATCACGAGTTACACGGAGAAGTTTCTGCTTTGAAGGCTGGCTTGGTCAACTTGACTACTCTGATATAAGCTCTGGTGGTTGCTCAGAATTAGCCACCGAGTGTTCAACCTCAACCAACAAGGGCAAATACTGAAGTTCCGACTGTTCCAGTATCTGCTACTCTGACTGTTGTTCAAAACCGTATGCCTCAGGGTTATCTGTGGGGGATGCCAGAGAATTTTGCACCTGAAGGTTTCAATTTGGGCCCCCAAGATGCTCTAGTGGTTCAAAATGTTGTTACACCAGCACCTCATGTGGTGCATATTGTTCCTGCTGCACCTCCTTCGGTGAATTTGGTCCCATTTGTTAATGAAGATGTGTGTTGTCCTTTCCCTCTTCCGAGTGAAGACTTGGGTCTTTATGACAGAATGGATGATTTCCAAGAGCAGTTTGATAGAATGCAAAGAGAGATGAAGGCTCTTAGGGGAAAAGAGTTATTTGGGCAGAATGTGAATGAGTTGTGTTTGGTCCCGAATGTCAAAGTGCCTGCTAAGTTCAAGGTCCTGGAGTTTGAGAAGTACAAGGGCAACACTTGCCCTCATGCTCACTTGGTGATGTACGTGAGGAGAATGTCTACCCACACCGATGATCAGCGTCTGCTGATTCACTTTTTCCAGGATAGTCTGACCGGCGCAACGTTAAAATGGTACATGACTTTAGACAGCGCCAACATCCATATTTTTAATGATTTGGGAGAAGCATTCATTAAACAATACAAGTACAATGTGGACAGGGCGCCTGATCGTGACCAGCTTAGGGCCATGGTTCAGAAAGATAGAGAATCGTTCAAAGAGTATGCACAGAGATGGCGCGAAGTAGCTGCCCAAGTGATTCCTCTAATGGAGGAGAAGGAAATGACTAAAATTTTTCTGAAAACACTAGGTGCTTTCTACTACGAAATAATGGTAGCAAGCGCACCAAGTAATTTTACAGAGATGGTAGGAATGGGTGTCTTCCTAGAAGAGGCTGTAAGAGAAGGTCGTTTGATGAAGATTGAAGGATTCAGAGGTGTGAAGAAGCCATCTTATGGGTTTACCAAAAATAAAGAAGGGGATACCAATGTTGTTATGTAATAAAGGAGGGTAAATGCTCCTAGATGGAATTATCAGCGTCACTAGCAAGTTTCCTCAGTTACTCCTGTTATGAATGCCGCTCCGACTACCGTTACTTATCAAAGACAGTCCCAACAGGGGAACCAAGGGAATAATCAGAGAAGGGAGAACTATGACCCTATTCCCATGAGCTATGCAGAGCTACTACCAGCATTGATTCATAAGAAGTTGGTCCAGACACGACCACCTCCAGTTGTACCATCACCATTACCTTGGTATTACAAAGCAGACCAGACATGTGCCTTTCATCAGGGAGCACCAAGGCATAGTGTTGAGAACTGTTATCCTTTGAGGACTAAAGTATAAAGGTTGGTGAAGTTTGGAATTCTATATTTCAAATCCATGGGACCTAATGTGAAATACAATCCTCTACCCAAGCAAGGTGGAGTGAATGTTGTAAATATGGTGGCCAGTTGTCCAGGTGACTTCTGGATTTTTGACATTAATCTGGTTAGAGGGAATTTGGTGAAGATGCACGCAGACCTCTATGAATTCAGTTATTATACGCATGACCATGTCGGTTATGCTATTTTCATTACACATATACAAGGTTGCGAGAAGATAAAGGCTGATTTATAGGAGATGATGGATGAAGGTTTAATCCATTTAATCAGGCCTAGGGTAGAATATGAAGAGGAAGTGAATATGGTTTCTGGATGTCCGGGTGAATTCATAATATTTGATATGGAGCATTTGAATGAGGATCTCGTGCAGTTGCATGCTACCTTCTGCCGTACTACTGGTCAGGTGGAACACCAATATGGATCTTGCATAGTTTGTCGTCGAGACCCTCGAGGATGTTCTATTGTGAGAGAGGGTGTTTAATTGCTGTTAGACAATAGAACTATCAAGATTACAGGTCAGAGATATGATTATCACGAGATTGATATGGTTGAAGTTTGTTTGATGGAAGAAGAGTCAGAGGAATAGTATGCCTCCACGGATGAGTATTTCTCTTCAGACAAAGATTTGTTTGCCGAAAATGACCTTTTGAGGGCTGATTGTGTTGAGGAAGGGGTAAACGTCATCATACCATGTTTTGGTGCACCCGTTCATCTAGAGGTGGAGTACCATAGCAAACCAGCTGTTACCCCATTGGTAATTAGTCTTCCAGGTCCTGTACCCTATAAATCAGATAAGGCTGTGCCTTAAAAATACAACCCTACAATATTGAAGATGGGGTGGAAATTCCCATCTAGCCAATGCCAGATGATGGAAATATAGCTGATAATAGCAGGGTGACCCATAGCGGTTGTGTGTTTGCGTCGGTTATTTGAAGAGATGTTGTTGCTGGAAAGAAAATTGTTGAGAACGATGAGCCTAAGAAGGCTACAGGAGAGACTAGTGGAGCTACATTAGAGAAAGAAGTGGATGATATCTTGAAGATAATTAAGATGAGCGACTACAAAATTGTAGATCAGTTATTGCAGACTCCTTCAAAGATATCCATCCTAGCTTTATTAATGAATTCCTACGCTCATAGAGAATCACTAATGAGAGTACTAGACCAAGATTTTCTGGAGAATGACATGCCATTAGATCAATTCAGCAACATAATTGGAAACATTACGTCATGTAACAACTTGAGTTTCTGCGATGATGAGTTACCAGATGAAGGGAGGAATCACAACCTGGCCCTCCACATATCTATGAACTGTAAGAATGACTCGCTATCCAATGTGCTAATTGATAACAGATCCGCGTTGAATGTTATACCGAGAAGTACCCTCATGAAGTTAAAGTATTAGGGAACACATATGCGCCCGAGTGGCATCATTGTGAAGGTTTCTGATGGGTCGAGGAAATCTGTCATCGGTGAAGTAGACTTACCTATCCATATAGGACCACATTTTTTCTTGATAACCTTTCAGGTAAAGGACATTATTCACGCGTATAGTTGTTTTCTAGGACAGCCATGGATACATGAAGCAAGGGCTGTCACTTCAACTCTGCATCAGAAGCTAAAATTTGTGCGTGAAGGGAAGGTAGTGATCATAAATGGGGAGCAAGCGTTGTTGATATCCCATCTATCCTTTTTCAGTATTGTAGAAGCGGATGCCAATGCTGTTGGAACACAGTTCCAAGCCCTATCCATTGACAACATAACGAGAAATGAGAATTCCGTGGTTTCGCTGAAGGACGCACAACAGGTTGTGTGCAATGGTCATAATGCAATTTGGGGAAGACTTGTGGATCCACCCGTGAACAAAAACAGAGTTGGTTTGGGTTTCTCTTCAAGTAATGGCAAAGGCAAAAGTTTGAAATCAAAGTCTTTTGTGAACAGTTATCATAATGTTTTCCGTAGCGGAGGCTACCTCCATTAAATTGGTTCTGGAATTAATGTTGTTGAATAGAATGAAGCAGAGCAGGAAGTACCGAATTATGTGATGCATGGAGTCCGAGTTCAGAACTGGGTCACCATTGATGTTCCTTCTTGCATACATGTTTCAAAGTAATTTGTTTTGTTAATCTGTTTATTTCTTTTGAAAAGCTTTCACTCTGCCCGAGGTGGAAGTATTAATGTTGTAGGGCTTATCTGTTTGCTATAACTTTTAAGATTATTAATAAAAGTTGTCTTTGCTTCCAAAATTAAGTCTTTTATTTTCTGCTTTTTTCATGGGAAATGGTAATAAAATAAAACCTTTTCAAAAAAAATAATAATAACTGAAAATTAATCTATATGATCACATGTTATATGTGTCAGTTTCTAAAAGCAATCATAAAACACATGTGCAGATTAATTAAAAAACTCGTTGAATACAATGACCCTGCACCCTCTCCCAACTTTGATTGTCTTGTGTTTGGGTCTGAAGAAGAAGATTATGATGAGATTCCAGAAGAAGTCTCCCGGTTGCTTGAGCATGAGGAAAATACCATTCAGCCATATAAAGAGCCTTTGGAAGTGGTTAATTTGGGTTCAGAAGAAGATCTGAAGGAAGTAAAGATTGGAGCATCGTTGCATCCTGATGTAAAGAGCGGGTTGATTGAGTTGTTGAAAGAGTATGTGGATATTTTTGCTTGTTCTTATCAAGATATTCCTGGTATAGATACAGACATTGTCGAGCATCATTTGCCATTGAAGCCAGAGTGTCCGCAAGTTAAACAAAAGTTGAGAAGAACCCACCCGGATATGGAAGTAAAGATCAAAGAGGAGGTCCTAAAGCAGATTAATGCTGGTTTTCTTGTGACATCAGTGTATCCTCAATGGATTGCCAATATTTTCCCAGTACCGAAAAAAGACGGAAAAGTCCACATGTGCGTAGATTACAGAGATCTAAATAAATCTAGTCCAAAATATGATTTTCCATTGCCTCACATTGACATGTTAGTGGATAGCACAGCAAAATTCAAAGTATTCTCGTTCATGGACGGATTTTCCGGGTATAATCAAATAAGGATGGCTCTAGAGGACATGGAAAAAACAACGTTTATCACACCCTGGGGAACATCCTGTTACAGAGTGATGCCCTTCGGGTTGAAGAACGTTGGTGCAACGTACCGGATGGCTATGTCAACCCTATTCCATTATCTGATGCACAAAGAAATCGAAGTATATGTTGATGATATGATTGCCAAATCCCAAACTGAAGAAGGGAATATAGAAGATTTGTTGAAGTTGTTTCAGTGTTTGAGGAAATATCGTCTCCGCTTTAATCCAAATAAATGTACCTTCGGAGTTAGATCGGGGTAATTGTTGGGTTTTATTGTTAGCCAGAAAGGAATTGAAGTTTACCCTGACAAAGTCAAAGCAATTCAAGAAATTCCAGCACCAAGAACTGAAAGCAGGTCAGGGGTTTCCTCGGGCGTTTGAATTATATCTCCAGATTTATTTCCCATATGACTGCAACGTGTGAACCGATCTTTAAGTTGTTAAAGAAAGATCAAGGTTGTGTGTGGATGGATGACTACCAAAGGGCATTTGAGAGTATTAAAGAATATCTGCTTGAACCTCCTATCTTGCTCCCTCCCGTAGAAGGAAGACCGTTGATTATGTATCTAACAATGTTAGATAAATCCATGGGTTGTATTCTGGGACAACAGGATGAAACTGGAAAGAAAGAGTTCGCCATTTATTATCTCAGCAAAAAGTTCACTAATTGTGAGTCACGGTATTCTATGCTAGAAAAAACGTGTTGTGCTTTGGCCTGAGCGGCAAAGCATTTGCGGCAGTATATGTTAAATCATACCACTTGGTTGATCTCCAAAATGGATCCAATCAAGTATATTTTTAAGAAGCCTGCTCTTACCAGGAGAATTGCCCGTTGGCAGATGTTTTTATCTGAATATGATATCAAGTACCACACTCAAAAGGCTATTAAAAGTAGTGTGTTGGCAGATTACCTTGCTCACCAGCCGGTGGAGGATCATCAGTCTGCAGAGTATGAATTCCCCGATGAAGATGTGATGTTCTTGAAAGTGAAAGATTGTGATGAACCATTTCCTGAGGAGGGCCCCGACCCTAAATATCGTTGGAGTATGAAATTTAATGGAGATGTGAATTCTTATGGTAAAGGAATTGGTGATGTGATTGTCACTCCTCATGGATCGCACATTCCTTTTACTGCAAGGTTAACATTTGATTGCACTAATAATATGGCAGAATATAAAGCTTTCATCATGGGTCTTGAGGAAGCTATTTATCTCAGAATAAAGATTCTGGATGTGTATGGTGATTCAGCCTTGGTAATAAATCATATTAAAGGAGAATGGGACACTCGTCACCCTGGCTTAATCCATTACAAAGATTATGCTAGAAGATTATTACCCTTATTCAATAAAGTCAAATTCCATCACATTCCTAGAGATGAAAATCAAATGGCGGATGCTATGGCAACTCTGGCTTCCATGTACCAAGTAAATGCTTGGAATGATATACCTCGAATTACAGTTCGACAGCTGGATAGGCCCGCTCATGTGTTTGCGACAGAGGTGGTAGCAGATGAAAAACCTTGCTATTATGATATCAAGCATTTTCTTTAGACTCAGGAATACCCGTTTGGTGCGTCGAAGAAATATAGAAAGACACTGAGAAGATTGGCAAGTAGTTTCTTCCTCAGTGAAAATGTGTTATACAAGAGAAATTATGACATGGTACTGCTCAGATGGTGGATAGACGCGAAGCGGACATGTTGATGCATGAGATCCATGAAGGTTCATTTGGTACTCATGCTAATGGACATTCGATGGCTAAAAAGATGCTAAGGGCAGGTTATTATTGGTTGACAATGGAATATAACTGTTACAAATTTGCAAAGAAGTGCCATAGATGCCAGATTTATGCAGATAAGATCCATGTGCCTCCGACATTTCTCAATGTGATTTCCTTCCCATGGCCTTTCTCTATGTGAGGTATTGACATGATTGGGATGATAGAACCAAAAGCTTCGAATGGACACCGTTTCATCTTGGTAGCAATTGACTACTTCACCAAATGGGTAGAGGTTGCTTCATATGCCAATGTTACCAAACAGATGGTTGTGCGTTTCATCAAAAACAATCTTATATGCCGGTATGGTGTGCCGAGCAGAATCATCACTGACAATGGCTCGAATTTGAACAACAAGATGATGACAAAACTGTGCAAAGAATTCAAGATTGTCCATCACAATTCATCTCCATACAAGCCAAAGATGAATGGGGTTGTTGAAGCTGCTAATAAGAATATCAAGAGAATTATCCAGAAAACGGTTGTCACTTATAAGGATTGGCATGAAATGCTCCCTTTTTCTTTGCATGGATATCGAACATCTGTTCGCACTTCAACAGGAGCAACCCCGTTCTCCCTAGTGTATGGAATGGAAGTTGTACTCCCTGTCGAGGTAGAGATTCCCTCGTTGCGGGTGATAATGGAAGCCAAGTTGACAGAGGCTGAATGGGTCCAGAATAGGTTTGACCAATTGAATTTGGTTGAAGAGAAGAGGATGACATCTTTATGCCATGGGTAGTTATATCAGAAAAGAATGAAGAAATCATTTGATAAAAAGGTCAAACCTCATGAATTTAGAGAAGGCGACCTCGTGCTCAGGAAGATCATGTCTTTCAACACTGATTCTAGGGGAAAGCGGACTCCCAATTTTGAAGGCCCATATGTTGTCAAGAAAGCCTTCTCTAGTGGTGCATTAATTCTTGAAACTATGGATGGCGAGGAGTTCCCACGTCCCATGAATGCTGACGCAGTCAGGAAATACTTCGCCTAAAGAAATAAAAGAACAGCTCGCTAGGTTGAAAACCCGAAAGGGCGGCTTAGGCAAAAAGGAGCATCTCGGTAGGCCGAAAACCCGAAAGGGCGGTCTAGGCAAAAATTAGAGACATAAAAAGAATAAATTTCCCGCTAAGTTGAAAAACCGCAAGGGAAACTTAGGCAAATGTTAGGCATTTTTCTTGGCAAGTAACTACGCCAGACAAGACTTGATCGTTGAAGAAACAATCTTCTCAGATCTTCACCATACTTCAACCAAAGTTGTTGCTCAGGATTTCAAAAGTTGTTAGGGGGATAGTGGTCATTGTATCTCAATGTATCTTTTCCATTATGTATTACCATTTTCCAAACTTTGTAATCATCCATGAAGTCTCGCCATTCGCAGACTACCGTTCTATTAATGAAATTCGAGCTTTTACCCAATTCTTTGTGTTCTTATTTATATTTAGCTTGCAAAGACTTCATTTATTACTGATAATAATTGTTAAAGCAAAAAGATAAAAAAGCAAAATTAACTTTAAAAAAAAAAAGAAAACAAAAGATCTTTACGATTCAATTTACTTTGGGATTTGTGATGAAACAATGACAACAAGAATGGTGATCCCAAGAATTAACAAACTCTGGTTGTTTTAAGAAGATTTACTCCCTTCATGAAGGTTTTCTCAGGACATTTTGCTGGTGTGCGCAATCTTTGTGTGTTTCTCAGATAGTTAAAGACGATATCAGTGGGTGCAAGGTACAGTATTGGGTTTGTGATCCCATTATCCCCAGTCAAGTCTTAATTCACTTTTGATTTTGGGTTTGCATGGTCAGAAGCCTCCGTCCCAGACTCCCCAACAAAGTCTTCCCTCATATAATGAAAGGCTTTATTCCCTCGATATGATGAGATGTCACTCTTTTTGCAGTATTGGCATTAATGTTGACTTCTTGATTTCCCGGGAAAGTTATCCCATGGAATCTCTTATTGGAATGAGTGTTCGTGATGAAAATTTTCAATCCGCAGTTTCTCCAAGGAGGTGGGTTTGAATCCCCCAGTGAGGTTTGGTTGTTTCAGCGTCAGTCTGCTTTATTTGAGGATGGTATTGCAATCTCCAGTAGGCATGTTGATTTTGGAAAACTGCTTCTCTGATGAAACCAGAAGAAGGGTGTTCTATCCCGGTATTTCTTTGATTTGGCTACATTCGGATTATGTTTCTCCTCAGTGAAGTTAAGGCAGGCAATGGGTTTGGTTTCCGCAGTTGCTTTTACCTTTCTTTGATTGATCTTTATGGTTGAAGTTTAGCCCAATGTTGTTAGTACCTAAGGCGGTTTTGTTTGTTTGTACTGATTATGTATCCTTTTTCCAGCATATGCACGATAGCACTCATACATTCATACATACATCATGAATAACTAAAAACCATCGTTCATTAACATTGTGTTCTGACCGTCCTGCAGCGCTCTTGGCTTAGTTGAATTTGGGTTTCCCTCTTGAGTTTATTTCTCAAAGGATGTATCTTCATTGGCCGTCTTGCTCCAGTGTATTTCTGAATTTCATTTGCGGTTGCATGACAATATCATTTATTTTGGATTTCTGAGAACTGGGAGTTTTGGTTTATGCATTTATTTTGCACGGGAAGACTTTATCTCCTCAGCAGGAATATCGTGGCATTTCCCCGGGAAGTCATATTTCTATCCCCAAAAAGTCATTTCTCTTTGCAATTCCACTTGACAATGAGTGGAAGTCTCTTTATTTGAGACAACATACATATTACCCTTTCCAGGCAGAGTGCATTGGTTAAAGAAGAAGTTGAGACCCATTCTAGGAAAAACACCAGAATATTTGGGAAACTTGATATATTTTCTCTTTCTAGCTTTAGTGAATGTTGATAGTTCATCGTCAGTGAACGGCGGTGGTATGATATATTTTCTCTTTCTACCTTCAGTGAACATTGGTAGTACATCGGCAGTGAACGTCGGTGTTTCTTATCTTTTTGCTATCTTCAGTGAACGTTGATAGTTCATCGTCAGTGAACGGCGGTGGTATGATATATTTTATCTTTCTACCTTCAGTGAACGTTGGTAGTACATCCGCAGTGAACGTTGGTGTTTCTTATCTTTTTGCTATCTTCAGTGAACTTTGATAGTTCATCATCAGTGAGCGGCGGTGGTATGATATATTTTCTCTTTCTACCTTCAGTGAACGTTGGTAGTACATCGGTAGTGAACGTTGGTGTTTGTTATCTTTTTGCTATCTTCAGTGACCGTTGATATTTCATCATCAGTGAACGGCAGTGATATGATATATTTTCTCTTTCTACCTTCAGTGAACGTTGGTAGTACATCGGCAGTAAACGTCGGTGTTTGTTATCTTTTTTCTATCTTCAGTGAACGTTGATAGTTCATTGTCAGTGAATGGCAGTGATATGATATATTTTCTCTTTCTACCTTAAGTGAACATTGGTAGTACATCGGCAGTGAACGTCGGTGTTTGTTATCTTTTTTCTATCTTCAGTGAACGTTGATAGTTCATCATCAGTGAATGGCGGTGATATGATATATTCTCTCTTTCTACCTTCAGTGAACGTTGGTAGACATCGGCAGTTAATGTTGATGCTTGTTATCCTCCTCTCTGATTTTGATCTTGTGGTTCACCAGTGATTTACTTACCTGGTGGGGTTGCTCTTTGTTTCTTCATTTTTGTTTCATCCCCAATGTTACTTTGCGTCTCTTTGGTTCTGTTCATATGCATTCATATGCATAAGCATTTGCATGGCATCTTAGGGCCAAAAATAGGGTTTCTTTTTGTATTTAAGTATCTTCGATCACGTCGACACAAAGATTTTTAACCTTCGTATCTCCGGATAGAAGAAACTTAAATAAAGGCAGTTGTTGTACCCCAATTTTTTCCCCTAAGATTCCTTCATCATAACATATTATTTCAATCACAACAAGATCACATTAGGGCTTTTGGTTCTTCTACCTATCTTTAGCTTTGCTCTTTGAGGAGTTACCAAGCACCTTAACTTGTTTTCTTTTATGATCATGGATATTTTGCTCTGATTTTCTCTCTAATTAACAAAATGAAATATTGGTTTGTCTTACTTGTTAATAATGTAGGTAAAGGCAATGAGGTTTATCAAGTTGCATCATGGGTTCATGAGTTTATTTATATGCCCTAGTCAACATAGTTTGAGAAATTCAGGCCTCACCATTGAAGTTGTTTTGGAAGAATTGGTATGGAAGTGGTTTTGGTGTCCATGAGTCCTCATCATCATCCTCAACAATTTCTATTCACAAAGGAAGAATATTGGCACAAAAAGTTTGTTCAAACTTGGCAAAGTTCCTCAAAGCATTCTCTTGATCTAGAGGCTAGGGTTTTGGACTTCAAAGAAGCATATCTTGCTCATCTTTTGGTATTTTTGAGTGATTCCAAAAACATCCTTCTCTTAAAAGAGTTACCAACAAATCACTTCAAAAGTTCCAAGGAGTTTTCATGTGGAAGGAACTTGGTGAAGAAGAAAGATTACAAGTCACCCAGATGAATCCCAAATTTTTCATATGTGACTTCAAATGGTCATAACTTGGTCAATTTTTATCACCTTGAGCCCATTATTTTTTCATGATGATCTTAAAGATGTGTACTTCATGCCTTATTTTATGTGCAAAGTGAGAAAATGGATAGAAGTTTCCTTAAGAATGCAAAAGATTATAGGTCATTTCATGATTTTTGGCCAACTTCAACAAGTCATAACTTGCTCAATTTTTTGAAATTTTGAGTGGTTCAAATTGAAAAATGTCATTCAAGAGATCTACTTCATTCCATCTTTTTTGGTCAAGAGTAAATTCTAACTGGAAGGCCATGTTTGCATGCAAAAGATTATAGGCCATTTTTAAAGAATAATTTGAAATATTTCTAAGTATGAAAAGTCAACTCTTTTTCTTCAACTTTGACTCCATGTAACTTTCAGCTCAAGCATCCATTTGATTACGTTCTTTTTCCATTGCAAAGCTTGTAACCTCATCTTTCCAAAGCATCAAGAATTATGCCCTAAGACCCCTTGAGGTGTAAATGCCATGGATTTGAGTTTGGTAGTTTGAAACTGAATTTTGCACAAAGTCAGAATTTTGAAATCTTTGTTTCGGCTTCTAATCACAAGATTTCCACGCGTTTTTGTTTCTAATCATGTTCAGCAACTTGCCAGAAGTGATTAGCATCATGAAACGCACGATTTGGCTGAGTTTTTATCAGGTTTGAGTAACACTTTCTTCATGATGCAAACCCACACGAATTCCCTCCAAAATGCATCATTTTCTATTCCTTTTGATCCCATTTGCTTCCCTATCAATAGATGGTCATCCCCCATTCAATTTCCCAAGCTTAGATATCCAGAATCACCCTGCCAAACTTTCTTCACAACCCAGAATTCAGCTACTTCAAATTCTATTCTCAAGCCTTTTTCAATCCAATTTTTCCATCAATTCACCTTCCTTGATCTTCCCTGAAGCTAACCATATAATTACATTCAAGAATCGTGCCCTATATTGCTCCATAGAAGTCCAGTTTCAGAGCTTTGCAACTCAACTTCAATAGGTAGATTCCTTCATCAATTCTTCAAAACTCTGATATCATTGTGTTGCTCTCATTGCCCTGGTTCTAGTCGCAACACTTACAGTTCACTGGAAACACGTTTTGACCATGGATTTTCAAATCCCTTTTCAAAAATTTCCTTCCAATTTGCTTGAGATACAGTTTATATAAATTTGGCACGAGGGTGTGGTTGTCTTTGTCTTGAAGAGATGAAGCGAATGACATAGGTCTGAGCTTCTGATATTACAGTTTGAGAGACCTGCAATTCGTGATGACTGGAGATTGAAGATGACCAAAGTGTCATCTTCTAACCAATGAAGGCGTGCCATTTGTTATTTTCAAATTCTGATTTTATTATTGTTTCTTTACATTATTCATTAAAGACCATGATATGCACAACGCGCCAGATCCCTTGGATTTGATTACTAACGCGTTTCGACTTTCATCTAATGGTCCACATCTTTTACTTTTATTTTCTCTTTGTGATTTTTAATTTTTCACAATTTAATTTTGTGTTTTGGTATTTTTTATGAATTTTTCACTTATTTGATTTGTTTAAAATGTTTAAAAATACTTTTACACATTTTTAAATTCTGAAAAAATTATGGAATGATCCAATGATATTGTGACAAATATTGGTGACCTTATTTTATTTTTGTTTCTGACTTTACTGCTTTTTTACTTTTTTTTTTATTTTACCCATTTATTTTGTTTTTAAAAAATAGTTTCTGACTTTTAAAAATTCCCAAAAATTTTACAAAATTACTTGGCCTATTTTCTGATTTTTCTATTATCTTATTTTACATTTCTTGATTAATTTGAATATAATTGACATTTTCCTCATTATTTTCAATTTTTAAACATTTTTAAACCCTTTAATGTATATATTAATTATATTATTATTTTGTGAATATTTTCTGGATATCTTGGGTTGATTTTTTGATCATGGCTTTATTAACATCATTGGATCCATGGTGTTGAGTTTAACTCCACAAAAAATGGATGAATGATTTTAATAATAGTTTGATTAAATATTAATTCAAATGTGGTTTCTCTTTTTATCCTAATTCCTCTTAATCTCATCCCCTTCTCATTGCACTAAATGTTGTTGGAGCATGATCTCTATATCATGTCTCAAAACAAATGGTGCATAGATTGCTATTGACCGGCCTCAAAATAGGTGTGACTTCTATATAAGTCCACTTACGATTGCTTAACATGGCGCTAAATTTTGTCCCGATTCAAATAAATGATCATTCGTGGCCCAAACTTATGATTGCAAGCCAAAGTATGTTAATTTGATCTATTTGATCCAATAACTTTGAGATTCATTGTGTGGAGGCTTTGGTTCTACCAATCCTCTAATGGATCTACAACACTTTTGGTCAACGCGGATCACTTAAACATTGTTGATCATTAAATGGTACTTATGAGAATTCCAAATGGATGATATACTTCCCAAAAAGCAAATCCAACTTGTTGTGTAGAGGCTTTGGTTCTACCAATCCTCTAATGAGTTCCAAATGCAAGTTTCAAGATGGTCATCCAACTAACCACTAATTATTGACTTGTTTTATCTTATGCTTTTATTCTTTTTTTTATGCTTTATATACTATTTACTTTTAGCATTTACATTTCATGACATTTTCATCTTTGCTCATTTGAGCATTTATCTTCTTGCCATTTTATTTTGCTCACTTGAGCTTTTTTCTTTTTTTTTCCTAAGATACTTAATAATCAACATAAACCCTAAAAAACTCTTAATGGTACTTGGACTATTTGGTTACTATCCTTGGCATTATGGAGTAGTGGACTTTTTCTTGGACTTAGGATTAGAAACCTTGGCCTATCTTGGAGACCTTGTGATCTTATCTGATTATTTTGTCTGGAGCTCTTGAGGTTTACCTCAAGATATTAGGTTGCTTGTTTATTTTTATGTGCAGGTTTTTGTAATTACACTCTTTGTTTGTAATCTGGAATTCATCCGCATACAGCCGTTACTCTGTCAAATTTTTGTGAAGACTTAATACATTTGAAGAGGTCTAGTATCTTTGCTTGCTTGGTTTCAATCCAAAGAATTGGAATTCTATCTTGGCTCATAATGTCAATTTTTGGCTTCTTGTTGGTTAGATGGTTCTTATCCTTAGCTTTCACCTTATGCTTTAGGATAGTCTCTTCTTCTCCTCCCATCTTCTTTAATTTCAAAAAAATCCTCCCCCTTTTTTTGAAACTCTTCTTGTTTTAAAACTTAAACCACTTTAATAATAAACTTGGACTTAAGTCCATGCATTTTCAAAATATTTTCATAAATAAACTTCAATCTATTTAATAACACATTTACACTTTTTGTGAGAATACTAAAAGCCAACCAATCTTATTTCAAACCATTTTGCCACTTTGGCATTTTTATCTTTAAACTTTTCTCAAAAGGTTAGACTCTTGTCAATCCTTGTAGTGATGCAAACAACTATACTTCTACAATATATAGTGAAGTGAGATATTTTCCACTTGGGTGTTGAGTGAGGCATTGTTGATTTTAAAATCCAAGCCATATCCTCCACTTTGAGATGATGCAAATTCTCCTTTCTAATGATTGTGGGTAGTAAGTATGTTTTCTACATGGACAATGGCAATGATGTATTATCTCTTAAAATTAACCAACACACTTTTGTTTCAAACTTTTAAAACAGGAACTACGTGTACCCTAATTCCCTATTGCACGAAAGGTGGTACGTAGGCACTAAAGGTTCACAACTGCGACGGGTGCAAAAATCATTAAAAAAAATATTTCTTTTCTCACCTCCATCATCCATTTTATATATAACACACTTTTTATAGCCAAAATATACAGAATTTACAAAGAGGTTCCTCCGGAGTACCGTAGATGTTTAGGGTGCTAATACCTCCCCTTTGCATAACCAACCCCCTTACCTTGAATCTTTCCCCATTTTTGGTTTATTCTCTATTTTCCCATTCCTTTGGAAACAATAAAGCGCGGTGGCGATTTTTATTTTTGATTTGTATAAAGTCTAGTCAATCCAATGGCTTAGTCTTAAACATTTCTACCGCTACAGTACCCATTATGCAGGAGTTCTCTCAATTATTGGGATTACCTATTCTTGATCAGATTCCCTTCACCGGTTTAGAGGAAGCTCCAAAGCCAGAAGTTATTGCAGCAACCTTACATCTGAAGCAGTCTGACATTATATCCAACTGGGAAACAAGAAGCGGAGTCAAAGGTTTTTTGGTTAAATTTGTGATTGAGAAGGCTCAACTATTCCTAGATGCTATGAGTTTCCAAGCTTTTGAGGATATCTTAGCTCTCCTAATCTATGGGATGATACTATTCCATAATCTAGACAAACTCATATATGTGAAAACAGTCAAAATTTTCCTCGCTCATAATCTTGTGCCTGCCTTGCTCGAAGACATTTTGCATTCGCTTCACACTTGTACCATAAAGAGGCAAGGAACTCTCATGTGTTGTATTTCTCTGCTATCTAGGTGGTTTATTTTACACCTTCCCCGCTCGATAATGAATAATGAACAAGGTCTGAGGTGGTCGCAAAGAATAATGTCACTTTCTCATATAAATATTTATTTTTATTCCCAATCTCACGAGGATATCACTATCATTGATCGCTATGGGGAATTCCCTAATGTTCCACTCCTTAGTATTAGGGGAGTTATTACTTACAAACCTTCCTTGGCTCTACGTCAGTTTGGTTACGCTCAATGAGATGGTCCTCATGGCACACTTATCTAGGGTATTATATTCGATTATGAAAGTGATCTTCAAGGTTATCGTCAGAGGTTTATACGTGCTTAGGGCATTGTAAGCAAGATTGATAGTAAGGCTTTAGGACAGAAGAATTTCATCCTTCTAGAGCCTTATCTCAAATGGGTATGAGCTCATGCTCAAAACCTTATGATGCCATATCCAGCTATCTTACCAGTGATCATGGAGCTTGTTATCGAATGAGAGGTCCATCCTTCATCCAGACATGCCTACTAACCTTGAAGAATTGTAGAAGTCTTGGATTCAACTGAAGGAAGAACGGGACACCTTTGAGACTCAATTATATGCAAGTGAGAAGAAAGTGTTGGAGCTCACCAGGAAACTTCATGAGGAGCAGAGTCTTAATGCATACATTAGCACAAAGAGGAAGCGTCCATGGTAGACTTAATTCTTAAGATTTTAGGAGTTCATTTTATTATCTCTTTTAGAGCTTTTGTTGTCATTGTAAGCCTAAAAGGAAGTTGTAATTCGAACTTTGCTAATAAAATATTTGTTTTTGTTTCCTCTTTGTTAGAAAATTTAAATCTCCTAAAGCCCTTGAAATCATTGCATTTACATATCATGCATCATTTCATAACAGGTTTGTCATACATGTTTCTTATTTTCTCGCTGTTTATTTCAGTAGAAAAATGACCCTCGAACAAATTGTTAATGATCTTCAAGCTCAACACGCCCAATTCCAAGAGACTCCCATGAATCTGGCACAAGGGCAGAAAGAGTTGTTGGCGCTTGTTGCCAAGAAAAATAAGACCAAGAAACCAGTTGTTGTCCTTAATATGGGGAGAAGGGTCAAAGGTCCTGCTCAACTCGTCTATGTGGAAGATATCTCCTCTGAAGAAGATGACAACCATGATGAGGATGGTAGAAGAATCAAGAATGAAGGCCAGAAAAATCATGGTTAGGAGAATACTCCTGAAGATGAAGACTTTTTTGACGAATAATATCCTCCGACAGATAACAGATATAAGCAGCTGGAGGACAGACTCAAGGCAATGGAAATCAAAAAGGTTCCTGGACTAGATTTTGGTGAATTAGGTATGGTTCCAGGGGTGGTCATCCAACCTAAGTTCAAGGTCCCTGTCTTTGACAAATACGATGGGGTCTCTTGTACTAAACTTCATTTGAGGTTATATGTTCGGAAGATACAGCCCCACACTGCTGATCAGAATTTATGGGTCCATTTCTTCCAAGAAAGTTTTTTTGGCACTCAACTCGAGTGGTTCTACCAGCTAGAGGGAACCGATATTCATACATGGGAGGACTTGATTTCTGCTTTCTACAAGCAGTACCAACACAATGCTGACTTGGCACCGACTCAAGTGCAATTGCAGAATATGTCCATGGGCTCTAATGAAGGGTTCAAGGAATATGCACAGAAATGGAGGGACTTGGCTGGAAGGGTGCAACCTCCCTTGACCGATCGAGAAATGGTGGATATATTTATGGGAACTCTGACTGGCCCATTCTTTAATCTGTTGATTGGAAGTTCTTCATCTGGTTTTACGGAGATGATTTTGACAAGGGAAATAATTGAAAGTGACACCAAGAGTAGGAAGATCTCGATGGCTACATCTTCAAATGTTGTGAAGAAGCCATTTGGAGGTAAAAAGGAAGTCAATGTTTTCTATGGCTAGAAGAGCCATAGTAAACTAGCTTCCATCAGTATGTGGGAGCAGTGTTAATTTCCAATTCAGCGCCTGTTCAACAACAACAACAGGGTAATCAACAAAGGTCAGATGCTCCACCGAGGCAGTTTACCAAAATTTGCATGCCTTTATCACAGGCGTTACAACATTTGCTGAAAGCTGAACTCATTTCACTATGGCATCCTCCTCAGAATACCAACACCTCTTCTCTAAAGTATAATCAAAATGCGAGGTATGCTTATCATTCAAATAGTCTTAGTCATGACACCAACAATTGCTGGGCTCTGAAGAGCAAGATTCAAGACATGATCTATAATAAAGAAATTGAGTTTGATCCTCTAGAGACTCCAAATGTGATTACCGCACCTATTCCCAAGCATGACAAGGGAATAAGTGTTGTTGAAGTTATGTTGTATATTACCTCTCTCAATGATATGGTTACTCCCTTCTCTATAATCAAGAATAATTTGTTACAGGCCGATTTATTTCTAGGTTGTGTTGAAGGATGTTATTGATACGCGGTCTAACCCAACGGCTGCGGGTTGCTGAAGGAAGTTATTCACTTCCTGATGGATGAACACGTGATTTTTATTTAGAAGATTCTGAATTTGTGCCAATACTTGTCTGTTATCTCTGATACTCCTTTTAGGATCCCTTCCAAAGGTCCTATAAGGATTACCGTCAATCTGAAAGTTTCTCCTTTGGTTATTTCAACGCCCGGGCTTATCTTGTATACATCGGAGAAGGCTATTTTATGGATTTATGGGTATGACGTCTATTACCATGACATTAAGCAAGAGTTGTCCAATGAAGATGGTGAAGAGGTTGATCCCAACATTGTCAATATTGTAGGGACTAGCAAAATTATCAGAAGTGGAAGGATTTTCTCCCGAAAATCTCTCCACCTGCTCAAACTACGGTTACCAAGGCAGCCGCTGAGGCTCGGGGTAAAGAGCTAATGATAGAGCCTTCCTAGACGGAGGCGCCAAAAGAAGCCACAATCAAGGATACCTTTGAGCATGATTTGGAAGAGGTTTTGAAGATCATTCTCCGGAGAAATTATAAAATTGTGGAACAGTTAGGGCAAACACCATCTAAAATCTTTATGCTATCATTACTGATATATTCTGAAGCCCATGCGAAGGCATTGGTAAAGTTCTTGAAGACTTCCCACGTGCCGTAAGAAATTTCAGCGGATCAATTTGGAAGCTACGTGGCTAGTCTGAGAATTGACAATGATTTGGGTTTCTCCGATGCTGACTTGACTCCAGAGGGAGGAAATAACAATAGAGCCATGTATGTCTCCATCGAATGAAGGGACACTACACTGGACCATGTGTTAATTGGTACGGGATCTTTGTTGAATGTTCTACCAAAGGACGCGCTGGACCGACTCAATTGTGAAGGGGTTGTGATGAAGCCTGACAATATCATAGTCTGAGCTTTTGAGGGGTCTAAAAGAGTGGTGCTTGGAGAAGTGGACCTCCCAATCAAGGTGGGTTCACAGATTTTTGAGTCCACCTTCTATGTGATGGACATCTGGCCAACTTACTCTTGTTTATTGGGAAGCCCTTGGATCCATGGGGCAGGTGTTGTCACCTCCACCTTGCACCAAAAACTGAAATATCTGGTAAAAGGGAAAGTTGTTATTGTTTATGGAGAAGAGGAGTATATGGTCAGCCACATTAGTTTGTCCTGATACGTAGAGATGGACGGAGAATTTATTGAAACACCTTGTAAAACCTTTGAGGTGATTTCCCCTGCCGCTATTAAAGACGTTTCTGCCATTGTGAAGATCACCAAAACTCCACACAAGATGGCCTCCTTGAAAGATGCTAAGTCTGCTATAGAAGAAGGTGGTAATACTATTTGGGGTCAGCTACCTAATATCCCTTTTAAATCTAAAAAGTTTGGTATGGGCTTTACTGCATAAGGTCAGAGGGTTGTTCGTCACGCTCGTGCTGGGAGACCTCCATTCCATATCAGCAACAACGGGGTCAATGTTATAGAGTATGCAGACAATGATTGTGACTTCCACAGTTGGATATTCCTTACCGTATGTGATGGAATGGATAATTGGAAGGCATAAGTCATCTTTCTCATCTCCTTTAGTTAGGAGTAATAGCTATATTCCTTCCTTATTGTTTTCAAAAGTTTTTGGATATGTAATAAACAATGACTTTAAAACCTTGTGTCTTATCCAGGGCACAATAGTTCATTTGTTAAAGGGTGGATAATTCATAAACATTTATTCATTCAATAAAAACATTGGACGTTTTGCATGCAAATTTTGTGATCAATGTCGTTCTTTTATCTTATTGCATTTTTAAATAGCTATGTGTTCTTACACACACCCACGCACTAAATTGCAGATCCTCATCCACTCTAGATCCCACACACTAAATTGCAGATCCTCATCCACTCTGGATCTCGTAGATAACGATTATGTTATTGCCTCCTATGACTTCAAAAATTTGATCTACCAAGTCGAGGACAAAGGTGAGGAAGATTGTGAAATACCTGGAAAACTTGCCAGACTCTTAATACAAGAAGAAAAGGCTATCCAACCACATGAAGAGTCGGTAGAAGTTGTGAACTTGGGTACTGAGATAAACAAGAAAGAGGTTAAGATAGGCGCCAACTTAGAGGGTAGTGTCAAGAGCAGACTAATCCAGACGTTACATGAATATGTTGAAATATTTGCTTGGTCATACAAAGACATGCCAGGGCTCGATACTGATATTGTTGTTAACTGTCTGTAATTGAAAGAGGGTTGTGCTCCAATTAACCAAAAGGCCTGTCGCATGTGTCCTGAAATGTCATAAAAGATCAAAGTCGATGTTATGAAGCAATTCAACGCAGGTTTCTTAGTAGTGACATCATATCCTCAATGGATTGCTAATGTTGTTCGAGTGCCAAAGAAAGATGGCAAGGTACGTATGTGCATAGATTACATGGATCTGAACAGGTCGAGCCCCAAAGATGACTTCCCACTACCATATATCGACGTTTTGGTCAACAACACCGCTCAACATAAGGTATTATACTTCATGGATGGCTTCTCAGGTTATGACCAGATAAAGATGGCGCCTGAAGACATGGAGAAAACTACCTTCTTCACACAGTGGGGCACTTTTTGTTACAAGGTTATGCCTTTGGGTTGAAGAACGTCGGGGAAACTTATCAGCGTGCCATGGTAGCCTTATTTCATGACATCATTCACTACGAAATAGAAGTCTATGTCGACGAAATGATAGAAAGGTCACAAACTGAAGAAGAGCACCTCGATCATCTGCATAAACTATTTGAAAGACTGGGGAAGAATAAGTTAAGGCTAAACCCGAACAAGTGCACATTTGGGGTGAGATCCGGTAAACTCTTGGGTTTCTTCGTCAGTGGTAAGAGTATTGGGGTTGATATAGCAAAAGTTAAAGCCATACAAGAAATGCCAACTCCTCGTACCGAGAAGGAGGTCAGAGGTTTCTTAGGACAATTACATTACATTTCCCATTTCATTTCTCATTTGACTGCTACTTGTGAGCCAATCTTCAAGCTGTTGAAGAAAGATCAAGTAGTAAAATGGAATGACGATTGTCAAATAGCCTTTGATAAAATTAAGGAGTACCTATAAGAACCTCCTATTATGATGCCACAAGTTGAAGGAATACCTCTAATCATATACTTAATAGTGCTAGAGTACTCAATGGGGTGTTGGGATACACTGGGAGAACTGACTTAGGTGTTTTGTGTTTGATCACAAATCTTGCGGATAGCAAGAGCCGCCACCAACTTTTCTTTTATCCAATAAAGGAAAGGGTGAAAAGAACAAGAAAGACCTTTTAAGAATTTTTCTTGAGTTCGAGGGGTAGGTTATGAAAAGGGAAGGTGTTAGCACCCTTTCATCCGTAGTTATCTACGGGCTCTTAATTGCTATATCACTTTGAAATGCTTTGTGTTTGTGTAAGTTTGAAAATATTTTGAAAATGCTTAAGTTTGGCAAACTTTGCAATGATCCACGTATCGTTGAGAATGTATACAAAGTGTTGGTTTTGAAAATATTTGTTGAAAAGGAATGTTTGGAAAGATGATTGAAAGTTCCAATGTAAGGCAATTTTGTAATGATTCTTGTATCGTTGAGAATGCATACAAAATGTTTTTTTTTTAAAGATATTTTGAAAGTGTGATGTATGGAATGGTTTGGTTTGTGAGCAACCAATTACGAGAAATCTACCTACTCAAAAAGTATTTTTTCTTTTCCTCCTCCCCTAGATAGTGTTTGTCTACCATTGGTTGGTATGGATCCATATCATTGGATGTAAGGGACGGGCGTGGGTCATCATACAGTCATAGAAGGAAACTTGTAAGATGTTTTAGCAATTGTCGTAAGGGACTAAGATCATTTACCGAAGGAAACATTGATGGGTCATTGAGGGACTACGATCTTTTAATCGAGGGTATTTTGCTAAAAACATCCCACATTCGAGGGACATGACTATTTTTACCCGAGGAAACAAGTGTGGGTTACCCAAGAGGTGCATGTGTGCAAGGTGTTTTATTTCAAGTATTTATCTTTGAATTAGGGTTTTGCTAAGTTTTATTTTATGTCTTTTCATACAAACCCTAATTACTAGCAATAATAAGGAAAGCGATAAATTATGGAATTTAAATGTCCTACGCTATTACAACGCTTTGGGAATGGGGGTACAATTTTGTGAATAGGGGAAGAAAAGCAATAAAGCTCTAATTACTATTACAAACCATTGAATATGAATTATAATTGAATATACAAAATGTAAAGAGGAATAAAGAATTTGTTTTTTAGGGTTTTTTGATAGAAAACAAAGTTTGATCATTAACCTAAGAAAATTAATTAGTTTTAATTAAAAGAGAGGTTAACTAATTATTTTAAACAAAACCTAAAAAATCTAAGTTAATTGAAATTAAAATAAAACCTAAGTCTAACGATTGTTAATTTTTTAGAAAATAATTTGGATGTTAATGTCAATTCCCATCAATACAAAATGTCCAATGTAGCCTTAATGATCCAAAATTATAGCAAAAATCCCAAAATTATGATTTATGGCGCCTGGGCTAACACGGGTCGTGTCACCGGACACGGGTACCCGTGTCAGAATTTGCTATTGCTCTTGCGCATTTTTATTGTCCCAGCTTAATTGACATAGATTGTGTCGTGTGACACGGGCACCCAAGTCAGTTCTTGTCTTGCCCTTTTGCCAAGTTTTCAACCTCAACCGAATTGATACGGGCCGTGTTGCCGGACACGGGCACCCGTGTCAGCTCCTACCTTGCCCTTTTGCTAAGTTTTCTCCCTGAAACGGACCGTGTCAGATGACACGACCGCCGTGTCAGGGCTCATGAAGCATTTTTGGAATTCTGAATGTTTGCACTCTTCTACCCTAATTTGTCATGTTTTATTCTTTTGAAAACAAAAGCAAATGATGTATGGACAAGGATATCACGGTTTGAGAAAAACATACCTCTTGAAGTGGAAACACGGAACACGTATGAATGCTCCCAGTTGCAATTTGATGATTGATTAAGCTTCCTTGGACCTCCTTGAAGTTGTTACAATCCCGACTTTGTGCTGAAAGTGTTCGAATCTCCCTAACCAAGTCAACTTGCAAGGCACATTTTTTAAATTTTGAAGATGGTGATAATGATGTTACAAAATTTATTCTTGTGATTGGACAACTTCTATATGATGTATTTGGAGTATTTGGATGATTTCTATGGGCAAAACATGCAAGGTTTAAGAGATTCAAAGATTTGGACTTCAAAACTCAAAAATGGAGGTTTTGTGGAAATTATGGTTTTTGAGAGTATAAGGGGTTTTGAGGGCTTGTGAACTTGTGTTTTTTTATCTCTTTTTTTGGATTGCAAGTGAGCTCTATATTTATAGGCAAGAGGTTTGGGAGGTTGAAGTAATCAGATTTGCAAGATAGCCTGTTATGGTTTGGTTGAAAGTGAAAAACCAAGTTGGGTGAATTTCCATAGTTTCAATGCTTCAAGTACAAGCATGTTCTGAAGTTGTTAGATGCAAAGGGCTTTCTCCATTATTTTGAGCTTGCTTGTGATAATACATAACCATTACAAAGCTAAATGAATTTACATTTTGCAAAAGCATGATTTATTAAAATGGAAGTCTAACCTTTCTCCCTTAAATGGCTAAATGGATTGGATAAAGCTTTAATCTCTTGGATCATGGATCAAAAGAATGTGTAATCTTATAATTATGGATAGATTTGCAATTCAATAGGCCTGTAAAGCAAGATTATGCAACATAGTTGTGGGATTTGGTTATGTGTTCTTCACGAAGATGCCTTGTAATTCAAGAATGAAAGCTCAACTTCTTCTTCTTCTCGATTCTCCTAGCTCAAGCATGTTCTCTTCAAGTTCTTTGACATTTTGTAAAGCTTGAAACATTGTCTACAATATTCATGTTAACCACTTTGGCTAAATCATCTTGGAACTAGGTGAAAATTGGTCAAGAAGTTAGGTCAAAAATCTGCCTAAACTTGTTGAAAATTTCACTAAGTGTTTTATGAAAAATGTCATGACTTCATGAGCTTATATCTTCAAATCTAAGCATTTTTTGGACATCAAACCTTAGGAACCAAGTTTTAGATTTCATCAAGATCTACAACTTTCATGTTGAAAGTTTTCCTTGACTCATCTTGCATTTTGGTGAAAAATTGTCATGAAGTATTGAAATTATCAAGGTTAAAATACTTAAGAATTTTTCTAAGTCTTTGAAATCCTGACTTTTTTGTTGACTTTTTAAATTTTTTGATTCTTGATGATCAAGTTTTATATTTTTGAATGTCTTATGAATTTTTATCTTTGAAAATTAATGTTAACCAAAAAGTCAAAATTTGACTTTTTGTGTATCAGTTGACTTTTCATTAGTTGATCAAATTTCAACTATCAATCCATTGATCTTGAGAAATGATTTGAGCCATGAAATCATGTCAGCATGTTGTATTTGAGTCCTTGAGATCATTTTTCAAGCCATTAGGTCCTGTACTAGGTCATGTATTCGAGTTACCATTTGACATTTATTTTTGCGACGAGAATATTTATATTAACCGGTATATCTGTTAATATATTCGGCGATGTTTTATTCGGACCGGTAATTATTTTATTCGGTCCGGTATTTGTTTTGAGGGACCGGTAATTATTTTATTCGGTCCAATATTTATTTTGGGGGACCGGTAATTATTTTATTCGGTCCGATATTTATTTTGGGGGACCGGTAATTATTTTATTCGGTCTGGTTTTTATTCCGTTCGGTTCGGTAAAATATTATTTGGACCGATATTTAATTATTTGGAGTTATTTTGATTAAGTGGCCTTTTGAATTATATTTTGGGTTAGTAAGACTAGTGGAGGGTAGTATGGTATTTTCATGTGGTCTTAAGACCAAAATCCAAACAAAGGCATTAGTTGTTGTTTTATGAGAGATAGAAGTATCATAACACAACCACACCTTGAGAGCTAGAGAGAGTCTTGGAAGAGAAGAATAGGAGAAAGAACAAAGCTTAGGTTTTGGGTTGATTGGAATATCAAGAATCATTTCAAACATCTAAGGTAAGGGGTTTGATTTTCCAATGCTTATAGTTAGGGTTTGATTTGGTATATTTTGATTTGGGATAAAATTGATGTTAGGATTCTTGAGATTTGTTGAGATAAATTAGGAGAGTTAATTTAGGAATTAGTGTTGTGGGATTATTGTTATGTTAATAGAAATTAAATTAGAAAACCTAATTTATATTAATTAAACTATGTTTAGAGAAACTAAGTACTAGTAGTATAGAAGAGTAAAAGAAATAGCAGTAAGTATAGTTAGTTTTCAAACTAAAAGAAATAGCAGTAAGTATAGTTTAGTTTTTAAACTAAAAGAAATAGCAGTAAGTATAGTTTAGTTTTTAAACTAAATGAAATAGCAGTAAGTATAGTTTAGAAAAACAAAAAACGTAATAGCAGTATAGTTTAGTAAACTAAACTAGCAGTATAGAAAATTAATGTACTAGCAGTATATTAATTGAATTAAATTAAGTTTAGAAAATTAATTAATTTATGTTTTGTTTTTATTTTCCTAATTTAATATATTAAATATTTATATTAATTAAATACAAATATGACATAAGTTAGCCGATTTAATTTGGAACCCGATTATGTTCTGATTTCCCGATTTCGGCAATTTCGGCGACAGAGCAAGTTGCTCTGAATTTAACGAAAATTGACGTGCTAGCTAATTTTGACGTGTAGAACGTCGCGGCGAGGATAGTTTTTCGAGATTACGAGTATTTAACGGAGCGACCCGAAATAAGTCAATTTACGGTTAAGTTGAATCGGGTTGCGTTTTAGTCAGTTTAAGTCGCGTATGGACAATCCGATTGCGACATTAATGATTATAATTGATGCTGGTTATTGTGAATGACTTTTGCGAAGATTATTGATGTTTGACTATTTTTACGTGTTTGAAATTTAGTGAATTATTTGATAATGATGTGGTGTGATTAAATATGATGTTTGCGACGGTTTTTTATAATGAATACTTGATGATATGCGATGCGATGATATGTTCATCTTGATGTGGATAAATATGGCGACGTGGGTTTTATACCAATTTTGATGTGCGATGATGATGTTTTGTTGTGTCGTGTTTGTGATGTCGTGTTGTCGAGTCACATATATTGCATTGGCGACGAGGGCTTTTATGCCAAGCGACGAGGGCTTTTATGCCAAAGCGACGATGGGCTTTTATGCCGAATGTCCCTAATTATGGACAAAGCGACGGGTACCACATGCATAACATAGTCGTGTCTAATGGAGTCGGTTATGTTTATTTTTGAGTCTTTTGGCGTTGAGTTTTATTTCATGGCTTATGATGAATTGCGATGATATATGATACTTTGTTTTGTGATGATTTTTGTGTTGAACATAAAGTGAATATGATGCGATAATTTCATGATGAGTAAGTGATGAATATAACATGACGGTAAAGCGACGATATGAGTTTATGGCTATGAAGTTTATGTCTTGTTTTAGTATGATTATGATGATTACGTGACGAAATTAAAGTGTTGATTTTATACACTAAATGATGATTTAAAGTTTGTGAGATTTGGATATGTGCTGACATGATCTTATTTATCCTATATGATTTATGATTCTAAAACTATTTATATATTTTATCATGTCTTTAATTATATGTTTTGGAGTATCTCACCCTTTACTTGTTTCGCCGTTGCCTTTATATTGGTAACGTGCATGTGATCCACGAGGATGATGAGGATTAGCTCGAGTCTCTTTATTTTGAGTCGCTCTGCTCTGATAGTAGTAACACTCAGGATTTGGGCGATGTTATTAGTTTGATAGGATAGTTTATGTATACTATCTTATGACTTTATATATTGATGATAACATGATACGTACATTTTGTGAACACTTCCGTTGTGTTGTGATTAGTCATATGTTTATATGATGATTTATGTTATGAATCGGTATATCCGACTTTTGATTTTGTGATGTGCACTATAATGCAAAGTGATGAAAAGCACGAATATGTGATACCTCAATTTATGTTTGGATGAAATTTTGAAACTCTGATTTTATTATTAATTACGAGGGGTAGAATTGGGGTGTTACATTAGTGGTATCAGAGCAGGTTGGTCTGTCCGGCCAAGTTGTTGAGTTTGTTGGTGTCTATCAATCAAGTATTGTTATTTTTTGATTCTAATCCTTGTTTTGTTTTGAGCAGAAGTTGTTATGGCTGGAAGGAACACTGGTAGGAATGATGAGGCTCTTGCTGCTGCTATGCAGACAATGGCTCAGGCTTTCCAAAACCCGCCGAATGCTGACGAGAATGCTGGGTCTCGTAGTTTGGCAACCTTCCAAAGAGAGAATCCTCCTACTTTCAAAGGAAAGTATGATCCCGAAGGTGCTTTGGTATGGCTGAAGGAGATTGAAAGAATCTTTCGTGTGATGGATTTCACTCCTGTGCAAAGGATCCGTTATGGTACTCATCAACTAAGTGCTGAAGCGGATGACTGGTGGATTGAAACCCGTCAGAGGCTTGAGGTTGCTGGTGAGGAAGTGACATGGGAAGTTTTCCGAAGGGAATTCATGAGGAAGTATTACCCGAAAGATGTTCGGGGAAAGAAGGAGATAGAGTTCCTTGAACTAAAGTAAGGAAGCATGTCTATCACTGATTATGCTGCAAGGTTCACTATGTTGGCCAAGTTCTATCCGCATTATGATGGGCCGAATAGCGAGTTCTCTAAATGCATCAAGTTTGAAAATGGTTTGCGTCCTGAGATTAAGAAAGTTGTTGGTTATCAGAAAAGCTGTGTCTTTTCAGATTTGATTGATAGTTGTAGGATCTTTGAGGAGGACAGTAATGCTCATTATAATATTATGTCTGATAAGAGAAACAAAGGTCAGCAAAGCCGTGGAAAACCGTATGATGCTCCAGCTGGTAAAGGGAAACAGAAAGCGTTTCAAGGGAGAAGTACTAGTGGGGGAGATGCTCCTGCTAGTATTGTTTGTTACAAGTGTGGGAAACCTGGCCACAAAAGTAATGTTTGTCAAAGCGATGTTAGAGCTAAGGAGAATGAGGTGATATGTTTCTGATATGGAGAAGTGGGCCATATGACTCGCGATTGTAGACATAAGGATGTGGTCTGTTTTAATTATGGCGAGGGAGGTCACATTAGTGCTCAATGTAAGAAGCCTAAGAGGACTCAAGGAGCAGGAAAGGTGTTTGCTTTGTCGGGTGCTCCGACGGAAAACGAGGATGGTTTTGTTCGAGGTACTAGTTTCATTAATATATTTCCTCTTATTACTATTATTGATACTGGTTCTACTCACTATTTTATTGTTGTTGATTGTGTAAAGAGATTGGGTCTCACTTTGTCGTCTCTGGATAGAGATATGGTGGTAGAAGTTCCAGCTAAGGGAACGGTTACTACTTCTTTTGTGTGTGCAAGTTGCCCTTTATCAATATTTGATAGAGACTTTGTGGTGGATCTTGTTTGTTTACTGCTTGACGGGTTGGACTTGGTTTTAGGTATG
Source organism: Vicia faba (assembly GCA_948472305.1). Classification (NCBI taxonomy): domain Eukaryota; kingdom Viridiplantae; phylum Streptophyta; class Magnoliopsida; order Fabales; family Fabaceae; genus Vicia; species Vicia faba. The sequence goes on from OX451739.1 coordinate 879,045,939, forward strand.
GACTGGTTAAAAGCTAATTACGTCCATATCAATTTGTATGACAACACTATGAGGTTTTCTTCCTTAGTAGAAGAAGAACAATCTATGTTGGTGTCGACGAAACAGTTGAATGAGTTCATGAAGGATGAGGTGTTGGTTTTCTGTTTGATGGAGACTTTTTATATGGAGAGTCAAGCTGTGATAGCAAACTTTCCGGTGGTGTGCGATTTTCCCGAAGTATTCCCTGATGAGATTCATAGTGCACCTCTAGAAAGAGAAGTTGAATTTTCTGTGGATCTTGTCCTTGGTACCAGACCTATCTCTATGGCACCATACATGATGTCTGCATCTGAGTTAGCAGAATTAAAGAGCCAATTAGAAGATTTGCTCGAGAAGAAGTTTGTTAGACCTAGTGTGTCGCCGTGGGGAGCTCCTATGTTATTGGTGAATAAGAAAGACGGTAGCATGAGACTTTGTATTGATTATCGTCAGTTGAATAAAGTGACTATCAAGAATAGGTATCCACTTCCTAGAATAGATGATTTGATGGACGAATTGGTTGGCACTCGCATGTTTAGTAAGATTGATTTGAGATCGGGTTACCATCAAATAAGGGTGAAAGAAAAAGATGTTCAGAAAACTGCTTTCAGGACGAGGTATGGACATTACGAATATTTGGTGATGCCTTTCGGTGTAACTAATGCACCGGGAGTATTCATGGAGTACATGAATCGTATTTTCCATCCTTACTTGGATCGTTTAATGGTTGGTTTCATTGATGATATTCTGGTTTATTCTAAATCGGAAGAAGAGCACGCAGAACATTTGCGCATCGTGTTGGAAGTTCTGAAAGAGAAGAAGCTTTATGCTAAGTTGTCAAAGTGCGAGTTCTGGTTAAGTGAAGTGAGATTTTTGGGGCATGTCATTTCTGGTGATGGCATTGCAGTTGATCCTTCTGAAGTTGATGCTGTGTTGAGATGGGAAACTTCTAAGTCTGTTACTGAGATTGGAAGTTTCTTAGGTTTGGCTGGTTACTATAGAAGGTTCATTGAAGATTTTTCTATGTTGGCGCTCCCTTTGACAAAGTTGACTTGTAAAGGAGTTGCTTTTGTGTGGGATGTCAAGTGTGAAGAAAGTTTTGTTGAATTGAAGAAAAGGTTGACAACGGCTTCGATCTTGATTCTACCTAATCCTGAAGAATCGTTTGTTGTTTATTGTGATGCTTCTAAGAAGGGTTTAGGTGGTGTAATTATGAATAATGGCGAAGTGGTTGCTTATGCTTCTAGGCAATTGAAGATTCATGAGAAGAATTATCCTACGCATGATTTGAAACTTGCAGTGGTTGTTTTTGTGCTTAAGATTTGGAGGCATTATCTTTATGGTTCTAGATTTGAAGTATTTAGTGACCATAAAAGTTTGAAGTACTTGTTCGATCAGAAAGAGCTTAATATGAGACAAAGACGGTGGCTTGAATTGTTGAAAGATTATGATTTTGGATTAAATTACCATCCTGGTAAAGCTAATGTGGTTATTGATGCTTTAAGTCGAAAGACTTTTCATATGTCACTTTTGATGGTGAAAGAGTTGGAATTGATTGGGCAATTTAGAGATATGAGTCTTGTAGTAGAAGTGACGCCGAAGAGTGTTATCTTGGGAATGTTAAAGATCAATAATGATTTCCTTGATAGTGTTAGAGAAGCTCAGAAGCTTGATGTGAAACTTGTTGATTTGTTGGTTGGTATTGGACAAACTGAAAATGAAGATTTCAAGTTAGATGCTCAGGGTGTTTTGAGGTTCCGTGATAGGATTTGTATTCCCGATGATATGGATTTAAAGAGAATGATTTTGGAAGAAAGTCATAGAAGAAATTTGAGTATTCATCCCAGAGTGACCAAAATGTATCAAGATTTAAAGAAACTATTTTGGTGGTCGGGCATGAAAAGAGAGGTGGCTCAGTTTGTTTATGCTTGTTTGACTTGTCAGAAGTCTAAAGTGGAGCATCAGAAACCTGCAGGGTTGATGCAACCGTTAGAGATTCCAGAATGGAAATGGGATAGCATTTCTATGGATTTTGTAACGGGGTTACCGAATACACCAAGAGGACACAATGCGATTTAGGTGATTGTTGATAGGCTTACGAAGTCGACTCACTTTATTCCTATTAACATCACTTATCCCGTATCGAAGTTGGCGAAAATTTATACGCATGTGATTATGAGACTACTTGGTATTCCTTTATGTATTGTTTCAGATAGAGATCCGAGGTTTACTTTTGAATTTTGGAAGATCTTGCAAGAGGCTTTGGGTTCAAAGTTGAGGTTGTGTTTGGCTTATCATCCTCAAACTGATGGTCAGACGGAAAGGATGATTCAATCGTTGGAAGACTTGTTACGTGCTTGTATTCTTGAGCATGGTGGTTCATGGGATACATATCTTCATTTGATTGAGTTTACTTATAACAATAGTTTTCATGCTAGTACTGGAATGGCACCGTTCGAGGCTTTGTATGGTCGGAGGTGTAAAACTCCTTTGTGTTGGCATGAGTCGGGTGAAAGTGTGGTGCTTGGACTAGAATTGGTTAGAGAGACTACTGAGACGGTGAAGATGATTAGAGAAAAGATGAGAATTTCTCAAATTCGACAAAAGAGTTATCATGATAAAAGGAGAAACGACTTGGAATTTCAAGATGGTGATCTTGTATTTTTACGAGTTACTCCTACAACCGGCATTGGGAGAGCACTGAAGTCGAAGAAGCTAACTCCTTGCTTTATTGGTCCTTACCAAAATACTAGTAAAGTGGGAAAAGTGGCTTATAGAGTGGCGTTACCGTCAAATCTTTCGAACTTGCATGATGTATTCCATGTGTCGTAACTTCGGAAGTATGTTCCAGATCCTTCACATGTGATTGAGATGGATGATATCCAAGTGCGAGACAATCTTACGATGGAGATGATGCCATTAAGGATCGAAGATCGTGAGATAAAGTCTCTTCGTGGAAAAGAGATCTCCTTGGTTAAAGTTGTTTGGATAGGAGCAGCTGGTGAAAGTGCGACGTGGGAGTTAGAACGCAAGATGCGGGATTTCTATCCCGAGCTTTTCGAGTCAGGTAATTTCGAGGACGAAACTTTTATAAGTGGGGGAGAGTTGTAATGCCCCGTTTTATTTAATATTATATTATATTAATATTTTCAAGTTACCGTTTGACGTTTATTTTTTCGACGAGGATATTTATATTAACCGGTATATCTGTTAATATATTAGGCGACGTTTTATTTGGACCGGTAATTATTTTATTCGGTCCGGTATTTGTTTTGAGGGACCGGTAATTATTTTATTCAGTCCGGTATTTATTTTGGGGGACCGGTAATTATTTTGTTCGGTCCGATTTTTATTCCGTTCGGTTCGGTAAAATATTATTCGGACCGATATATAATTATTTAGAGTTATTTTGATTAAGTGGCCTTTTGAATTATATTTTGGGTTAGTAAGACTAGTGGAGGGTAGTATGGTATTTTCTTGTGGTCTTAAGACCAAAATCCAAACAAAGGCATTAGTTGTTGTTTTATGAGAGATAGAAGTATCATAACACAAAACCACACCTTGAGAGTTAGAGAGAATCTTGGAAGACAAGAAGAGGAACAAGAAAAAAGCTTGGGTTTTGGGTTGATTGGAACATCAACAATCATTTCAAACATCTAAGATAAGGGGTTTGATTTTCCAATGCTTATAGTTAGGGTTTGATTTGGTATATTTTTATTTGGGATAAAATTGATGTTAGGGTTCTTGAGATTTGTTGAGATAAATTAGAAGAGTTAATTTAGGTGTTAGTGTTGTGAGATTATTGTTATGTTAATAGAAGTTAAATTAGAAAAACTAATTTATATTAATTAAACTATGTTTATAGAAACTAAGTACTAGTAGTATAGAAGACTAAAAGAAATAGCAGTAAGTATAGTTAGTTTTCAAACTAAAAGAAATAACAGTAAGTATAGTTTAGTTTTTAAACTAAAAGAAATAGCAGTAAGTATAGTTTAGAAAAACAAAAAACGTAATAGCAGTATAGTTTAGTAAACTAAACTAGCAGTATAGAAAATTAATATACTAACAGTATTAGCAGTATATTATTTGAATTAAATTAAGTTTAGAAAATTAATTAATTTATGTTTTATTTTTCTTTTCTTAATTTAATATATTAAATATTTATATTAATTAAATATAAATATAACATAAGTTAGCCGATTTAATTTGGAACCCGATTATGTTCCGATTTCCCGATTTCGTGAATTTCGACAACGGAGCAAGTCGCTCCGAATTTAACGAAAATTGACGTGCTAGCTAATTTTGACGTGTAGAACGTCGTGGTGGGGTTAGTTTTTCGAGATTATGAGTTTTTAACGGAGCGACCCGAAATAAGTTAATTTACGGTTAAGTTGAACCGGGTTGCGTTTTAGTCGGTTTAAGTCGTGTATAGACAATCTGATTGCGATGTTAATGATTATAATTGATGCTGATTATTGTGAATGACTTTTGCAATGATTATTGATGTTTGACTATTTTTCCGTGTTTGAAATTTAGTGAATTATTTGATAATGATGTGGTGTTATTAAATATGATGTTTGCGACGATTTATTTATAATGAATACTTGATGATATGCGATGCGATGATATGTTTATCTTGATGTGGATGAATATGGCGACGTGGGTTTTATACCCATTTTGAAGTGTGATGTTGATGTTTTGTTGTGTTGTGTTTGTGATGTCTTGTTTTCGAGTCACATACATTGCATTGGCGACCAGGGCTTTTATGCCAAGCGACGAGGGCTTTTATGCCAAAGCGACAATGGGCTTTTATGCCGAATGTTCCTAATTATGGACAAAGCAACGGGTACCACATGCATAACATAGTTGTGTCTCATGGAGTCGGTTATGTTTATTTTTGAGTCTTTTAGCGTTGAGTTTTATTTCATGGCTTATGATGAATTGTGATGATATATGATACTTTGTTTTGTGATGATTTTTATGTTGAACATAAAGTGAATATGATGCGATAATTTCATGATGAGTAAGTGATGAATATAACATGACGGTAAAGCGACGATATGAGTTTATGGCGATGAAGTTTATGTCTTGTTTTAGTATGATTATGATGATTACGTGACGAAATTAAAGTGTTGATTTTATACACTAAATGATGATTTAAAGTGTGTGAGATTTGGATATGTGCTGACATAATCTTATTAGTCCTATATCATTTATGATTCCAAAACTATTTATATATTTTATCATGCCTTTAATTATATGTTTTGGAGTATCTCACCCTTTACTTGTTTCGTCGTTGCCTTTATATTGGTAACGTGCAGGTGATCTGTGAGGATGATGAGGATTAGCTCGAGTCTCTTTATTTTGAGTCGCTCTGCTCTGATAGTAGTAACACTCGGGATTTGGGCGACGTTATTATTTTGATAGGATAGTTTATGTATACTATCTTATGACTTTATGTATTGATGATAACATGATACGTACATTTTGTGAACACATCCGTTGTGCTGTGATTAGTCATATGTTTATATGATGATTTATGTTATGAATCGGTATATCCGACTTTTGATTTTGTGATGTGCACTATAATGCAAAGTGATGAAAAACACAAATATATGATACCTCAATTTATGTTTGGATGAAATTTTGAAACTCTGATTTTATTATTAATTACGAGGGGTAGAATTAGGGTGTTACATACTAGGTCAAAAGTCAATATCAGTCCTTTTTAATCAAAACCCTAATTTTGACAAATTTGCCCCTATGATGATTTGAGTGCTTTTCTTGAGGTATTGTGATCAACCCTTGGTCAATTGATAAATATAACTTCAAAATGTTTATGTTGGCCAAAAATTGTGATGATTGACTGTATATTGACCATAGTTGACTTTTTACCTAATATAGTTGATTTTTAGTCATCTGAGCAATTGATTGAGAAAATTTGTGATGCAAGGCTTGAAACTTGGTATGAGAAATATTGAAGACTTGTAGTGAACCATGAAAGTCATTTGAGACATCAAAATTCCAATTGTCCTTGAGAAAATCAAAACCTTGATTTGGAGGCTCAATGCTTAGGAGGTGAGTTTATCTGATTAAACCCTTGAGAACTCTTAAGCGTTTGAGATATTTGGTGAGAAATTTCTTGAGAATAGAGAGGGAAAATTTTGGGGTGCAATAGGTGTGTATTGGGGCAGCATGACGAGTCTGGTCAAAAAGAGCATGCAATATACTACCGTAGCAAAAAGTTTACCAACTGTGAAACAAGATATTCACTTCTCGAGAAAACTTGTTGCACTTTGGCATGGGCTAGTCGCCGACTAAGACATTATATGTTGACCCATACTACCTTGTTGATCTCTAAAATGGATCCCATCAAGTATATATTCGAGAAGCCAGCTCTCTCCAGAAGAATATCCTGATGGCATATGGTATTAACATAATACGATATTCAGTACACCACTCAAAAGGCAATCAAAGGAAGTGTACTGGTCGATCATTTGGCACATCAGGATGTAGACAACTATTAGTTTATGAACTTCGAATTCCCAGATGAGAACATTATGCTTGTAATAGATTATGAAGAACCCGGACCATATGAAGGACATGAGCCAGGATCTCGATGGACTATGGTTTTCGATGGAGCTTCCAATGCACTTAGAAACAGAATCGGTGTTATGATCATCTCCTCCACAGGTTTCCATATGCCCTTCACCTCCAGACTTTGCTTTGACTGCACTAATAATATGGTGGAATACGAAGCGTACATCATGGGTGTTAGGGTTGCTATTGACCTGAGAATGAAGTTCTTAAGCATGTATGGAGACTCAACCTTGGTGATCATTCAGGTTAAGGGAGATTGGGATACGAAACACTCGAATCTCATTCCTTAAAGAGCATGTGTTAACCTTGACCCCGTATTTCGAAGAGATTACCTTTGAGCACATACCAAGAGAAGAGAATTTGTTGGCAGACGCATTGGCTACCATGTCATCCATGTTCTGGGACAATGAGGCTCCCAGAATTATCATTGAAATATTCAACGAACCGGCACACTACTGTGAAATTGACACTGATGGAGTAGAGGAAAAACCTTGGTTTCATGAAGTGATACGGTACCTTGAAACTCAAGAATACCCTGAAGGAGCATCCATCAATGACAAGAAGTTCCTACATAGGTTCTCGGCTTAGTTCTTCCTGAGCAATGAAATTTTTTGTACCCCAAAATTTTCCCTCACACTTTTCTCAAAGCATTCTTTCAAGGCTCTTCAAATGATCAAGACACTCAATGGTTGACTAGTTAAGATGCACCTCCTGGACCAAAGGCCCAATACTAGGGTTTGGAGTTTATCAAGGAAATTTGATTTGAAAAGGTCACAAGTGGATTCCATGGTTCTTCATAGGTCATCAACAAGGTTCATGTCAAGTTTCAACCCCTACATCATAAGTTTGCTCAGTCAATGGTTCAAATGCTTGAAAATCAACTGTATTGGTCAAAAAGTCAATTGTTGTGAATACACAGTCAAACTTCAAGATTTTTGGTCAACATAAATATTTTGAAGTGATATTCATCATTTAATCAAGGGTTGATCATGATTCCTTAAGGAAAGTCCTCAGATCATCAAAATACAAGAATTGCCAAATTAGGGTTTCCTTAGGAGAACTCAAATGAACTTTGACCAGGAATAACTTTCACATGCTTCATCAACTTTTCCCCAACCAAAGCCCATTTTGAATATTCAATTCTATACAACTTTGATTTTATACTCGAGTCCAAAAAATTATTCATTTGGAAGATATGAGCTCATACATTATAGGTCATTTTAAAAAGTCAACAAAAGACACTTTTTGTCAAGACAACTTACATCAAGATAATATCTTCAAAAGCAAAAATGGTCAACATAGAGATTGTAGAGGACATCTTGGGCTTTCCAAAAGTCCAAGATTATATTAAAAAGATAAAAATTGAGCAAGTTATGGTTTTCACAAGTTGGGGAATTTTAAAGAAATTCAAGAAGTACAAATTCAGCAAAATTGCATTTTAGACAAATGAGCCTACTTTTTGGACTTCAAGCATGTCCATAATGTCTTAGAGGACCTCTAAGAATATTTTTGCATGGACTTGATTTTATTTGTATTTATTTTGATTTTATTTAATTTAAAATTAAATAAATTAAGATAAAACTACAAGAAATAGTGGGCCATGGCATTTGGGCTTGGTTTGATCCATTGAGAAGCCCGTATTTTCATGCAAAATACATATAAGAGGACTAGGTTCATTGTATGTCAAGAATGGAAAGGATTTCAAAAGTTTGTAAACATTTTAATATGTTTGATATTTCTTTGAAAAGGGGCCTTAATGCTTTGATTCTTTCCATGTTTGTGTACCTCTACACTCTTCTATAAATACAAGACAAGATGGCAAGCCAAAGACACAAAAAAATTGCTAGAGAAACTCTACAAAATTTCCCAAAAAAATACCAAAGTTGTCAAAACTCAAAAATCCACTTCCAACCTTCCTCCATCAAAACCAATCACATATTCACGCTCCTGAGACTCCCAAAACTCATCCTAGTGCTTCTTCCATGCCTGAAACATCCCATAACGCGCTAGCCATATTGCTCCAATTTGATAAAATTTCGTGATATTAAACTTTCAATTCATGCTATATTAATCTATGTGATGCATTCATACATATTCATAATGATGTTTATAAAATATTTGATGCATTATTTTTGAGGTTTGATGCAGGGATAGCAAAATACCAAGATTAGGGCATAAAACTCAGTTTTGTTCGCACCTCATTATGTAGTGGTTTTCAGACTAAACTAATACCATGGTTGGATCGGAAGACCCCGATTTAGAGGGGGTAGCCTAAATCTTGGGCCTAGAATTTGTCTTTTTGCAGGTTGGGGATTTCGTGCAATGGAAGAACGTGACCAGAGTTTGACTTCAGCACCCCTGGAACCCTTTGACTCTGATCCGTGCCTGCATGGAAAAAAAACCACATTCTGATTGTCCCATTTAAATACCACTGGGCGCGCATTTTGATTTGAATATTTTTAATTTGTTTTTTACCATATAATATTATTATGTCATTGTATTAACGAATTAATAAAAGTGATCTAGTGGTAGCCAGTGCGCGTTTAAGGCCTTTCTCTTCTAGAGCTTGGGTTCAAATCCCAGGTTTTGCCATTTTGTGTCAACATTTTTTTTTTTTTGCATATTCGTGCTTGTTGAGTTGGGATGGACCGTTTGTCTCCTTGCACCTCCCAATTGCTTTTATTGCAGTTCCTGGGCCCGGGACGTTTGGACCTAGACTTTATTGATTCTCACCCTCCAGTTTTCTTTACAGCAAGGCTCTTTTCCTTTTTTATTTTCTTTCTTTAATTTAATTCTTCTTTTTTGTTTTTAATTTCATAAAAAAATCATAAAAACCTCATAAAATCAAAAATACAAAATATTAGAATTAGTTTTTTTTTCATTAACTAGAATTAGTTTTTATTTAGTTATTAATAATCATTTTTTTAAATTAATTAATAAATTAGAATTAGGTTTTCTTTTTCTTAATTTAATTTAAATATTTTTCTAAAACAAATAAAAACAACAAAAATATTTCTTTTATCACTTAGAAATTTTTCTTATGTTTTTTCTCCATCCTTTCATTTTTCTTTCTTCCCCCACGAGTCTATTTATTGATTTTCCCATTATTTTTCATAATTATGTAACTGTATAAAGGATGAAATAGTTTAACTAGGGCCTTTTTAATTTGTATTTCCCCCATTTTTTGGTTTGTAATTCCCCCCATTCCGAAGCATTGTAATTGCGTATATTCAAATTTCTGTATTTTTATTTTTCGTACCTATATTAACTGCTAGATGTATGCTAATATGCTTGCATGGAAAGAATTAAAAACAAATGCTAGAAAACATAACATTCAAGACAAATAACTGAAACACAACACACTCGCACACGCGCACCTCTAAGGTACCTCCACTTTGTTGCCTTCAGAAAAATAGTCATGTCCCTCGAATGCGGGACACTTTAGCAAAGATCCTTGGTTAAAAAGATCGTAGTCCCTCGATGACCCTCTGTAGTTGCCTTCGGTATACTATCTAGTCCCTTACGATAAAATTTCTAAAGTTCCCTACAAGTTACCTTTATGACTATACGATGACCCGCACTTATCCCTCAAACATCCAACGATAGGGCTACCTAATAACTAATAGTAGAATAGCACTATCTAAAGGAAATGAGGAAAAGAGCAAAAATATTTCGAGTAGGTAGATAGCTCATAGTTGTTTGCTCATACAAACAAACAAAACAACTTTTCACACATACACACTCTCTTTTCAAAATATTTTCAAAGACAAAAAAAACACTTTGTATAAGTTTTTGTCGAAACAAGAAACATTACAAAGTTCGCCACACTAAGGCATCTTTTCAAAAAACTTTCAAAATACACTTACACAAAAAGATTTTTTCAAAATGAGCTAGAAATCAAGAGTCGTAGATAACTACAGATGGAAAGGGTGCTAACACCTTCCCTTTCCATAACCTACCCCTGTTACTCAGAAAATAATCTCGAAAGGTATTTCCTATTCTTTTAACCCTTTCCTTTATTGGATAAAAGAAAAGTCGGTGGCAACTCTTGCTAACAGCAACATTTGCAATAAAATGCAAAACCAGTAAAGTCATTTCTCCCACCGTATTACAGAACTGGCGACTCTGCTTGGGAGAAACTTAAAAGAGGGGTTACCTTATAGCTAGATCATATTTAAAATGCTTTCCTTGTTTTGTGTGCTTTACCATTTCGGGTTTATGTTTGGGTTATTTTCAAAGATCCTACACCCGGATCTGTAGAACTTTTAGGTAAGCAGCAATAGATCATGGAGACTGTACGACATAGACCGATATGGTTGAAGCGATGGTTGCATTAGTCTGACACATTTGTTGGTACCAGTATCCTTTTTGTTAAATCAAGGAGAATACGGGGCTGCTGTATGGTGTCATATAGCACTAATTGACCTTAGAACCTTTAGTGGAACAAAATTGGTCGTTAGAAAGTAGTGAGATAGCCGGCTTCGGTATAAAACTGAGGATTGGTTGATACTCGATACTACACTCATTGAGATTAGACTTTCAGGATATTTCGACCGCGAAAAAAGATCGCTTGAGCTTAAATAATGGCCAGTGATGAAAGATCGATGATATTGAAATTCTTTAGAACTCGGTTACTTATTTTAAGATAGGTTGAGCCAATTAAAACTTCAAGAGGGTACTTACCTACAAATTCCATGCAAGCCTGAACCTAAGGCTACTTGTGTGACTTATTTACTTTCATTATCTAACAACTTGAACTCCTTACAGGGTTTTGTTTGTATTCATTATCTAACGATGTGAGTTCCTTGTAAGACTTGTTTGTAGTCATTATCTAATAACTTGGACTTCTTGCAAGACTCACTTGTCTTCATAACCTTACACTTTTTCTTGGTGAATAGCATACACATCATGACATCATGCCATATCATTCTGTTAACCATTTCAAGGACCTTTAGGGCCTGCGATGCAGGTTATGATGAACCAGACGTCTAGAAAGGGGATTTATTTTCCTCTAGCCAATGTCGTCAAAAGACCAAAGCATGATAACTTGAGTTAGAAGCAATGACCCATTCGACATGGTTAGCTTGATTCTTGTAGAAGTACATTCAACGATACGAAGTTCTTCCGCCAAAGATGCAATCAAAATTCAAACATTTTCTCGTGTTTACCCTACGAGATCCTTGAAAACATTGCATGCATGTTATTACATAACAGGTATTCTCAAGACAGGTTTCTCATTTTTTCGCTGTTTATTTCAGCAAGGAAGATGGATCTCGAACAGAACGATAGAGATCTCCAAACTAAAGATGCTCAGTTCAAGGAAATGGTCTTGAATATATCCAAGGGGAGAGAAGAATTGAAAGCACTCCTCGATGGGAACACAGACAAGAAAAATCCTGAAGATAACCAGGATGACCAGGTGGAACAACTGCAAGTTGAGATGTAAAGGATGAGATTTAGATGAGTAGTCAGATGGCTCTTATCCAACATTTAGCTCGGGGACAAGAAGAGTTAAAAATCCTCATCGACGAACTTCATCAAGACGGATACGACCGTTTGGGGAAAACTTCTAGAATTTGGGGCCTAATCAACAATCAATCTCTCTTGGCAGATATGGAATTGGGTGACATGTTCATGCGTGAACATGTTGAAAATAACCTCAAGAGCGATGAAATTCAGTGGACTGCATCTTCAAGTACTCATAAGAGATCATACAATAGAAATAAGGAGTCCAGTATTTTGTACCACCAGAAGGATCGTAATAAGAGCGATCTTAACCAATCTGTGGGGGCAGTATGGATCTCTAATCCAGCACCAGTGCAACAATTAAAACAGGGTAATCTGCGTAAGAAGAATACATCTAAAAGAATCTTTACCAAAATCAATGTGTCATTGGCTTAAGCATTGCAATACCTGTTGGAGGCCAAGCTGGTTATGTTGAAGGATCCTTCTCAGAATCCCAACATCGCCTCTCCAATGTGAAATCCAAATGCAAGGTGTGTGTACCACTCCTAGAGTCCTAAACATGACACTAATAGCTGTTGGACACTGAGAAATAAGATTTAATACTTGGTCGACGAAGGAGTGCTGGAGTTCACACAAGATTGTTAGACTGAATTCTTCTTCCATCCCTCAAAGGCACACCATCTGAAGTGACAAGTTTAGACAAAGAGGCTTTTTGTTCATTAGAATTTTCAAATTGTTATTTTCTTTTGATTGTTCAAATACTTATTTATGTCAAACTTTGTTATTCCGTTATTGCAATGCATATGTTTATCTTGAATTAATCCATTTCTTTTCACTATACTGAAACTATGATTTTACTTCCTTTTTATGATATTCGACTCTCGATTAAAAGTTGTAAGCCTTTAGAGGAAGGATGATGAAAAATATACATAAATTTGTACAGTATGCTTTTGAATAGACATTGCTGACGATGTACATGCGATGTTTCAAATCCTAAACAGTGGATTTATAAGGAAGATAATACCTAGTCAATTCCTTTGAGCCTAAGAAGTAGGAGTTTTCTTTTTCATGCAAATTGAAACCCTTAATCATAACCTGGGGCAGGGTAGTTTCTCAGTTAATTCAATGGTGCATTCAATCGCAAGCTTTCTCCTTGTACACGACAAGTAGTGTCAGAGGTATCATTCCAAAACAAAATATGGTGATGGTTCCGCATAATCGTTAAAACAAGTAGTCGTTATCTCTCAAATAAAAGCCCGCTAAGTCAAAACCTATGAAGGAGACATAAGAAAAAAAACGGGGGCATCCCGCTGACTGTAATCACAAAAGAAAATGTTCAGGCAAAAGGTAGGGATAATAAAATCAAAAAAAGAGGTCACTACAAATCCTCAACAAAAATAAAATATTATAAAAAGTGATTGCCTCCTCAAAATAAACGTTCAGTATCTGAACCATCACCGGAATATCAAGGAAAAGATTCTAGACTCAATTGGGATTTAAAAACATAATTAACTGAGTATAGGACTGAAGAAACTCACGAAGAACGGGTTGGGTACAAATAATTTTCGATCCTTTATCTTTTGTTTCTTAAACCATGAACTAGGCCACCGACAACCCTTAAAAGTCCTAACTGAAGCATGGGTTTGTTAGAAAGCATATTGTTAGAAAAGGTATCCTGACTCCTGTAAGGTTTACTATAAATCCTAAGTTGAATTCATATTCTTACAAAATTCTGTTTGTTTACTAAAAATGAATTTTTAAAATTTCAAGACAGACATAAGCTTTGCATTCTTTAAATTCCATTGTTTACATATGACTAATCATTCGACAGCAGAAAATTCGCACGACGAAAATTCAATGAGTGAAAATCCTCTCAATAAACAGAATTACCTCAGATGGAAAGACATTTCCAATAACAGTCCTTTCATAATCAAGGGGCATGACATGGTGTCTAACTGATATGGGGGAAGTAGAGTCAAGATTCGAGGAATCTCTCAAAAGTGCCAAATATCCAGGGACAGACCTCCGTCTGAATCACTTAGGGCATTGAACATGAGTTCCAGCAAAGGGCCACGTGCGATCAAGCAAACATCTTTCTGGCAGTGCTACAACACTTACTACTATGGGCAATGAAAATTCTCTGCACCCTGTGAATGCAGACATAGTCAGAAAACACTATGCATGAAAAAAATAGACCCGCTAGGTTAACTGACCTAGGCAAAAATAAGGGCAACCCGGCGAACCAAACAAGTTCGGGAAAAATTAGGGATATATAAATAAAATTTTACACCCGGCAAGTCGAAATCATGAAAAGTGGATTGGGTAGAAAATGGTATTGTAACACGGTGGGAGAACTACCTTGGTTGTTTTGCGTTTGATCGCAAATGTTGCGGTTAGAAAGAGTCGCCAACGACTTTTCTTTTATCCAAAAGGAAAGGTTGAAAAGAACAGGAAAAACCTTTGAGATGTTTTCTTGAGTTCGGGGGGTAGATTATGAAAGGGAAGGTATTAGCACCCTTTTCATCCGTATTTATCTACGGGCTCTTAGTTGCTTGCTAGATCACTTGCTTTTGTTTGAAAATGTGCTTTGTGTGGTTTTTGAAAGTATTTTGAAAAGGCGCCACCATTTTAGGCAGACTTTGTAATGATTCTCGTTCGTAAGAATGTATACAGAGTGTTGATCTTTTGAAAGTGTTTTCAAGTTTGAAAAGATGTTTTGAAAGTGTTGGTGTTTGTTTTGAAAATAGCAAGGATGTTTTTGGTTTGAAAATGAGCAAGCAACTAGGAACATTCTACCTACTCCAAAGTCTTTCTTATTTATTTCCTCTTTCCTTTGACATTGTTATCTTACCATTAATTTGGTAAGAAACCCTATATTTGGATGTAAAAAGGGACGGGAAAGGGTCATCGTATAGCCATGATTAGCAATGTTGTAAGGTATCTTAGCATTTTCTTTAAGGGACTAAGATCATTTTTGAAAGACAACTTTGATAGCGTCATCGAGGGACTATTATCTTGTATTTTTTTATTGCTTGTACTAATATACCTCACATGCATAATATGACCATTTTCATAAGACAACAAGTGGACTTACCCTAAGGGTGTAAGTGTGCAAGTGTATTGATTTACATGCACTGTTTTGTCTTTGAATTAGGGTTTTCTAAGCTTTGATTTTATCTTTCCATACAAACCCTAATTACTAACATTTATATATAAAGCATTAAATTGCGGAAAATAAAAATACTAAGCTATTACATCATTAGGGGAGGGGGTGTACAAATTTACAAATGGGGGATTTGCAAGAAAATTAAATCTAATTAACTATTACAACCATATTGAATAAATGTACAATAATTGAATAAATAAAAATGCAAATGCAAATTGATAAAGAAATGATTTCTTTGTTTAAATTTTTTTGAAAGGGTTTTAAACTAATTTAGAAAATGGTTAATAAAAAAAAGTTAACTTAAATTAACTAAGAAAAGAAATTAACTAAAAAAAGATTTTATAAGTTTTTATGAAAAGGTTTTAAATTAAAAATAAAAATGAAAATTAATTAATTAAAATAAACCTAAGTTCTAAATTAATTTTAATTTACAAAAGGATAGTATAATAATTAAACCTAATTATCTAAATATTAGTCAAGAAAGAGAAATTAATTTATTAAGAAAATTATTTTTGTTCTTTTTAATTTTTATAAAGAAAAATAAACTAAAAATATTTTTTTATATTTTTCTAGTAAAATAATAATAATAATGATAATAATAATAATAATAATAATAATAATAATAATAAATGAAGAAAATATGAAATAGAAATAAATATAAACTAAAAAAAACAAAATAAATAAAAAGAATAAAATGGGGCAGGAGTGTAAACATAGTTTGGGGGGTTAGAGTCAGCAAACAAAACTTGAAGGCCCAAAGTTTGGGGTCCAGGCGCTGCAAAAACCAAAAATAGTGTAAAATGTGAAAAAAGAACAAAAGGCAGTGCGCTGGTGTTGAACCCATGCCCTCTAGGTTACCAGCGTGCTGCCTTACCACTGGGGTGGCTATACATTCGGTGTTATAAACAAAACCATAAATATATATTTGAAACACGTTCTTGAAGATGACTTCATCTTCTTCCTCGCGCCATAACCAGTCATGAATTCAAATCCTGTAACTTCTTCATCTCTCAACCATTTGCAAAAGTATAAACATGAAACTTGCTCCAAATTTCATCACGAGTTCAGTCATATAAATAACTAAAGCTATAAATCAAAGATGAGCATGAATTTTGAATGGTACCAAATATGACCTAATTTTTTCAGAAAATTTAACTCTAAAATTCTCACTACTCAAGCAACATAAATGAATTCTAAGGACATGGTTAGTTTCAGGGCTATAATGTCTACATTTTATCTTCATAAATGGAAACCAAATGATGCTTATATGAAGAGTTTAAAAGTATGAATACTCACCTTGCAAGAGGATATCATGTTTTGAGTTTAAGCAGCTTTAAATGAGTCCTAGTGATTGGGTTAGCTTCCTCAAGTTCCCAGGAATCTAATGTGATGCTTGGCTTGAGCTGGAAGTGGCTGAGGAGTTCTGGAGAAGTCCACTTGCAGACCTCTGTTTTTGAAAATGGAACTTGATGATGGAGGTGTTACAGTTAGGCAAAAGGACTTTGGATGGTTTGTATTTTATGTTTAGAAGCTTTTGGAACCAAAAGGCTTGGAAACGCACAAGGGATATGTGAGTTTTAAGTTTTTTTGTCAAATTATGCAATAATGGAGTTTTGTGATATAGTTCTGAGTTTTTGTGTGTTTTGGAGCTTGTGTATCTGTGTGTTTTGATGCAAACAACTTGTGCATAAGTAAGGAAAAGGTTCTCAGGCTTGAGAGGGTCAGAATCATACAAGTACAAGTTATGGCTATGTTACTTGATTTTGAAGAAAAGTGAAAACATGGTTTCAAGGAAAAGTACAAGCATGTACTGAGTTGTTTTAAGGCTTTAGACAAGTTTCTTTTGGGTTATAGATTGTGTATGATTAGAAGAAAACAAGTGCAAAGCTCAAGAACTGATTTTGTGCATAAAGCTACTTTTCCATAATGGAAATGTGCACTTTCTCCACAAAATTGAAATAAGCATGGGAAATGCATTGAATGCTTGACTTGAAGCCTCTAAAAGAAAAGATTGTGCAGCCTAGCATGGATTTGCATTCTTGTTCATCATGAAATTGACCTATAATTCAAGAATGAAATGCCATCTTCATGCCTTCGATTCTCCTTGCCTAAACATGATCTCAAGGAGTTCTTAGACATTTTAGAAAGCTGTTAATGTTCTCTACAACCCCTCTCTGAATAACTTTTGAAAATTCCCCTTGGAATTATGAGAAAAATTGCCATTAAGTTAGGTCAAAATCCTGCCTAAACTAGGGCAAAATTTCACTAAGTTTCCAAGTTTCATGAACATGTATTCACAAAATGATAACTTGAAATCCATGCATTTCTAGGAGAAGTTGTGTAAAGAAATTTTTTAAATCTCATTGAGATCTACAACTTTCATGTTGAATGTTTCCTTTGAATCATATTGCATCATGGTGAAAAATTGGCTCAAAGTTGTGAAAAAATATGAAGTTTTCAAAACTTAGAAAAATTTCTCAGTTTGGAAACTTTGACTTTTTCAAAATGAAATCTTGACTTTTTGATTTCTTGATGAACGAGTTTCATATTTTGACATGTTTTGATGAATTGTGATCTTTGACACTTGATTTTGACCAAAAAGTCAAAGTTTGACTTTTTAGTTTGCAGTTGACTTTTGATCAGTTGATTGAAAATCAACTATCAATCAAATGACCTTGAGCGATGTTTTGAGTCACGCCATTAGGTCAAAATGATGCAATTGAAACCTTGAGATCATGGTTCAAATTAATTAACCATTTGCTAGGTCAAAAATCAGAAATTGCCCTTTCTCAATCAAAACCCTAATTTTAACCATTTAGCCCTTTTGATGATCTGATCAAATTTCTTGAGGAATTATGGTCAAAACTTGATCAGATGACATATAGGAGTTCATAATGTTGATATGGATAAAAAATTATGAAGTTTGATTGTAAATTGACCATAGTTGACTTTTTCCCCAATACAACTGATTTTTAGGTCAACTGATCAATTAACTGAGCAAAAATGTGATCCAAGACTTGAAAATTGGATTGAGAAATCTTGAGGGTTCATAATGATCCATGAAAGTCATATTAGGCATTAAAAGTTCAATTATCCTCGTGTAATCACTAACCCTAATTTCAGTCATCAGTGCTTAAGGAGGTGTCTTGAGCTGATCAACCCTTGTGCAGTCTTGAACCAAAAGAGATCTTGTGAGAAAATATTTGATAAATGAGAGGGAAAATTTTGGGGTACAAAAGCTGCCCCTGTTCAATCTTCTTAAACCTAAAGAGCTAGATTGGCACATCCGCCCTTCGTGACTTGAAGGTGGAAGATGATTGAACACCAGAGTGCCCAGAAATTTGCACTCTAAGATGAATTGTGAATGGGCTTATAGATGCCATTTGGCGGAATGATGGAGATTTTACGGAGATGGGCTTGTAGATGCCATCCAAAGGTGATAGTTGATAGAAAGTGGACTAAGTCTGAATTTGATTTCAACTAGAAAAGAATCAGAATAAATCTTTGGAGCAATTTATCTGAACCATAAGAAGTCTTGTATGTTGTTTGACTGGGAAGAATCAGAATAAGTCTTGGAGAGATTTATCTGAACCAGAAATGTTCATTTGGAAAGTAATCAGGGTAAATTGTTGAGAGGTTTAAACTAAACCAAAAGAGGTCTTGAATATTCTTTAACTGGAAAGAATCAGAATAAATCGTTGAGAGATTTATCTAAACCAGAAAGGATTTGGAGAATAATCACGATAAATTGTTGAGAGACTTATCTGAACCAGAAAAGGGCGTCTGTGAGAAAGAATCAGAATAAATTGTTGAGAGATTCAAACTGAACTGGCAGGGATCTGGAGAAGAATCAGAATAAATCATTGAGAGATTTATCTACACCAGAGAAAACGTCTGCAGGAAAGAATCAGAATAAACCATTGAGAGATTCAAACTGAACAGGCAAGGATCTGGAGAATAATCAGAATAAATTATTGAAAGATTTATCTGAACCAGAGAAAACGTCTGCAGGAAAGAATCAGAATAAAACGTTGAGAGATTCAAACTTAACCGACAGAGATCTGGAGAAGAATCAGAATAAATTGTTGAGAGTTTTATCTGAACCAGAGAAAATGTCTGCAGGAAAGAATCAAAATAAACCGTTGAGAGATTCAAACTGAACCGGCAGGGATCTGGAGAAGAATCAGAATAAATCTTTGAGACATTTATCTGAACTAGAGAAAACATCTGTAAGAAAGAATCAGAATAAACTGTTGAGAGATTCAAACTGAACTGGCAGGGATCTGGAGAAGAATCATAATAATTCGTTGAGAGATTCATCTAAACCAGAGAAAACATCTGCGGGAAAGAATCAGAATAAATCATTGAGAGATTCAAACTGAACCAGCAGGGGTCTGAAGGAAACATCTGTTATGTAGATGGTCGACCAGTCCTTTCTCGGGAATTGATCTATAATTGACTTGTTGAAAATTTGACGATAATTTTCTGTTGATTGATCTTTCCTGAAAAGATGAAAGGTTAGTTGCATGCAATTTCATGATGTATGAAATGCATGGTGCAATGATGTTCTCAAAATAAATGAGATTGTGTCGTATGTATATGTGTTGTCAATTCTATGATGTATGGATGTAATGTATGGACATGTTAATAGTTATGTCGGAGTGTTGCTGGAATCGGGGAAGATAAATCCCTGAGTACCACTGGGAATGAGGAGTGTAAGTCTTCATATTTTGAAGTTGAAGTGTTCAGGGATGAGTTTCCAATTACTATATGAATAAACTCTATTGTGGAAGGGAAATGTCGTGCATTGCTTGTGGACCTCGTGAAAACCTGTTGGGGAATCCTGAGAAATTGGGAGACTTTCACTGGGGAATTTTTGGAGTGGTAACTGGAAGTTTTGTTCCGTTAGGGATGTGAGAGCACTTGATACAATTAGGCTGCATACTGGAGATATGTTAGTGATCCTGTAGTGGGATGTCCCAGCTCCTGCTCTTGCTGGAAAAGTACATGCGTGTGATTTTGTGTAATAGTCTAAAGATATTATCCTATTTCTTAAAGCCATTAGTGATTGTCCTTCTATTTTATGTTCCTATTTTTGTTCATTTGTAAACAGTAGTCACGTTCAAATGCATATGTTCAAAAATAATCATTGTACGTTTTTGCAAACAAAACGCGGAAATAAAAGAAAAACAAATAGTTTTGCACTTTCAAAGGGATATCTTTGTATTAATTGAATAAGTATTTTTGTACAATGAGACAAACATTCTAGTAAGATAATTTCATCATAAAAAATGAAAATTGATACAAATAAAGGATAGCTATGTGAAATAATCCCATGGGGTTCCCATTCTGCTATAGCCTTCATGTCTCTGAGCGTCTCATCCACTTGCTGCCTCGTCCAAAGCTGATTGGATTGATTAGACCGTTTGAGTTTGTCAGTTGATGTCGGAGGTCGTCTGCAAGGTGATATAATGGGACATAGTCATACGCTTTAATGCCCTAACTTTTTCCTGGACCGCCCTTTCGTGTTTTCAATCCACCGGGATACCCTTTTTTGCCCAAGCCACCCTTTCGGGTTTTCAGCTTGCCGGGTGTACATATTTTTTTTTGTTTTATCCCAAATTTTTGCCCGAACCTTTTTGGTTTGCCAGGATGCCCTAATTTTTTCCTAGGCCAGTCGACCTTGCGGGTCTGTATTTGTGCGTAGTATCTTTTGACTATGTCCGCATTTTTAGGGTGCGGAAGGTTGTCGCTATCCATAGTGTTTAAGATCATTGCTCCACCAGAGAATATGCTTTTGATCACAAATGGTCCTTCATATGTAGGAGTCCATTTTCCCCTGGGATCAACTTAAGGCAATATGATATGCTTGATCACCAAATCACCAACCTGATATACCTGACATTTGACCATCTTGTTAAAAGCTTTGATCATACGTTTTTGGTACATCTGACCATGACAGACAACCGTAAGCCTCTTCTCATCAATCAAGTTCAACTGGTCAAGCCGATTTTGA
Source organism: Vicia faba (assembly GCA_948472305.1). Lineage (NCBI taxonomy): Eukaryota > Viridiplantae > Streptophyta > Magnoliopsida > Fabales > Fabaceae > Vicia > Vicia faba. Next base: position 879,067,205 of record OX451739.1, read on the forward strand.
ATCCATTCATCTTCATTCAGCCTTGCATCCTTTATGATTCTCAGAGAAGGTATTTGGACTTCAATTGGTAGAACAGCTTCCATGCCGTATACCAAGGAGAAGGGAGTTTCCCCTGTTGATGTACGCGCCGTGGTACAGTAACCGTGGAGAGCAAATGGTAACATCTCATGCCAGTCCTTGTAGGTCACTGTCATTTTTTGTATGATCTTTTTGATGTTTTTATTTGCGGCTTCGACAACACAATTCATCTTTGGCTGGTAAGGGGAAGAGTTATGATGCTGGATCTTGAATTGCATGCATAGTGCGGTGTTCATAGTATTGTTGATATTCGTACCATTGTATGTGATGATTCACTCTGGGATACCGTACTGACAGATGAGATTTTATTTGATGAATCGGGCCACAACATTCCTGGTAACAGAAGCGAAAGAAGCTGCCCCAACCCACTTCGTGAAAAAGTCAGTGGCCACCAAGATGAAGTGGTGTCCATTAGAAGCTGTAGGTTTGACTTCTCCAATCATGTCGATGCCCCACATCGCGAATGGCCAGGTAGCAATCAAGACGTTTAGAGGAACTGGAGGCACATGTACTTTGTCAGCATAAATCTGACACTTATGACAGGTTCGTGAATGTTGATGCCAATCTGCTTCCATGGTAGACCAATAGTTCCATGCCCGTAGGATCTTTTTAGCCATCGTATACCCACTACAATGGGTTCCAAAATTGCCTTCGTGTATATCAGCCTTGATCTTGTCTGCCTCGACCTTGTTTATGCAACGAAGCAAAACAGAGTCATGGTTGTGTTTGTAGAGAATGCCATTACTGAGGAAGAACTTAGTAGAGAATCTTCTCAAGAACTTCTTATCATTGACGGATGCTCCCTTCGGATACTTTTGGGCCTCGAGATACCTCTTAACTTCATGTAACCAAGGCTTGTCCACTACTTCTTCAGTATCGATCTCGTGACAATAAGTTGGTTCATCCATCTACTCAATGGTGATCTGGGGAGCCTCGTTACCCCATTTGAGTTTAAACATGGATGACATAGTGGCTAGCGTGTCCGCTAGTTAATTTTCCTCTCGTGGAAAATGCTCAAAGGTAATTTCCTCAAAATATGGGATTAATGTCAACACATATTCTTTGTATGGGATGAGATTAGGGTGCTTCGTGTCCCATTCTCCTTTGATCTGACTGATGACTAAGGCTGAATCTCCAAATACACTTAAGGACTTGATTCCAAAATATATGGATGCTTTGAGACCCATAATAAACGCTTCATATTCCACCATATTATTGGTAAAATTGAAACTAAGTCTTGCAGTGAAGGGAGTATGACATCTTTCAGGGGATATAATTACATCACTTATGCCATTGCCAAGTGCGTTGGAGGCTTAGTCAAAAACCAAGGTCCATCGGGATCCTTGTTCAGGTCCGTCATATGGTTTGAGTTCTTCAAAATTGTTTACCATCATGATGTATTAATCTGGATACTCGAATTTCATGGACTGATTTTCATCCACAACCTGATGAGCAAGGTGATTGGCTAGCACACTGCCCTTTTATTTCTTTTTGGGTAGTGTGCTGAATGTCGTACTCAGTCAGCATCATCTTCCATCTTGCTATTCTTCCAGAGAAGGCAGGCTTCTCGAATATGTATTTAATTGGATCCATCTTGGATATCAATAAAGTAGTATGGGTCAGCATATACTGTCTTAGCCGGCGAGCAGCCCATGCCAGAGGGCAGCAAGTTTTCTCGAGCAATGAATATCTGGTTTCACAGTCGGTAAACTTTTTGCTCGAGTAATAAATAACATGCTCTTTTCGGTCAGACTCGTCATGTTGCCCCAGCACACACCCCATTGAATTTTCCAAGACAGTTAGATACATGATCAAAGGTTTTCCCTCAACTGGCGGCATCAAAACATGAGGCTCTTGAAGGTAGTCTTTGATCTTGTTGAAGGCAGCTTGGCATTCATCATTCCATTTGACTACTTGATCTTTCTTCAGTAATTTTAAGATTGGTTCAATGGTAGCGGTTAGGTGAGAAAAGAATCTGGCGATGTAGTTTAGTTGTCCTAAGAATCCTCTGAATTCCTTATCGATGCAAGGAGCAGGCATTTCTTATATTGCTTTCACCTTGGCAGGGTCCACTTCGATACCTTTACCGCTGACGATGAAGCCTAGGAGTTTACCAGACCTCACCCCAAATGTGCATTTATTCGGGTTCAACCTTAGTTTTTATTTCTTTAGCCTTTCAAACAGTTTCTGCAAATGGTCAACATGTTCCTCTTCAATTTGAAATATGGCTATCATGTCATCTACGTAGACCTCTATTTCGTGATGGATCATATCGTGAAATAGAGCTACCATGGTACACTGATAAGTTGCCCCAGATTTTTCAACCCGAATGGCATAACCTTGTAAAAGAACGTGCCCCACTGTGTGACGAAGTTCGTTTTCTCCATGTCCCCAGGTGCCATTTTGATTTGATTATAGCCTGAGAAAACATCCATAAATGAGAACACTTTATGATGTGCGGTATTGTCAACCAGAATATCGATACGGGGAAGTGGGAAATCATCCTTAGGGTTTTCCCTATTCAAATCTCTGTAATCCACACACATGCGTACTTTTCCGTCCTTTTTAGGCACTAGAACAACATTGGCGACCCATTGTGGATAGGAGGTGACAGCTAAGAATTCGGTGTTGAATTGTTTCATGACTTCAGTCTTGATCTTCTATGACATGTCTAGTCGCATGTGACGGACTTTCTATTTTACCGGAGGGCAGTCTTCATTTGTCGGTATACGATGGACCATGATATCAGCATCAAGTCCTGGCATGTCTTTGTATGACCAAGCAAAGACCTCAACATAGTCATATAGTAACTGAGTTAAATGCTTCTTAACATTGGGTTCCAGATTGGCTCCTACCCTAACTTCTTTCTTGTCCTCTTCGGTACCTAATTTAACTGTGCCAACCTGTTCTTCGTGGGGCTGTATGGTCCTTTCTTCTTGTTGTAGTAATCTGGCAAGTTTCCCTAGCACATCACAATCTTCCTCACCTTCGTCTTCGGCTTGGTAGATCGGATTTTCAAAGTCACAATATGCCATATCAGAATTGTTACCCATGGGATCCTGAGTGGATGTAGATCTGCATTTTGATATGTTAGTGTGTGTAAGAGCATATCTATCATTGAAAAAAATAAATATGTAGAAAAAGAAAAACAAAGAGAGTAAAGTTTGAATGCAAAAACGTCCATGATTCATTGATGACATATGAAAATGTAGTAACAACCCTTATAAATGGATCGTCGTGCCCCGGGTAAGACACACGGTTTTAAAAGTATCAATTGTTTAATTATTACAAGTCCGACAAAAATTTAAAGGAAAATACTGTTGGATAAAATTAATTGGGACAAAATCTTTGGCTTACCAGTTGCTGAGTCCTCCGCTGATAGTTGGGAAAATCCATTCTTCCAGGTCACAGTCGTCATCACTATCCTCTACTATGTTGACTCCATGGTTGTTGATCCGCAAAGGTGGTTCCCCGGCATGAGCATGACAAATAGATTTTTAGGCTCCTGAAGTAAAACCTAAACCAAATTTGTCAGACTTGTAGGGGATATCAAGGAGTTGGCCCCAAATAGTACACCCACCTTCTTCGACTACTGCCTTGGCATATTTCAGAGAAGCCATATTTAGCGAAGGTCTAGTAATATTCGGGACTTGGGAAATAGTCTTGGTTGCTTCCACTGTTTGTGGGACTTCCTCGAAATGCTGACAGGGAGTTTCAATGAATTCACCATCCATTTCCACGTATCTGAAGGAGTTCAGGTGACTGACCATATATTCCTCCTCTCCATGGACAGTAATGATTTTTCCCTTGGTTGGGTATTTCAGCATCTGATGTAATGTAGAGGTGACGGCACCAGCGTCACGAATCCAAGGTCGGACCAATAAACATGAATAGGAAGGGCGAATATCCATTATATAGAAAGTTGATTCAAAGTTTTGAGTTCCAACTTTAATGGGGATGTCCACCTCCCCATGTACCATTCTCTTCGAACCGTCAAAGGCCCTTACCACTATGTTGCTGGGTTTTAAGGTCAAACCTTCACAGTCTAGTTTATCCAGAGCCTTCTTAGGCAGCACATTCAAAGATGAACCAGTATCTACCAGGACATGGGCCAAAGTAGTGCCCCTGTGTTCGAAAGAGACATGCAACATCTCGTTGTGTTTCCTCCCTCTAGGTGTAAGGTCAGCATCAGAGAAGCCTAAACCGTTATCAACGTTCAAACTGGACACACAGTATTTAAATTTGTTAGCAGAGGTTTCCTGTGGCACATGGCCAGTTTTAAGAAATTTCACCAAGGCCTTCGCATGAGCCTCGGAGCACAACAGTAAAGCTAGCATAGAGATCTTTGACGGAGTCTGCCCTAACTGCTCGACTATGTTGTAGTCGCTTCTCTTTATAATTTTTAAAATTTCTTCCATCTCCTTCTTGGAGGCCTCTGGGATAGATACTGATTGCTCCTTCATCCGGACAGGTTCAACCAAAATGCCTTTGCCCCGAGTCTTGGTCAACTTGGTGATAGGGGTGTTAGCAGGGGTAACCACAGGAACTGTAGTAGTAGTGGTATCAACAAGAACAAAAGCAAGGATGATCACAAGACCGGTAACAGTTTTTGGAGGAGCAATCTCAGGAGAGAACACTATTCCACTTTGGGTTATTTTGCTGGTTCCCACAATGTTGCCGATGTCGGGGTCAGCCTTCTCAGATGTAATCCTAACAGAAGGATTGGCGGAAATGGTTATTATTGAAACATCCTTGTAAGAAATGGTTGGAACGGGAGTCTTTTGAAACAAAATCTCTTTGTCATCCATCAGGAGCTGGACACCTGCTTTCAATAAATGACAACCAATTGGTAGGGATAAACAGGGGTGGCATCCTTCGCCACAACCCAGAAATAAACCGGCCTTCAACAGGTTCCTCGTGACGGTCAGGAGTGGAGTAACAAGCTCATCAACAACAGTAACAAACACATCATCTTCAATAGTGTTAAAATCACAATCGTGCTTTGGCATAAGAGCGGTGATAACATTTGGGATCTCAGGAGCATCAAACTCAATTTCTTTTGCCTCGAGAAGGTCTTGCGCCTTATTTTTCAAAGCCCAGCAGTTTTTGGTATCATGGCCTGGACTTTCTGAATGGTAAGCACAACGAGCATTAGGGTTGTAATGAGGAGAGGCGGTGTTGAGATTCTTCGGGGCTTCCTTTAAAGTTACCATATTAGATCTCAACAAATGTGGAAGGACTTTAGACAACATCATATTTATTCGGGTAAATTGTCTTACGGTCTTTCTGTTCTAGGCTGGTTGTTCCTTTGTTGAGTAGGTGCAGGCTTAGTGATCATGACGGCCCCTACCGTTGGAAGCCGTTCAGTTCTGTCCTGATTCCTTTGAGGGTACACAGCACCAACCTCTTTCTTTCTAATGAATGGTTTTCTCACGGCACTGGAAGATGCGTCCTTTTGGGTCTTCCCACTCTTAATCCCAACTTCCACTCTCTCCCCGGTCAAGATTAATTCAGTGAAGCTGGCTGAGGAGCTTCCAATTAGATGATTAAAGAAAGGACCGGACAGGGTACCCAGAAACATGTCCACTAGCTCCCTATCATACAAGGGAGGATGGACTCTTCCTGCTAAGTCCCTCCACTTCTGAGCGTAGACTTTGAAACCCTCACTCAAACCCATAGCTAGAATTTGGAGTTGAGTACGGGTGGGAGCAAGGTCTACGTTGTACTGATACTGCTTATAAAAAGAAGCGGCCAGGTCTTCACAATTATGGATATTGGCCCTCTCCAGTTAATAGAACCAATCTAGTTGAGTCCCGGATAGATTGACCTGAAAGAAGTGCACTCACAAATCTCTGTCAGCGGTGTGAGGCTGTATATTCCTCACATAAGATCAGACATACATCTTGGGGCACGAAATCCTATCGTACTTCGCAAACACTGGTGCCTTGAACTTTGGTGGAATAAAAATCCCAGACACCAAACCCAACTCTTCAAAGTCCAGCCCGGGCACTTTCTTAATCTCCATTGCACTTAGACGCTCTTCCAGATGTTTGTACTTCTCATCAGCTGGAGGATATTTCTCTTCAGATTAATAATCCTCTTCTTCCTCTTCAGATTCTGGATGGTCATTCACCTCCTTGTTTTTTCCTTCTTGATTATCCTTTTCACCTGACGATGTTGCGAAGTCTAGGGTCCGTCTGGCTGGCCCTGGGAACCTTCTTCTCAGATTCAAAACACCGGTTGATTTTTTTGCTTTCTTCTTCTTTTCTTTGATCAGCAAAGTTTTCAAATCCTCTTGTCCTTTTGCCAAAGTCAAGAACATTTGTTAAAACTGAGCGTTCTGCGCCTGAATATCTTTTAATGTTTGTTCAAGATCAATCTCACTGAAATAAATAGTAGAAAGATAAGGAGACATGTTGTAAGAAACTTGTTTGTGTTATGATGAATGAAGATGCATATGCAAATGATTTCAAGGAAATTAGAGATTTAAATTTGCTTTAGACAAAAAGAAACACATGTTATATTAATAAATCAAAGTTTGAGTACATCATGCCTCTCTGGGCTTACAAAGAAATACAAAAACTCTAAGATAAAAAATTTGAAAGCATCCTCTTTGGTGCGACGTAGGAGTTCAGACTCTGCTCCTCATGAAGTTGCTTGGGTGAGTTCCAGAACTTTCTTCTCGCTGGCGTAGAATTAGGCCTCGAAGGTGTCTTGCTCCCCCTTAAGCTGTATCTAGTCCATTTGCAAGTCTTCGAGAGAGGTGGGCATGTCAGGATGAAGGATAGTGTATGGGACATCTCCTTCCATAACAAGCTCTATGATAACCGGGAGAATGGAGGGGTAAGGCATCATAAGACTTTGAGCACGGGTTCTTACCCATTTGAGATAAGGCTCAAGAGGGATGGAATTCTTATGCCCTAATGTCTTGCTAACTACCTTGTTCAACATCCTCCAAGATAGGATAAACCTCTGGCGATAACCTTGATCGTCATTCTCGTAGTCAAATACCAACCCTTGAATAAGCATCTCATATGGACCATCCCTTCGGGCGTAACCAAACTGTCGTAAGGCTAAGTAGTGGTTTTAAGTGATACCTCTTTTAATGCCAAGTAAGGGGACATTAGAGAATTCTGCACAACGGTCAACGATATTAACATTCTCCAAAGATCGGGAACACCAATGAATATTTGAATTTCTGAGCAACATCAACCTATGTGTTTCACCCTAAAATTTACCCTCTTGATTTAGGCTTATATTTCATCATGAATATCATATTGCACTGCATTCATACATTGTGATGGGATCAAAGTACTTTGGTTATCAAGCCTTCCTCAAGCTTTGAAGTTTGATTGCATTGACAGGTTGCTCAAGTAGAACCTTATCATCTAAACCTCTGGATCTTTTAAGCTCAAAAGTTATTTCATATCTCAAGATGTTTTATCCACCCCTTTGGATCATCAGAGGATTGAAGTTTTTGTTTGATTATAAGAGGAATCTCTCTTTTGATTCACCTGTCAAATTAGGGTTTTGCTTGATCAAGGTTATTGATCAATGTACAAGTCTTTATTTGGAAGCTACAACATCTCTTTAGTATTTGGAAAGTCTTTGTACAAGCAATTGGCCAAGATGTCCAGAGGATTTGAAGCTTTGAAGATGATTCATCACTCTCCTTTTAGGAATCAGTCAAATTTAGGGTTTGGTCCAAGTTGAAGTAATTGGGGTCTAGATGAGCCAATTCATGAAGCATCATTATCTTATCATTATTAGAATCAAATTTGATCAAAGAGTCTCTCATGATGCTCGATGGAATCAAGGTTTTGAAGCTTGATCAGCTATCTCCAAGCACATGGTACAAAACTAGGGTTTTGGATTTAATCAGGATTTCTTTGACTTTTTCACCCAAACTTGTTTCCATGATCCATCACATGTTATTGAGAAGTTAGGATTGAAGAATTGAGGTTCAATTTGGATTGGAAATGATTCAATTGATCAAAAGGGGCAAAATGGTCATTTTGGTCAAAATCAGTCAAAATCAGAAGTTAACCAAGTGGACTTTTGGTCAACCATCAATTTAAGCATCCTCTTTTAATATTCCATACCCAAATTCATCTTTGAATCATGAGAAATGGTAAATTTGAGTGTAACTTGTTCAAGAAGTAATTTAAATTTTGAAAAAATTCTAAGTGTTAAAATGACTTCTCTTGGGCAAGTCACGCGCGTAATTTCATCAAACACTTGGCATGCAATTTTGTGGAATCCATTTCTGGTGATTCAAGATTCAATTTGAAAAATTAAAAAGAGCATTTTGTAGTCTCCCATGAGAGCTTCCCATTGAACTTTGAATCTTTCAGTTTGGCCAAGAATTGAGTGAGTTGTGATGTTTCAAAGTTGGTATTCCAAAGTTGGCCTTATGCACACCATGCATGCCCATGCACGCGCGCGGACCAGTCAAGCCAAATTGCATTTTTGCCTAAAGTTTGCAACACCATTTCTCCATAAAGTTTGCATCAATTTGAAAAATTCAAAGCCCTAAGATGTTCTACATTTTGAAAGCTCTTGAAAGGCCCCTCAAGCATCCAAAACGCACGAAGGAATTTCAAATGGCCTAAGCATAAAGTCAGCTAGCCAGATTTTTGGAAAACCATGCCCATGTTGCAGAATTTTGCACAACTTCAGTTTTGTTTGTTGTCAACGAAGCCAGCTCACCAAATGCACATGTTTTGCTCACAATACCACTCAACATGACATCACCAAAACGACTTCTAGGCTGGGCATAAGTAGAAACAAAACGCATCACCATTTGGACACTTTTCTTTTTTTTCTGTTTTTGAAAACTCTACTTCTAACGGCCTTGAGCTTTTCAAAGACCCTTCTACCCTCAGCAGTCACTCTATATAAGCCACATTTCATTCCCTTTCGAAGCTTCTCTCAAATTTTTTTCTGCTTAGAAGCTTCTCTATTCTCCATTCCAGAGCTCGATTCATGATCATTTTCACTTCATTGGAGCATTAGTAGCAAGGGAAAAGGGTTTTCTATTTTTTTGAGAGGCCATAGTTGAGTTTATTTCTCAACTTGAAAGGTAGTTTTCAGATCTTGATTCTCCATAATTTTGCTTGTTTCATGTGATTTAAAGCTTGTGATCATATTCATAGCTGGCCAGATCTTACATATGATGTATAAACTTGTTTGATTTTGAAGCATATGCGATTTGGTGAACTTCTGGTTTTTCAAGATTTAATGATTTTCTCAATTTTCTTGCTCTGACTTCTACTTCCATGGTCAATCATTTTGAATTTTACAAAAAGCATGATGTAGTTGGTAGTTTGAACTTTTATTTGTGATTGGAATCATTGATTTTGGTGGAGAAATGAGTATGTATGTTGGATCTGAACATGAGCCCTAGAACAAGTCTTGTGCACGTTTTAAGTTGGTCCGAAGGTTGAAGATGATGGCGTGGATGGATCTGATTGGTCCATGTGATTTTTAATGCATTTTTCATATTTTTGATTTTATTTGATTTTCGGATTTTATTGTTGTGATCAAAACATTTTCAAAAATCATGAAAAAATTACCATAGGCCAATGATAATTTCTAGTATTTGTCATATTTTTTTTTGAATTATTTTTAAATGATTTGATTGGTTTAAAAATTCATAGATTTAATTAATTGATTGTTCAAAGATTATTTTTATTTTAATAGTTCCTTTGATCTAAAAATTCCACAAAAAATAACTTGGACTCATAAAATAATGTAGAATTTGATTCTGAAATTTATTTAGCTTTTTTTTTTCTATTTTTGATTAAAAATTTAATTTGAGAAGTTTATTTTGAATTGTTAATTCATAATTTTTATTTTAATACTTCCATTAATACAAAAATTCTAAAAAAAATCATACAAGCTTGATTTTAATCATAGACTCTGAATATATTTTTATTTTGACTTTGTTGTGAATTTTGGATAGGGTTTGCATTTTTTCCCTTAAATAATATTTTAATTGTTATTTGTTTTGATTGATTTTTATTTTAATACTTCCATTGATTCAAAAATTCCAAAAAAAATCGGAGATGTGTGTTTTTAGTTATTATATTTGAATATAATTTTAGTTGGGCATTTTTATGACTTTTGTTTAGAATTTTATGTTGATATGTGATTATTAAATTAATTGATTAATTGTATGAATTTAATTTTATTTTAGACATTTCTTTAATTCAAAAAATGAGGAAAAATATGTTTTCTGACTTTTAGGGTCTCCTTGTGATTTTCATCATCTTGATTTGTTTTGTTTGGATTTTTATCTTATTTAATCAATATTTAAGATTAAAAGTCAAAAATTAGGGTTTTGTTGCTTATGGTCAAAGTTTCTTTTTCAAAACCCTTATGCCCTGGATTTTCATTGGAATTCAAGTCTTGATTATGGTTCATGAATGTGTTGAGGATTTGAAAACCAATTTTCTTGAAATATTTGACTTGGTTTGACATTTTTCCACAAATTATTTTGAAAACTGGTCTAGTTTGGTAGTTTTTGCCAACTAGTCTTGAACTTTGGGCCTCATTTAAGTCCTTCCTCAATAATTCATGAACTTAGGGTTTACATTATGACTTCTATACCATTCAAAGATGCTAAGATATTTTTGGTTTGAATTATGGATTTTTGTTTCTATTTTTGATTTATTTTTGAAGTGAAGGTACCCAATTGATGTAGCATATCTTGTTGCATATTGTTTGATGGCCAATGAACTTGAGTGAAGCCTATAATTGGGCACCTAATGATCATATTGATTCTGATTATCCATGGTAGCTCAATTCATTTCATTTAATGCCCCATGTTTGAAGGTTTGAACCTTTTTTATGCATTATGTGGGTTTCATCTTCTATTATGTTTGTGGAGTTGTGGTTGAATTAATTGTACATGATTGAAATGTGTTTTCCCCTGACCTCCATGGTCTTTAATTGTATTCTTTTCAAGCTCCCATGATCCTTGATTGATAATCAATTGTCAATTCAATATCGTGATAGAAAGGAGCAACATTCCTCTGATTCTTTTGACCAAATTGTACATATGCATGTTTCCTCTTGTCCATCATGTCTATTGTTTGTTAAGTGTCATAATGTTGTTCTAACTTCATCATGTTGCATCCATCCCTCATATGAGTCATCATTCACCTTATGGAATACTAACTTGTCTGTTGAATGTACGAGGTACTTTGAGAAAGTTTCCACTTTTTGTTTGAGGCTATTGTGTTTCACTTTATTTGTGGAACACAACTTATTATGCTGGCACTGCTATTGTGTGTGGCATGTTTGGTTTTTCCATGCAGGATATATACATATAATTGTGAATGTTATACATTGCCCATAGGATCTGTTCATATCTGATAATCTCATTACTTACATCTTATGGCGTAATTTCTGACTTGATTTGTCTATTCATGTCAGCTTGCTTGAAGTTCTCTGGATTTTTTTTATTCTTGCTCAGTTGCTACGGATAGTTATCCGTTTGGTATTGCACCATCTCCTTTCTTCCATTTTCATTTTGCATAGTTCTCTGTTTGCATGATGGGGTCCCTGTTGCTGATATATGTCAGGAGACCCTCTATTTTTGTCTGATGCACATGTTGTGTTTGCTTTTGATTGATGAGTCACTCAATTTAGAAATTGATATCACGACTTCGCTCTCATTGCATGTTCCCTATTGGATGTTTATTGCTTTTCTTCTTTAATTTATCGATGAGTCACTCAATTTAGAAATTGAGATCGCGACTTCGCTCTCATTGCATGTTCCTTATAGGATGTTTATTGCTTTTCTTCTTTAATTGTTGATCGATGAGTCACTCAATTTAGAAATTGAGATCACGACGTCGCTCTCATTGCATGTTCCCTATAGGATAGTCTTGTTTAGCTTCCTTTAGCATGCTAACATAGGGTAGGGTTTTCCTTTATCCTCAACCTTAGGTTCAACCATTGTATGATAACACTAGGGATAATACTAAGCTAGTCCCCCTTAGTTGTTTTTCCTTTCTATACATTCTGCATCTTAAAACAAAAACTATTTTTCTTGGCAAATCACAAAAAACCTCTAATGAAATTAAACCCTTCTTCAAGGTAAAAGATACAAACCAATTCTATTTGTTTATGCACCTCTTAGCTTTGTTTATAAACCTGAAGCCGATGTTTCTCCATCGCACATTTATCGGAAAGCCGATGTTTTGCCATCGCACATGTTTGTTATCCTACTTTGATTCTCAATATCATTGTTAGGTGTGATGTTTCATCATCTGTTTTATTGATGTTTCGCCATCTTTTCCATGATTCCTTATCATCTTATAGCCGATGTTTCACCATCGCACATTTGTCGGAAAGCCGATGTTTCGCCATCGCACATGTTTGTTATCCTACTTTGATTCTCAATATCATTGTTAGGTGTGATGTTTTGCCATCCGATTTATTGATGTTTCGCCATCTTTGCCATGATTCTTTTTCATCTTATAGCCGATGTTTCTCCATCGCACATGTTTGTTATCATACTTTGATTCTCAATATCATTGTTAGGTGTGATGTTTCGTCATCTGTTTTATTGATATGTTGCCATCTTTACCATGATATCTTGTTATCTTTTAGCCGATGTTTCTCCATCGTACATTTGTTTGAAGCCGATGTTTTTCCATCGCACATGTTTTTTATCCTACTTTGATTCTCAATATCATTGTTAGGTGTGATGCTTTATCATTTGATGTTTCCCAATTTCTGACATGTTACTTTGTTATTATTTAGTCAATGTTTGACCATCTCATTTGTTTGTTGTTTTATTCGATGTTTTGCCATCTTGTTTATTTTTTTTGTCTTAACTAAAAAACACAAACCAACCAAAATATATGAGCCGAACTACGACTGCTCTGATTCCTTAAAAGGGATACATAGGCATTGGGGTAGGGCCCGATCGAGCATAACTTTTGTTTTCCCTACATTGTTTTCTTTTTATTTTGCATGCATTCCCTTTTCAGTTTTAAGCCATAGACGTAGGATTTGACCACACCCATTAGATTAGACAACAAGAGTGGATACCGTAGAGTACTAAAGGCGTGCGGGGTGCTAATACCTTCCCCTCGCGTAACAGACACCCTTACCCAATCTCTCGGTCGAAAGACCGTGATTTCTCCCTTTTTAGGTTTTCTCGATGTTTACCTTTCCCTTTCGGAGGGATAAAAGACGTTTGGTGGCAACTTCATTGATGTTTCATTAACATCCATATGAGAGGTTCCGACAGCGTTCTTTCAGCTGGAGACTTCACTGGGGACAGATTGACCTCTTGCTGGTCCATCCCGGAGTCGATCCTAGCTCTTGTTTGTTTTCTTTTTGGGTGTTTATTTTACCGCTTTGAATACTTATCTGTTTGCATTGCATCCTATGTGCGCTTTACTTTATGCATACTGGATTTGGCTGGACTGTTTGGATTCTGGATTTCTTGGCGGGTGGGTTGTTCCATGAGGTAAAATGCCTCATACCCAGGCTATGAGTGAATTCCACAGGAACTAGGTGTAGAGTGGCCATGGCGGCTATGAGGCAGATGCTTTGTAGACCTGACCATGAGACCCATGACTTCGGAGGTAGTTCGGATAGGTGTTATCATATGATGATACCGACATTCGAACTCTTGTACTCTGATTTGGATTTTAACCTTACCTTTACCTAGACTACACCCGTGAGAGGGGCGGGAAAACTTTTCTTACAGGTACAGGTATTGTTGGTGACTTTGTGTTGCGAAGGTGACTCAGGTTCCCATGATAGTTTCAAAGCTTTGGGATTTTCTTTTGATCTTGAGTGGTGTTGTTCTGTAATGGTCCAGCCATGATCCAGTGTGAAACTTTGATCCTGTCATGTTGCATCATAGCATATTTATTTCTAAAAAATGATGAATAAAAAATAACTAGCATGTGCATGTCATATCCAGGGACATTCAAGAGTCTTCTTTCCATCAGAAATGGCTGGCCTCCCGTCAGAAGAGTTTGATTAAGTTTGTGTTAAAGAACCCACCAAGCATACATTCGCTTATCAGATTCCTACTATTGATGTGTCCGAATTGAAGAGGTTGAGTTCTTATCTGAAGAGTGATGTTCTGAATAATTTCAACAAAAATTATGGCAATTTGTTACTAATCCTTAACACTCAAGTAGATCCAAAGGCTTTGATTACCCTCTTCCAGTTCTACGACAATGAATTACGGTGTTTTACTTTTCAAGATGATCAACTGGTTCCCACACTAGAAGAGTACGCGTACCTACTTAATGTCAAATTTTCCGATGAAGTTCCTTTTGTCCAAGTTCCGGAGAAGCCGAAGTTCAAAGTTATTGCTGAAATTCTTCATTTGAGTTGGAAAGAGGTGAAAGACAGTTGGAAATCAAGTGAGGATACTACATAGTTTTATTTGGATTTCTTAGTGAAGAAAGCTGAAGACTGGGCAAAGAAATGGAATTAGAATGACTTCAGCTCTCTGTTTGCTCTCATGATATATGGGGTCATCCTTTTTCCTCACAAGAGAAATTTTGTGGATTTGACGGCTATTTGTGTTTTTAGAAATAAGAACCCGGTACCGACACTCTTGGCAGATACTTTTTACACCATTCATTCCAGACATGGAAAATGAGGTAATGTAAGCTTATGTAATTCAATGTTGTATCAATGGTTTAAGTTGCACCTACCGGTAAGTGGTCCCTTCGTGGATACTAGACATTCTCTCCGATGGTCATCAAGACTTGTCAACCTTACTTCATTTGATAACCGGTGGAATTATGACATGGGAGAAGTACGGAGTATTATCACTAGCTGCAGAGATTTCCCTAATGTTCCCCTCATAGGAACTAAGGGGTGTATCAGCTATAATCATGTGCTTGCTTATCGTCAATTGGGATATGCAATGGATGGACCTCCAAAGGTTGAGGAGGTGTCTGAGTCAGTGTTTTTTGTTAAAGGAAGTGACCATGTGATGTTGAAAAGAGTTACAAGTGCTTGGAAGAGAATTCACAAGAAAGATAGAACTACTTTGGGCAAGAAGGTTCCTATTGCTAGGGTTCCTTACTTGGATTGGATTAGAGCCAGGGTTAAGATTTTACGGTTACCATTTGCAAGGTCGGCTCCTATATGTGAGCAACCTCCTACTGTTCTGAGTAACACGGTGCCTACCGAGGTGTTCACCCAGGTTCATGTTGAGAACATTTAGCTTCGTGCAAAAGACCGCGAGGCGGGGATGAAACTTTATTGGGTAGGTCAGGAAAGGGCTGACTTAGCTCGCAAACTCAAAGAAGCTCAAAGGGAAACTTCTTATGCAACCAGTTTTAGAAAGAGATCTCATGCTGAAATGGAAAAAGAGTTGAGTAAGACCCAGCAAGAGTATCGAAAGCTTCAGGTATCTGAGAATAACTACAGGAAGAAGATTCAGAACTTGGAGAAACAACTCAAAGACCAAGATGCTCAGCTTAAGAAGGAAGTAGCCCAGAAGCGTGTCGCAAAAGATCGGTTCCAAGAAAGTAAAGTAGTCGCATCAAAACTTTTGAAGGAGAAAGCAAGGCTTGAAGAGTATTGTCAACATCTTGAAGCGTGTCTCGTTCTGGAGATTTAGTTTTGTTACTTACCTTTGGTATATTTGTCACCCCCAGAATTTTTGGAAGGGACCATTTGTTTGTTGTTATTATTTAGTTTTTTTTTGTTAAGACGTGTATTTAGTTGTTTCTCATTATACTCTTAAATGTCCAAAGTCAATTGAATGTCGTTTCTTTGTTTGTAAATAATTGAAGTGTTTGTCTTATTGTCCTTTTTCCTTCGATTGTATGCTTGATTATCTTTTGTCGTACGCCGTGACTAATGAATAAAAGGACTCTTGAATACCTGAAAATGACAAACATATCATGCACATCATGCATTTCATAACATTACAGGTTATCTCAAGACGATTTTCTTATTCTGCTGCTTTTCTTATTCAGAATTCAAGACGACTACTCATCGGTATTCCACCAGAAACAATTTGCCAAGACAGATGGAACAGGTTCAAGCTGAACTCGCTGAATTGAGGGCCCAGATGGCTACTCAGATGACCCAGTTCATGGAGGTCATAACCAATGTGAATTGCCGACAGGAGGAACTGACTGCCATTTTCAACAACCAGCACCGCTATCCAGGGGATGGTGGAAATCCAGGGCTCTATTAGGACATTTCTGTAGGATTGGGGGATGTGCAAGACCAGCCTGCTGGAAATTTTCACGGGATGCCTGGAAACCCTTTCGTGCGCAACGTAAGGCAGTTTCCCCCGTCTCCAGAACCTCGTCTTGTGGGGAACAGAAGAGTTAATCAAGCCAGTGTAAGGAACTATCAGGAGCAAGATTTTGACTTTGATCAAGATGAAGATCAATTTTCTGTCCGGCATTCAGAGCCGGAGGTTCAGATTGAGGATAGGAAGTATCGGTTGTTGGAAGAATGTTTGAAGGCTGTGGAAGGGGAGGAGTCCTTGGTATGGATGCTAATGATCTCGGGTTGGTGTCTAGGGTGAAAGTTCCTCCAAAGTTCAAGCCTCTTGTATTTTAAAAGTACAACGAAACGTCATGTCCTGTTACTCATGCAACTGCTTATTTTTGAAAGATGTCGGTGCATACCTAGGATCAGGGGCTCTTGATTCACTTTTTCCAGGATAGCCTATTTAGGGCATCCCTGGAGTGGTATATGAAGTTGGAGAAAACCCACATTCGTTGTTGGAATGACCTTGCTCGGGCTTTTGTCAAACATTATCAGTGCAATGTGGATATGGCGCCTAATCGCACTCAGTTACATAATATGTCATCGGGACCAAAAGAATATTTCAAGAAATACGCTCAGAAGTGGCGTGAGCTGGCTGCGAGGGTTCAACCTCCACTCATGGAGAGAGAACTCATTGATATGTTTATGAGTACTCTGCAAGGGCCATTCTATGAGCACATGATAGGAAGTACTTCGGCAGGATTTATAGACTTGGTTATGGCTGATGAAAGAATTGAGGTAGGTTTGAAATTGTGGAAAATTCAGATTGGAGGTTCTAGTGGCTCATCAGGGGGAAGTAAGAAACCATTCAATACTTACCCCAAGAAAAAGGAAGGCGACACAAGTTCGATTTACTCTCATAAAGGAAGAAGAGAGGATCGTCAGCACCAACAAATTAATGTTGTTTCTATTCATGTTAATGCTCCTCCGCAGCAGAGACCGAATACAGTGCCTCAACAACAAAGATAACAAGATGCTCCCCGTCAATATAATAATCAACAGCAGAGACAACCCAGAAAATTCGATCCCTTGCCGGTATCTCTCACCGAAGCACTCCACCATTTTCTCGATTTGAAGTTGATCAGTTTGAGAAATATGCCACCACCACCTGCAAGACTTCCTGTTAACTATGATGCTAACGCAAGATGTGAATTCCATTCAGGCGGAGTTGGTCATTCTACTGATAATTGTTTTGCGTTGAAGTGCAAGGTACAAGACTTATTGGACACTAAGGCTATTGAGTTTACTCTAGTGACTGGTCTGAATGTTACTCAGAACCCAATGCCGAGGCATGGAGGGGGTGTTGTTAATATGATTGATGATAATGGTGAAGTGTTGAATTTAATCATGAACGTGGAACAAGTAGCCACTTCGTTGTGCTATGTTAAGAGGTATTTGCTTGACAATTCTATTTTTCCGGGTTGTACTTCAGAGTGTGCCAAGTGTAGAGAGAAACCAAAGGGCTGTGATGATTTAAAATCCGGTATCCAGTTGATGATAAAGGAAGGTTCCCTGCAGTTTGATAGGAAACCGAGCTAACGCAAGGTTACCGAAGAAGATATTGTTGTGGTATCTATTCCTTACACCCTTGTGCTCATTCCCACCCCGTCTAGGGCGTCTCCTTTGATGATTACAGTACCTGGTCCCATGCCGTACACCAGTGAGAAGGCCATCCCATGGCATTACGGTGCCGATGTCTATTACCAAGGGGTGAAGCAGGAGGTAAGTACCTGTGCGTCTGAGGAAGAACATGCTGAAGGTAATGAAGGGGAAGTTCATAACTTTTCTGGTGTGGGTCGAATGACTAGAAGCGGGAGAGTATTTGGTCCTTCCAATGTGCAAGATGCGGCAGATGCTTCTTAAAGAGAAAAAGGAAAACAACAGGCGATGATCGGTAATCCAAGGGTTATGCCAGCCAATGTGACTCAACCAATTCCGATACCAGAAGCTTCTTCAGTTCTCGATGATGTTGAAGAGTTAATGCGAATTATCAGAAAGAGTTATTATAGCATAATTGATCATCTGAGCCATACTCCTTCTAAGATGTCTATCTTATCTCTGTTGATTTATTCAGAACCTTACATAAATGCTTTTATGAAGTTGTTAAAGAATGCGTTCGTGCCACAGGAGATAACAGTCAATCAGTTTGAGAATGTCTGTGCTAATATATCTGCCGGGAATGGTCTGGGCTTCACAGATTTTGATCTTCCTCTGGAGGGGCCAGACCATAACAAAGCGTTGCATATTTCAATGGAGTGCAGGGGCACTACTTTATCCCGGGTTTTGGTGGATACAAGATCGTCTTTGAATGTACTACCGAAGTCAACATTGATGAAGATTGATTATTCTGGACTGGAATTGCGCCCTAGTGATTTGATGGTGAAGGCGTTTGATGGGTCTCGAAGGTCTATATTTGGGGAGGTGGAACTACCAATCAAGGTTGGTCCTCGCACCTTCACGGCTACATTTTTCGTAATGGATATACAGCTAGTGTATTGTTGTTTGTTAGGGCGTCAGTGGATTCATAGAGCAAGGGCAGTCACTTCTACTCTTCATCATAAACTCAAGTATCCTGCAGAAGGAAAGGTGATAACTGTGTGTGGCAAGGAAGAGTATATCATGAGTCATTTGACATCATTCCGCTATGTTGAAGTTGAGGGAGAGATACATGAAACTCCATTTCAAGCGTTTGATACAGTTCATGCTATCAATTTTCCTCCTCCAGAGCAGAAAAAGAAACCTGGAATTGTTATGTCTTCTCTCAAAGATGCGAGAGCTATGGTGGAAAATGGTAACCCTGAAGGTTGGGGTCAGGTGCTGGACGTTACTCCAAAATTTGATAAATTTGGTCTTGGTTTTAGCCCAGGTCAGTAGAGTGCAACTCCCAGAGCATCTAGTTTATCTACCCCTGTGAAGTTTTGCCGCCCTTGTGCTACTAAAAAAGGACACGTCAATGCATTTGGTGACGATAGGGTTGATGGCTACAATGTCGAAGATTGGATTCGTCCGAGTATTCCAGGCTAGACACTCAACAATTGGACTTTCGTGGATGTTATCCAAGTTTCAAGCGTTGAGGAGTAATTTTCTTGTTTCTTTTATTATCATATCATAATTCCTACGCTCTGCCCAAGGCGTAGTGGATCATTTGTGTAGGGCCACCATGTTTATTTTTCAAGTTTATCATGAAATAAAGGACGTTTTTTGCATTTAAAATTTTGCTTCTTTTTATTTTAATGGCAATGTTTCTCTTTTCACACTCTGTCACTAAAAAACGCCAAAATGTCATTCATGCAGATGCACTTCCACCACCGATCACATTGATAACGACTCTACTATGGCTCATTATGACTTTGATACTCCTATTTATCAAGCTGAAGAAGAAGCATATGAGGATTGTGACCTTCCTGAGGAATTAGCAAGATTGTTAAAACAAGAGGAGAAGGTTATCCAGCAGAATCAAGAATCGATTGAGGTAGTGAATATTGGCACAAAAGAGGTAAGAAGAGAAGTCAGGATAGGGGACAATCTCGAAGAAAGTATAAAGGTCAGATTGATTGAGCTACTCCGTGAGTATTCTGATATCTTCACTTGGTCTTATGAGGATATGCCTGGGTTGGATACAGACATTATGGTGCATCGATTACCACTCAAAGAAGGTTGTTCCCCTATCAAGCAAAAGCTCCGAAGAACTCATCCTGATATGTCCAAGAAGATCAAAGAGGAGGTCCAGAAGCAGTTGGACGCGAATTTCTTAAAGGTCGTCAATTATTCGCCATGGATTTCAAATATTGTGCCTGTGCCTAAGAAGGATGGTAAAGTAAGGATGTGCATGGGTTATATGGATTTGAACAGGGCCAGCCCTAAAGATGATTTCACTCTTCCGCATATTGATGTGTTGGTCGAAAACACTGCTCATTCCAAAGTGTTTTCGTTCATGGATGGTATTTCGGGTTACAATCAAATTAAGATGGCTCTGGAGGATATGGAGAAGACAACATTTATCACGCCTTGGTGAACTTTTTTCTATAAAGTGATGTCGTTTGGTTTGAAAAATGTCGGGGCAACATATCAGCGCACCATGGTCACTCTCTTTCATGATTTGATTCACAAAGAGATTGAGGTATATGTGGACGATATGATTTCTAAGTGTGATACGGAAGAGGAACATCTTGTTCATCTGGAAAAATTGTTCGAGAGACTGAGGAAGTTCTTACTGAGGTTGAATCCGAATAAGTGCACCTTCGGGGTGAGATCCGACAAGCTGTTGGGTTTTATTGTAAGTGAAAAATGTATCGTGGTGGACCCGGCCAAAGTAAAAGCGATACAGGAAATGCCTGAACCAAGGACAGAGAATGAATTACATGGTTTCTTGGGAAGGTTAAACTACATCTCCATATTCATTTCTCATCTCACAGCCACAAGTGAACCTTTGTTCAAGTTGTTAAAGAAAAGTCAGACGGTGAAATGGAATGAGGATTGTCAGAAGGCCTTTGACAAAATAAAGGAGTATTTGCAGAAACCGCTGATACTCATGCCTCCAGTTGAAGGAAGGCCACTAATCATGTATCTAACTGTGTTGGAGAGTTCAATGGGTTGTGTCCTCGGTCAGCATGACGAGACAGGAAAGAAAGAGCAGGCTATTTACTACTTGAGTAAGAAGTTTACGGAATGCGAGTCGAGGTACTCATTGCTGGAAAAGACTTGTTGTGTGCTTGCCTAGGCCGCAAAACGTTTGAGGCAATACATGTTAACTCACACCACTTACTTAATATCCAAAATGGATCCAATCAAGTACATCTTTGAGAAGCCAACTCTTACAGGCAGGGTAGCCCATTGGCGGATGATACTCACCGAATATGATATCTACTACTCAAAAAGCAATTAAGGGTAGTGTACTAGCCAACCATCTTGCTCATCAGCCCTTGAACAATTATGAACCGATGAAGTTTGATTTTCCAGATGAGGAAACTGTGTATATTCGGGATTGTAATATGCCAGACCCGGACGAAGGACCCGAGCCGGGATCACGTTGGACGCTTGTTTTTTATGGTGCATCTAATGCCATGGGCAACAGTGTCGGAGCTATTATCACTTCCCCTGAGGGATACCACATTCCTTTCAAGGATCATATTTGTTTCGATTGCACTAACAACATGGCCGAATATGACGCTTGAATTTATGGCATTGAAGCGGCGATCGACCTGCGCATCAAATTTTTGAAAGTTTACGGGGATTCCAATCTTGTTATCAGCCAAATTAATGGAGATTGGGAGACTCGCCATCAGAACCTAATTCCATATCGTGAGCATGTTATGAAGCTGATTCCGTACTTCGAAGAGATCACGTTTGAACACATTCCCAGAGAAGAAAATAATCTAGCTAATGCACTGGCAACTTTGTCCCCCATGTTCAAGGTTATGTGGGCTAATGAGGCACCTTCCATTACCATCAGAATTTTGAGTGATCCAGCTTTCTGTTTCGAGGCTAGTTTGGAATTAGATGGTAATCCTTTGTTTTATGATGTTAAACAATATCTTGAAACGCAAGAGTACCCATAAGAGGCATCTGTCATAGACAAGAAGTTTTTGAGAAGATTTTCAGCCAAGTTCTTTCTCAGTGGTGGCGTGTTATATAGAAGGCATTATGACGGTTTACTGCTCAGATGTGTTAACAAGAAAGAAGCAGCTAGAATCATTGAAGAGATACATGAAGGTGATTTCGGGACCCATTCCAACGGGCATACCATGGCTAAAAATATCTTGCGAGCAGGTTATTATTGGTCCACCACGGAGACTGACTATTACAATCATGCACGGGTTTGTCACAAATGTCAAGTCTATGCTGACAAGGTGCATGTGCCGCCAGTACCTTTGAATGTCTTGACTTCCCATTGGTCGTTTGCGATGTGGGGAATTGATATGATTGGCAAAATTGAACCGACTGCGTCCAACAGACACCGTTTTATTCTGGTTGCCATCGATTATTTTACAAAATGGGTCGAAGTTGTATCTTATGCCAATGTCACCAAGAAGGTGGTAACTCGGTTCATTAAGCACAATATTATCTGTCGCTACGAAGTGCCTGAGAAGATCATTACCGATAATGGGTCTAATCTGAACAACAAAATGATGAAGGAGCTTTATGAGTCCTTCAAAATCAAGCATCATAACTCTTCCCCATACCGACCAAAGATGAACGGTGCTGTCGAAGCGGCCAATAAGAATATCAATAAAATCGTGTAGAAGATGGTGGTGACCTATAAAGATTGGCATGAGATGTTGCCTTTCGCTTTGCATGGTTATCGAACCACTTTGCGTAGTTTGACTGGGGCAACCCCATTTTAGTTGGTTTATGACATGGAAGTAGTATTGCCGGTAGAAGTCGAGATTCCTTCTCTTAGGGTCATGAGAGATGTTGAGATGGATGAAAGTGAATGGGTACAGAATCGGCTGGATCAGTTAGAACTTATTGACGAGAAGAGGTTGACGGTTGTATGTCATGGTCAGGTATATCAACAAAGGATGAGGAAAGCTTTTGATAAGAGGGTACGACCTCAGTGTTACAAGCCAGGTGATCTTGTTCTAAAAAGTATAATTCTTCCCCAGGGAGATCCTAGGGGCAAGTGGGTTCCGACTTATGAAGGTCCATTTGTGGTCAGAAAAGTTTTCTCTGGAGGAGCGATGATGCTCATGACTATGGATGGAAAGTACTTCCCTCTCCCTGTGAATGCTGACGTAGTTAAAAAATACTTTTCATAAAAAAATAATAATAATACCCGCTAAACTGAAAACCCGAAAGGGAGGTTTAGGCAAAAATAGGGTGTCCTGGTGAATCGAAAACCCGAAAGGGAGATTCAGGCAAAAGTTAGGGACTTAAAGTAATTGACTACGCTCAGCATGGGACCCTTTGTTTCTTTCCTTCGTTCCGTGATCTGGCATAAGCTCGAAGCTAATCCAAGATTGATCTGTCTGAAAGTAGGAAGATAAGAGTCATAAGAGTCATAGCAGAGTCGGGACTTGATAGATGATTCACATTCACATTGCCATTTGTAAACACTTGTTTGCTTAGATTTTGTAATTACTTGCTTCCAAATGTAAATGCCTTTTTCACAGGCCGATTTCTCAAAATCAATAAAACATCTCCTTTCAAGTATACATATACGTTTATTTTCTCCCTTTTTACTATTTTGTTTGCAAAAAACGTCCAATATTTTTTATAAGCATGTGCATATAAACTTCGTGGGCCTTACACGAAAATGATGATCTAAGTCATGGTTAGTTGATCGCTTGAAATACGGATAATAAACACAGCTACTACTGTGCAAGGGGCATGTTTGTTTCTCTGTTTGATAGGCCTCTCTTTCACTCTACTGGTAGTTGCCTTGCCATTTTGTTTCACAGTTCCATGTTGTTGGTAAAGGTCATGGGTCAGGGTAATATCAAGTTTACGGAAGGTCGGCGAGATCGGTGAACCTAGTTGGAGATATTCCTTCCCCGTAATTGCTTTCATTACGTTTCTTTGCCGCACTTTCATGTGTCATCTTGATTGATTGTTTTAGCATTGTCTGCATATAGGATTTTGTTTATAGACGAATGTCAGTCTTGATGCGTTGAGTATTTTTGGCTTGAAAAAATTTTTTGTTTCATTTTACTTAATCCATCCAGTATCACTCTTTAATCATTTTTCGAGAATTTTGATACCAACTGTGCCAATTCTTTTTCTTCGCCAAGAGCTTGGATGAGGGAGTTTAGTTAAAAACAAGGACTCTAGTGGTATGCTTTTGAGTAGAACCCTGTTGACGATGTACAGGAATTGTTTCAATCCCCAAACACCAGAGATATAAGGGAGTTAGACCCTCGTTAACCCCTCTGAGCCTTTGAAGTATGAGTTTCTTTTCTGTTCGTAAAAAAAAACTTTTTTTACCAGGGGAATGGTAGATGTTCAGTTAATTTGACCAAGCATTCAAATTTTAGAAGGAATGTCCCATCTAAGGATCACCACATTTTATCTTTCGCATCATGAGATCAGGAAAAATGTCAAAACCACGATGTTCATTTCCTCAAAAAATCCTGAGGTCGAGATCGAATGGATACAATAATGGTTGTCCCTCGCCGACCAAGGAATGAGACATTTGTTTTCTTCAAAAAAGAGAAAGAAAGAAAAAGTTCAAAGACCTAAAGTCATATTGACTTGTTCAAAGTGGAAAGTATGAATAAGAAAGAAACAAAAATCCTCGCTAAGTCGAAACTTGAAAACAAGTCGCTTAGGAAAAAGTTAGGGCATCCCGCTGGACTTCAAAAATTTAAATTCAAAAGATTTTCTCCTGGCAAAAGTTAGGGAAAAGAGAGCCCAAAAGGCAAAAAAAAAAGAGAATATTATTCAATAAAATTTTCATCAAAAGAAGAGGAACAATAATATAAAAAAAAACAAAAGCAGCAGAAGTTAAGCGACAATCATGTTGGAGAAATTGTCGTGATCAATCAAACATTATGAATCCTTTTGAAAGATGAATGCTTGTGATAATTCAGCTGAACTTAGGACAAGAGAATATCACGAAGGGGGTGGGCACCAAATAACTTGAGCCTTAAACTTTTTTCTAAAAAACCTTGAACCAGGCCATGTTACAACCTTTAAAAGTCCTAACTGAAACAAGGGTTTAACCCGAAAGCATGCTACAACGGGATAACGTTTCCTAAACTCCCAAGTATGCGTTACATACTCATGTTGGTATCTTATCACCCGCATCTTGACTCGTTTTTCAAAAAAGGGAAGAAAAGTTTTGAAATTTTTGCACTCTAGCCAGTGATTCATTCACAACAGAGATGCGACACTTTGTTAAGATTTTCAACTTCAAAGGCTTAAATAATCGTCGCATCAGGTCTGTCATTCCTAAAATAAACATCTTTCTGCATGCAAAACATTTGTTTGACATCAACAAAGAGTTTACACGTTGAACACCTGTAAAGAGCTTAATGATTGTCAAGAAGGGAACATTTGGACAGAGCCCATGTATGATTAGGACTCTTCTTATCCCCAGTGAAGTTTCGTTTCCCCAGTGAAGTTTCGTTTCTGCAGCAAAGCTTTATGGCCCCAGGAATCTTCTTCCAAAAACATCATTCTAAGACTTCAAGTTTGAATATGTCGCACATCCCCAGTGGAATCGTTTAAATGGGAACTCACATTTTGAAGGAGTTTCAACTCCCCAACAGAATTGCCAATAGAGATCCCTCACCATGACCTCTCTTTTCCCAGCTGATCTGTTGACTAGGGCATCCTTATGTTAAGATCTTTCCTTATCCCAAGTAAAGTCGATACTGTGTGACTATCTGCATGATCCATCCAATGGTTGCATTCCAAAAGAAATCTCCCTCCAACAAAAATCTTCAATAGAGTTCTGTCTCCCCGGATGTCCTATTTCCTCAGCAGAGCTTTTGTTCCCCCAGCAAAGGTTTTCACCCCTCACGTCAGGTGTGTTGTTTTGGTATCATCCTCAACACGGCCACGCGTTGTCTTTTCCAGAGATTACAGTCTTGCCCTGATCTTCTCTCTCAATATCTAATCTTCAGATGACGTCTGTCTCCAGAAGCTACAGTGTCGATTTGATCTTCCCTAGTAGTTTGTAATTCATTTTTGCAGCTCCTCTCAATGTTTGTGGCCCGCTCCTACTGGTTGCTCGGATTTCATTCCCCACGAAGCTTCATCTCTTCGAGGTTCCCTCTCTAGCGGTTCCCCATATTTCCTCCCCTCCTTTGGATTTTGCAATTTATTTTTGCAAGTTTTGTCAGATCCTGACTTCTTGATTATTGGCTTCTCAGGTTTCCATTCCCCAATGGAACTTTTAAACATGCATCATTACATTGCATCTACCAAAACGCGTAGCATTTCCATTATATGGAGCATTGCGCTATAAATTTTTTTTTCAAACATACATCGAAACATAAGCCATTATTGTTTCTGTTGTCCCCAGTTGAATTTGCTAATACATCAGATTAAATCCCCAGCGATGTCTTTGTCCTCATTATCTCAGTTCCCCCCCCCATACCAATATCTATTTTATGTCAATCATTTGTTTGATTGAGTGTCTACTCTTGACTGTAATTCAGTTTCTCCCTGGAGCGGTCTTCTCGGGTTTAGTCTTCACTACCCTCTCTGGTTCATTCCAATGTTTATTGATGTACCTTTCAAATACCAGTTTCGTCCTGATATTCGCTTTCAACAGGTTTTTAGGTGTACGCCCTAATCTCCTTACTTTGGGTCGAGCTCGAGTTTTGTCTACTCACCTTGTGCATGAAATCCAGTCTCGTCCTGGTACTCGTCTAGTTTAGTTTCTTCTAACTTGTTATTGATTCGAGTTTCGTCTCTTTTTTGCTTTTATACCTTGGACCCTATGACGGTGTTCGTTTACCGAGTGCAGTGTTCATACTGCGTCCCTAGTTTGAAATCAGTCTCTTGTGTTCCTTGGATCCTTCTATCAATTTCGTCACTGTTTATCCATTAATCTGAGACCAGCAGGTTCTCTGAGAAACATGCACTCTCATCACTTTGCTATGGGTCGAGTTTCACCTCGTTACCCATGCGTGACATCAAGTTTCATCCTGGTACTCATCTAGTTTAGTTTCGTCTAACTGGTTATTGAGTCGGGTTTATTCTTGCTTTTGTCCCTCATTTCTGAGATTCTTTCAGTTCCTTCATACTGGCTATCTTAGTTGAGATTAGAAAGTGCTCCTAGAATCACGCACTCTAGTCACTTTTGCTTTGGGTCGAGCTCAGAGTTTCGCCTCCTCACCCGCGTACGTTTTCTTTTCCAGAGCTTAGTTTCACCTATACTATTTGGTTTGCGTTTTATCTCACCTTTTTTGAAGCCCAGTTTTTCCCTGGCACATTTGTCCGGAAGTTTAGTTGCGTCTACTCTTCTTTGTTTTTGTTATGTTTCAAACTGCATTATAGCTTCATTCTGGCGCATGTCTTGGGGGGTTTTCTGCTTCTTTTTCTTTCTTTTTCAAGAGTGTAAATTTCCGGGTTCTTTTGTATTCAATCATCTTCAACTCTGAACGCTCAAAAGTTGTCACTTTTCTCACTTATCATGTTGAAGATATTTGAATAGGGGCAGCTGTTGCACCCCAAAATTTACCATCTTGATTTAGGCTTATGTTTCATCATGAATATCATATTGCATTTCATTCATACATTATTATGGGATGAAAATACTTTAGTTATCAAGCCTTCCTCAAGCTTTGAAGTTTGATTGCATTGACAGGTTGCTCAAGTAGAACTTTATCATCTAAACCTCTGGATTTTTCAAGCTCAAAAGTTATTGCATATCTCAAGATGTTTTATCCATCCCTTTGCATAATCAGAGGATTGAAGTTTGTGTTTGATTATAAGAGGAATCTCTCTTTTGATTCACCAGTCAAATTAGGGTTTTTCTTGATCAAGGTTATTGATCAATGTACAAGTCTTGATTTGGAAGCTACAACATCTCTTTGGTATTTGGAAAGTCTTTATACAACCAATTGGCCAAGATGTCCAGAGGATTTAAAGATGATTCATCACTCTCCTTTGAGGAATCAGTCAAATTTAGGGTTTGGTCCAAGTTGAAGTAATTGGAGTCTAGATGATCCAATTCATGAAGCATCATTATCTTATCATCATTAGAATAAAATTTGATCAAAGAGTCTCTCATGATGCTCAATGGAATCACAGTTATGAAGCTTGATCAGCTATCTCCTAGCACATGGTACAAAACTAGGGTTTTAGATTTAATCAGGATTTCTCTGACTTTTTTACCCAAACTTGTTTCCATGATTCACCACATGTTATTGAGAAGTTAGGATTGAATAATTGAGGTTCAATTTGGATTGGAAATGATTCAATTGATCAAAAGGGACAAAATGGTCATTTTTTGGTTAAAATTAGTCAAAATCAGAAGTTGACCAAGTGGACTTTTGGTCAACCATCAATTTAAGCATCCTATTTTCATATTCCATACCCAAATTCATCTTTGAATCATGAGAAATGGTAAATTTGAGTGTAACTTGTTCAAGAAGTATCTTAAAATTTGAAAAAATTCTAAGTGTCAAAATGACTTCTTATGGGCAAGTCAGGCCCGTAATTTCATCAAACACTTGGCATGCAATTTTGTGGAATCAATTTCTGGTGATTCAAGCTTCAATTTGAAAAATTAAAAAGAGAATTTTGTAGTCTCCCATGAGAGCTTTCCATTGAACTTTGAATCTTTCAGTTTGGCCAAGAATTGAGTGAGTTGTGATGTTTCAAAGTTGGTATTCCAAAGCTGGCCTCATGCACACCATGCATGCCCATGCACGCGCGCGGACCAGGCAGGCTAAATTGCATTTTTTCCTCAAGTTTGCAACACCATTTCTCCATCAAGTTTGCATCAATTTGAAAAATTCAAAGCCCTAAGATGTTCTACATTTTGAAAGCTCTTGAAAGGCCCCTCAAGCATCCAAAACGCACGAAGGAATTTCAAATGGCCTAAGCATAAAGTCAGCTAGCCATATTTTTGGAAAACCATGCCCATGTTGGAGAATTTTGCACAACTTCAGTTTTGTTTGTTGTCAACGAAGCCAGCTCACCAAATGCACATGTTTTTCTCACAATACCACTCAACATGACATCACCGAAACGACTTCTAGGCTGGGCATAAGTAGAAACAAAATGCATCACCATTTGGACACTTTTCTTTTTTCTGTTTTGCAAACTCTGCTTCTAACGACCTTGAGCTTTTCAAAGACCCTTCTACCCTCAGCAGTCACTCTATATAAGCCACATTTCAATCCCTTTCGAAGGAACGCATTCACTCTCTCAAAAAATCAGAAGCTGTAATCCCTCTCTCTCAAAAAAAATTCTGCTTAGAAGCTTCTCTATTCTCTATTCCAGAGCTCGATTCATGATCATTTTCACTTCATTGGAGAATTAGTAGCAAGGGACAAGGGTTTTCTCTTTGTTTCAGAGGACATAGTTGAGTTTATTTCTCAACTCGAAAGGTAATTTTAAGATCTTGATTCTCCATAATTTTGCTTGTGATCATGTTCATAGCTGGCCAGATCTTACATCTGATGTATAAACTTGTTTGATTTTGAAGCATATGCGATTTGGTGAACTTCTGGTTTTTCAAGATTTAATGATTTTTTCAATTTTCTTGCTCTGATTTCTACTTCCATGGTCAATCATTTTGAATTTTACAAAAAGCATGATGTAGTTGGTAGTTTGAACTATGATTTGTGATTGGAATCATTGATTTTGGTGGAGAAATGAGTATGTATGTTGGACCTGAACATGAGCCCTAGAACAAGTCTTGTGCGTGTTTTAAGTTGGTCCGGAGGTTGAAGATGATGGCGTGGATGGATCTGATTGTTCCATGTGATTTTTAATGCATTTTTCATATTTTTGATTTTATTTGATTTTCTGATTTTATTTTTGTGATCAAAACATTTTCAAATATCATGAAAAAATTACCATAGGCCAATGATAATTTCTAGTATTTGTCATATTCTTTTTGAATTTTTTTTAAATGATTTGATTGGTTTAAAAATTCATAGATTTAATTAATTGATTGTTCAAAGATTATTTTTATTTTAATAGTTCCTTTGATCTAAAAATTCCACAAAAAAATATCTTGGGCTCATAAAATAATGTAGAATTTGATTCTGAAATTTATTTAGCTTTTTTTTCTTTTATTTTTTATTATAAATTTAATTTGAGATGTTTATTTTGAATTTTTGCTTCAGAATTTTTATTTTAATACTTCCCTTAATACAAAAATTCTAAAAAAAATCATACAAGCTTTTTTTTAATCATAGACTCTGAATATTTTTTTTTTGACTTTGTTGTGAATTTTGGATAGGGTTTGCATTTTTGCCCTTAAATAATATTTTAATTGTTATTTGTTTTGATTGATTTTTATTTTAATACTTCCATTGATTCAAAAATTCCAAAAAAAATCGGAGATGTGTGTTTTTAGTTATAATATTTGAATATAATTTTAGTTGGCCATTTTTCTTACTTTTGTTTACAATTTTATGTTGATATGTGATTATTAAACTAATTGATTAATTGTTTGAATTTAATTTTATTTTGGACTTTTCTTTAATTCAAAAAATGAGTAAAAATATGTTTTCTGACTTTTAGGGTCTCCTTGTGATTTGCATCATCTTGATTTGTTTTGTTTGGATTTTTATCTTAATCAATATTTAAGATTAAAAGTCAAAAATTAGGGTTTTGTTGCTTATGGTACAAGTTTCTTTTTCAAAACCCTTATGCCCTGGATGTTCATTGGAATTCAAGTCTTTATTATGGTTCATGAATGTGTTTAGGATTTGAAAACCATTTTTCTTGAATTATTTGACTTGGTTTGACATTTTTCCACAAATTATTTTGAAGACTTGTCTAGTTTGGTAGTTTTTGCCAACTAGTCTTGAACTTTGGGCCTCATTTAAGTCCTTCCCCAATCATTCATGAACTTAGGGTTTACATTACGACTTCTACACCCTTCAAAGATGCTAAGATATTTTTGGTTTGAATTATGGATTTTTGTTTCTATTTTTGATTTATTTTTGAAGTGAAGGTACCCAATTGATGTAGCATATCTTGTTGCATATTGTTTGATGGCCAATGAACTTGAGTGTGGCCTATAATTTGGCACCTAATGATCATATTGATTCTGATTATCCATGGTAGGCTAAGTAATTTCATTTAATGCCCCGTGTTTGAAGGTTTGAACCTTTTTGATGCATTATGTGGGTTTCATCTTCTATTATGTTTGTGGAGCTGTGGTTGAATTAATTGTACATGATTGAAATGTGTTTTCCCCTGACCTCCATGGTCTTTAATTGTATTCTTTTCAAGCTCCCATGATCCTTGATTGATAATCAATTGTCAATTCAATATGGTGATTGAAAGGAGCAACATTCCTCTGATTCTTTTGACCAAATTGTGCATATGTCTGTTTCCTCTTGTTCATCATGTCTAATGTTTGTTAAGTGTCATCATGTTGTTCTCACTTCATCATGTTGCATCCATCCCTCATATGAGTCATCAATCACCTTATGGAATACTAACTTGTTTGTTGAATGTGCGAGGTACTTTGAGAAAGTTTCCACTTTTGGTTTCAGGCTACTGTGTTTCACTTTATTTGTGAAACGTAACTTATTATGCTGGCACTGCTATTGCTTTTGGCATGTTTGGTTTTTCCATGCAGGATATATACATATAATTGTGAATGCTATACATTGCCCACAAGATCTGTTCATATCTGATAATCTCATTACTTACATCCTTATGGCGTAATTTCTGACTTAATTTGTCTACTGATGCCAGCTTGCTTGAAGTTCTCTGGATTTCTTTTATTCTTGATCAGTTTCTACGGATAGTTATCCGTTTGGTATTGCACCATCTCCTTTCTTCCATTTTCATTTTGCATAGTTCTCTGTTTGCATGATGGGATCTTTGTTGCTGATATATGTCAGGAGACCCTCTGTTTTTATCTGATACATGTGTTGTGTTTGCTTTTGATCGATGAGTCACTTAATTTAGAAATTGGGATCACGACTTCGCTCTCATTGCATGTTCCCTATAGGATGTTTATTGCTTTTCTTCTTTAATTGATCGATGAGTCACTCAATTTATAAATTGAGATTGCGACTTCGCTCTCATTGCATGTTCCATATAGGATGTTTATTGCTTTTCTTCTTTAATTGTTGATCGATGAGTCACTCAATTTAGAAATTAAGATCACGACGTCGCTCTCATTGCATGTTCCCTATAGGATAGTCTTGTTTAGCTTCCTTTAGCATGCTAACATAGGGTAGGGTTTTCCTTTATCCTCAACCTTAGGGCCAACCATTGTATGATAACACTAGGGATAGTACTAAGCTAGTCTCCCTTAGTTGTTTTTCCTTTATATGCATTCTACATCTTAAAACAAAAACTATTTTCTTGGCAAATCACAAAACACCTCTAATGAACTTAAACCCTTCTTCAAGGTAAAAGATACAAACCAATCTTATTTCTTTATGCGCCTCTTAGCTTTGTTTATAAACCTGAAGCTGATGTTTCGCCATCGCACATTTGTTGGAAAGCCGATGTTTCGCCATCGCACATGTTTGTTATCCTACTTTGATTCTCAATATCATTGTTAGGTGTGATGTTTCGTCATCTGTTTTATTGATGTTTCGCCACCTTTGCCATGATTCCTTATCATCTTATAGACGATGTTTCACCATCGCACATTTGTCGAAAAGCCGATGTTTCGCCATCACACATGTTTGTTATCTTACTTTGATTCTCAATATCATTGTTAGGTGTGATGTTTTTCCATCCGATTTATTGATGTTTCGCCATCTTTGCCATGATTCCTTATCATCTTATAGCCGATGTTTCTCCATCGCACATTTGTTTGAAGCCGATGTTTCGCCATCGCACATGTTTGTTATCCTACTTTGATTCTAAATATCATTGTTAGGTGTGATGTTTCGTCATCTATTTTATTGATGTGTTGCCATCTTTGCCATGATATCTTGTTATCTTTTAGCCTATGTTTCGCCATCACACATTTGTTTGAAGCCGATGTTTCACCATTGCACATGTTTGTTATCCTACTTTGATTCTCAATATCATTGTTAGGTGTGATGCTTTATCATTTGATGTTTCGCCATTTTTGACATGTTACTTTGTTATTATTTAGTCATGTTTGACCATCTCATTTGTTTTTTGTTTTATTCGATGTTTTGCCATCTTGTTTATTTTTATCGTCTTAACTAAATAACACAAACCAACCAAAATATATGAGCCAAACTACAGCTGCTCTGATTCCTTAAAAGGGATACATAGGCATTGGGGTAGGGCCCGATCAAGCATAACTTTTATTTTCCCTACATTGTTTTCTTTTTCTTTTGCATGCATTCCCTTTTCAGCTTTAAGCCTTAGACGTAGGATTTGACCACACCCATTAGATTAGACAACAAGAGTGGATACCATAGAGTACTACGGGCGTGCGGGGTGCTAATACCTTCCCCTCGCGTAACAGACTACCTTACCCGATCTCTCGGTCGAAATACCGTGATTTCTCCCTTTTCAGGTTTTCTCGATGTTTACCTTTCCCTTTCGACGGGATAAAAGACGTTTGGTGGCGACTTCGTTGATGTTTCATTAACATCCAGATGAGAGGTTCTGGCCGCGTTGTTTCACTATGTGACCACCTTGAACCTTGCTCGTTCTTCAATACAGATTGGGGAAGATGCGAAATAAACCATCTTTCCAAGAGAGGAGTACAACACATGAGAATAACCCTTTTCCTCATAGTGCGAGTGTGAAAAGAATGTAGGATGTCTCCTAACAAAGTAGGCACCGGGTTACGAGACATGAAGATTTTGATGGTGTTTACATCTATGAGTTGGTCAAGATTTGGAAACAAAACCATCCCATATATGAGAAGGGCCACAATTTCCTCAAAAGCTTGCAAGTCCAAGGAGTTCCAACAGTCTTAGCTTTCTCAAACAATAACTTTGCTAAGAAACCTTTGACATCACTCCTTGTTTCCCAATTAGTTGTGACATCAGATTGTTCCAAGTGTAGGGCTTGAGCAATCTCTTCTGGTTTTGGATCTCTTTATGTACTGTTGAAATGTAGTTGATTGAGAATGGGAATCCTTAAGAGTTTGGAGAATTCTTCCAAAGTTGGCACAAGTTGATAATCAGGAAATGTGAAGCAATGGTGTGGAGGATCAAAGAATTGGAAGAGCACCTTCATCATATCTTCGTCCGTGTTAGAGGTAACCAAGTTTAGGATGCGATCATGTCTTTCGGTAAATGGAGAATTTTCAGGAACCCTTGATGCTAACTCTTTAAGTTGAGGAGGGATCCTTACGAGATTGACTTGAATGGTTTTCCTGCAACTAGAATCCATGTCGTACAAAACAGAACAAAGATAAATCCCAAAAATCCTTGAAATGGTTAGTAAGTATGAGTATGATGTTATGATGTTTATGATGTTATGTACAAGTAAATATATACAAACAAAACAAACAAGTCCTTACGTTTAGGCTTGCATGGAGTCTTATAGGTAAGTACCCTCTTGAAGTTTAGTTGGTTCAAACCTGTCCTAGCAATAGTAACTGGGTTCTAAGGGAGCTCAATATCACTGGTTTGTTTTCTCGGGCATTGTTTCAGCGTAAGACTCTTTAATGGCGACCGAAATATCCCAAAAAACCAAACCTCAATGAGTATAGTATCGAGTATCTACCAACTTCAGACTGCACCGAAGTCGGTCATCTCACTATGTCCTAATGGACAAGTTGGTCAAGTAAAGGTTCTAGGAGTTAGTTAGTGCTTCATGACATCACTCAACGGCCCCGTATTCTCCTTGACTACTCAAGGGCTACCAATACCCACAAATATGTCACCCTAACGTAGCTATTGCTTATACCATGTTGATATACCCCGCACAGTTTCCATAACGTATTGCTACTTACCTATAAGGTATCCCAAATCCAGGTAGAGGATTTAAACCCAAACAAAGAACCAAAATATAAAGGAAACAAATCAAACAAAGAAAGAAAGTAAATGTCATCTAGCCCTAAGGTAACCCCACTTTTAAAATACTCCCCAGCAGAGACGCCAGTTCTGTAACACGGTGGGAGAACTGACTTGGTTGTTTTGCATTTGATTGCAAATGTTGCAGTTAGCAAGAGTCGCCACTGACTTTTCTTTTATCCAAAAGGAAAGGTTGAAAAGAACAGGAAAGACCTTTGAGATGTTTTCTTGAGTTCGGGAAGTAGATTATGAAAAGGGAAGGTATTAGCACCCTTTTCATCTGTAGTTATCTACGGGTTCTTAGTTGCTTTCTAGATCACTTGCTTTTGTTTGAAAATGTTCTTTGTGTCGTTTTTGAAAGTATTTTGAAGAGGCGCCACCGTGTTAGGCATACTTTGTAATGATTCTCATTCGTAAGAATGTATACAAAGTGTTGATCTTTTGAAAATGTTTTCAAGTTTGAATAGATGTTTTGAAAGTGTTGGTGTTTGTTTTGAAAATAGCAAGGATGTTTTTGGTTTGAAAATGAGCAAGCAACTAGGAACATTCTACCTACTCAAAAGTCTTTCTTGTTTATTTCCTCTTTCCATTGACATTGTTATCTTACCAATGATTTGGTAAGAAACCCTATATTTGGATGTAAAAAGGGACGGGCAAGGGTCATCGTATAACCATGATTAGCAATGTTGTAAGGTATCTTAGCATTTTCTTTAACGGACTAAGATCATTTTTGAAAGGCAACTTTGATAGCGTCATCGAGGGACTATGTTCTTGTATTTTTTTATTGATTTTTCTAAGATACCTCACATGCATAATATGGCCATTTTCATAAGGCAACAAGTGTATTTACTCTAAGGGTGTAAGTGTGCAAGTGTATTGATTTACATGCATTGTTTTGTCTTTGAATTAGGGTTTTCTAAGCTTTTATTTTATCTTTCCATACAAACCTTAATTAATAGCATTTATATATAAAGCATTAAATTACGGAAAATAAAAATACTAAGCTATTACATTATTAGGGGAGGGGATGTACAGATTTACAAATGAGGGATTTGCAAGAAAATTAAACTAATTAACTATTACAACCATATTGAATAAATATACAATAATTGAATAAATAAAAATGAAAATGCAAATGGATAAGAAATGATTTCTTTGTTTGGATTTTTATGTAAGGGTTTTAACCTAATTAAGAAAATGGTTAATAAAATAAAATTAACTTAAATTAACTAAGAAAATAAATTAACTAGGAAAAGATTTTTTAGGTTTTTATGAAAAGGTTTTCAATTAAAATTAAAAATGAAAATTAATTAATTAAAATAAACCTAAGTTCTAAATTAATTTTAATTTACAAAAATATATTATAATAATTAAACCTAATTATCTAAATATTAGTCAAGAAAGAGAAATTAATTTATTAAGAAAATTGTTTTTGTTCTTTTTAATTTTTATAAAGAAAAATAAACTAAATAAATATGAATAATAAAATAAAAATATTTTTTTTATATTTTTCTAGTAAAATAATAATAATAATGATAATAATAAAAATAATAATAATAAAAAAAATGAAGAAAATATGAAATAGAAATAAATATAAACTAAAAAAACAAAATAAATAAAAAGAATAAAATGGGCCAAGAGTGTAAACATAGTTAGGGGGTTAGAGTCAGCAAACAAAACATGAAGGCCCAAAGTTTGGTGCCCAAGCACTGTAAAAACCAAAAAAAGTGTAAAATGTGAAAAAAGAACAAAAGGCAGTGCGCTGGGTGTTGAAACCATGCCCTCTTGGTTACCAGCGCACTGCCTTACCACTGGGGTGGCTATACATCCGGTGTTATAAACAAAATCATAAATATATATTTGAAACATGTTCCTGAAGATGACTTCATCTTCTTCCTCACGCAATAAGCAGTCATGAATTCAAATCCTGCAACTTCTTCATCTCTCAACCATTTGCAAAAGTATAAACATGAAACTTGCTCCAAATTTCATCACGAGTTCAGTCATATAAATAACTAAAGCTATAAATGAAAGATGAGAATGAATTTTGAATGGTACCAAATCTCACCTAAATTTTTAAGAAAATTCAACTCTAAAATTCTCACTACTCATACAACATAAATGAATTCTAAGGACATGGTGAGTTTGAGGGCTATGATGTCTATATTTTATCTTCACAAATGGAAACCAAATGATGCCTATATGAAGAGTTCAAAAGTCAAAATACTCACCTTGCAAGAGGATATCGTGTTTTGAGTTTGAGCTGCTTTAAATGAGTCCTAGTGATTGGGTTAGCTTCCTCAAGTTCCCAGAAAGCTAATGTGATGCTTGACTTGAGCTGAAAGTGGCTGAGGAGTTCTGGAGAAGGCCACTTGCAGACCCCTGTTTTTGAAAATGGAACTTGATGATGGAGGTGTTACAGTTAGGCAAAAGGACTTTGGATGGTTCGTATTTGATATTAAGAAGCTTTAGGAATCAAAAGGCTTGAAAACACGAGAGGGAGATGTGAGTTTCAAGTTTTTTGGTCAGATTATGCAACAATGGAGTTTTGTAATATAGTTCTGAGTTTTTGTGTGTTTTGAAGCTTGGGTATTCGTGTGTTTTGATGCAAACAACTTGTGCATAAGTAAGGAAAAGGTTCTCAGACTTGAGAGGGTCAGAATCATACAAGTACAAGTTATGGCTATGTTACTTGATTTTGAAGAAAAGTTAAAACATGGTTTCAAGGTAAAGTACAAGCATGGGCTGAGTTGTTTTGAGGCTTTAGACAAGTTTCTTTTGGGTTATAGATTGTGTATGATCATAATAAAACAAGTGCAAAGCTCAAGAATTGATTTTGTGCATAAAGCTACTTTTCCAAAATGGCAATGTGCACTTTCTCCCCAAAATGGAAATAAGCATGGGAAATGCATTGAATGCTTGAGTTAAAGCCTCTAACAGCTGTGCAAAACATTAATTATGAAGTTCCAAGCAAGTTTGAGGCCTGCAAAGCAAAGATTGTGCAGCCTAGCATGGATTTGCATTCTTGTTCATCATGAAATTGACTTATAATTCAAGAATAAAATGCCAACTTCATGCCTTCGATTCTCCTTGATCAAACATGATCTTAAGGATTTCCTTGACATTTTAGAAAGCTTGTAATGTGATCTACAACCCCTATTTGAATCACTTTTGAAAATTCCCGTTGGAATTATGTGAAAAATTGCCATGAAGTTAGGTCAAAATCTTGCCTAAACTAGGGCAAAATTTCACTAAGTTTCCAAGTTTCATGAACATGTATTCACAAAATAATAACTTGAAATCCATGCATTTCTAGTAGAAGTTGTGTAAAGAAAATTTTTAAATCTCATTGAGATCTAAAACTTTCATGTTGAAAGTTTCCTTTGAAACATCTTGCATCATGGTGAAAAATTGGCTAAAAGTTGTGAAAAAATATGAAGTTTTCAACACTTAGAAAAATTTCTAAGTTTGGAAACTTTGACTTTTTCAAAATGAAATCTTGACTTTTTGATATCTTGATGAACAATTTTCATATTTTGACATGTTTTGATGAATTGTGATCTTTGACACTTGATTTTGACCAAAAAGTCAAAGTTTGACTTTTCAGTATACAGTTCACTTTTGATCAGTTGACTAAAAATTAACTATCAATCAAATGACTTGGAGCAATGTTTTGAGTCATTCCATTAGGTTAAAATGATGCAATTCAAACCTTGAGATCATGTTTCAAACCAATTAACCATTTTCTAGGTCAAAAATCAGAAATTGCCCTTTCTCAGTCAAACCCCTAATTTTGACCATTTTGCCCTTTTGATGATCTGATCAAATTTCATGAGGAATTATGGTCCAAACTTGATAAAATGACATATAGGAGTTCATAATGTTGATATGGATAAAAATTATGAAGTTTGACTTTAAATTGACCACAATTGACTTTTTCCCCAATATAATTGATTTTTAGGTCAACTGATCAATTGACTGAGCAAAAATGTGATCCAAGACTTGAAACTTGGCATAAGCAATCTTGAGGGTTCATAATGATCCATGAAAGTCATATGAGGCATTAAAAGTTTAATTATCCTTGTGTAATCTCAAACCCTAATTTCAGTCATCAGTGCTTAAGGAGGTGTCTTGAGCTGATCAACCCTTGTGCAGTCTTGAACCAAATGAGATCTTGTGAGAAAATAC
This sequence comes from Vicia faba, assembly GCA_948472305.1. Taxonomy (NCBI): domain Eukaryota; kingdom Viridiplantae; phylum Streptophyta; class Magnoliopsida; order Fabales; family Fabaceae; genus Vicia; species Vicia faba. The sequence continues at coordinate 879,106,306 of OX451739.1, forward strand.
TTGATAAATGAGAGGGAGGATTTTGGGATACAACAGGTATCATGGTGGACTGAAAATCTGAAAGGACAGTCAAGGTAAAAGTTAGGGATTAAAGTGTACTACTATGTCCCATCCTTTCATCACATGTCTATCAGTAGAAGACTTATCTCCCTTATCAGCATTCACCAAAGGATTTATAAGTTGAGATATGTTGAAGTCTCCACGAATCCCCATAGAGCCACTACCATGAGATTATCCCCACAAGGTAATCTTCACAAGTTCATACATTCCCCGTAATTTCTTTGGCAGATCACTCTGGCTGATAAAGGAGTATGATTTTCTCCCCAACAATGTCACCAACATACAGGATCTCAAACATTACAGTCCATGGGAATTCCTCTCCCCATATGAGTTTTCAAAACTGAAAAAGCCTCTGCAGATTACTTATCTCTAGCATAGCGCATTCTCCTCGACAAAGAGCTTCCCTCAGCAGGATATTCCTCCATCGCCATGGTTTATTTCCCCAACATGGTTTATTTCCCCAATAGGATTTATCTCCCCAGTGAGGTCCAACCTCCCAAGCTTGAGTCTGTTACTTATATGACAATTAGTCACTGGCAAAAATCCCTTCCCCAGTGAAGTCATCATTATCCCCAGAGAGTTACCACTGAATCTAAAATTGGATCAAACATCAGTCAACTCTATCATCCTCAGATGAGCCAGAAAGTTATCCATTGATGTTATCCCCGGTCAGGGTATACAAAGAATTATAACTCCCCAATAGAGCAAAGAATGACCAAATTTTTGAACTCTTCTCCCCCAAGCAGGAATTAACACTCTCCAACAGAGTTTCCTCAGAAAGCAATGTTTCCCAACGAAGTTATCCTCAAACAGAAAGCAGGAGTTCTCAGCAAAAACAATATCCCAGAAGATCGAAGTTGCACATACTCTTCATCCCGAGTGACAGTCAGGGATTTATTTCCCCCATACTAAGATGCTGCTCATATTTCAAAAACACTACACATTCATACATCATTTAAATAATATCATAGCATATGCATACGAATCACATATAGAACAGTCTCATTTATTTTGAGAACATCATTATGTGATGCATTTCATACACCATGACATTGCATACAACTAAGTTTTCACCTTTTCAGGAAAAGACCAATCAACGAATATCATCAACTACTTATACGACCTGACAATCTTCTAAAAGACTACATATGACGAAGAGCTATTTCAACATTTTCCTCAGAAGGTCATTCTCAAAATATATCTACTGGTTTAGTTTAAATCGATAAATGATTTATCCTGATTTGTTTCCCGGTAGACTTCTTTCTCCATTTCAGCTAAATCGACCCTAAGATTTTTCTGATTCGTCTCCAGTTAAAGAAAATTCAAGACCTCTAATGGTTCAGTTTAAATTAATCAATGGTTTATCCTGATTTGTTTTCTGGTAGACTTCTTTCTCTGGTTCAGCTAAATCGACTCGAAGATTTTACTAATTTGTTTTTCGGTGAAAGATAACTCAAGACCTCTGATTGTTTAGTTTAAATTGATCAACGATTTATCTTGATTTGTTTTTTGGTGGACTTCTTTCTCTAGTTCAGCTAAATTGACTCGAAGATTTTGCTGATTCGTTTCCAGTTAAAGATAATTCGAGACCTCTGCTAGTTCAGTTTAAATCGATCAACGATTTATCCTAATTTGTTTTCCGATAGACTTCTTTCTATGGTTCAGCTAAATCGACCCAAAGATTTTGCTGATTTGTCTCCAGTTAAAGATAATTCAATATATCTGTTGGTTCAGTTTAAATCGATCAACGATTTATCCTGATTTGTTTTCCACTAGATTTATTTTCTAGTTAAGCTAAATCGACTTGAAGATTGTGCTGATTTATTTCCAGTTAAAGATCATTCGAGACCTCTGCTGGTTTAGTTTAAATCGATCAACGGTTTATCTGGATTTGTTTTCCGGTAGAATTCTTTCTATAGTTCAGCTAAATCGACCGTAAGATTTTACTGATTTGTCTCCAGTTAAAGATAATTCAATATATCTGTTGGTTCAGTTTAAATCAATCAATGATTTATCCTGATTTGTTTTCCGGTAGAATTCTTTCTCTGGTTCAGTCAAATCGACTCGAAGTTTTTATTAATTTGTCTCCAGTTAAAAATAATTCAAGACCTCTGCTGGTTTAGTTTAAATCATTTAATGATTTATCCTAATTTATTTTTCGGTAGACTGCTTTCTCTAGTTCAGTTAAATCGACTCGAAGATTTAATTAATTTGTTTCCAGTTAAGGATAATTCAAGACCTCTATTGGTTCAGTTTAAATCGACCAACGATTTATCTTGATTTATTTTTCGGTAGACTCTTTTCTCTGGTTCAGCTAAATCGACTCTAAGATTTTGCTGATTTATTTCCAGTTAGAGATGATTCAAGACCTCTGCTGGTTCAGTTTAAATCGATCAACAATTTATCCTGATTTGTTTTCCAGTAGACTTCTTGCTCTGGTTCAGCTAAATCGACTCGAAGATTTTGCTGATTTGTTCCCAATTGAAGATAATTCAATACATGTTCTAGTTCAGTTTAAATTGATCAATGATTTATCCTGATTTTTTTCCCAGTAAACTTCTTTCTCTGGTTTAGCTAAATCGACTCGAAGATTTTGCCGATTTGTTCCCAATTAAAGATAATCCAATATCTCTGCCGGTTTAGTTTAAATCGATTAACGATTAATCCTGATTTGATTTCTGGTAAACTTCTTTCTCTAGTTCAACTAAATCGACTCGAAGATTTTGCTGATTTGTTTCCAATTAAAGATAATTCAAGACCTCTGATGGTTCAGTTTAAACAATTTATCCTGATTTGTTTTTCGGTAAATTCGAGACCTCTGTCGGTTCAGCTTAAATCGATCAACGATTTATCCTGATTTGTTTTTAGGTGGACGCTTCCACTGGTTTAGTTTAAGTCGCCCGAAGATTTTTCTGATATTTCTTCCAGTTGAAGTCAACATTTATTTAGGATGGAATCTATAAGCCCATATCTAAAAGATTCTCCGTCACCCCTCCAAATGGCATCTCTAAGCCCATTCCCGTTACCAATAGCATTACCTCTTGCACAGGCGAGTGCAAATTTCTGGGCACTTAAGTGTTCAATTATCTTCTACCTTCGAGTCACAAATGGAAGACAGGCCAATCAAACTCTCTAGGTTTAAGAAGATTGAACAGGGGCAGATGTTGTACCCCAAAATTTTCCCTCTCACTTTTCTCAAAGCATTCTTTCAAGGATCTTCAAATGATCAAGACACTCAAGGGTTGACTAGTCAAGATGCACCTCCTAGATCAAAGGCCCACAACTAGGGTTTGAAGTTTCTCAAGGAAATTTGATTTGAAAAGGTCACAAGTGGATTCCATGGTTCTTCACAGGTCCTCAACATTTTGAAGTGATACTCATCATTTGATAAAGGGTTGATCATGATTCCTCAAGAAAAGTCCTCAGATCATCAAAAGTCAAGAATTGCCAAATTAGGGTTTCCTTAATAGAAGTCAACTAAACTTTGACCATGCATAACTTTCACATGCTTCATTAACTTTTCGACAAACAAATCCCATTTTGAAGAAAATTCAATTCTCTACATCTTTGTGTTTATTCTCAAGTCCAAAAAATGCTTCATTTGGAAGATATGATCTCAAACATTATAGGTCATTTTCAAAAGTCAACAAAAGACACTTTTTGTCAAGACAATTTACATCAATATAATGTCTTAAAAAGAAAAAATGGTCAACATAGAGATTGTAGAGGACATCTTGGGCTTTCAAAAGTCCAAGATCATCTTCAAAAGATAAAAATTGAGCAAATTATGGTTTGCACAAGTATGGGAATTTTGAAGAAATTCAAGAAGTACAAATTGAGAAATATTGCATTTTTAGACCAATGAGCCTACTTTTTGGACTTCAAGCATGTCCATAATGTCTTAGAGGACCTCTAAGTCTATTTTTACATGTCTAAAACTCAAAAATACACTTCCAACCTTCCTCCATCAAAACCAATAACATATTCACGCTCCTGAGACTCCCATGACTCATCCTAGTCCTTCTTCCATGCTCGAAACATCCTATAACGCGCTAGCCAAATTGCTCTGGTTTGATAAACTTTTGTGATATTAAACTTTCAATTCATGCAATATTAATCAATGTGATGCATTCATACATATTCATAATGATGTTTAGAACCTATGTGACGCATTATTTTTTAGGTTTGACGCAGGGATAAAAAATTCCAAGATTAGGGCATAAAGCTCAGTTTGGTTCGCACCTAATGATGTAGTGGTTTTCAGACTAAACTAATACCATGGTTGGATCGGCAGACCCCAATTTAGTGGGGTAGCCTAAATCTTAGGCCTCAAAATTGTCTTTTTTGCAGGTTGGGGATTTCGTGCAACCGGAAAAGGTGACCGGAGTTTGACTCTGGAACCCCATGGAACCCTATGACTCCGATCAGTGTCTACGTGGCAAAAAAACCACATTCTGATTGGCCCATTTAAATACCACTGGGCGCGCATTTTGATTTGAATATTTTTAACTCGTTTTTTACCATATAATATTATTATGTCATTGTATTAACGAATGAATAAAAGTGATCTAGTGGTAGCAAGCGCGCGTTTAAGGCCTTTCTCTCCTAGAGCCTGGGTTCGAATCCTAGGTTTTTCCATTTTGTGTCAACATTTCTTTTTTTGCAGATCCGGGCTTGTTGAGTTGGGATGGACCATTTGTCTCCTTGCACCTCACAAATGCTTTTGTTGCAATTCTTGGGCCCGGGACGTTTGTGCCTAAACTTTATTGATTCTCACCCCCAATTTTCTTTACAACAATGCTCTTTTCCTTTTTTATTTTGTTTCTTTAATTTAATTCTTCTTTTTTTTTAATTTCATAAAAAAATCATAAAAACCTCATAAAATCAAAAATACAAAATATTAGAATTAGTTTTTTTTCATTAATTAAAATTAATTTTTATTTAGTTATTAATAATCACTTTAAAAAAAAATCAATTACTCAATTAGAATTAGGTTTTCTTTTTCTTAATTTAATTTAAATATTTTCCTAAAACAAATAAAAACAACAAAAACATTTATTTTGTCACTTATAAATTTTTCTTAGGTTTTTTCTCCATCCATTGATTTTTCCTTCTTTCTTCCCCCGCGCGTATATTTATTTATTCACATTATTTTTCATAATTATGTAACTGTATAACGGATGTAATAGTTTAACTAGGACCTTTTTACTTTGTCTTTCCCCCATTTTTTTGGTTTATAATTCCCCCCATCCCAAAGCATTGTAATAGCGTAGATTCAAATTTCCGCATTTTTATTTTTCATACCTATATTAACTGCTAGATGTATGCTAATAGGCTTGCATGGTAAGAATTAAAAACAAACGCTAGAAAACCTAACATTCAAGACAAATAACTGAAATACAACACACTCGCACACGCGCACCTCTAAGGTACCTACAATTTATTGCCTTCGGAAAAACAGTCATGCCCCTCGAACACGGAACACATTAACAAAGACCCTCGGTTAAAAAGATCGTAGTCCCTCGACGATCCTCTGATGTTGCCTTCGGTATACAATCTAGTCCCTTACGATAAAATTGCTAAAGTTCCCTACAAGTTACCTTTATGATTGTACGATGACCCACGCTTATCCCTCAAACATCAAACGATAGGGCTACCTACTGACTAATAGTAGGATAGCACTATCTAAAAGAAATGAGGAAAAGAACAAAACTCTTTTAAGTAGGTAGATAGCTCATATTTGCTTGCTCACACAAACAAAAAAAATAATTTTTCAGACATACAGTGTCTTTTCAAAGACATAAAAAACACACTTTGTATACGTTCTTGCCGAAACGAGAAACATTACAAAGTTCGCCGCACTAAGGAGTCTTTTCAAAATACACTTACACAAAAATCATTTTTCAAAATGAGCTAGCAACTAAGAGCCTGTAGATAACTACGAATGGAAAGGGTGCTAACACATTCCCTTTCCATAACCTACCCCCTTACTCGGAAAATAATCTCGAAAGGTCTTTCCTGTTATTTTCACCCTTTCCTTTACTGGATAAAAAAATTCGGTAGCGACTCTTGCTAACCGCAACATTTGTAATAAAACATAAACCAATAAAGTCAATTCTCCCACCGTATTACAGAATTCTTTACAAATACAATCATGATTCGACTCTGCTCCGTTTTATGGACAAGAAGGAAGCAGAAGATATTATGCAAGATATGCACAAAGGTGCCTTCGGTACTCAATCCTATGGGCATACTATGGCTAAAAAGATTTTGAGAGCTGGTTACTATTGGTAGACTATGGAAATTGATTGTCACCACCACTTGAGAACTGGTCATAAGTGCCAAATTTATGCTGATAAAGTTCATGTGCCTCCAGTACCTTTGAATGTCATAACTGCTCCTTGGCCATTTTCAATGTGGGGCATTAATATGATCGAAGAAATCAAACCCACAACCTCTAACGGACATCGCTTCATCCTCGTCGCCATTGATCACTTTACAAAATGGGTTGAAGCAACCTCATTTGCCTCTATTACAAAGAATGTGGTCGCCTGGTTCATCAAACATATCCTTATCTGTCGGTATGGCATCCCCGAGAGAATCATCATAGACAATGGTACCAATCTCAACAACACAATAATCACCAAGCTCTGCACGCAGTTCAAGATCAAGCATCACAACTCTTCTCCGTATTGACCTAAGATGAATGGCGCAGTGGAATCCGCCAATAAAAACATAGAGAAGATCATAAACAAGATGATTGTGACATTCAAAGATTGGCACGAGATGTTACTATTTTCTCATCACGGCTACCGCACTTCGGCAAGAACACCAACGGGGGCAACCCCATTCTCTCTGGTATATGGTATGGAAGTTGTCCTACCTGTTGAGGTCCAGATTCCTTCTCTAAGAATCATGAAAGATTCCGACTTGGACGAAGACGAGTGGATTCAGACCAGGTTAGATCAGTTAAATCTAATCGACGAGAGGAGGCTTACGGTTGTCTATCACGGTCAGATGTATCAGAAATGCATGATCAAAGCATTCAACAAAAAGATCAAACATCGGGTATATCAGGATGGTGACTTTGTGATAAAGCATATCATTCTACCGCAGAGTGATCCCAGGGGAAAATGGACTCCCACTTATGAAGGGCCATTTATAATCAAGAAATTATTTTCTGGCGGAGCTATGATACTGACCACCATGGACAGTGAATATTTCCTGCACCCTGTGAATGCGGACATAGTCAAAAGATATACGCATAAAAATGACCCGCTAGGTTGACTGTCCTAGGAAAAAATAGGGGTATCCTGGCGAGACAAAGGAGTTCGAGAAAAAATCATGGATATATATGAAAAGATTGTACACCTGGCAAGTCGAAAACCTGAAAAGGCGGCTTGGGAAAAATAGGGTATCCTGGTGGACTGAAAACCCGAAAGGACGGTCCAGGAAGAAATTAGGGATTAAAGCGTACGTCTATGTCCCTATTGGATCACTTACAGTAAGCTTTATTACCAAAAATCAAAGTTTAGAGGGTACAGATGAGTTCAATCATCTTCTTCTGATAGCAAAGGATGAGATTCTTGAAGACATAGGGGCAATAGCAGAATTGGAATCCGACGATATTATTTCTGCATAGCTATTATCTTATTCACACTTTGTACTCTTTTCATTTTATGACGATTTCCTCTTACTAGGATTTCCGTCTCTTTGTACAAAATCGCTCGTTTATGGGCAAACTATCAATAAGAAATTCAATTTCAAAATTTAAACTCTTCATTTTTACTTTTTTTATTTTGTGTGCAAAAGAGTCCAATGACTGAAATTGAATGAGCATATGCATATGAATACAATTGACTGTTAACAAATATATGCATAAAAACAGGAATAAGCATATACTCAGGACTCTAGGAGTTAGGATGATGTCTAAGCCGCCCACAAATTCCCATAAAGCCACTTCCATGAGATATCCCCACAAGGTAATCTTCACAAGTTCATACATTCAATACAATTTCCCCGACAGATTGCTCTAGTGCATAAAGGAGTATGATATTCTTCCCGACAATATCACCAATCTACTGAGTTCAAATCAGTAAAATTCAAGGAAGTTCTCTTCCCAAGCTGAGTTTATCCCTCAAAAACTGTAAAATACCTTGCAACATATGTTTCTCTAGCATAACTCATTCCCTCAGCAAATATGTTTCCCCAACAAAGTTCAAATTTCCGTCAACAGGGTTTATTTCCCCAACAAAGTTCAATCTCCCCAGCTTGAGTCTGCTTCTACCATAGATTACCGGCATGATTCCTATCTCCAGCAAAGGACAACCCATATTGATATCCCCAGAGAGTTTCTACTAAGTTTGAAACTGGATTAGATATCGTTTAACCTTAATCTATCTAGACAAGTCAGTATCCATATCAGAAACTCAGTTAAACAGCACCTTAAAAGGATATCCATCTCTTTTATCCCCAGTCAGGGTATACAAGAATTATAATCCGAGTAGAGCGAGGACCAACCAATGTTTTTAAGCTCTTCTCCACCAATCAGAAATCAACATTCCCCAGCGGAAATTCCTCAAACAGAGAGTAGGAATCCCCAGGGGAAACAATCCCCAGAAGATCGAAGATACACATACTCTTCATATCCAACAACATTCAGGGATTCATTTTCCTCATACAGGAATACTGCTTCAGTTTACAAATACATTGCAATAACATTTCATATTCATACGTCATTTACAAACAACATAGCATATGCATTTAATTTGCATATAACATCGTCTCATTTATTTTGAGAACATTATTACGCAATGCGTTCCACACATCATGACATTGCATGTAGCTAACTCTTTACCTTTTCAGGAAAAGATCAATCAAATAGACAAACATCGTCAACTACTTGTATGACAAGACAATATTCTCAAAGACAACATCTTCTGGCTCAACTGATATCGAGCGTAGATCTATTCTAATACTTCTCCCAGTTGAAGACAAGCGTGGATATCTTTTGGCTTAGATTAAATCGACCATAGATTTATTTTGATACTTCTTCTAGTTGAAGACGGTTGTAGACATTTTCTGGCTCATATTAAATCAAGCATGGATTTATTCTGATACTTCTTCCAGTTAAAGTCAAGCATAAATATCTGCTGGCTCAGTTTAAATCAAGCATATATTTATTCTGATACTTCTTCCAGTAGACAATCTTCTGGATCAGCTTAGATCGAGCGTAGATATAGTTTGATACTTCTACCAATTGGAATCAGTCGTAAAAATCTCCTGGCTCAATTTAAACCAGTCGTGTATTTATTCTGATACTTCTTCCAGTCAAAAACATTTTCTGGCTCAGTTTAGATCAAGCTAGATTTATTCTGATACTTCTTCCAGATAAAAATGAGCACAAGTATCTGCTGGCTCAGATTAAATTGACCAATAACTTATTCTGATACTTCTTCCTGCAGACCTTTTTCTAGCTCATATTAAATCGACCAAAGATTTATTTTGATACTTCTTCCAGTTAAAGACAAAAGAGACCTCTTCTGGCTCAGTTTAAATCAAGTGTTTTGTTTTTCTGATACTTCTTCTAGTCAAAGTCGAACACATACATCTTCTGGATCAGATAGAACCAACCATAGGTTTTTTCCTGATACTTCTTCCAGTTGAAGATATTTTCTGGCTCAGTTTAAATCAAATGTGTATTTATTCTGATACTTCTTCCAGTCAAAGTTGAACATATACATCTCATGGCTCAGATATAACCAACCATAGATCTATTCTGATACTTCTCCTAGTTGGAGACATTTTTTTGGCTCAGTTTAAATCAATCGTGTATTTATTCTGATACTTCTTCCAGTTAAAGTCCAACATATATATCTGCTGGCTCAGTTTAAATCAACCATAAGATTTATTCAGATACTTCTTTCAGTAGACATTCTTATGGCTCAGCTTAGATCAAGCATATTATCTATTCTGATACTTCTTCCATAGGAAGACATTTTATGGCTCAGTTTCAGTCAAGCGTAGATTTATTTTGATACTTCTTCCAGTTGATGTCAGTAGTTACTTTGGATGGAATCTATAAGCCCATCTCCGACAAATCTCTGTCACCTCTCCAAATGGCATCTATAAGCCTGTTCCCAGTACAATCAACCAAAAGCATCACTTCTTGCACGGGCGAGTGCAAATTTCTGGGAACTTAAGTGTTGAATCATCTTCTACCTTCAAGTCACGAATGTCGAACATGTTAGTCTAAATCTTCAGGTTTAAGAAGATTGAACAAGGGCAGCTGTTGTACCCTAAAATATTCCCTCCCATTTTCTCAAGACATGATTTCAAAGGTTCTTAAATACTCAAGATACTCAAGCGTTGATCAGTCAATGCTCCTCCCAAGATAAAGGTCTACAACTAGGGTTTTGAGTTTATAAATGAAATTTGGGTTGTAAAGGTCTCAAGTGGTTTCCATGGTTCTCCATAGGTTCTCAACAAGGTTCATGTCAAGTTTCAAGTCTTGCATCACAAGTTTGCTTAGTCAATGGCTCATATGATTGAAAATCAAATACATTGGGTAAAAAGTCAATTATGGTCAATATGCAGTCAAACTTTAATATTTTTTGTCAACATCAACATTTTGAAGTGACATTAATCATTTGATCAAGGGTTGATCATGATTCCTCAAGGAAAGCTCATCAAAAGTCAAAAATTGCCAAATTAGGGTTTCCTTAAGAGAAGTCAACTGAACTTTGACAAGGCATAACTTTCACATAATTCATAAACTTTTCCCCAACAAAAGCCAATTTTGAATAAAATTCAATTCTCTACAACTTTGGTTTTTTGCTCAAGTCCAAAAATTGCTTCATTTTAAAGAAGTGAGCTAATACATTATAGGTCATTTTCAAAAGTCAACAAAAGACACTTTTTTGTCAAAGCAACTTACATCAAGATAATGTCTCCAAATGCAAACATGATCAAAAGAGAAAGTGTAGAAGACATCTTGAGATTTCCAAAAAGCCCAAGATCACCTTCAAAAGATGCAAATTGAGCAAGTTATGAGTTGCACAATTTGGATAATTTTGAGGAAATTCATGAAATACAAAATGAGAAAATTTGAGATTTTAAACTAGTGGGCCTAACTTTTGATATTCAAACATGTTCATAAGATGTTAGAGGGCCTATAAAAAGAATTCAAATAGTTTTATGATTTTTAATTATTTTATTTGAATTTTTATTCATTTAAAAATAAATAAAATAAAATAAAAATAAAAATAATGTGTAAGGACTCAGGCCTTTTGATTTCACTCCCCTTGTAAGCCTAATAATGCATACAAGCTTGTCACAACATGTCCAGATTCGTGAAAAGTCCAAAAGGGAAAGAAATCTTGCAAAATGGCAAGTTTTAAAATGGTTTGATTTTGGATTTATTATGGATTCATGGCTTTGATTCCTTGCCATGTATGTCAGCTCTTTTTTCCTCTATATAATGCAAACAAAGCCAAGTGCAACGGACACGCATAACTGCTGCTAGAATACACTACAAAATTCTCAAAATTTCTTAAAGCTAGGGAAATTCGAAAACCCAACTTGCAGCCACGATCAATCGGTTTCAAGCATTCAAACATGTTCCTGGAGTTCCCGGGAGGCGATCCAGATCCTTATTCAAGATTAAAACACCCGAGGACGTGCCTACTGACTTACACCGATTTTCTTATATTCTTGAATTTCAAACCATTTAATCATATGATTTCAATGAATTTCATATATATATATATATATATATATATATATATATATATATATATATATATATATATATATATATATATATATATATATATATATATATGTTCATATTAATGTTTAGAATGTTTTTGAACCATTATTTGTGAGGTCTAACATAGGAACAGCGAGATGCCATCGCTAGGGCATAGTCACAGTGAAACTTCGATTTTCTTTTTATAGACACTTTCAGGCCAAACGAAGGGTACGACTGAAGTCGCGGACCCCGAATTAGGGGGGCTATGATCTTTATTCCCATTTATCCATCGTATTTTTGCAGATCAAAAATCACTCGCCGGAAAAGAAGGAGTTGACCACCGTGAGGGCTGGTCTAACTCACCAAAAAGCTCATGTGGAAGAATGGAATAATACCATTGTCTCATTCAAATACAGGGGTCCACCTGGGCCCACATGTTTTACTTTCCCGTCATTAGCACTTGTTTTGAATTATACTATTTTGTTTTGATTAATGTAACGAATGAACAATATAGTCCAGTGGCAGCGTGCGCATTCTAAAGGCATACCCCCTTCAGGTCCTGGGTTCGATCCAGGCGCGAGGAAGTTTTTATTTTTCTTATATTCTCATTTTAGATACGGTGCAAACGAAGCTAGCGCGTGCATGGTGTATATAACATCTGGACCATCAGATCACCAGAATTCCAGATCCAACTCCCTAAAGCAGCCTGGACTATGGTGTGCCTCCGGAGAGTGTTCCCACTGGATCATGCAACAATTGGGCAAGCACTTGGGCCTAAAAACCTTTTGCTTTCCGTTACATCCCCTAACTACTTCTTTTAGCACAGGCCCATCATACACTTTTTTTTGTTTTAATTTAATTATTTTCGTTTTATTATTTATTAGGTAATAAAAAATAACACAAAAATCAAAAAATCACAAAAAGAATTAGATTTAAGTTTTTTTATTAATTAATTTAATTGTTTAATTTTAATTAATTTACCTTAATTACTTTGAGTTTATTTTATTAATTTAAAATTAATTAGAATTAGGGTTTCATAATTCAATTATTTTTCTAAATATTAAAAACACCAAAAATAACATTTTTTCTAATCTTAGAAATTTTTAGATTTCTTAACACTTTTTCCCCCTTCAATCTCCACGCACTCGTTTATGTTTCGCATCTTTATGAATTATTGTAACTATCAAAAGGGATGTAATAGTTTAAACTAGGTCTTTTACATTTGTCTTCCCCCCATTTCTGGTTTGTACTCCCCATCCCCGAAGCATTGTAATAGCGTAGTTTATTTTCCCACATTTTTACTTCCCGCACTACTATATGAATGTCTGTATAGTTTAATAGGATTGCATGATAAGACTTAAGATAAAATGCTAAAAAACCAAACATCCAAGATAAACATAACTGAAACACAACACACTTTTCACGCTCGCACCTCTACGGTAACCACACTTGTTGCCTTCGGAAAATACAGTCATGTCCCTCGAACATAGGGATACCACTAGCAAGGACCCTCAGTTGAAAAATCATCATAAAGATCATAGTCCCTTGATGACCTTTTGATGCTGCCTTCGGTAAATGATCTTGTCCCTCGATGTTGTCTACGAAAACATGATGATGGTCCCTTCGAATTGCTAAATGTATCCCTGTATGTTGCCTTTATGACTGTACAATTACACGCGCTTGTCCCTCAAAAATCCAACGATAGGGCTATCTACTAACTAATGATAGGATAAAACTATCTAATGGAGGAGGAAAATAACGCGAAAGACTCTTGAGTTGGTAGATAGCTCGTAGTCGCTTGCTCACAAACAAAAACATCTCTTTTTACACAATACATTACTCTTCTGAAATATTTTCAAAAACAAACACTTTGTATGTGTTCTCAACGACACGAGAATGATTATAAAGTTTGCCGAACTTAGGAATTTTTCAAAATATTTTCAAACTTACACATTCACAAAGCATTTTCAAAAGTGAGCTAGCGATTAAGAGCCCGTAGATAACTACAGATGAAAAGGGTGCTAACACTTTCCCTTTTCATAACCTACCCCCTGAACTCAGAAAAATTCTCAAAGGTCTTTCCTGTTCTTTTCACCCTTTCCTTTATTGGATAAAAGAAAAGTCGGTGGCGACTCTTTCTATCCACAACATTTGCGATAAAATGCAAAACCAAAAGTCAGTTCTCCCACTGTATTACACACTCAATATCACTTAATTCCCAATATACTACACACAACATCACATCACATGCCTGGAAACATCACATATACTCATAGATACATCACAAATACTCACAATATTCACAATTTAATAATTAAATAAATAATATAATTATTTTTGGTGTTACACTATCTGAGAGAGGCACTAGTTTATGTTGACATCTTTTTGGAATACATGACCAAGTGACTTTTTGGACAAGAATTCCATTTGTACTTTTTTAATTCAAGTACTTTAAACTTCATCGGTATCTTCACATTTGGCATCAAGCATAAGTCTTGAGCATTCTTTCCAAATAGATCCTTCCCACGAAGGGCTTTCAACTCTTTCTGCATTTCTTGAAACTGGTTTTGGAAATCATCCATCCTTTCTTCAACACTTAAAAATTCATACAGTTCATCATGGTAGACTTGTTCATTTCCAAACGGGACAGTGTGCACCATCGGAGGAGGGATAGACATTATAGGAGGAGGAATAGCCATCCCATGAGTGGGAGCAAACTTTACATATTTCATTGTAGGAACCTCAACAGTTGGTATCCTTCGGGCATAAAGTTGAGTGGCATACCCCAAGGATATCCATGTGGCATCTTATATTGCGGAACACTGATTGGATCTGCAAGAACAGGAGTGGTAAGAACTTCAGAGATTATTATGGTCTGGATTTGTGCTTGAGTTGAATGAGGAGATGGGGGAGTTGGTGATTAATTCTGAATAGCCCCTAAATTCTCCACCATAGTTGCCAATCTTTTTATTCCAGCCGGAAGAGTAGTCACCTCTTCACGAAACTCATAGTTCCCTTGCTCTAGTATGATATCCATCTTCTCAATGATTAGCCTAGTGCAGTTTGATTCTATTGGGAGGAAAAGACTGAAGTGAGACTCTAGAATGCAAAGACTAGATGATGAATGATGAATGATATGAGACACACAATTTTTTTATGTTTAGTTTTCAAGGAACTCATTAATCATGATCTTTCAAATATTAGGAAACAATTCAGTTTTTTTAATAAAAAAAATAGCCAAAAAAACCTCATTTCATTAATCACGAAACGATTACATTTGAAGTATACTTTCAAAAGATCCTAAAAATACAAGAGGAAAACAGCTAAATCCTCCGGGTCCTAAGGATTCCCATCTGAAGAACTAAATCCTCCTCACAGCTCAAGCCTCTTGATCTTCTCTTTGTAAAAATCTTCCATCTCAGTCTTCTATTTGACTGACAAATTAACTACTTTCTTCAAAGAATCGGGAGCGGGACTAACATCTATCAAATATTCTTGTTTCCTCTTTTTCTATTTTTCTTCTTAGTATAATGCTTGAGCAAAGCGTCCTTTCGGTGAAGCTTCTCATCTTGTTCCACAAGCCAAACATCTTGAAGAAAAATTACATCTTCTTTGTCCTTTAACTGTCTATTTAAATCCCTTTTTTCATACTCCGAGATGTGATATTTTTTCTCCCTACTATCTCTTTTTAATCTCATCCTAGCCAAAATTTCTTGATACTCCTCCATTTTTTCAATGGGAATGATAGAAGACGAAGGTGTGACTGTCGGTTGAAAAGGGTTTTCAAGGGAATAAGGAATTTTAAGCTTGCAAATCCTATCATGAACCCACTGAGTAAAAGGTTTAAGTGCAGTTTTTCTTTCCTAAAATATATTTACTTTTCCTATGAATCTTTCACCAAGCATCCATAATCTCCTCCTTTAAATCCATATTATCCTCCTCATTAAGGTAAAAGAAACCTGATAACATAAAATTATCGGTTTTGTCATTCATAGGGTATCCAAACTGGCGTCTAGTAAGAATAATATTGTAGTTGATTCCTCCTTTTATACCAAGAAGAGGTACATTAGGAAAACCACCACAACTATCAATGATCACTCCATTATCATAAGATGGGATATACCAAGTTAAATCCTCTTGAGTAATGGACATAAGCCTTTGGGACAACCTAAGATTTTCTGAATTATCTTTGAAAAGATTGGATTGTGGCAAGTGAGAATTAAACCACTTGTATAGAAGAGGTGCAAAAAAAGTGATGGTTCCATATCCCTTTTGATTTCTATGATGAATAGAGTGGTAGGAATCTCCAAGAAAAATAGGCACTGGGTTACCGATCAAGAATATCTAAATAACATTAATATCAACAAAATGGTTAATGTTTAGGAAGAGAACAATACCATAAATGAGTAAAGTAAGAATTGATTCAAAAGTGTCCCTACTATTTGTTTGTTTAAGACAATAGCCTTTTCCATCAATAACTTGGAAGTCAAACCTTGTAAACCTTTTCTGAAAGTGAGATTTTCTTTTACCTCAAATGACTCTAAGTGAAGGACTTTAGCAATAACAGGGGGCTTGGGGACCTCTTCAAAACCACTGAAAGGTAAATCATCTGTTACTTGCAAATCAATCTAAAAAGAGTACTCTTCTAAGGTAGGAACCAACTGATGATTGGGGAATGTGAAACAATGGTAAAGGGGATCATATAACTGAACAAGGGTTTCAAGAATTACATTTGGCACCTTAACTTGGAGAATATTCAAAATCATTCCATGTTTTCTAAAATCTTCATGATTAGCTACCAAAGACCCTAACTTTCTTAACTCTCGTAGCTCAGGACTTTTGAAATCATACTTCTTAGTGTTCATCTTTCTGATATCCATGATCTCAAATTTTATTTATATTTGCAAAGAGAGTTTATAAGTTCCTTGAAAACCAAGTGAATTTTTTTTTATGAATTCATTGATGCATGGTTATGCAATGATCAATAGGCATGGTTCAAATGTTTATCATCACGAGCATGGAGCCACAAGTAATAACCACCCCACAAGGTATGTACTATGGGTTTATTTTTACCTTTAGAATAAGGTTCTAAAAGTTCCCGGAGTGGTGATTCTTCTTTCGGATGTTACTAGTTCACACAACTACTTGTGAGTACCAATAATATTCTCAAGAAAAACTCGTCTGAGTGTAGTATCGTGTAACAACTAATTCAAAACTACTTTTGAATTGTCACCGCACTACATCTTAAAGGAAAAGATGGGTAAATGGGTTCTACGGTTCTCAGCTTCTCAGGCTCTCAGGTTGAAAGTAATAATGCTTTAACATCTGACTTATTTAGCATTATCACCCCCAAAGAGGCCTCCACTGAGTGGGGTTATCATATGCTACTTATGTCAGGATTACTCAAGTCATGTAACTTTTGATTATACCACCATCCTAATTTCTTAAGTGTAACTTTAGTCCGGGTGTAGGACTTGTCCTTGCAAGAATCACCAAAACACCCCCGAAAGAACTAGAAAACATCACATATAAAAAATAAACAATAATAATAACAACTAGATAAAATAAACTAGGTTTAACCCTCTTGGGATACATCTCCTTAGTGAAGTCTTCATTTTTGTCACGGTTAAAAATCAAGGAGATCAAGATATTGAGAAACTTAACTCACAATGACTTAAGAAGTCACCATCGAACTTTACTATTTCTAAGGAAAAGGGAAAAGATCAAAACCCTAATATTTTAACATGCAATGCAAGGAGTAAGGACTAAAATCAAATCATAAGGAAGAGATCCAAGGTATGGGGGTTGGTTATACAAAGGGAAGGTATTAGCGTCCTATGTATCTATAGTACTCTATAGGAACCACTTATAATATTTGTTTTTGGTTTAACATTATTTGTTTTCTAAATGAGTGTGAAGATGGGAAAAGAAATATATTTTTAGGATATTTTTGTTGGAAAGACATAGTCTTATACCTACATACCAATTAAGGATCAAAACCTCGTAGTTCATGATAAAAATAACAAAATGGTTTGTTGTGGTTGATTTTAGGAGAAAAAGATATTTCATCATATTTTTGGCAGAAAACTCAACTAATACCACCACAAGTATGAGAAGATGGATCTTGCATAATCATGAAGGAAAGACTACTAACTTGGATATCAATAAGTTCCCATTAACATCTTCATGTGGAAAGAATCACATTAACTTCAAGAATTACTATGGGGATAGAAGAATCATATATCAACTATAAAGAGGATTTATATCTAATATATTTGAGAAAAGTTTTTTAATTGAAAAAGTAAAGTGGAAAAAAGATTTAATTAAGGTTGAATCACTTTTAGTCTTTTTAAATTGTTTTGATATGCTTAGGTATATTGAAGCATTTGATTTTAAAAAGAGTTTGAAAATGTAATGACAAAAGTCAAGGTTTTTATATGAAAGTGGTGAAAGTTTAAAAATGAGTTTTAGGGTTAAAAGGTTTTTTAAAGTACATGAGAATACATAAGGTAATCAATCAAAAGGGTGTTATACAAGAGGTAATCATAAAAAATAACAAGGGTAATGCACAAATGTAAACACACAAGAGTAAACCTAAGACAATTAATATGCATATGACTACAAAGGAAACAATACTATCTTTTTCCTTGGATTTTTGACACAAACATAACAAAGTATTAATTACTAATATAAGAGAAAACACACACATCACAAGTTTTAAACACAAAGGGGGAAGTCAACGTGCTTATCAAGTAAAAGTTGTGACAAAAATAGAGAAAACAAGAAGCATCTTTTAAGAAAGTATGCTCAAGAATCAAACAAGTATCAAAGAAATCAAGCAAGCTTAGTATCACTTTGGATTAAAGGGAGTTTATGAAGTAAATACATCCTTAAATACAAGTAAACTTATGAAACATGGACAAACAATCAAGAAGATAAAAGCATGGCAAGCATGTGAAGTTTAAGTCATGTTATCAAAAGTTAGGAGTATGCATGATATATGATCAAGAAAAAGTAAAACTTAAGGCAAGAGTGAATCAAGCATTCATTGATCAAGCAAAGAATAAACATCACACAGGTACACATATTTAAATCAAAGTTTGTGAGTCATGGAGCATGATTAGGGTTTTTTAGACAAGTTTGCGTTTTAAGCATTAAAAGTCAAGCTAAACCCTAAACAAATTCAAAGGCAACATGGTATAAGTATACGCAAGAGACATGGTATTAATCAATATTCATCCCAAGACATGTTATGATCATTCAATGTGTAATTATTAAAGAAATCAACAAAGAAACCAAAGAGAAAGTCCTTACAAAACAATTAAAAGGACTGGTTATGAATTAAATAAAAAAAGGGTGAAATAAATAATATTTTTGAAATTTTTATATATTCATAAAATAAGGGTGATAAATAAGAAAGTTACAAAAAAATTAGATTGAAATAAGTTAATTTTCTTATATAAAAATCAAATAAAAGTTGAATAAAAAAAGTAAAATAAACAAGTGTTAAAAATTTGGGAAAGGGCCTAGCAAAGGTTGAACCTGCGCCCTTATGGTCATTGACTAAAATACTATCCACTGAGCCACGTGGTCAGTGGTGATAATAAACACATCCACAAAAATAAATTTTAAATAAACCACTGAAAATGCAACATAACGAACAAAGATGGAAAAATGCCAAAGGGGGGTGGGGAACCCTCTCCCTTGGGGACAGAAAGACTTGAAAATGTGCTCTCTAACCATTGGCGGGTAATACATCCGATGTTTAAAACACAAACAATTAATTCAGTGATAAATTGAGAGTTTGAAAATTAAGATGGCGCCATCACCTTCATCATCTTCGTGAATGAGCAACAACAACAACAACATCAATTGCAGAAATTGTAACTTCCTTATTTCTCAATCATTTTAGAAATATGCAAACATCAAAGTTGCTCTAAATTTCACAAGCAATCCAAAAATGCAATCAACATAATTTGAAATGAACTATAACTAATTAACTTCTTGAGAAACCAAAAAACCCTAACGAAATTCAGTTGAGCAGAACTTCACATACAAGCAAGATACATAACAATTAGCACATGGTTTAGCTTTAACATATCACATACTACATTTTTGCTTCAAAAATCAGGTACTAATATGTGTGCATGAGGAGTTTTAAGTTTGAGGAAAGCTTACAAATTGGAGAAAGTCCTATGCTTATTCTAGCACTTCCAGATGCAATATAATGGTCCAAAAAGCTTCCTGGAACCTTAGTGAAGCTAATGTAATAACTACTTTGCTTTAAAACCTTCTGAATCTCTCAAACCAAATCAAGTTACAAATGGAAAAAATGAGATATGGAGGATGATGATGAAGGTGTTACAGATTTGCAATGAGGTTTTGAATGAATTATATACGTGTTATAAAAGGTGTGTGAATGGTTAACTTGGAAAGATATTGCAAGGATTGTGAAACTCGAAGAAATGGATTTTGACTTTCAATCAAATATGGAATTTTGCAGTTACGACTTTGAGAGTTTTGAGAGGTTTTTGAGTGAGTTTAAGGTGTCTTTGAAGTGCATAAATGATCTCTATTTATGGGAGAGCATTTAGGGTTTGAAACTGATTGGTTTGAAGCTTATGGTTTTGGAACTTAGTTGAGAAGCAATTTCAAAATCAATGGTTCAAATACATAGTACAAAAGCTTTTAAAGTGGTTGGAGACTTTAGACATGTTGCTTCCGAGCTTCTATGTTAAGTGTGATCAGAGGGAACAAGTTAGAGGCTCAAGGAGTGGACTTTGTGCAAAAGCTTGATTTTCCAAAATGGCAATTGTGCCTTTCTCCACTAAATGAAAGGTTATATTGGACAAAGATTGAATAACTTGGATAATGGCTCAAACGTTTATGTAATCTTTTGATTATGGATAGATTTAGAGGTTTAGGTGACTGAAAAGTGGGATTGTATAGCATGGTTTAGAGATTTGGTTATGAACTTGTCACAAAAATGACATATAATGCAACCTTAGGCACCCAACTTCATCTCTTTGATCTCCCTTCTCAAACATGATAAGTTTGTGTTCTTAGACGTTTTGGAAAGCTTAAAACATTATCTACAACTTTCATGTTAACCATGTTCCTTGAATAAATTTGGATTTTATTGGAAAATGGCCATGAAGTCAATCACTTGTTAAGGTCAAAAATACTTGAAAAATTATCTAAATATTGGCAGAACTTCATGTGCTTATATCTCTTGATTTGATAATTTTGGGGAGATCAACCCTCAATGACAAAGTTGTTTTATGAATCATGCTATACAATTTTCATGTTGAGTGTTTTCCATGAATCATCTTGGATATTGGTGGAAATTGTCTATGAAGTTGAGGCTTTATTGGGCATAAAACACTTGAAAATTTCCAAGTGTTAAAATTCTCTCAACTTTGACTTTTGTTGACTTTTCTTGATTCTCTTGATCCTTTATGGACAAGTTTGATAATTTTGAATATTTTGATGATTGTTGACCTTTGAATTTCAATGTTGACCAAAAACTCAAAGTTTAACTTTTGTGTGATAGTTGACTTTTCATCCGTTGATTCCAAATCTTCTACTATCTATCAATTTCATCTTTGGAAATGTCTTATGCCATACAACTAGGTCAAGATGTTAAGTTTGAGTTCTATGAATCAATTCTTTAAGCCATTAGGTCATACATTAAGCCAAAATTCAATGATCAACTTTCTTCAATCAAAACCCTAATGATTAAGCTTTAAATCCTAATTGGTTAAGAGTTGCACTGATGAAGAGTTCTTGATTCAAAATCCTTCTTGATATAAGAAGCAAACACACAAGCTATCTTTGTATTTTTTTAGAGATTTAATGATACATATGAGGTGGGATCTTAGGTAAAAAAATTAGGGTATAACATCTTATATCGAGAGATTCAAATATGTGCTTAATGAGTTTACAATGTATCAAATTGAACTATTAAATTTCACCAAAGTACAAACTAATCATATTGTAAAATTGTTCAATTCCATAAGATGCATAATCAAATGATTTTCAATAATGCACAAGATTATATTATCAAAGTCTTCAGACTTAATCTACACTAAGACAAGGTTAAATTTCCAATTTAAACAAAACCTATAACTTATGCAACAAATTGTTACTAATAGATAAACCTATCAGCATGCAATTATAGAAGAAAATAAAAACAACCTAATCGTGTGATCAACTGCAAAAATTAAATGTGTGTGTGATATAGAGAGCGAGTGAGCGAGATATATATATATATATATATATATATATATATATATATATATATATATATATATATATATATATATATATATATATATATATATATAGAGAGAGAGAGAGAGAGAGAGAGAGAGAGAGAGAGAGAGAGAGATAGAGAGAGAGAGAGAGAAAGAGATAGAGAGAGAGAAAGAAAGAGAGAGAGAGAAGATAGTACACAAGGATTTATAGTGGTTTGACACGTTCATCCCTGCTTTGTGCTTAATCCACTCTCCAATGGTTTCCATTGAAAATTCATTAGTCTTCCAATAAGATTCGCAACAATATTACAAGAGTTCGTACAATCACTTAGTCCAAAAGTAAATGTTGCAAATTAAGTTTTTTCTTTTTTGTATCTTGACTTGTGCAGAACTACACGAAACAAACAATATGTGAAATCTTTACTCGAGATCACTTCTTGAATCTTCCAGCACCAATAACTTGGTCCCAAGTCTTTGTCTGCAGCAATTTTCACACAATTCTATTGGTATCTTGTGTGTTGGTCTGTCCAAAGATTGAGAAGAACTTTAATCCTGTCTATGGACTTCCACACAATACTACCAAGGTAAGCCTGGAGAGAAAAATCTCCTTCTTTTTCACTAGAATTGTTAGAACTAGTCACAACACCACATAGTGTTGCAAGCCTTTGAAATCTTACATAAATATTCACATAAACGTTAAAACCAAAACAAATATCCTCAATAAATCATGAATCTTCAAAGATGAGATTCAGATCCATGCAACAATGGAAAAATAATGAGATAGAAGATGAAAGAAATCATTTGTAAGTGTTAAAGAAATATATAAAACTCTTTTGAAAATGAATGAACAAGTGCTTTGTATTTTTCCAATAATCACTACCCTTTCTAGATTTCTATCTAAGACTCACCTAGATATGAGGACCTTATCAATCCCTCTTCAATCACAGACAGCGATTGGATCAACACAATTCTAAAGAAACAGGAAGACACACTTCCATGACAATCTCTAGTCTCTTGACTAAGACCACGACTTGGAGTTACTTCAATGCTTCCTCTAAGAACAATACTCAACTCATTACTTTACAGCTTTTGCGTGAGAACAACAGTGACCATCTCACAACCCGAGTGGTTCACTTACACCAACACTCCTAGAGAGCGGCAGAAAGACAAAGCCCTAGACTTCTACATCTTGAACCCGTGTCTAATACACTAAGAGAAATGACTTTTGTGTTTTGCATTTTATCGTAAATGTTGCAGATAGCAAGAGTCGCCACCGAATTTTCTTTTATACAATAAAGTAAAGGGTGAAAAGAACAGGAAAGACCTTTTTGAGAATTTTCCGAGTAAGGGGGGTAGGTTATGAAAAGGGAAGGAGTTAGCACCCTTTTCATCTGTAGTTTTCTATGGGCTCTTAATCGCTAGCTCACTTTTTGGAAATGCTTTGTGCTTGTATATCTTTGAAAATATTTTGAAAATGACTAAGTGCGGCAATTTTGTAATGATTCTTGTATCGTTGAGAATGTATACAAAATGCTTGTTTTGAAAATATTTGTGAAAGAAAGTGTTGTTTTGTGAAAAATATGTTTTGTTTTGAAAAGTTTGTGAGCAAGCGACTACGAGTGTTCCACCTACTCAAAGAAGTCTTTATTCTTTTCCTCCTCCTTTAGACAGTGCTATTTGTACCATTAGTTAGTAGGAAACCCTATCGTTGGATGTGAGGGATATGTGTGGGTTATCATACAATCATAGAAGGGAACTTGTAGAATGCTTTAGCAATTGTCGTAAGGGACTAAGATCGTTTACCGAAGGCAACATCGAAGGGTCATCAAGGGACTATGATCTTTTAACCGAGGGTCTTTGCTAAAGAATCCCACATTCGAGGTGTAAGTGTTTATTGGCAATAATTTTGGTAAAACAAGACTTGTTAATGTTTTGCTAAATGTCTTAACATTTAGAGCAAAACTGTTTTGAATGATGTCAAAGCAGATGTCTTGACATCTTCCTACTAAACTAATCTCAACCCAAAATCAGTTAAGTCTTTTGTTTCCTGATTTCTAGCACTCTATAACTTAGGATTTGTGAACTACAGGTTGCTTAAAATATGGAGGAATATTTTTCAAATTGCATAATTATATCTTAACCTATTTTTATGGAAATATTTAAAAGATTTAGATATTTGTTTTCAATCCCTCGCCCAAAGATGGGGATATATAGGACTCGTTACCTCATTCAAAGTCAGGAAATTTTTGAAGAAGAATACTTTCTTTCTGATTAGAAGTTTATGCTTGTTATTTGTAATACACTCTATGTATTAGTTTAAGTACTTGAGTTGTTATTTGGGTTGTTAATTGTGTATCATTCATAGGCTTTTAAGCAATGAATGATTGAAGTGTTTCGAACTTACTAATTCTGTAAGTGATTGAAGGGACTTGAGGATGGCCTCATACCTAGGTGAGTCTTAGGTAGAAGTTTAGCTTTGGTAGTGATTAAGTGATTAGATCGTAAACTGTTTGTTTACTGAGGGTCTATGAATTGATACTATTTAGTGAACTTGTCCCTGGCTTGGTAGCCCGCAGAGTAGGTGTTGTTATACACTGAACTGGGTGAACAATCTCTTGTGTTTTTGCTGCTTTGTTTTTATTTCACCTTACTTGCAAACAAATATTTGTGTCGTGACATCCCTTTTGACATCACATATCTGATACCAGAATTTCAATTGGTATCAGAGCAGGCATCTTGCTCTTTATCTGGGTGAGATCCAGAGAAGATACTTTCTGGTTACATGGACGAGGAAGGCGGATTTGTGAACAGACCACCCATTCTGGATGGAAGTAATTATGACTACTAGAAACCATGTATGGTTGCCTTTCTAAAGTCATTAGACAATAGAGCTTGGAAAGCTGTTTTAAGAGGATGGAAACACCCTATCAAATTGGGAGAAAATGGAGAACCTACTTCTGAATTAAAACCAGAAGAAGATTGGTCTAAGGAAGAAGATGAGATTGCTCTTGGAAATTCTAAAGCCTTGAATTCCATATTCAATGGAATTGACAAGAATATTTTCATATTGGTGAATACTTGTGAAGTTGCTAAGGATGCATGGGGAATTCTTCAATCTACTCATGAAGGCACATCCAAAGTTAAGATGTCAAGACTTCAACTGCTCATCACAAAATTTGAGAACTTAAGGATGAAAGATGATGAAAGTATAAATGATTTCCATATGAACATCCTTGAAATTGCTAATGCCTCAAGTGCTTTAGGAGAGAAAATGCCTGAAGAAAAATTAGTGAGAAAGATGCTCAGGTCTCTTCCCAAGAAATTTGATATGAAGGTAACTGCTATAGAAGAAGCCAAAGACATTGACAAAATGAAAGTAGATGAACTTGTTGGATCCCTTCTAACATTTGAATTGATAATGAATGAAAGATATGAGAAGAAAAACAAAAGCATTGCTTTTGTATCCAATACTGAAGACGAAGAAGAGGAATGTGATCAGGATTCAGATGGTGGAATATCAAATTCCATAGCTATGTGTGATACAGTGGCATAACCGTTTGTTTATATACTAGTTTTGCATTTTGTGTTTACAAATTTTGCGGTAAGCAAGAGTCGCCACCGACTTTTGTTTTATCCAAATTAAGGAAAGGGTGAAAAGAATAGAAAAAAGACCTTTTCGAGATTATTCTGATTAAGGGGGTAGATTATGGAAAGAGAAGGTGTTAGCACCCTTTCCATCCATAGTTACCTACATGCTCTTAGAGGTTTGCTCATTTTGAAATACTTTTGTGCTTTGTATGTTTGAAAATGTTTTTCAGAATGCCTTAGTGTGGCGATTTGCTTTGTGTTTAACTCTTGTATCAGTCCTCAAGAGTGTCAACAAAGCAAATGTTTCAAAAATTATTTTTGAAAAGTAGTATTTGTGTAAGTGCAAAAAAAAAATTGAGCAAACTTCTAACAACTATCTTCTTTTAAACTAGAAAAGGTAGTTCTTTTCCTCATATCCTTTAGATTGTGTTATCCTACTATTAATGAGTAGGTGGCCCTATCGTTGGATGTATTAGGGACATTTAAAAGAGGCGTTACAGTCACGAAGGCAACTTGTGAAGACGCTTTAGCAACTTCGTTTAAGGACTAGATCATTTACTGAGAAGGCAATTGTAGGGTCATCGAGGGACTATGATATTTTTGATTTACAGGTCTTTGCTTAAGTGTTCCTGCCTCATGACTATTTTACTTCTGAAGGCAACCAAAGTGGGGTATCCTAGAGGTGTATATGTGCGAGTGTATTATGTTCAGTTATTTTTTTGACTTTTTGTTAAGTTTTCTATCGTTTGATTATTAGTCTTTTCATACATGCCTAGTTACTAGCGGTTAATATTTTGCAGAAATTTATAGTGCAGGAATTCAAATCTACGCTATTACAATGCTTTGTGGAGGGGGATATTTACATGTCTAAAAATGAGGGGGATAAAGCAATAAATATCCTAGTTTTAATCTATTACATCCAGTGAGAAGGTACATTAATAATAAAAATGTGAAATTAAATAAATGCGCGTGAAATTGAAAATAACGTCTAAAAATATCCTAAGAAAATAAAAATCTTTTTGTTTTGTTTTTTATGTATAAAAGAAAATAAAGCCTAAATATTTTAAATTTTAATTTTAAGAAAGATGTTAAAATAATTAATTAATTCATTTACAAAATTAATTTAATTAGAAAAGACACTAGCCTAATGTTTATTGGTGATTTTGATTTAAATTTAATTTAAATAAAAAGGATCAATAAAGAAATTACAAAAAGAAGAAAAATAAAATATAAAAGGGGCATCCTTCGATCCAAGGAGAAAAAGGAAGCTTCGATCCAGAGAGAGTCGTGGCCTTTCGATTCATGAAGGATGTTTCCTTTCGATTCTGTGAAGAGGATGAGATTTTTGACCCAGAAGGGATGTTTCCTTTTTTGATCCAAGGAAGGAGTTGTTCTTAGAATTGAACCTGCAAGGAAAATGTTGGCAAAAAATAAAGATGCAGGACCTGGGTATCAAACCCAGGTCCTTCTCCCTAATTCGAATCTTCTGCCCTCAGGCCTAAGCTTATTTGTACTTGAAACGGGCTATGCCATGAGTTTCAAAAGGTAGATCAGGTCATGCCTTTAGATGGCGTGATTTTATTCTTGCATGTTATCTTGCGTAAGATATGCTTAGATAAACACAAATGGGATTAGAAACACATATATACCAACAATATGTATTTAAAAGGCTTAGAAATGTTGTTTCGACTTGGGTAAATCCTTACCATATGGAGATGCTTCGATTTATGAATCTGGGCATGGCTTGGCTTGTAGAAAATTCTTGGGAATCTCAGTAACACAAATATAGCCTTCATCTGGATTGAGGGTGCCTGCAAAAAACTAGTCAGAACTTTAATATCTCTCTCTTTTGGTGATGTGAGTGTTCTCTTCTTTTATAGGAAATATGTTTGTGTCTGATGCAACACTTGTGGTCTCTTTATATAGATGGGGTAGAGGGGACAAGAAGGCAAAGGTTTAAACAGCCTTGATTATGTGTTTGAAAGCCATGAATGAGAATTTGTAACATTGGCCAAAAACATGGGATCCCGTTCTTTTTTGAAATTTGAATGTATATGGACATGCTTTGGCTCCTTAGAATTCCCTTTAGTGTTTCTCTTCGATTGGCCTTAAGTTGCCTCTTTCGACTGGACCTCTTGTGTAGCCTTCGACTGGACTCAAGTTGCCTCTTTCGACTGGACCTCTTGTGTAGCCTTCCGCTGGGCCTTCAGCATGCTTCTTCAAATGTTTTTCTTGTGTACCCTTCGATGGCTCTAGTATTACTTCCTTCGAATGGGTTTTTAGATGGTCCTTTTGGTGTACCCTTCGAATGGGCCTTTGGTGTGTTGAAGTGTGTAAAATTGTTTCACAGGGGGGTCAGCGCCTAGTCGAAACTGGCACAAAGGCAGCCTATGCCTTGTGGATGCTAGCATGAAGCAAGTCAAGGCAGGCGTAAAGGAGGCCATTGCCTAGGCGAATCTGGCACAAAGGTGTCTAGTTCCTTGTGGTCGAAGGCAACGTTTTACCTGGCGCATCAAAAGAAGTTTTTTTCCTGGTGGATCGAAGGCAACCCTGAAGGAGTCTTGGCCTTGTGTGTTGAAGGCAAGCTGAAGAGGCATACATGCGCTGGTGACACGCTGAGGGGTTTTTTCCCATTGGGAGATTTGTGAATCGAAGGCTAAATTGGATAAGTTCTTGCTTTGTGCGCTGAAAGCAAGCCCAGAGGGATAATTTTCCTAGTAGAAGCAGGAAACAAGCTTGCTCCAAGGAAAATAAATTCCCAATCGAAGCAGGGATCCATATTTCATGCAGGTAGCCATTGCATTTGTGAGTCAATCCAGCATGCAAAGACAATGGTTCAATCGAAGGAGCACTGACAAGAAGCCCTTCCCCTTTGGGTCGAAAGAGGCTGTTTTAAAGGGAAAACATGCTCAGTCAAAGCTGGTCTACAACAGACAAGCAGCAGGCCAAGGCTTCAATCGAAGCTTGGAAATTTGAGACAAACTTGGAGGAGGTTAGGCGTTCAACCAAAGTCTGTCCAAATATCAATCGAAAGGCCATTTAACATGCCAATCGAAAGACTTAGCTAAGATGCCAATCGAAGACTCCTTGTTTAAAAAATTTATTTTTCCTTTAATCAGATGCTTGTGACTACCCATATAAGAAAAAATCCTGGAAAACATGAGAGGGTAAATTTTGGGGTACAACAGCTGCCCCTGTTCAATCTTCTTAAACCTGAGGATTTAGATTGTCTTGTCTGCTTTTCGTAATCTGAAGGTGGGAGATGATTGAACACTAGAGTGCCCATAAATTTGCACTCTCATGAAATAACACTAATGATTGATGATGTGGGGAATGGGCTTACAGATGCCATTTGGAGGAGATGACAGAGAGTCGTCAGATATGGGATTAAAGATGCCATCCAATATAGATGCTGATTTGCACATGGTCCCTTTAGGGTTCCTGTTCCTGCTGTCTGAGGAGGAGTCCGTTGGGAAATGTGGGTTTCTGTTATTCTCCTATTTGAGGAAAACTCTGTGTGGAATAGAGTCTAGGAACTTTAGTTGTCTAAGGATCTGCTGAAGAGTTATCTCTAGAGAGATGACATTTTGCTGTATTCTGGTTGAAGTCCAAGTTTCCAGTGATTTGTTAGGGATAATGGAATTAACCGTTACCTAGAGATTGTAGCGGTAGAAATGTTTAAGACTAAGCCATTAGATTCACTAGACTTATACAGATCAAATAAAAAATCGCCACCACACTTTATTATTTAAAAAGGAATGGGAAAAGAGCGAATAACCCAAAAAGAGGAGGAAAGATTCAAGGTAAGGGGGTTGGTTATGCAAAGGGAAGGTATTAGCACCCTAAACATCTATGGTACTCCGTGGGAACCTCTTTGTGAAATCTGTATATTTTGGATATAAAATGTTGTATAAAAAATAGATGGTGGAGGTGAGAAAAGAAGTATTTTTTATGATTTTTGCACCCGCCGCGGTTGCGAACCTTTAGTGCCTACGTACCTCCTTTCATGAAATAGAGGATTAGGGTACATGTAGTTCACCTTTTAAAAAATTTAAAATACAAGTGTGTTGGTTAATTTTATGAGATAAGACATCATCGTCATTGTCCGTATGGAAAACATTCTTACTACCCACAATCATGAGAAAGGAGAATTTGCATCATCTCAAAGTTGAGGATATAGCTTGGATTTTAAAATCAACAACGCCTCACTCACAAGGATTGACAAGAGTATAATCTTCACTATATATTGTAGAAGTATAGTTGTTTGCCTCTCTTCACAATGCCTCTCTTCACTATATATTATAGAAGTATAGTTGTTTGCATCACTACAAGGATTGATAAGAGTCTAATCTTTTGAGAAAAATTTTAAAGTAGAAAGATAAAATGGCAAAAGTGTTTAAGATGAGATTGATTGACTTTTAGTCTTCTCACAAAAAATGTCAAAGTATTATTAAATTGATTGAATTTTATTTATGAAAATATTTTGGAAAAAAGCATGGACATAAGTCCAAGTTTATTATGAAAATGGTTCAAGTTTAAAAAAAACAATAAGAGTTTTAAAAAGGAGGGAGAAGATTTTTGAAATTAAAGAAGATGGGAGGAGAAGAAGAGGCTATCCTAATAGCATAAGGTAAAAGCTAGGGATAAGAACCATATAACCAACAAGAAGCCAATACTTGACATTACGAGTCAAGATAGAATCCCCATTCTTTGGATTGAAACCAAACAAGCAAGGATACTAGACCTCTTTAGAGAACCAAACTTCAAGTGTATCAAGTCTTCACAAAAATTGGGCAGAGTAACGGCTGCATACGGGTGAATTCCAGATTACAAACAAAGTATGTAATCACAATAACCTGCACACAAAAAAAAAACAACCCAATATCTTGAGGTAAACCTCAAGAACTCCAGACAAAATATCAATTAAGGTCACAAAGACTCCAACATAGGCCAAGGTCTCTAATCCTAAGTCTAAGAAGTCCAAAACTCCGTAATGGCAAGGATAGTAACCAAATAGTCCAAGTATCATTAAAGCTTTTTAGGGTTCATGTTGATTATTAGGTATCTTCAAAAAGAAAAGAAAAGCTCAAGTGAGCAAAATAAAAATGACAAGAATATAAATGCTCAAGTGAGCAAAGATGAAAATAGCATGAAATGTAAATGCAAAAATTAAATGGTGCATAAAATAAAAGAGCATAAAATGAAAACACAAAATAAAGTCAATTATTAGTAATTAGTGGTTAGTTGGATGATCATCTTGAAACTTGCATTTGAAACTCATTAGAGGATTGG
This sequence comes from Vicia faba, assembly GCA_948472305.1. Taxonomy (NCBI): domain Eukaryota; kingdom Viridiplantae; phylum Streptophyta; class Magnoliopsida; order Fabales; family Fabaceae; genus Vicia; species Vicia faba. The sequence continues at coordinate 879,137,254 of OX451739.1, forward strand.
TAGAACCAAAGCCTCCACATAGCAAGTTGCATTTTCTTTTTGTCAAGTATATCATCCATTTTGGAATCCTCAAAAGTACCATTTAATGATCAACGATGTTTAAGTGATCCGCGTTGACCAAAAGTGATGTAAATCCATTAGAGGATTGGTAGAGCCAAAGCCTCCATACAATGAATCTCAACGTTATTGGATCAAAGAGATCAAATTAACATATTTGGGTTTGCAAATATAGGTTTGGGCCACGAATGATCATTTATTTGAATCGGGACAAAATTTAGCGTTATGTTAAGCAATCGTAAGTGGACTTATATAGAAGTCGCACCTATTTTGAGGCGCGTCAATATCAATCTATGCACCGTTTGTTTTGAGACATGTGTAGGGATCATGCTCCAATAACACTTAGTGCAATAAGAAATGGATAAGATGAAGAAGGATGGGAAAGAATATAAACCACATTTGAGTTAAAATTTAATCAAACTATTATTAAAATCATTCATCCATTTTTATGGAGTTAGACTCAACACCATGGATCCAATTATGTTAACAAAGTTCATGATCAAAAATTCAACCCAAGATCAATCAGAAAAAAATCCCAAAATACTATTACATTTAATATATACATTAAAAATGGTTTTAAAATGTTTTAAAATAAAAATAAGAGAGAAAAATATCAACTATGTTCAAATTAATCAAGAAATATTAACTAAGACCATAGAAAAATCAGAAATTAACTCAAATATTTTTATAAAAATTTTGGTAATATTTTTAAAGTCAGAAACTATTTTTAAAATTAAAATAAATGAGTAAAATAAACCAAAAATGATAAAAAATGACAAAGTCAAAGAAAAAACAAATGAGGTCATTAATATTTGTCACAATATCCTTAGATCATTCCAAAAAAACTTTAGAATTTAAAAATGCATAAAAGTATTTTTAAACATTTAAAAACAATTCAAATAAAGTGGAAATTTATTAAAAATATGAAAACAAAAAATAAAATTGTGAAAAAAAAATTAGAAAGAGGAAACTCAAAAATATTTTTCATAATTTTTTCAGATTTTTTGGACTAAAAATGATTTTTTATGAGTTTTTAAAGTTTAAAACAATTAAAATAAAAATCAGAAAATAAAATATCAAACTAAAAAAAATATGGGCCATCTGATCATTGTCAAAACGTGTTAGTAAACAGATCAAGGGGACCTGGCGCATTGTGCATGTTATGGACTTTAGTGAATAAAACACTAGATCATTAATTAAATCAGAAATTTAAAAAGAACAAATGACACGGTTTCATTGGTTGAAGGATGACACGTTGGTCATCTTGAACCTCTGGCCAGTCTTAAAACCAGGTCATTCAAACTATAGAATTAGAGCACGAGACCTATGCCATTCGCTTCGTCTCATCAAGACGAAGACAACCACACCTTCGCGAAAATTTATAAATTGTAGCTCAAGCAATTTGGAAGGAAAGTTTTGAAAAGGAATTTGAAATTTCATGGTCAAAACGTATTTCCAGTTAAAAGCAAGTGTTACGACTAGAACCAGGGAAATGAGAGCTTCACAATGATATCAATGTTTGGAAGAATTGATGGAGAAATCTACCTATTGAAGTTGAGTTGCAGAGCTCTGAAACTGGACTTCTATGGATCAATATAGGTCATGATTCTTGAAGATAATTGTATGGTTAGCTTCAGGGAAGATCAAGGAAGATGAATTGATAGAAAAAATGGATTGAAAAAGGCTTGAACACTTATTTCGATGTTGCAGAAAAATGAGTTATGGAGAAAGTTTGGCAGGGTGATTTTGGCTGTTCAAGCTTGAGGAAATGAATGAGGGATGACCCTCTACTTATAGGGAATCAATGGAATGTTCAAGCATGTGAAATGATGAAGTTTGGAGGGAAATCGTGTGAAGTTGCAAACAAGAAAAGTGTGACTTCTATTTTGATCAAAACTCATCCAAAACGCGCGTTTTGCTATGCTAATCACTTCTGGAAGTTCACTAAACATGTTTAGAAGAAAAAATGCACATAAAAAATGTTTTTAGAAGCTAAATCAAGGATTTCAAATTATGACTTTTGAAGAAACTTCAGTTTTAAGTTACCAAGTTCAAATCAATGGCATTCTCAGCACAAGGGGTCTTAGGGTATGATTCTTGAAGCTTTATAAAGATGAGGTTACAAGCTTTGCAATGGGAAAATAATGGAATCAAATGGATGTTTGAGCTGAAAGTTATAATGAGTCAAAGTTGGGAAAAATAAGTTGACTTTCCATACTTAGAAATATTTTATGTTTTTCTTCAAAAGTGACCTATAATGTTTTGCATCCAAACATGGCCATCCACTAGGAATTTTCTCTTTACCAAAAAAGATGGCATGAAATAGACCTCTTGAATGACATTTTTAAACTTGAACCATTCAAAATATCCAAAAATTGAGAGAGTTGTGAATTGTTGAAGTTGGAAAACAAAATCATGAAATGACCTATAATCTTTTGTATACTTAGGGCATCTTTCATCCATTTTTTCACTTTGAACATAAAAGAAGGAATAAAGTTCACATCCCCAAGATCATTGTGGAAAAATAGTGGGCTCATGGTGATAAAAATTGACAAAGTTATGATCATTTGAAGTCATATGAAGAGATATGAGGGTTCATCTAGAGGACTTGTAATCTTTCTTCATCATCAAGTTTCTTCCACATGAAAACTCCTTGAAACTTTGGAAGTAATTTGTTAATAACCCTTTTAAGAGAAGTATGTCTTTGGAATCACTCAAAAATACCAAAAGATGAGCAAGATATACTTCTTTGAAGTTCAAAACCCTAGCTCCTAGATCAAGAAAATGCTTTGAGGAACTTTGACAATTTTAAACAACCTTCTTGTATCAACACTTTTGCTTTGTAGATAGAAGTTATTGAGGATGACAATGAGAACTCATAACAACCAAAACCACTTCCATATCTTGAGAATTGAGATAAATATGCACTTGTGACTAATGGGAACAAGGCCTTGTCCAACCATGACAACTTCTTCAATAAACCCCTTTTACTTTTGAATCAATCTCGATAAATTTGAAATTTGGTGACCCAAAATAAACTTTTCTATGCCATTTATTCCAAAACAACTTAAATGGTGAGGTTTCAATTTCTCAAGCTTTATTGAATAGGGCATGGAGATAAACTCATGAACCCATGGATCAACTTGCTGAGCCACATTGCCTTTACCTACATTATTAACAAGTAAGACAAACCAACATTGCATTTTATTAATTAAAAGAAAAGTCAAAACAAAACATGCATGATCACAAAATAAAAAACAAGTCAAGGTGCTTGGTGATTCCTCAAAGACAAAGCTAAAGATAGGGAGGAGAACCAAAAGCCCTAATGTGATCTTGTTGTGATTGAATCAATATGGTATGATGAAGGGATCTTAGGGGGAAAATTGGGGTACAACAGAGATGTATTAGAAAGAGCCTGTGCAGGGCTACTTCAAGATGAGTCTGTGTTAGACTGTACGAGAAGGAACCCGTGTAAGATTGCTTTGTCTGGTCATGTAGGTAGTTTTCCTGTCCAGTTTCAGGTGTTGATCTACAATCAACTGTTCGCAGATAGTTGTCCTGTTTGGTTTTAGGTATTAATCTGGAATTTGCTTTCGTTGGTCTTTTGAGATAGTTGTCCTTTCTGGCTTTAGGTATTAATCTCTGGCCTAAGATAAAGAAAGATAGTTTTCCCGTCTTATTTCGCGTGTTAATCTTCAGTCTGCTCATGTAGATAGTTTTCCTGGCTTGTTTCAGGTATTAATCTACAATCGATCATCTGCAGATAGTTGTCCTGGATTGTTATAGGTATTAATCAGGAACTTGAAAATTGTCGATCGTTGAGATAGTTGTCCTGTCTGGTTTCAGGTTTTAATCTCTGACCCAAAAAATAAAGATGGTTTTCCCGTCTGGTTTCAGGTGTTAATCTCCAACCTCCTTATGTAGATAGTTTTCTTGTCAGGTTTCAGGTATTAATCTATAATTGGTCGTCCACAGATAGTTCTCCTGTCTTGTTTCAGGTATTAATCTGGAACTTGTTTTTGTTGGTCGTTGAGATAGTTGTCCTGGCTTGTTACAGGTATTAATCTATGACCTTGGAGAAAGGAAGATAGTGTTCCTGTCTGGTTTCACGTGTTAATCTTCAATCTGTTCATATAGATAGTTTTCCTTTCTGGTTTCAGGTATTAATCTACAGCTGGTTGTCACAAATAGTTATCTTGTCTTGTTTCAGGCATTAATCTTGAACTTATATTGCTGGTCATATGGATAGTTTCCCTGTCTGGTCCCAGGAATTAATCTGTAGCCTGCTGCATTTGTTGGTAAACTCGTCTTGTTTCGGGAGCTCATACCACTTGGTCGTGCAGATAGTTTCCCCGTCTGGTTTCACGCATTAATCTTTGACCTGTTGTAAAAGTTGATAGCATTTGTCTGTTTGCTCATTGAACCTAAAAAGGTAAAAGTAGTTTCATGCGATGTCATGATGTATGAATTGCATGATGATCCCAAAATAAGTGAGATTATGATATATGTATTTGTATGTACATTCCATGATGTATGAACATGTAATGCTATTGTGCAAGATCTTTGTCTGGGAAAATAAATCCCTGACTGTTGTTGGGAAGCTGAATCTCAGACTGTTGTTGGTGAGTGAAGAAAGTGATTCTTTAATTTCCACCGGGGATAATAAATGGAGTTAGGTTTGTTGGCAATTCCCTCTCTCTCTTCCGAGGACCTGTGACTTCTATTTGAGAATGATTTTGCCAAGGGAAAGAGCTCTGTTGAAAGATTTCACCAATTTGGAGAAATAAACTCCGCTAGGGGATGAACTTCTATAGCTAGAGAAATAAACTCTTCTGGGGATAAGGTTTTATAAATTACTTGAGATTTATAAAACTCTGTTGCGGAACTTGAAATTCATAAAATTCTTGGGGATTTTGTTGAAATCCTGTTGGGGAATCTCGAGAAGCTTGGCGACTTTACTGGGGAATTTTCCTCAGATGTTAAAGCGATAGTTTGGAGATTGTTTCTTGGCCAGGGATATGAGAACCTGGCATTTTTAGGCTGCATATTAGGAATGTGGCATATACCTTGTAGTAGGATATCTCTGCTTCTATACCTGTTGGAGAAGGTATCTGCGGGGAAGACATTTGCAGGGATCTTATGGAGGGCCCTTAGATATTGTCCCATTTCTTAATATCATTATATACCCCAAATTTGTCCTACCTCGATGATTTTTATTTTTAGAGATTAAAATTGAAGAAATATTCAATTAAAGATGGTACATCAATATCTGATGGTCCATCTTTATCCGACTATGGGGTGTACCTTAAATTCAGGAAAGCGAGGCTTTCAAAATCAGAAAGACTCGTATATCCGTGAACCCATTCGCATGGCATGTTGGCCAATGGCCCATGCGATTCGAAAATGTAAAGTTATTTTAGAATAATAACTACTAAATAGTTGTTATTATTGAAATTTAAATTTCTATTAAATAATAATTTATTTAGTAAGGAAACTTAGTAAGAAGGGTGGGAGCAATTTACTTAGTTGGCACGTTTCTAGTTTTCGTTGATAGCAAAAGAGGGGTATTGGTATTAAAAGTCCGTCAAAGTTCTTGGACATTCTTATTTAAACATTTGTTTGATTGTTTTTAATATAAGGCCCAATAATGTTTTTTTGTTGTTTTTAAGAGAAGGGTGTGCTTATCAAATTAACTAAACCCATTAAGTCTTAGTCTTATTTAAAAAAAAGAAGAAAAAAAACTGTTTATTATTATTAATAAATAAATAATGAAACGTTTTCTTTTTTATAGCAATGTTTTAAAGTTGGTTTAGTTATTAAAATAATAATAATAATAATAATAATAATAATAATAATATAGCGTTGGGCTGATGGCCAATTGGGCTTGGTTTAAGAAATTTGTTTTTTGCTGTAAATAAAAAATATGTTGGGCTGAAATAGGAAATTAGTGCAAGCCCATTGGATTTAAAAGTGTTTTTTGTTGTAATGAAAAGGGAAACTACAACCGTACAAATCAAGCCATAAATTAACGCATATTGTTGATTCTTTACAACTACTGTAGAGATTGAAAACAAAATCAAATCTTTATCCAAAATTAAATCTCCAGAACATTCAAATAATACAAATCAGTGAAATATGGAAATCACAGAATCAATCTTTAACCAAAATCAAATCTAAGATCTCCATTACAGAACAATTAAATCTCTAATTACAGAATCAAATCTTCAATTATCTTATTACAAAAACAAATCTCAAAAACTATACAAAATCTAAATCTCCAGATTAGAATGTTACGAATCTGTTGCTAAACAAAATCAAATACAATAATTTTAATCAATACTATATCAATTACCAAATCCAATCAATCAAAAACCTAAATCTGTAACCCTAATTTCTAAGGACCTATAAATACTAAACTAAGTTACAGAAAACAAGGAGAAGGAGGCTTGAATCAGAGGAGGTTGGGGTGAAGAACAAAAACCGCAGGAATACAGAAAAAGAAGAAAACGGAAATAGGGGATTACAAAAAGAAATAGAGAGATAGAGGACTGATAGAACAAGGACGGAGGGGTTGGAACTACCGTTGAAGTCGCGAAGATTGAGAGAGTGCGGTTGGGGTTTTAATTTCTGAAACCCTAACCGTGAGCTGCCACCTCTATCCTCCGCCGCTAGCCACCGTCTTCGCCATCGCTATCACCATCATCTTCAACACCACTGGAATCTGCAAAATCGGAAGGAGGAAAGGGTCAGAAATCTCCCAAAAAACTCAAGGCAAAGAAAGACACCGCGAAAGGGGTAAACATAGCTTTTATGATTATAGATTTGGTGCTTTGATTTGGTTTTTGTTGGGATGATGGTGAAGGTAGTTGCACCGCCGCAAAGCAATTAGGGATTACAGGGATGGGGTTGAGTGAAAACGGCGGGGAAAAGAGAAGGGTTTGAGGGTTGATGCGTGAGAGAGAGAAGAAGATAACGTTGAAACCGTAAAACAAAGGAGTGAGATAAATTGTGAAAATGAATTAAAATAGAATTATAATCCGTTTGATCATATGCGTGCACACATATCACAATTATCATGCACCTTCAATCCTGCCCACGTGATTCTCATCAGACGGCCAAAGGCCAAGTCTACACCATAGACCCATACTCCCTCGCCACACTCAATCTATACGACCCTCCAAGTTTGCGTAATGGGCCAAGCCCATTAATTTTAACACCCCCCATTCCTAAAATTACTAAAGTTCAAAACAATTCACGCCCCCTGGTCTGAACAACCATTGGGCCTAGCCAGATTCTTAATAACAACACCCTCTACTTTTACTTGTTAATTAGAAATTACACCCCCCTAGAAATTAACTATTTCCTACATTTTTATTATAATTATTATATTTTATTTTTATTTCCTTATTATTATTTATTATAATTATTAGCTATTAATTTTATTTTCTTATTTTTGGCAAACATTATTTATTTCTTATTTTTGTATATATTGTTATTATAATTCCTTTTTATGTAAATATTATTATTCTTATTATTAATACTAATATATTTTATTTACTATTTAAATATCACTATATTATCATCCAAATCATTTTTATATCAATATTGCATATATTATTTTCTATATTATTTGCATTAAAGTATTTTCTAATCATGCATTAATCAAGATCTTCGCGATTAACATAATAAAAAACACTAACAAATATCAAACTTATTTTTCGCGAACAAATTAATCTAGACAACTGTTTTTGCAAAAGGGTTTCAAACAGATTTTGATTTACTGCGCATTTAGTCAAAATCTCCGTAATCACCACTCCCGACAAAAGTGCGAGGCGATTTAAAATATGTTTGCAAACCCGTAAAAAACACCAACCCCATGCAAACTATGAATTGGAACTCTGATTCCTCATAAGAGGATACGTAGGCATACGATAAAAAATCGTAGCGAGTTCCGCTGTAAAAAAACTAAGACACTTTTCCTCCGAACTAAAACTTAAAACCATGTTTACCCCAAACCTAAACCTAAAACCGAATATCCTTGTGAACAAGGTAGATGAAAGGTGCGTAACACCTTCCTTTCGTCTAATTGAGTCCGAAACCTAGAATCTCTGTCTGCGAATTAGGGTTTTTTGTTAGATTCCCTTCCCTAGGATAAAAACTAATAGTGGCGACTCTTGATTAAAAAGATAGTCGCTACAGCTGGCGACTCTGCTGGGGACTCTCCTTAACCCTAGATTTTAGGTTTTACTTTGGGGGTTTTCTATTTTATTTATTTATCTATTTTATTGCGTTTATTTATTTGTTGTCAATTTTTCTTATCATTATATACTTACTGCATGTCGGGAATTTCTATCTCAAAAATATTTTCAATATAACCCTTAGAAAGAAGGTTAGTCTATTAACTTAGGGGGTAAATCATCCCTGCGAGCTTATGTGACGACTTCGCCTAGATTCAGTGAACTTCCGAAAAAGGAATACTTATCGAGAGATATCCTCTTGACGAGTAGGACTTTGGAAGGTCGCCCATGACTCTTTGTAACGGCCTTAACCTAAAATCTCATGACGAGACCTTTCACGACTTTGAGACGAAAGTCTCAGTCCGTAAAGAGGCTCCACCTAAGGGAGGCCCTTGTGCATTTTCCCTCTGGTGTTATTCATGACACCCTTAAGGAATCTACCTTTTGGGGAGGGTAAACCAACCGTAGGTCAAAATTAAGGAGCCTACCTTCTTAGGATATTTATCACAGAAACCTCATTGAACCATACATCCCTACCTTATAGGGGTACTTATTACAAAAGTCCAATCACTCAACCTTACACCCACGCATTCATACATTTCATGTATTCGTCATGCATTTCATATATTCGTCACCCGTACATGCGTCTTATTCACAGGGGGTATAAAAATTAATAATAAAATCAAGATCTCGGTGACTGTCTTTAAAAATGGATGCCGAAGGGAACAACTTGTTCGTGCCAATGCGCCAAATATGTCTGAAATCAAAGACACAAAAGGGAAATAATACACTGAATACTTTCTCAAGCTTTGTCCAGCAATGGGGGATGATTTCAAGAGAAGACGTCCACAAGCGCACCGGGAAGACTTATTTCCCTTGGTTCAATTTCATGCAAACAAGTTTTGCTTTAAGATTGTAATATTTTTCAATATCTGAATTATGTTACCTTCAATAAAGCAATTTTGTTCCCACATCTCGCTTGTGTATCTATTTTTAAGTCTGTCACCGAATAAAAATAAGCAAAAGGTAATTATGTACCCAAATGAATAAGACATTTAAAATAAGAAACCATTTCATGTTCATACACATTCATCTGCATGCATGCATTCATAAACACCTGCATATCATATCAAAACATATCCTTTTAAAAAAATCTCTCCAGTAAACCATTGGTAGAAGAAGATCTCCACCTCCTTGTCCTCCATATCAAACAAGGGCGTATCAACAAAAAGCAATGGAACAAATCGAGGAGACTCAGGCTGCATTCAAAGAGGATCTCGACCAAGTAAAGGGTGATGTAAGCTCGATGAAGGGAGAGTTAAGCCAAGTTTTCCTAGCTCTGAAGAATATCATTGATAGGTAGGACCAAATTCACAGGGTATCAAGCGGTCACCAACTGAGAAAAGAGCCAGAAGTAGGACATCAAAAGTCTGTCATGGCCCAACAAGAGACCAAATAAGCTGAAACTGAAGGGTTTGTCCCACCGCCACCAAAAGCAGGGGCATCAAATACCCTAAAGATTCCAACCAATAATGCAGACAACTACTTGGACCTGCAATACAGAGACCACGACCCAGAGGATGCCAACCAAGTACCCTTAAAGACGACAGGTACTCATGTTATTGATAATCCACTGGTAATGAATCAATATAAAGCTCTGGAGGAAATATTAAAGGTTGTGGAGGGTTTTGATGCTTTCAAAGTAGATGCCCTCAAAATGGTCCTAGTTCCTGATGTGGTGACTCCACCAAAGCTAAAAGTACCTGACTTTGGAAAATACAAGGGGCTCACTTGTCCAAGAAATCATCTACGCGTGTATTGTAGGAAGATGCATGCCCATGCCCATGATCAGAAGTTGATGATTCACTGTTTTCTAGATAGCTTGAGCGGGACATCTTTAGATTGGTATATGAAATTGGAGCGAACACATATTCGAACTTGGGCAGATCTCGCTAATGCTTTCTTAAAGCATTATAAATATAACCCGGACATGGCGCCTACCCGCATGCAACTCCAGAATCTGTCCCAAAAGAAGAAAGAGTCCTTCAAGGAGTATGCTCAGAGATGTAAGGAGATGGCATCCCACGTGCAACCACCACTATTAGAAAAGGAATTAGTAGACATGTTCATGGGAACTTTGCAAGGGATGTATTATGAGATGATGGTTGGAAGTATCTCTTCGGGATTCGCAGATCTAGTAACTATCAGAGAAAGAATCAAGAATGGAATAAAGAATGGGAAAATAACAGGGGGACCATCAAATGCTCCCTACAATTCAAAACAGCCTGCTTCCAACTTCCCCAAAGGAAAAGAGGGAGAAATTAATATTGTAGTGTCACATCCCAGGGTTCAACAACCATTAGTGATCCCGCAAAGGCATCAGCAAGGCAGAAGGCCCCCCAGGAAATTTGATCCACTCTCTATGCCACCTACCCAATTATTGTAACAGCTGGTTAAGGCATCCTTAGTGGAACTCAAGCCTCTAGCTCCCCTAGTCCAGCCACTCCCACGAAGATATGATGCCAACGCCAGATGTGAGTATCATGCTAATTCTCATGGACATACCATAGAACAGTGTTGGCCATTCAAACACAAGGTGCATGATTTATTGGAATCTCAAGACATCACCTTCGAGAAGCCCAACATCAAATCAGACTCTACGCCTTTGCATGATGGGCTGACAATAAATGCAATTGAAGTAGTCACTGACTCTGGGGCAAGAAGACAAGCAAAAACCACGATAAACTTTCCGAAAGAATATCTGTGGTGATGTGGACTCCCGCTAGAACATAATGAAGCCTTTAAAAGAACGCTACAAGAACTAGTGGACCAGGGCATAGTCCAATTTGGACCATACCCTGAAGAAATATATAAAGCTACTCTGAAGGGCGAAGCACGCTTTCCTCCGATCCAATATACCTTTATAGAGCATGGCGGACATGTGGCAAAAATATCCACAAAGCCAACACCAAAGGGGAAATTGAATTCATCCGAGAATACGTCCCAGGTGAAGAACTCAAAAGATGGACTTTTGTGGAGATTCCTGAGATCTTTTTTCTTTCCTAAGTAATTTTTATTTTTTTTAAAGAACCTATGTCAAGCCCGGGGCATAGGGGTTTCTTGTAAGGGTTCCCCCATTTTGTTTCAAACAATATTTACGATTAATAAAAGTTATATTTTGTTTTCAATTAAGATCCCTTTCTTTCTCTTGCATTTATATCACAAAATTTAAAAATGACGATACTTTCTCTGCATATGCATTTTCAAATATTCATATACTAAATGTACACCAAAACATGATAACTGTGCAAATTCATGCCCAAAACCACCGAAATGCTACTGCTGCAATCCGATATAATTTTGATGCTCCTATCAACCAAGCTAAAGAGGAATATGATAAAGATCTTGAACTCTCTGAGAATATGGCGAGGGAAATAGAGCAAAAGGCCGACAATATACAACCATATCAAAAGGCTATTAAGACCACTAATCTGAGCACAGGGGAATATCTAGAAGAAATCAAGCTAAGGGGTAATATTAGAGCGGAACTACAAAAAAGATGATCAAATTATTGCACATATTTTCTTGTTCCTACATAAACAGGACAAGGTTAAATACAGGCAGTGCTTTAAAAATAAGCGACTACGAAATACCAGGACCTGACGAAGAACCCGAGCCAGGGGCACGTTGGATATTCATGTTTGACGAAGCTTCAAATACACTGGGGAACGATATAGAGGCAGTTTTGGATTCTCCAAAGAGGGCTCACGAGCCATATACCAAGTCAACGGTGAATGGGATACTAAACATCCAAAACTGATTCCCTATAAAGATCATGTTTTAAAACTGACTGCGGAATTTACAAAGATCACTTTCAGTTACATCCCACGAAAAGGAAATCAAATGACAGACGCCCTGGAAACTCTATCAGCTATGTCCAAAGTAACTTGGTCAGTTATGAACCGCGCATCATAAACAGACACTTCGAAGAGCCCACACATTGCCTTGCTATTAAAAAATGACAATATAACAAGCCTTGGTTTTGCGACATCAAGGAGTACCTCGAAAAATAAGAACATCCAGGAAATGCCTCTAGCATCGACAAACGAACTCTATGAAAATTAGCATCGGAATTCTTTCAGAGTAATGGTGTACTGCACAAGATGAACCACAACATGGTCTAGTACTCCAGAAGATTCTGCTACCTCTCCTCGACTCATGTGGTAAACAGACTCCCAACTACGAAGGTCAATATGTAGTCCAAACCGCATTCTCCGGTGGTAATCTTGTCCTCACAACAATGGATGGGGAAAACTACCACATTCGGCAAACTCAGATGTAGTCAAAAATACTATGTATAAGAAGCTCGCTAAGCTCGAACCTTAAACAGGAGACTTAGGCAAAAAGGAGCGTCCCGGTGGATCGAAAACACTAAAGGGTGATCCAGGCAAAAATTAGGGGCATATAAAAAATTATCCCGGTGGATTGAAAACCCAAAAGGGAAATCCAGGAAAAAATTAGGGATCATACAAAAGGAAATAAAGAACAAAAAACTACGATCTAAGAACTACGACTATGAACCACAAAGGGAAAGATAAATCTGAATCATACAACTCAGAAGCAAAGGAGACAAGGGATATTAAAATGATATTGGGGAACATCAACAATAATTATCATTTTTATTTCCATTTACAGTTATAAAACTTTTTGTAATTACCTCTTTCTAGGAATTGCATCTTGTACTCTGGCCTATTCAGAGGCATATCAATAAAAAATTTGCTTTCTTTGCATCTTTCAAATTGCATTTTTTCTTTTCTCATACTTGTTTACAAAATACTACGATCATTACTTGTGAATATTGTCTTGAAATCATTTCGGGGGATTAACAAAATAAAAGCATTTGACAAAACATCGGAAAAAACATTTTGGTTAGAAAAACATTGAAAGAAAATCCACGTCTACGTCCACACACATGGCTATGCCCACGTCTATGATCACAAGACAAACGTCCATACACACTTCTACGCCTATGCTTGCACTCACAATACAAGGGCTATACACACGTCCACGCACATGGCTACTCTTACGTCTTGCAACACAAAAGTCTACACACATGTCTACGCCTATGTCTATGTTCACGATGCAAAAAGTCTACATCCACACATATGTCTGCGCCTATGCTTGCACTTACGGTACAGACTCTATACACCTGGACACGTCTACGCCTATGCTTACAACATAAAAGGCTACACATATGCCAATACATATGTTTATGCCCGCGCTTATAACATATAAATTTCATATGCCGTTACCTACGTCTACGTCTACATCTACACCTGCGCTCACAATACAAAATCAATGTTCAAAATTTTGCTAATGCTTTTTCACCGTATTCAAATCAAGTTCAACAATGTTACGACGACACAACATACAACGCCATGTAATTGGTAACTCTAAGCCAATGGTTTAAAGGAGAGAGTGCCAGAAATAGTCTTCATAACATTTCAAGGCATATACGCACATCTTACACACATTTCATACATACATACATTTTGAATATCTAAAGCATACATACATTATACCTTCTTGCATACAATACTCAGGGTTCCATATCAATGTCAAACATCGTACATTTTGCATACATCCGAAAATCTCAATATCAGACATCATACGCATGTATCATACAACAAACAAACAATATTACCCTCGAGTCAATCATCTAAGGGTCAACCAACAGAGTACTTCTCCTACAATTCAACCTGTCACCTAAGTCTTCATGCCGTGACACGCTCAGCCCATTACCCAAGTCTCCATGTAGTAATGAACAAAACTCAGTACATTTCCTCTAAGACGCGATGTATTCTCAAAAACTCATTACATTGCCTCTAAGCCGCAATGTATTCTCAAAACCCAGTACATTGCCTCTAAGCCGTAATGTATTTGCAAAACTCAGTACATTTCCTCTAAGTCGCAATGTATTTGCAAAACTCAGTACATTGCCTCTAAGCCGCAATGTATTCTCAAAACCAAGTATGCTGCCTCTAAGCCGCAATGTATTCTGAAACTTAGTACATTGCCTTTAAGCCGAGTTGTATTCACAAAACTCATTACATTGCCTCTAAGAGGCAATGTATTCGCAAAACCCAGACCATCGTCTCAGACTTCATGCAGCGATGGTCGAAAAAAATTTAGCTTATCGCCTCAAACTTCACACAGCGATTTGAGAGCATATCCCATTGCCTCAGACTTCATGCAGCAATGTGTTTCTTTATTCCAAGCTCCAGACCATTGCCTCAGACTTCATGCAGCGATGCTCAAAACCAAATTTATCTTATCACATCAGACTTCACGCGACGATTTTCAAACCTAACCCATTGCATCAGCCTTCATGCAGTAATGTGTTTTTTTATTCCATGACACAGACCATTACCTCAGACTTCATCCAGCAATGTGTTTCTTTATTCTACGACATGGATCATCGTCTCAGACTTCATGAAGCGATGTTCAAAAACAAAACTCAGCTTATTGCCTTAGACTTCATGCAACGATTTGCGAACCAAATTCATTGCCTCAGACTTCATGCATCAATGTGTTTCTTTATTTCAACACAAACCATCGCCTCAGACTTCAAGCAGCGGTGTCCGAAAACCAAAAGATTATCGCCTTAGACTTCACGCAGTGATTTACAAACCTAACCCATTGCCTCAGACTTCATGCATCAATGTGTTCCTTTATCCCACAAAATTTAGCCCATTGCCTCAGTCTTCATGCAGCAATATGTTTCTGTATTCCATAAAATCTAGCTTATCGTCTTAGACTTCACGCAGCGATTTGCGAGCCTAACCCATTGCCTCAGACTTCATGCATCAATGTTATTTATTTATTCCAAGTCATAGACCATCGCCTCAAACTTCATGCAACAACATATTTCTCTATTCCGTAACACCGATCATCGCCTCAGACTTCATGCTGTGATGCTCGAAAGAAAACAAAACTCTAGCCTATCGCCTTAGATGTCATGTAGCGATTCGCGAACATAACCCATGGCCTCACTCTTCAAGCAGCCATGCATCATCAATTATTGTTGTATTCATCCTCCAAATGGATGAATAATCAAAAACCAAACCAAGACATACAAAATTACGCTCTTAAGCTCAAAACCATATGCCTCGTTATCAAACCCTGGTAAGCGATACATCATCAACTTTGCCTACTTCCTTGACACTTATAAGGGTTCTATATCAGTGTAACCTTATATTTGTCGGACAAATTTTGGGATACTTCAAGTATTCAATAAACTTCCAATCCGAACGCGCGAAACTCGAGTTTTCTCATGCTATTCGATTGGAAGATAATTGAATAGGAGCAGCTTTCATACCTCAAACTTGTCCTACCTTGATAATTTTTATTTTTCGAGATTAAAATTGAAGAAATATTCAATTAAAGATGGTACAACATTATCTGATGGTCTATCTTTATCCGACTAGGGGTGTACCTTAAATTCAGGAAAGCGAGGCTTTCTAAATCAGAAAGACTCGTGTATCCGTGAACCCATTCGCATGGCATGTTGGCCAATGGCCCATGCAATTCGAAAATGTAAAGTTATTTCAGAATAATAACTACTAAATAGTTGTTATTTTTCAAATTAAAATTGCTATTAAATAATAATTGATTTATTAAGGAAACTTAGTAATAAGGGTGGGAGCAATTTACTTATTTGGCCCGTTTCTAGTTTTCGTTGATAGCAAAAGAAGGGTATTGGTATTAAAAGTCCGTCAAAGTTTTTGGACATTCTTATTTAAACATTTGTTTGATTGTTTTTAATATAAGGCCCAATAATGTTTTTTGCTGATTTTAAGAGAGGGGTGTGCTTATCAAGTTAACTAAACCCATTTAGTCTTAGTCTTATTTTAAAAAAGAAAAAAAACTTTTTATTATTATTAATAAATAAATAATTAAACATTTTCTTTTTTATAGTAATGTTTTAAAGTTGGTTTAATTATTAAAATAATAATAATAATAATAATAATAATAATAATAATAATAATAATAATAATAATAATAATATAGCGTTGGACTGATGGCCAATTGGACTTGGTTTAAGAAAATTGTTTTTGCTGTAAATAAAAATATGTTGGGCTGAAATAGGAAATTAGTGCAAGGCCCATTGGATTGAAAAGTGTTTTTTACTGTAATGAAAAGGGAAATAGAAACTGTACAAATCGAACCATAAATTAACATACATTGTTGCTTCTTTACAACTATTGTAGAGATTGAAAACAAAATCAAATCTTTATCCAAAATCAAATCTCCAGAACATTCAAATAATACAAAATCAGTTAAATTTGGAAATTAGAGAATCAATCTTTATCCAAAATCAAATCTAAGATCTCCATTACAAAACGATTAAATCTCTAATTACAGAATTAAATCTTCAATTATCTCATTATAAAAACAAATCTCAAAAACTATACAAAATCTAAATCTCCAGATTACAAAGTTACAAATTTGTTGCTAAAAAAAATCAAATACAATAATTTTAATCAATACTATATCAATTACAAAATCCAATCAACCAAAAACCTAAATCTGTAACCCTAATTTCTAAGGACCTATAAATACTAAACTAAGTTACAAAAAACGAGGAAAATGAGGCTTGAATCAGAGGAGGTTGGGGTGAAGAACAAAAACCGGAGAAATACAAAAAAAGAAGAAAATGGAAACATAGGATTACAGAAAGAAATACAGAGATGGAGGACTGATAGAACAAGGACGGAGGGGTTGGAACTACTGTTGAATCCACAAAGATTGAGAGAGGGCAGTTGGGGTTTCAATTTCTGAAACCCTAACCGTGAGCCGCCACCGCTATCCTCCACCGCTAGCCACCTTCTTTGCCATCGATATCACCATCATCGTCAAAACCACCGGAATCTGCAAAATCGAAAGGAGGAAAGGGTCAGAAATCTCCCAAAAAACTCAAGGAAAATAACGACACCGCGAAAGGGGTAAACATAGATTTTCTGATTACATATTTTGTGCTTTGATTGGGTTTATGTTGGGATGATGGTGAAGGTAGTTGCACCGCCGTAGAGCAATTAGGGTTTACAAGGATGAGGTTGAGTGAAAACAGCGAGGAAGAGAGAAGGGTTTAAGGGTTGATGCGTGAGAGAGAGAGAGAGAGAAGAAGATAGCGTTAAAACTGTAAAACAAAGGAGTAAGATATATTGTAAAAATGAATTAGAATAGAATTATAATCCGTTTGATCCTATGCACGCGCATATATCACAATTACCATGCACCTTCAATCTTGCCCATGTGATTCTGATCAGACGGCCAGAGGCCAAGTCTGCACCATAGACCCATACTCCTTCACCACACTCAATCTATCAGACCCTCCAAGTTTGTGTAATGGGCCAAGCCCATAAATTTTAACACCCCCATTCCTAAAATTATTAAAGCTTCAAAATAATTCACGCCCCCTGGTATGAACAACAATTGGGCCTAGCCAGATTCCTAATAACAACACCCCTGACTTTTACTTGTTAATTAGAAATTACACCCCCTAGCAATTAACTATTTCCTACATTTTTATTATAATTATTATATTTTATTTTTAGTTCCTTATTATTATTTATTATAATTATTAGCTATTAATTTTATTTTCTTATTTTTGGCAAACATTATTTATTTCTTATTTTTGTATATATTGTTATTATAATTCCTTTTTATGTAAATATTATTATTCTTATTATTAATTATTAATACTAATACATTTTATTTACTATTTAAATATCACTATATTATCATCCAAAACATTTTTATATCAATATTACATATATTATTTTCTATATTACTTGCATTAAAATATTTTCTAATCATGCATTAATCAAGATCTTCGCAATTAACACAATAAAAAACACTAACAGATATCAAACTTATTTTTCGTGAACAAATTAATCTAGAAAACTATTTTTGCAAAAGGGTTTCAAACAGATTTTGACTTACTGCGCATTTAGTCAAAATCTCCGCAATCACCTCTCCCGACCAAATCGTGAGGTGATTAAAAATATGTTTGCAAACCCCTAAAAAACACCAACCCCATGCGAACTACGAATTGGGACTCTGATTCCTCATAAGAGGATACGTAGGCATACGATAAAAATCGTAGCGAGTTCCCCTGTAAAAAAATTAAGACACTTTTCCTCCTAACTAAAACTTAAAACCCTGTTTACCCCAAACCTAAACCTAAAACCTAATGTCCTTGTGAACAAGGTAGATGAAAGGTGCCTAACACCTTTCTTTCTTCTAATTGAGTCTGAAACCTAGAATCTCTGTCTACGAATTAGGGTTTTCTGTTAGATTCCTTTCCCTAGGATTAAAACTAATCGTGGCGACTCTTGATTAAAAAGCCAGTCGCTACAGTCATTAGAAATTGTCTTTCTGTTTTTAGGTGTATATTTGTAAGCAGTAAACATATTCAAATGCATATGTTCAAGAATAATTACTGGACATTTTCGCACACAAAGCAGAAAAAATAAAAACAGAAGTTTTGCACTTTGAAAGGAATAGTTTTTGTATTAATTTGAAATAAGCATTTTTGTACAAGGAGACAGACATCCTAGTAGGAGAATGTTGTCGTGAGAATGGATGTTATACAAAATAGTATATAAAGAAAGACAACTATGTGAAATATTTCCACTGGGTTCCTATTCTGCTATTGCCTTTATGTCTTTGAGTGTCTCATCCCTTTTGCTACTTGTCTGAAGCTGATTAGATTGATTAGTACCGCTTTGAGCTTGATAGTCGATAGTGAAGATTTCATGTAAGGTGATCCAATGGGACATAGTTATACGCTTTAAATCCCTAGCTTTTGCCTAGACCTCCCTTTCGGGTTTTCAGTCCACCGGGATACCCTTTTTTGCCCAAGCTACATTTTCAGGTTTTCGACTTTCCAGGTGTATAGATTTTTTTTCATGTATATCCCTAATTTTTGCCTGAACCCTTTTGGTTCGCCGGGATGCCCTAATTTTTTCCTAGGCCAGTCGACCTAGAGGGTCTTTGTTTATGTGTAGTATCTTTTAACTATGTCCGCGTTTACCAGGTGCAGAAGGTCGTCACCATCCATAGTGGTTAGGATCATGACTCCACAAGAAAATATGTTCTTGATTAAAAATGGCCCCTCGTATGTGGGAGTTCATTTTCCCCTGGGATCACCTTGCGGTAGTATGATGCGCTTGATTACTAGGTCACCAGCCTGATATACCTGATGTATGACCTTCTTGTTGAAAGCTTTGATCATACGTTTTTGGTACATCTGACCAAGGCAGACATCCGCGAGCCTCTTCTCGTCAATCAAGTTTAATTGGTCAAGACGAGTCTGGACCCATTCGTCTTCACTCAAACCTGCATCCTTCATGATTCTCAAATAAGGGATATGGACTTCAATGGGAAGGACAGCTTCCATACCATATACCAAATAGAAAGGAGTTTCCCCTGTTGATGTGCGCATTATGGTGCGGTAACCATGAAGAGTAAATGGTAATATCTCATGCCAATCTTTATATGTCATCGTCATCTTCTGTATAATTCTCTTGATATCATTTTTGGCAGGTAGGGAGAAGAGTTATGATACCGAATCTTCATTTGCGTGCAAAGCTGGGTGATCATGGTGTTGTTGAGATTTGTATCATTATTTGTAATGATTCTTTCTAGAATACCATACCGATAGATAATGTTATGTTTGATGAAACGGGACACAACATTCTTGGTAACGGAAGCAAATGAACCTGCCTGGACCCACTTTGTGAAGTAATCAATGGTGACCAGGATGAAATGATGTCCATTAGAAGTCGTAGGTCTGATTTCCCCAATCATATCGATGCCCCACATTGCGAACGACCAAGGAGCAGTCAAGACGTTTAAAGGAACTGGAGGCACATGTACCTTGTAAGCATAGACCTGACATTTGTGACAAGTCCGCAAATGTTGATAACAGTATGCCTCTATGGTGGACCAGTAGTATCCTTCCCGTAGGATATTTTTAGCCATTGAATTTACACTGGAATGAGTGCCGAAGGTACCTTCGTGTAAGTCAACCATAATCCTTTCTACCTCACTCTGGTCTACACACCGAAGCAAGGTAGAGTCATGATTGCGCTTGTAGAGGATCCCGTTACTGAGGAAGAACTTGGCAGAGAACCTTCGTAAGAACTTCTTATCATTGAATGAAGCTCCTTTGGGATATTCTTGGCTTTCGAGATATCTTTTGACTTCATGGAACCAAGGCTTGTCCACTACATCTTCAGTACCAATCTCGTGACAGTATGTTGGCTCATCCGCTAGTTGATTTTCTTCTTGTGGAAAATGCTCAAAAGTAATTTCTTCAAAGTATGGGATTAGTGTCAACACATGTTCTTTGTAAGAGATGAGATTAGGGTGATTCGTGTCTCATTCTCCTTTGATATGGCTGATTTCCAAAGTCGAGTCTCCGAATACACTTAAGAATCTGATCCTTAAATCGATTGCAGCTTTGAGACCCATGATACATGCTTCATACTCATCCATATTGTTGGTACATTTGAAACATAGTATGTCAGTGAAAGGAGTATGACAACCTTCAGGAGATATAATCACAGTGTTGATGCCATTTCCAAGAGTGTTGTAAGCCCATCAAAAACCATAGCCCATCGAGATCCTTATTCAGGTCCTTCATCCGGTCCAGGTTCTTCAGAATCAGTTACCAACATGATGTTCTCATCCGGGAACTCAAAATTCATGTATTGATAGTCATCCACAGCCTGATGATCCAAATGATCAGCTAGTACACTTCCCTTAATTGCTTTCTGGGTTGTGTATCGAATGTCGTATTCGGTCAAGATCATTTTCCATCTTGTTATTCTTCCGGAGAGAGCGGGCTTCTCAAAGATGTACTTGATAGGATCCATCTTAGATATCAACAAGGTAGTGTAGGTCAGCATATACTGTCTTAGTCGGTGAGAAGCCCATGCCAAAGCGCATCAAGTTTTCTCGAGCAGTGAGTATCTTGTTTCACAGTTGGTAAACTTTTTTGCTAAGGTAGTATATTGCATGCTCTTTTCGACCAGACTCATCATGCTGCTCCAGCACAGACCCCATTGAGTTCTCTAATACTGTTAAGTATATGATCAGAGGTCTTCCTTCAACTGGAGGAATCAGAATTGGAGGCTCTTGAAAGTATTCCTTGATTCTGTCAAAGGCATTATGGCAATCGTTATTCCACTTCACTTCTTGATCTTTCTTCAATAATTTGAAGATTGGCTCACAAGTAGCAGTCAGATGTGAAATGAATATGGCAATATAGTTTAGGCATCCCAAGAATCCCCTAACTTCCTTCTCAGTGCGAGGATTCGGAATTTCTTGTATAGCTTTGAATTTTGCAGGATCCACTTCAATGTCTTCGCCGCTGATAACCAAGCCTAAGAGCTTACCGAATCTTACATCGAAAGTGCACTTATTCGGGTTTAGCCTCAGTTTGTACTTCTTCAGCTTGTCAAATAGCTCATGTAGGTTATCAAGGTGCTCCTCTTCAGTCTGATACCTGGCTATCATGTCATTAATGTATACCTCTATCTCGTGATGGATCATATCATGAAATAAAGCTTCCATGGCGCGCTGATAGGTTGCCCCGACGTTCTTTAGCCCAAATTGCATAACTTTGTAGTAAAAAGTTCCCCACTGTGTGACGAAGGTTGTCTTCTCCATGTCCTCAGGTGCCATCTTGATATGATTATACCTGGAGAAACCATCCATGAAGGAGAATACCTTATGTTGTGCGGTGTTGTCAACCAAAACATCAATATGGGGAAGCGGGAAGTCATCCTTGGGGCTTGCCCTGTTCAGGTCTCTGTAATCCAAACATATACATACTCTACTGTCCTTCTTAGGCACTGGAACAACATTGGCTACCCATTATGGATAAGACGTGACAGCTAAGAAACCGACATTAAACTGTTTCATGACTTCAGCCTTGATCTTTTCTGACAAATCCGACCGTATACGACGAACCTTCTATTTCACAGGAGGGAAGTCCTCTTTTGTAGGTAGGCTATGAACCACAATATCAATGTCAAGTCCCGCCATGTCTTTGTATGACCAGGCAAATATCTAAACATAACCGTGCAACATCTGAACTAACTGCTGTTTGACACTGGGCTCTAAGTTGGCACCTATCTTGACTTCTTTTCTATCCTCTTCAGTGCCCAAGTTCACTGTCTCAACTGGATCCTCTTGAGGTTGTATTTCCCTTTCTTCCTGTTGTAACATTCTGGAAATCTCTCCTTGTACTTCACAATCTTCCTCACCTTCGTCCTCGGCTTGGTAGATTGGATTTTCAAAGTCATAATGAGCAATAGAAGAACCAATATCAATGGGATCAAGAGTGGATATGGACCTATATTTTAATATGTGAGTTTGTGTAAGAGCATAGTTGTTTTAAAAAAGTAAAAAGCAGAAAAGAAAGACAAAGAGCGCAAAATTTGTATGTAAAACCGTCCAATGCTTTATTAATGACATATGATAATGAAACATGATAACCCTCACAAAATAACCATTGTGCCTCGGGTAAGACACAAGGTCTTAGAGTTTGTATTATTCATTTATTACATATCCAAAAACAAAAAAAGGATAATTACTCCTGAATAAAAGTAATCGGCACAAAGTCTTTAGCCTTCCAGTTGGTGAGTCCTTCACTAACAGTTGGAAAGATCCATTGGTCCATGTCACAGTCACTGTCATTGTCTTCCAAAGCATTAACCCCATGATTGCTGATGCGTAAGGGTGGTCCTCCGGCACGAGCGCGATGAACATCCCTTTGAGCTCCTGATGTAAAACCCATACCAAATTTTTCATATTTTTAAGGAATATCCAGGAGTTGGCCCTAAATTATACACCCACCTTCTTCAAAAACTGCTCTAGAATCTTTCAGATATACCATGTTCAACAGAGGCCTAGTAGTATTTGGAACACGGACAGAGGTTTTGGTTGCATCAACAGCCTATAGAACCTCCTCAATGTTTTGATAGGGGGTCTCAATGAACTCGCCATCCATTTCAACGTACCTGGAAGAGTTCAGGTGGCTCACCATGTACTCCTCCTCCCCATTTACTGTGATAGTTTTCCCATTGACTGGGTATTTCAGCATCTGATGTAGGGTGAAAGTTACAGCACCAGCCCCATGGATCCAAGGTCGACCCAATAAACAGGAGTAAGATGGGCGGATGTCCATCACATAGAAAGTGGAATTAAAAGTTTGAGTGCCCACTTTGATAGGGATGTCCACCTCCCCATGCACCATTATTTTAGAACCTTTAAAGGCTCTCACCACAATGTTACTACGCTTCCAGGTCAATCCTTCGCAATCTAACCTGTCAAGGGCCTTCTTGGGAAGAACATTCAGTGATGAACCTGTATCCACTAGAACATGGGCCAAAGTAGTGCCCCTACACTCGATAGAGACGTGCAGGGAATCATTATGTTTCCTTCCTCTGGGAGTCAGATCAGCATTAGAGAAACCTAGCCTATTGTCAGTAGTCAAAATGGCCAGAGTCTTCAAATTGATCAGTGGAGGTTTCTTGTGGCACTTGAGCAGTCTTGAGGAATTTTACTAAAGCCTTGGAATTGGCTTCCGAGCACAATAACATGGCCAGCATTGGGATCTTGGAAGGGGTTTGCCCTAATTGTTCAACCATATTGTAGTCACTATTTTTAATGATCTTTAAAATTTCATCCATCTCTTGCTTAAAGGATTATGGGATGACTTCTGGGTGCACCTTTGTTTGGACAGGCTCAACCAATAACTCTTTTCCCCGGGTCTCGTCCGACTGGTGGCAGGGGTAGAAGCAGGAGTAGTCATAGGAATACTGACAAGAGTAACAGTAGGAACAATCACAGGAGTGGTACTGGGAGTATTAATAGGAGGAGCAGCAGGAATAATCACAGGAGTAGCAACAGTTTTAGGAGGAGATATCTTGGGAGAGAAAACTCTTTCGCTTCTTGTTATCTTACTGGTCCCGACGATATTACTAATGTCAGGATCAGAGTCTTCGGCATCTTCATCTTTAATAATAAGAAAATATTGCTCGACGCCATGGTAATAGACGTCAGCCCCATAGTTCCAGGGAACAGGTTTATCCGAGGAATATGGTATAGTTCCAGAGAAAGTAATTATCAATGGAGCAACTTTCAGAACAGATGTAATCCTGACAGTTATTTTGGAGGAGACCTTGGGAGGATTGGTGGAAATGGTAATGATAGAAACATCTTCACATGAAACACTTGTAATTGGAGTCTTTTCAAATAGGATTTTTTTATTATCCATCAGGCACTAAACGCCTTCCTTCATCAAATGGAAACCATTAGGTAAGGACAAACATAAGTGGCAACCTTCGCCATAACCCGAAAATAAACTGGCCTGCAAGAGATTCTTCTTAATAATCAAGAGTGGAGTAGCCAATTCATCAATAGAAGCAACAAACATGTCACCGTTAATAACATTAACACCACAGTCGTGCATGGGCATAGGGGCAGTAATAACATTAGGAGTCTCGGGAGCGTCAAATTCAATCTCCTTTGCTTCAATCAAATCTTGCACTTTATTCTTCAAAGGCCAACAGTCGTTTGTATCATGGTATGGACTTTCAGAATAATAAGCACACCGAGCATTTGCATTGTAGTGAGGAGATGTAGTGTTTGGATCCTTGGGATCCTCTTTCAGGGTAACCAAATTGGACTTCAGCAGATGTGGTAAAACCTGAGATAGGGTCATATTAATCCGGGTAAAATGTCTCCTTGGCTTATCGGTTTTGGATTGATTATTCTGTTGCCAATTTGATGCAAAATTGGAAATCATAACAGCCCCTACCGTCGGACGACGCTTAGTTTTGTTAAGATTTCTTTGACCATAAGCAGCACTGACCTCCTTCTTCCCTGTGAATGGTTTCCTTGCAGCACTGGAGGATGTATCTCTCTGTATCTTTCCACCTTTGATGTCGGGCTCTACTCGTTCACCCGTAAAGATCATTTCCGTAAACCTAGCTGAAGAATTTCCAATCAGGTGGTTAAAGAATGGCCCGGATAATATGCCCAAGAACATGTCCACCAGCTCCTTATCAGAAAATGGAGGTTGGACTCTTCCTGCAAGGTCTCTCCATCTTTGGGCATAGTCCTTAAAGCCCTTTCCGGAACCCATAGACATGCTTTGCAACTGTGTACGAGTCGAGGCGAGGTCAGCATTATATTGGTACTGCTTATAGAAAGCAACAGTCAGATCTTCCCAATTACGCATATTGGTTCTTTCTAGTTGATAAAACCATTCCAGCTGAGTCCCTGCCAAACTTTCCTGGAAGAAGTGTACCCACAAATCCCTATTAGTAGTGTGGGGTTGAATTTTCCTAACATACGACCTTAAATGTAGCTTAGGGCAGGAGACATCGTCGTACTTAGCAAATGTCGGGATCTTGAACTTCCGCGGGATGACCACCCCTAATACCAGTCCTAACTCTTCAAAGTCCAACCCGGGTACCTTTTGGATCTCCATGGCATTGAGCCGATCCTCCAGTTGTTTGTATTTATCATCGGCAGGAGGATACTGCTCCTCAAAATATGTAGGTTCATCTTCTTTAGACTCCCTCATGTTGTGGTCTTCTTCTCTTGGATCTCCATCCTGATTGTCCCTCTCTCTTGACAGAGTTGCGAGCTCTGAAACGTGCTTCACCGGTCCTTTGAAACTTCTTCCCAGATTCAGAACACCCATTGGCCTAATTTTCTTCTTCTTGTCCTTGAGAATTAGAGCTTTCAAGTCTTCTTGTCCCTTGTCCAGATTCAGGAACATTTCTTAGAACTGGGCATTCTGTGCATGAAGCTCCTTAACAGTTTGTTCAAGAGCCATTGTTGAAATAAACAGCTAAGAGGATAAGAGACATGTCCTAAAAACGTGTTCATGTAATGATATGTATGATATATGTATGCAATGTTTTCAAGGGATTTATAGAATTTAAACTCTTTTAACCAAAACAGAAATAAAGACTTTTTATTAGTAATCTCAAATGAAGTCAAAGTTTACAAACGAATAACAAATAAGAAACTTCTAAAACTTCTAAGTCTCCTAAGGACGCTTCCTTTTGGTACTAAGGTAGGCATTGAGATTCTGCTCCTCGTGAAGCCGCTATGTCAGTTCCAACACCTTCTTCTCACTGGCATAGAATTAGGACTCAAAGGTATCTCGTTCTTCTTTGAGCTGTATCCAAGATTTTTTCGATTCTTTGAAGTTTGTTGGCATATCAGGATGAAGAGTGATGAGACACCCGACCCCTTGAATAATAGGCTCTGAAATCACTGGTAAGATAGCAGCATACGTCATCATAATATTTTGAGCACAAGTTCGCACCCATTTGAGGTATGGCTCCAAAGGGATGGATTTCTTGTGCCCTAGAGTCTTGCTATCAGTCTTCTTAACCATTCCCCAAGTGCGGATGAACTTCTGATGATAACCTTGCAGATCATTTGAATAGTCGAACACAATATCTTGAATGAGCATATCATGAGGACTATCCCTCTGGGCGTAGCCGAACTGACATAAAGCTAAAGAGGGGTTGTAGGTGATGCCCCCTTTAATGCTAAGGAGTGGCACATTGGGGAATTCTCCACAGCGATCAATGAAAGGGATGTCTTCTTGGGAGCGAGGGCGTCAATAGATGTCATAGTGAGAAAGAGACATTAATCTCCGGTTCCATCTTAAGCCTAATTCATTCTTCATTACTGACTGAGGAAGGTGCAAAATAAACCACGTATAGAGTAGGGGTATAGAACACATAAGAGTCCCTCGCTTCTTCATGGTGCGTGTATGGAGTGAGTGCAGAATATCCCCGAGTAATGTAGGTACTGGATTATGAGCAAGGAAAATGTTGATGGCACTGACATCTACAAACTGGTCTGAATTGGGGAACAAAACCAACCCGTAGATTAAAAGAGCTAACATATCTTCAAAGGCATGGTAACTCATAGCGTCTAGGAATACTTGGGCTTTCTTCATCGGGAAACTTGTGAGGAGGCCCTTACCTCCACTCCTCCTTTCCCAATTGGACTCAATGTCAGATGGTTTCAAATGCAAAGCTATGGCAATATCTTTAGCAGTTGGATCTTGTTCCAAATCGGTAAAAGGTATCTGTTCCAATATAGGAAAATCAAGTATTTTGGAGAATTCTTCAAACATAGGCACCAACTGATAGTCGAGAAATGTGAAGCAGTGGTGCTTAGGGTCGAAGAACTGGAATAAGACACTCATCAAATATTTGCCAAAATCGGTAGCAACCAAACTGAGCAAGTAGCCATATATCTTGTTGAATGAGGAACTTTCAGGAACCTTTGAAACCAATTCTCTGAGTTTGGGAGGGATCTCTACAAAATTGATCCGGATGGTTTTTCTGCGAGCTGAATCCATGACCTACAAAACAGATAAGAGATAAATCCACAGGCCCTTGAAATGGTTAGTGTACATGACATGTTATGTTGTTTATGATGTTATGATTATGCTTTAAAATCACAAGTATATCAAACACAAACAAGTCACACAGAGACCTTAGGTTTAAAGGCTTGCATGAGTTTTAAAGGTAAGTACCCTCTTGAAGTTTCAGTTGGCTCAACCTGTCCTATTAATAGTAACCGGCTTCTAAGAAGTCTCATATCACTGACCTTTCTTTTAGGCATTGTTCTAGCTCAAGCACTGAAGTATTAGAGCTAGAATATCCTAAGAGTCTAGTCTCAATGAGTGTAGTATCGAGTATCAACCAATCTTCGGTCGGAACCAAAGTCGGCCATCTCACTACTTTCTAATGGCTTAGGATGAGTCAATTAAAGGTTCTAAAGGCCAGTTAGCGCTTAATGACACTAAGAAAGCCGAATGTTATCCTTGACTGACTCAAGGAACATTAGTACAAACCAAAGTATCACACTAACGTAGATATCACTTTGTCCATATCGGTCTACACCGTACAGATTCCATGATTTATTGCTACTTACCTAATAAGGTGCCCTAGTCCGGGTGTAGGATCTATAGTAGCAATCCTTTTGGTGAATTGATAACTTTCAGACACTTTTGAGACTAACTCCTTAAGTTGAGAAGGTATCCTTACAAAACTGACCCAGATAGTGTTTCTTTGAGCGGAGGCCATAACCTACAAAACAGAACAAAGATAAATCTCTTGGTCCTTGAAATGGTTAGTGAAAATGGTATGATATGATGTCATGATGTTATGATGTCATGTTCAAACAATTAATCATACATAAAAAAAACACACAAGGCCTTAGGTTTAAGCTTGCATGGAGTTTGTAGGTAAGTACCCTCTTGAAGTTTTAGTTGGGTCAACATGTCCTAAAAGAAGTAACCGGGTTCTAGGAATCTCAAATCACTGATCTTTCTCTCAGGCATTATTTCAGCTCAACCATCTGAATGGAGGCCGAAATATCCCAAGAGTCTAATATCAATGAGTGTAGCATCGAGTATCAACCAACCTCAGTCTACACCAAAGCCAGCTATCTCACTACTTTATAATGGCTAAGTTGTGTCAACTAAGGTTTTAAGGTCAGTTAGTGCTTATGACACCATGCGACAGCCCAACATTCTCCTTGACTGACTCAACGGACTTCGGCACCAACCAATGGGTCACACTAACGTAGCCATCGTTTCAACCATATCGTTGTACACCGTACAGTTTTCATAATCTATTGCTACTTACCTAAAATGCCCCCAGATCCGGGTATAGGATCTATACAAGAAATAAACCCAAGCATATCGCAAAATATAAAGCATACAAGGCAAACAAGTAAATCAATAAATGTGATCTAGCTCTTAAGGTAACCCCACTTTTAGTTATCATTCCCTAGCAAAGTCGCCAGTTCTGTAATACAGTGAGAGAACTGAATTTTGTGTTTTGCATTTTATTGTAAATGTTGCGGATAGCAAGAGTCGCCGCCGACTTTTCTTTTATCCAATAAAGGAAAGGGTAAAAAGAACAGGAAGGACCTTTTGAGAATTTTATGAGTAATGGGGATAGGTTATGAAAAGGGAAGGTGTTAGCACCCTTTTCATCCGTAGTTTTCTAAAGGCTCTTAATCGCTAGCTCACTTTTTAGAAATGCTTTGTGCTTGTGTATGTTTGAAAATATTTTGAAAATTCCTAAGTGCGGCAATTTTGTAATGATTCTCGTATCGTTGATAATGTATACAAAATGTTTATTTTGAAAATATTTGTGAAAGAAAGTGTTGTTTTGTGAAAAGATGTTTTGTTTTGAAAATTTTGTGAGCAAGCGACTACGAGTGTTCTACCTACTCAAAGAAGTCTTTGTTCTTTTCCTCCTCCTTTAGATAGTTCTATTCGTACCATTAGTTAGTAGGAAACCCTATCGTTGGATATGAGGGACATGCATGGGTCATTGTACAGTCATAGAAGGCAACTTGTAGAACGCTTTAGCAATTATCGTAAGGGAATAAGATCATTTACCGAAGGAAACATCGAAGGGTCATCGAGGGATTACAATCTTTTAACCGAGGGTCTTCGCTAAAGAATCCCATATTCGAGTAATATGATTGTTTAAATTTGAGGCAACAAGTGAGGGTCACCCGAGAGGTGTGTGTGTGTGTGTGTGTGTGTGTGTGTGTGTGTGTGTGTGTGTGTGTGTGTGTGTGTGTGTGTGTGTGTGCGCGCGCGCGAAGTGTTTTGATTTCAAGTATTCATCTTTAGATTAGGTTAGCTAGTGTTTGTTATTTTTACATCTTGCCATGCACGACTAACTAATCTAGCGGTTAAATATATACAAGTGTGAAAAATAAAAATGCGGAAAATACTCTACGTTATTACATCGCTTCAGGGATGGGGAGTACAAACCATAAAATGGGGAAAAGGTAAAAAAACACTAATTTAAACTATTACATACCTTTGATAGTTACCAAATTATATTAATGCAAATAAATTAACGCACACAGATGGTGAAGAGGAGGATATTAAAAACCCAAAAAAAAATTCTAAGCATTTAATAAAATATTTTTGTTGTTTTTGGTTAGAAAAATATTTGAAATGTAAAATAAAGAATAAAACCTAATTATAATTAAATCAATAGTTAATTAATAAATAAAAACAAACTATAATTAAGTTAATTAATTTTAATTATCAAAAATTAAATTAATAAATTAAGAAAACTAAATCTATTTTTTTATGATTTTATGATTTTTTTTCTGATTAAATAAAAATGATTAGAAAAGAAAAAGTTAGTTAAAACAAAACAAAAGAAAGTAAAATGGGCCTAGGTTGTAAAGAAATTTGAGGGGTGTGGAAACACAAACACACATTGAGCCCAAGCACTGGACCAACTTCCTGCATTATCCAGTGAGGATGATCTCAGAAAGTACACCATGGTCGTGGCTGTCTGGAGCGCTGGATTTGGAATCTTGAGATTTGATGGTCAAGATATGAGGTACACCTTGCGCGCCTTGGACTTGCTTGCATCTGATCTACAAAGAAAATGCTGAAAAAATAAAATGCCAGAGGTAGGGATCTTACCCCTGCCCTGGCACACCAAAGCCTTACTCACACACGCGCTTGCTACTGGGGTGACTGTTTCATCCGGTTATGAAACAACATGCAATAAATATATAATAAACTTGTTTTCAAAAATTTGAAGATGAACTTCATCTTCTTCCTCGTTCCAGCAACATCAACATCATTTTTCAAAATTTGTAAAAGCTTCATTTCTCAACCAAATTAAACACTTCCAAAACCAAAATTGCTTGATTTTTTACAAGGAATGCAACCAATAAATTTCAAAAGCTATAGATTAAAGATAAGTGTGAATTTTGTTTGGTACCAAACTGAAACCCTAACATTTCAAAAAACTCAGTTCCAAAATTCTCATCACACAGTCAATTAAAATGAGATTTAAGGACATGGTTAGCTTCATAGACATGATATCTACATCTTTCCTTTAGAATGTATATGCAAATGATGCTTAAATAAGGATTTCAAAGTTTGAAAAATGTACCAAGTTGGAGAAAGTCCAACCCTTCTTCAAGCACTTCCAGAAGTAAAATGATAATTGCTTTAGCTTGCTGGGACCTTGGTGAATGTATTGTAATCCTTACTTTGCTTTGAGAGAGGCTGGAATGCTCTGTCCAAGTCAAGTTGCAAGGATGGAAATTGAAAATGGTGAATGATGATAATGGAGTTACAGAAATGAAACAAGTGATTGAATCACTTCTATGTGATATATATGAAGTGTTTGGATGATTTATTTGGACAAAAGCTGCAAGGTTTTATAGATTCAAAGATTTGGACTTCAAAGCTCAAAAATGGAGTTTTTGAAGCCAATTTGGATTTGGGAGAGTTTTAGAGGGTTTCAGGGCTTGTAAATTCCTCCATTGGCTTACAAGTGACCACATTATTTATAGGCAAAAGGTTTGAGAAGTTGAAGTAATCAAATTTGCAAGATAACAAGTTATGGCTTGGTTGGAAGTGAAAAATCAAGTTTATGTGAAAACGGTGGTTCCAATGGAGAAGTACAAGTGTTCTCTGGAGTTGTTGGGTGCGGGGAGAATGCTTCTTGATTTTGAGTTTGCTTGCACTCATATGAAACAAGTTGGGATCTCAAGAAGTTGACTTTGTGATTAAAGCTTGCTTTATGAAAATGGCAATGATGCCTTTATGCCATTAATGGAATGATCAATTGGACAATGGCTTGAACACTTGGATAATACCTACAAAGAGTGTGTCATCTTATGATTATGGAAAGATTTAGGATTTTAGAGGCCTTCAAAGTAAGATCTCTAAGCATGGCATGAGGATTTGGTCTTATGGTTATCATAGAAATGACTTATAATTCAAGTAAAAATGTCTAACTTCATCTCTTCAAATCTCCTAGCTCAAGCATGATAAATTTGTGCTCTTGTAAATTTTGGAAAGCCTAAATTAAGATATTCAACTTTCATGTTGACTAATTTGGTTGAATCAAAAGGGAACTTGGTGAAAAATTGCCAAGAAGTTGAGATAAAAACTGACCAAAACTTGTTGAAAAATTTTCTAAGTGTTAGATAAAAAATATCACAACTTCATGGGTTCATATATCTTAATCCAAGAAATTTTTGAGGATCATACCAAATTAACCAAGTTGCAGAATTCATTAATCCCTACAAATTTCATGTTGAAATTTTTCCTTGAATCAGTTTGTATCTTAGTGAAAATGGCCATAAAGTAGTGACTTTGTTAAGAATAAAACACTTAGAAATTTTCCTGTGTTGGAAAATTTTCCAACTTCGACTTATGTTGACTTTTTCTTGATTTTTTTTTACTTTGTTGATTACTGATCATCAAACTTGATAATTTCAAATGTTTTGATGATTCTTGATTTTTGAATTCTAATGTTGACCAAAAAGTCAAAGTTTGACTTTTGTGTGACTGTTGACTTTTTACCAATTAATTCAATTCTTCAACTTTCAATCACTTATGTCTTTTGAAATTCCTTGAGCCATTTAAATAGGTAAAGATGTTGTATTTTATCCCTTGAGATCATGCTTTAATCCATTAGGTCATGCACAAGGCCAGAAGTCAATGATTAGTCATCTTCAATCAAAACCCTAATTTGGAAATATTTGACCTTTGATGATTTGAGGGATTTCCTTGAGGAATCATGATCAACCCTTGATCAAATGATGAATATCACCTCAAAATGTTGATGTTTACAAAAAAAATTGAAGTTTGACTATATGTTGACCATAGTTTACTTTTTACCTAATTTAGTTGACTTTCAATCTTCTGAGCCATTAACTGAGCAAACATGTGATGTAAGACTTGAAGCTTGACATGAGCATTATTGAGGACCCATGATGAACAATGAAATTTATTTGAGACCCTTTCAACCCAATATTCCTTGAGAAGTACAAAAACCCTAGCTGTAGACCCTTGCTTAGGAGGAGGTTTGACCAGTCAACTCTTGAGTAGCTTTAAGTATTTGAGACCTTTGTGAGCATGTTTTGAAGAAAATGGGAGGGAAAATTTTGGGGTACAAGATCATGCCTTTCTTAGGTTACAAACACTTCTATGTATAACCTATACCAAATTGGATTTGGACCTTCAAAATATAGCATATCAGTTATAATAACCAGTAGTAATTTCTGCTACAATCAAGGTCTTCAATCAAAACTTACTAAATTATATCAAAATTTAGAAAATGTATATTCTTCTGATCTTACGGGTTGATCAGAACCTATTGTTGTACCCCAATTTTTTCCTCTAAGATCCCCTCATCATACCATGTTGATTCCATCACAACAAGATCATGTTAGGATTCTTGGTTCCCCTCCCTATATTTAGCTTTTTCTCTTTGAGGAATCACCAAGCACCTTGACTTGTGTTATTTGGTGATCATGAATATTTTTGTCTTGATTTCTTCTTTTAATTAATAAAATACAATGTTGGTTTGTCTTGCTTGTTACTCATGTAGGTAAAGGAAATGAGATTCAGCAAGTAGCTCCATGGGTTCATGAATTTATTTCCATGCCCTAGCCAATAATGCTTGAGAAGTTCAAACCTCACCATTGGATTTGTTTTAGAGGAAATGGCATGGCAAGGTTATTTTGGTTCACCACATTTCAAGATTATCAAATTTGGTTCAAAAGTACAAGGGATTAATTGGAGAAGTTGTCATGCTTGGACAAAGCTTTGTTCCCATTGGTCACAAATGCATATTTCTCTCAATTATCAAGATATGGAAGTGGATTTGGTTACTATGAGTTCTCATTTTCATCCACAACAACTTCTATTTACAAAGCATTTGTGTTGGTACAAGAAGTTTTTTCAAAATTGTCAAAGCTCCTCAAGGCATTTTTCTTGATCTAGGAGCTAGGGTTTTGAACTTCAAAGAATCATATCTTGCTCATCTTTTAGTATTTTTGAGAGATTCCAAAGACATACTTCTCTCCAAAGGTTTATCAACAAATCACTTCAAAAGTTCCAAGGAGTTTTCATGTGGAAGAAGCTTGATGATGAAGAAAGATTACAAGTCCGCTAGATGAACCCCCAATTTCTCATATCTGGCTTCAAATGATCATAACTTGGTCAATTATTATCACCTTGGGCCCTTTCATTTTCCATAATGATCTTGAGGAGGGTAACTTTATGCCTTCTTTTATGTGCAAATGGATAAAATGAATGGAAGATGCCCTAAGGATACAAAAGATTATAGGTCATTTCATGATTTTTAGTCAACTTCAACAATTCATAACTCTCTCAATTTTTGGATATTTTGAATGGTTCAAGTTTAAAAATGTCATTCAAGAGGTCTAATTCATTCCATCTTTTTTGGTCAAGAGAAAATTCCAAGTGGAAGGCCATGTTTGGATGCAAAACATGATAGGTCACTTTTGAAGAAAAATTTGAAATATTTCTAAGTATGGAAAGTCAACTTTTTTCCCCAACTTTGACTCAATGCAACTTTCAGCTCAAGCATCCATTTGATTTCATTATTTTTCCATTGCAAAGCTTGTAACCTCATCTTTATAAAGCATCAAGAATCATGCCTTAAGACCCCTTGAGCTCGGAATGCCATTGGATTGAACTTGGTAACTTGGAACTGAAGTTTCTTCATAAGTCGGAATTTCAAATTTATGTTTTGGCCTCTAAACATCAAATTAGCACGCGTTTGTGATCTAAACATGTTTAACCAAGTTGCTAAAGTGGATTAGAGCCTTAAAACGCAAGGATTGGATGATTTTTGATGGAAATCAGGTCACACGTTGCTCGTGCATCAGGTTCACACGATTTCCCTCCAAACTTCATCATTTCACACGCTTGAACATTCCATTTGACTCCCTATAAATAGAGGGTCATCCCCCATTCATTTCCTTAAGCTTGGAGAGCCAAAAAAACTCTTTCAAAACCTCACACGAGCTTGAAATTTTTGAAATCAGTTTCTGAGATTCCAGCTTTTTCATCCAAAATTCTTTGCACATTCATCTTCCTTAAGCATCATACAAATTCTCCAGCACTTAAACCAGGCAAAACGAGCCATAATCCAAGCTACAGAAGTCCAGTTTCAGAGCTTCCTTCTTGAACTTCGAAAAGGTAGAATTCTCCATCATTTGGATCCAAATAAAGCACTAACATGTTCTACTCCTTCTCCTGATTCTAGTGCTTCTTACAATTTTTAAATCCATTGAGAAATGAGAGAGAAATCTCAAATTGAAGGTGCTCGCTATTTTCTGGATTTTTGATTCATAACTCTTTGCATACTTTATATAAATTTGGCGTGATGGTGGTGTTAGGATCGTCTTGAAAAGACGAATCCAATGATACTGGTCTGGGATCCTAATTTTACCGTTTGAAGGATCTCACAAAATCTCCATTGCAGGGTGGTTGGAGGTTGAAGATGACGACATGTCTCGTCTCAGTCAATGATAGCGTGCCAAGCGTTTTAATTTCATTGTTTGCCGTTTTTATGATTCCCTGCGCATCCCACTAAGGTCCATATCAAGCACAGCGCGTCTGGTCCATTGGATTAGCTTACTAACGCGTTTTGACTAGGATCTGATGGTCCATATCTTTTTGGTTTTATTTTATTTTCTGATTTTTATATTTTAATTGATTTAATTTTCAAAAATTCATAACTCTTTTATTTTTTATCCAAAAATTATAAAAAAAATTCACAAAAATACTTTGAATTATTTTTGATCTCATGACTATTTTTTAAAATTTTTATTTTTAAATTTGATATTTTTTATATTTTTTGCTTCCTGTTAATTACTTTAAAAATGCTTTCTGACATTTTGTAATTCTGAAAAAATTCCTAAATATCATTTTGCATATTTCTGACTTTTTGAAAAGTTTATGGAATTTTATATTAATTTTTACTACTTTTGACCTATTTTCATTTTGTTTGAACAATTTTAATTAATTTTAAAATAGTTTCTGACTTTTAGAAATTGCCAAAAAATTTATAAAAATATATGAGTCCTTTTCTGATTTTTCTATAGCCATACTCAATTTTTCTTGATTAATTTGAATATAGTTGATATTTTTCTTTCTTATCTTTATTTTAAAACATTTTAAAAAAACCCTTTTTAATGTATATATTAAATTCAATATTGTTTTGTGATTATTTTCTGGCTGAACTTGGGTTAAATATTGATCATGAACTTTATTAACATCATTAGATCCTCGGTGTTGAGTCTAACTCCAAAAAAATGGATGAATGATTTTAATAATAGTTTGATTAAAATTTAATTCGAATGTGGTTTATATATTTTTTCCATCCCTCTCCATCTTATCCCTTTCTTATTGCACTAAGTGTTATTGTAGCATGATCTCTATATCATGTCTCAAAACAAATGCTGCATAGATTGCTATTGACTGGCCTCAAAATAGGTGCGACTTCTATATAAGTCAACTTACGATTGCTTAACATAGCGCTAAATTTTGTCCTGATTCGAATAAATGATCATTTGTTTCCCAAACCTATGTTTGCAAGCCCAAGTATGTTAATTTGATCTCTTTGATCCAATAACCTTGAGATTCATCTTGTGGAGGCTTTGGTTCTACCAATCCTCTAATGGATCTACAACACTTTTGGTCAATGCAGATCACTTAAACACCGTTGATCATTAAATGGCACTTGTGAGGATTCCAAATGGGTGATATACTTGAAA
This sequence comes from Vicia faba, assembly GCA_948472305.1. Classification (NCBI taxonomy): domain Eukaryota; kingdom Viridiplantae; phylum Streptophyta; class Magnoliopsida; order Fabales; family Fabaceae; genus Vicia; species Vicia faba. Next base: position 879,174,267 of record OX451739.1, read on the forward strand.
AAAATTAAATGCAACTTGTTGTGTGGATGCTTTGGTTCTACCAATCCTCTAATGAGTTCTAAATGCAAATTTCAAGATGATCATCCAAATAACCACTAATCACTAATAATTGATTTTACCTTTTGTTTTTTACTTTATGTCCCTTTATTTTTTACTCTTTATGCACCATTTACTTTTAAGCATTTACATTTCATGCTATCTTCATCTTTGATCACTTGAGCCTTTTCTTTTTTCTTCTAAGACACATAATAATCAACATAAACCATAAAAAAATTTAATGGTACTTGGACTAGTTGGTTACTATCCTTGGCATTATGGAATATGGGACTTCTTGGACTTAGGATTAGAAACCTTGGCCTATGTTGGAGACCTTATAACCTCAATTGATATTTTATCTGGAGGTCTTGAGGTTTACCTCAAGACATTGGGTTGTTTGTTTGTTTTGTGTGCAGGTTATTGTGATTACATATTTTGTTTGTAGTCTTTAATTCACCCGTATACAGCCGTTACTCTGCCCAATTTATTTGAAGACCTAATACACTTGAAGTTTGGTTCTCACAAGAGGTCTAGTATCTTTTCTTGCTTGGTTTCAATCCAAATAATGGGAATTCTAGCTTGGCTCATAATCTTCTCCCTCTTTTTGAAAACTCTTCTTGCTTTTAAACTTGAACCACTTTCATAATAAACTTGGACTTAGGTCCATGCATTCTCAAAAACTTCTTTCATAAATAAACTACAATCAACTTAACAATACCTTGACATTTTTTTGTGTAAAGACTAAAAGTCAATCAATCTCATTTCAAATCATTTTTGCCACTTTGGCTTTTTATTTTAAAACTTTTCTCAAAAGATTAGACTCTTGTCAATCCTTGTAGTGATGCAAACAACTATACTTCTATGATATGTAGTGAAGTGAGATATTTTCCACTTGGGTGTTGAGTGAGGCATTGTTGATTTTAAAATCCAATCCATATCCTCCATTTTGAGATGATTCAAATTCTCCTTCTTATTATTGTGGGTAGTAAGAATGTTTTCCACACGGACAATGACGGTGATGTTTTATCTTATAAAAATTAACCAACACACTTACATTTTAAATTTTTTAAAGAGGAACTACATCTACCCTGATCCCCTATTGCAAGAAAAGGTGGTACGTAGGCACTAAAGGTTCGCAACCGCGGCGGTTGCAAAAATAATAATAAATATATTTCTTTTCTCACCTCCACCGTCTATTTTATACAACATGTTTCATAGCCAAAATATACATATTTTACAAAGAGGTTCATGCGGAGTACCATAGATGTTTAGGGTGCTAATACCTTCCCTTTACATAACCAACCCCCTTACCTTGAATCTTTCCCCCCTCTTTTTTGGGTTACTCGCTCTTTTCCCATTCCTTTGGAAACAATAAAGCGCGGTGTCGATTTCTATTTTGATTTGTACAAGTATAGTCAATCCAATAGGTTAGTCTTAAACACTTCTACCGCTATATAAAAATGGCGACTTCACTGGGGAAAGATTGACCTCTTGTTGATCCATCCCTAAGTGGGTTGAGCCTATCTTTGTTTATATCTAGTGTATATGCTATTGTTATTTATGTGTTATATGTTGAATATATGTTTATCTGTATTTTCCTGGTTTTCAGGGTGCTTGGTGATTACTCATAAGTCCTACACCCGGACTTGGGAAAACTTTAAGATAGGACGGGTGGTATAGTCATGCTAACTTTGAGGGAGTAATCCCAAAAAAGGAGGCATGAGATCCCCCACTCAGTGCAGGCCCCTTTGATTATAGTGTCGTTTATCGAGTAATCGGGAAGACGTACTGCTTTCGACCTGGGAGCCTACTGAAGCTGAGGATCATAGAATACATAACCCATCTTGGCCTTTTAGGTGTAGTGAGGAAGCTACAACGGAGTAATCTGGATATAGTTATCACGCGATACTACGCTCGGACGAGTTTTTCTTGAGAATATTACTAATTACCGAGTTAATCGGGAAGTTGGTAATATCCGAAGGAAGGATGTAGACTCTGGGAACCTCTAGAAGCTTGTTCGGCAGGTGATAACTTTTAGACCATACCTTATGGGTAGTACCTTCGACCTCATGGCCGTGACATTAAACCTATGAACCCTATATGTGTGATCTTGTGTGTGATTGTTGCATCATGCATCCATGCATTCATAAGCATCTTTTGAAGAAATCTTATTTCAAGGGATTTAAAAGTTGACCATTTGTGAATATCTCATGTACTTTTTAACCTTGGATTCTGGAAAAAGAAGGACCGGTAAGTACAGTTTCAAGGATCCCAAGATAGATGAGTTGATCAGTCTAATTTCCGAGATTGAGTGTTCTGCAGATTTTCGGAAGAAGTATGGATCCATCATTACTCTCATGAAGCTGAAGATGAAGGAGGGTATTCTCTTGACCTTGGTCCAGTTCTATGATCCGATGTATCATTTCTTTACTTTTCCCGAATATCAGTTGATGCCTACACTAGAGGAGTATTCTTATCTGTTGGATTTACCTGTTATCGACCGTGTTCCTTTTACTGGCTTGGAGGATGAGCCAAAATCACATGAGATTGCTGCTTTGATCCATCTGGGGAAGTCCGAGGTTGAAGCCCATATGACTACTAAAGGAGGAATTAAAGGATTACCAGCTCAGTTCTTATTGGAGAAAGCTTACTACTTTGCCAGGATGAAGAGTACAATCGCTTTTGAGGCCATCTTTGCTCTATTTGCTTACAGGTTGTTCTTATTTCCTAATGTGGACAAGTTTGTTGACATTAATGCTATCAAGATCTTCATGATCGGAAACCCAGTTCTTACATTATTGGGTGATGCTTATTACTCTATTCATCTTCGGAATTCTTACCATGGGGGGATGATTATATGTTGCACGCCTCTGTTTTACCGGTGGTTTATATCTCATATGCCTCAGTCTGATGCTTTTTGGGATGTCAAGAAGGAACCCTGTTGGGCTCCTAAGATCATGGCACTTACTCACTCGGATATTGATTGGTATCATCGAGCTTACCAGGATATAGAGATTGTTGACAGTTCTGGTAGTTTCCCCAATGTACCTCTTCTTGGTACAAAGGGAGGAATTAACTATAACCCTGTTCTTGCATCACAACAGCTTGGTTATCTGATGAGAGATAAACCAAATAGTATTCATTTGAGTAGTTTCTTTCTGAAGGAGGGAGAAGACCATAGGGAAGCTAAGGAGCTGATTGCAAAGGCCTGGCGTCACATTTATAATAAGAGTAGGAAATATTTTGGACCTAGGTGTGCTGTTTCTCTGGAGCCATATCTTCAGTAGGTCTAGACGAGAGCTATTCAGTTGAAGATGCGGTATTCTCGGGAAACACCTATGCCTGATTTATTTGTGAAGACCACTCCTCCCCTATTAGATGATCTAGAAGAGCTGCAGCTTACTTTGGTCAGGATGCAACATGAAAAGGATGCTTGGAAGAATAAGTTCCAAACTTTAGAGATTTCCTATAGAGAGGACTTGAAGGAGAAAGACGACTTGATTGAGATCCTTGAGAGACGGGTTGTAGAGACTATGGAGAGGCAAGTGGATTTATTTTCTCCTAAGCCTCGGTCAGGTGCTATTTGCTCACTCCCTGATTCAGGTGATTGGAAGGATGTTGCCAGCAGATATGCGGAAGAAAACCAGAGGTTGAAGGCTCAGATTGCCAGACTCACAGGGAAGCGCTAGCGTGTAGAGTGATCTCCATCAAGCTTTACTTCTCAAGATTTTAGATTTTATTTTCATATTTTACTTGGGATCGTTAAAACTTGTAACCCATTTTGAAGTTATTATAATAAAAATATTTAAGTATTCTCAAATGTGTTATTACTTTGATATTTGCAATATGTCCATAAATTTTAAATCCCTTGAAATATTAAATAAATAAAATCATGAGTATTGCACATCATGCATCATATTGCACATATTTCTTGCATTTTTTATGCATATCTAGGTGTCTTACCAAGCTTCTTTACTTTATTCAGCAAGCTGACTCATCACTACAACACTCGGGCTAATTTCAGAAAGAAGATGGATAACTTAGAACAAGAGAATCGTGAGCTGTGCGATGAGGTTTATGCTTTGAAGGACGGCATGGCCAATCTTACTGCTCTGATGGAATCTCTAGTGGATGCTCAGAATCAGCCACCGAGTGTTCAACCTCAACCAACAAGGGTTACTACTGAAGCTCCGATTGTTCTTGTATCTACTACTCCAACAGTTATTCAGAATCACATGCCTCAAGGTTTCCCTTGGGGAATTCCAGAGGATTTTGCGCCTGAAAGTTTTAACCTTGGTCCTCAAGATACTCCAATTGTTTAGACTATTTTTACTCCTTCACCTCCTGTGGTGCATGCTGCTCCTGCCGCACCTCCTTCGATGAATATGGTTCTGTTTGTTAACAAAGATGTGTGTTGTTCTTTCCCTCCACCAAGTCAAGACTTGGATCTTTATGACAGAATGGGTGATTTTCAAAAGCAGTTTGACAAAATGTAGAGTAAGATGAAGGCCCTCAGGGGAAAAGAGTTATTCGTGCAGAATGTGAATGAATTATGCTTGGTCCCGAATGTTAAGATACCTGCTAAGTTTAAGGTCCCAGAGTTTGAGAAGTACAAGGGAAACACTTGCCCTCATGCTCATCTGATGATGTATGTAAGGAGAATGTCTACCCATACTGATGATCAGTGTCTGCTGATTCACTTTTTCAGTATAGTTCAACTGGTGCTCCATTTAAGTGGTATATGAGTTTGGACAGCGTCAACATCCATACTTTCAATAACTTGGGAGAAGCGTTCATCAAACAATACAAGTAAAATGTGGACATGGCGCCTGACCGTAATCAACTCAGGGCAATGGTTCAGAAAGACAGGGAATCATTCAAAGAATATGCACAGAGATGGCGTGAGGTAGCCGCCCAAGTGATTCCTCCCATGGAAGAGAATGAGATGACTAAGATTTTCTTGAAAACTCTGGGTGCTTTCTACTACGAGAGGATGGTACCGAGTGCGCCAAGTGACTTTACTGAAATGGTAGGAATGGGTATCCGCTTAGAAGAGGCTATAAGAGAGGGTCGTTTAATAAGAAGTGAAGGATTTGGAGGTGTGAAGAAGCCATCTTATTGGTTTACCAAGAAGAAGGAAGGGGATGCAAATGAAGTCATGCAAGAGAGGAGGGTTAATACTCCTAGAAGGAATTCTCAGAGTCATTAGCAAGTCGCCTCAGTTACTCAAGCTGTGGGTGTAGCTCTAACTACTGTTGCTTATCAGAGATCGTCCCAGCAGGAGAATTAAGGGTATAATCAGATAAGGGAGAGTTATGACCCTATTCCTATGAGTTATACGGAGTTACTACCGGCATTGATTCAGAAGAAGTTGGTTCAGACCCGACCACCTCCCGCTGTACCATCACCATTGCCTTGGTATTACAAGGCAGACCAAACATGTGCTTTTCATCAGGGAGCACCAGGGTATAATGTTGAGAATTGTTATCCTTTGAAGACTGAGGTGTAGAAATTGGTGACGTATGGTATTATATATTTCAAGGATGTGGGCCCTAATGTGAAAGACAATCCTCTATCCAAGCATGGAGGAGAAAATGCTGTGAATATGGTGGCTGGTTGTCCAGGCGACTTCCGGATATTTGATATTAATCTGGTTAGAAGAGATTTGGTGAAAATGCATGCAGACCTCTGTGAATTTAGCTACTATATGCATGACCATTCCGGTTGTGCTATTTGCAGTACAGACATACAGGGTTGCGATAAGATAAATGTTGATTTGCAGGAGATGATGGATGAGGGCCTCATCCACATAATCAGGCCTAGGGAAGAGTATGAAGAGGAGGTGAATATGGTTTATGGATGTCTTGGAGAATTTAGAATTTTTTATGTAGAGTATATGAATTAGGACCTTGTGCAATTGCATGCTACTTTCTGCCACATGGCTGGTCAGGTAGAACACAAGTATGGATCTTTCTGAATTTGTTGTCAGGACTCCCGAGGATGTTCAATTGTGAAGAAATGTGTTCATTTGTTGTTAGATAATGGAACTATCAAGGTTACAGGTCAAAGGGATGATTACCATGAAGTTGATATGGTTGAGGTTTGTTTGACTGAAGAAGAGTCAGATGAAGAGTACGCCTCCGTAGATGAGTATTTCTCCTCAGATGAGGATTTGTTTTCCAGAGATGACTCAATAATGAATGATTGTGTTGAAGAAGGGGTAAACTTCATTGTACCTTGTTTTGGGGCACCCGCCCATCTTGAATTTGAATATTATAGCAAGCCAGTTGTTACCTCATTGGTGATTAGTTTATCGGGGCCCATTCCCTACAAGTCAGATAAGGTTGTACCCTACAAATACAATTCTACAATCTTAGAGGATGGAGTGGAAGCTCCCATCCAGCCAATGCATGATGTTGGAAATATTGCTGAGACTAGCAGAGTGACCTGCAACGGTCGTGTATTTGCACCAGTTGTTTGTGGAGATGTTAACACTGGAAAGAAAGTTGCTAAGAATGTTGAACCCAAGAAGGTTACAGGTGAATCTAGTGGAGCTACTTTAGGGAAAGAAGTGGATGATATTTTGAATATAATCAATATGAGCGACTACAGAATCGTAGATCAGCTACTACAGACTCCTTCAAAAATATCTATCTTGGCTTTGTTGATGAACTCCTCTGCTCATAGAGAATCTTTGATGAGAGTATTAGATCAAGATTTTGTGGAGAGGGACATGCTTGTAGAACAATTTAGCAGCGTAGTAGGGAACATTACGTCATGTAATAACTTGAGTTTCTGCGATGATGAATTTCCAGATGAAGGAAGGAATCACAACCTGTCCCTCCACATCTCTATGAATTTCAATAATGATTCACTATCCAATGTGTTGATTGATAATGGATCCGCTTTGAACATTATACCGAGGAGCACTCTTATGAAGTTGAAATATCAAGGAACACCTATGCGCCCGAGTGGCATCATTGTGAAAGCGTTTGATGGATCAAGGAAATCTGTAATTGTTGAAGTGAACTTGCCTATTCATATAGGACCACATTTGTTTCAGATAACTTTCTAGGTCATGGACATTGTTTTTGTTTATACCTGTTTGTTGGGACGGCCGTGGATTCATGAGGTAGGGTCTATCACTTCAACTTTAAACCAAAAACTGAAATCTGTACGTGAAGGGAAAGTAGTAATCTTAAATGGGGAACATGCATTATTGATATCTCATTTGTCCTTTTTCAGCATTGTGGAGGCGGATGAAGCTGCTGTTGGAACCCAGTTCCAAGCCTTATCCATTGACAACATAAGAGGAAATGAGAATTCCATTATTTCTCTTAAGGATGCGCAGCAAGTTATGCAAAAGGGTCATAGCGAGGTATGGGGACATATTGTGGATCCACCTGTAAACAAGAACGAAGTCGGCTTGGGGTTCTCTTTGAAGAATTACAAAGGTAAGAGCATGAAGCCGGAGTCTGCTGCAGGCAAGTATCAAGACATCTTCCATAGAGGGGGTTATCTTTATCCAATTGTTTCCGGGATTAATGCCGTTGTGGAAGATGAAGCAGAGCAGGAAATGCCGAATTATGTGACGCACAAAGTTAGGGTTCAGAACTGGATCACCTTTGATGTTCCCTCTTGCATACATGTTTCAATGTAACTTTTTTTGTTAATATTTTTGAAAAGCTTTCACTCTGCCCAAGGTGGAAGTATTAATGTTGTAGGGCTTATCTATTTGCTGTGACTTTTAAAATCAATAATAAAAGTTATCTTTGTTTCCAAAATTGTGTCTTTATTTTCTACTTTTTCTTGGAAAATGATAATTAAAAAAAAACCTTTCAAAATAAATAATAACTGAAAAAATAACCTGCACGATCACTTGTTTTATGTGCCAGTTTCTAAATGCAATCATAAATCACATGTGCAGATTTATTAAAAAACTCGTTAAATATAATGACCCTGCACCCTCTCCCAACTTTGAATGTCATGTGTATGGAGCCGAAGAAGAAACTATGATGAGATTCCAGAAGAGGTCTCACGGTTGCTTGAGCATGAGGAAAATGCCATTCAGCCATATAAAGAGCCATTGGAAGTGATCAATTTGGGTTCAGAAGAAGATCCAAAAGAAGTCAAGATTGGAGCATTGCTGCATCCTAATGTGAAGAGCAGGTTGATTGAGCTGTTGAAAGAGTATGTGGATATTTTTGCTTGGTCTTACCAAGATATTCCTGGTCTAGATACAGATATTATGGAGCACCATTTACCGTTGAAACCAGAGTGCCCTCCAATCAAATACAAGTTGAGAAGAACTCACCCAGATATGGAAGTGAAGATCAAAGAGGAGGTTCTAAAGCAGATTAATGTTAGTTTTCTTGTGACGTAAGTGTATCCTCAATGGATTTCCAATATTGTCCCATTACTAAAAAAAGACGGAAAAGTCCGCACCTGCGTAGATTACAGAGATCTAAATAAAGCTAGTCCAAAAGATGATTTTCCATTGCCACACATTGATATGTTAGTGGATAGCACAACAAAATTCAAAGTTTTCTCGTTCATGGACGTATTTTCCGGTTATAATCAAATAAGAATGGCTCAGGAGGATATGGAAAAAACAACATTCATCACACCCTGGGGAACATTTTGTTACAGAGTGATGCCCTTCGGGTTGAAGAACGCTGGTGCAACATACCAGAGGGCTATGACAACCCTATTCCATGATCTGATGCACAAGGAAATCAAAGTATATGTTGATGATATGATTGCTAAATCCCAGACAGAAGAAGGGCATGTAGAAGATTTGTTGAAGTTGTTTCAACGTTTGAGGAAGTATCGTCTCCGCTTGAATCTAAATAAATGCACCTTCGGTGTTTGATCAGGAAAATTGTTGGGTTTCATTGTTAGCCAGAAAGGAATTGAGGTTGAACCTGATAAAGTTACATCAATTCAAGAGATGCCAACACCGAGAACTGAAAAACAAGTCAGAGGGTTCCTCGGGAATTTGAATTATATTTCCAGATTCATTTCCCACATGACACCGACATGTGAACCGATCTTTAAGTTGTTAAAGAAAGATCAAGGTGTTGTATGGACGAATGACTTCCAAAGGGAATTTGAAAGTAATAAAGAATATCTGCTAGAACCTCCTATCTGTCTCCCTCTTGTCGAAGGAAGACCGTTGATTATGTATCTGATAGTGTTAGATAAATCCATGGGTTGTATTCTGGGACAACGAGATGAAACAGGGAAGAAAGAGTACCCCATTTATTATCTCAGTAAAAAGTTTACTGATTGTGAGTCGCGGTATTCCATGTTGGAAAAGACATGTTGTGCTCTAGCCTGGGCAGAAAAACGTTTGCGGCAGTATATGTTGAATCACACTACTTGGTTGATCTCCAAAATGGATCCAATCAAGTAAATTTTTAAAAAGCCTGCTCTTACAGGGAGAATTTCCCGCTGGCAGATGTTTCTATCTGAATATGACATCGAATACCGCACTCAAAAAGCTATTAAAAGCAGCGTGTTGGCAGATTATCTTGCTCACCAACCAGTGGAGGATCATCAGTCTGTGGAGTATGAATTCCCCGATGAGGATGTGATGTTCCTGAAAGTGAAAGATTGTGAGGAACCATTGCCCAAGGAAGGTCTTGATCCTGAATCCTGCTGGAGTATGATATTTGATGGAGCTGTGAATGCTTATGGTAAAGGAATTGGTGTTGTGATTGTCACTCCACATGGATCGCACATTCCTTTTACTGCAAGGTTGACTTATGATTATACTAATAATATGGAAGAATATGAGGCTTGCATCATGGGTCTCGAGGAAGATATTGATCTCGAAATTAAAATTCTAGATGTGTATGGTGATTCGGCTTTGGTAATTAATCAGATTAAAGGAGAATGGGATGCTCGTCACCCCGGCTTGAACCCTTACAAAGATTATGCTATAAGGTTGTTACCCTTCTTTAATAAAGTTGAATTCCATCATATTCCAAGAGATGAAAATCAAATGGCGGATGCTATGGCAACTCTGGCTTATATGTATCAAGTAAACACTTGGAATGATATACCTCGAATTATGGTTCGGCGACTGGATAGGCCCGCTCATGTGTTTACAACAGAGGAGGTAGAAGATGAGAAGCCTTGGTATTATGATATCAAGCATTTTCTCCAGACTCAATAATATCTGATTGGTGCTTCAAAGAAAGATAGAAAGACATTGAGAAGATGGGCAGGCAGTTTCTTCCTCAGTGAAAATGTGTTGTATAAGAGAAATTATGACATGGTCTTGCTCATATGCGTGGATAGACACGAAGCAGACATGTTGATGCATGAGATTCATGAAGGTTCATTTGGCACTCATGCCAATGGACATTCGATGGCTAAAAAGATGCTAAGGGTAGGTTACTATTGGCTGACAATGGAATCTGATTGTTACAAATTTGCAAAGAAGTGTCATAAATGCCAGATTTATGCAGACAGGGTTCATGTGCCTCCGACACTTCTCAATGTGATTTCTTTCCCGTGGCATTTATCTATGTGGGTTATTGACATGATTGGGATGATAGAACCAAAAGCTTCTAATGTACACAGTTTCATCTTGGTAGCAATTGATTACTTCACCAAGTGGGTGGAGGCTGCTTCATATGCTAATGTCACTAAGCATGTGGTAGTGCGCTTCATTAAGAATAATCTTATATGTCGATATGGTGTGCCGAGTAGAATTATCACCGATAATAGCTCGAATTTGAACAACAACATGATGACAACATTTTGTGAAGAATTCAGGATTGTCCATCACAATTCATCTCCGTACAGGCTGAAGATGAATGGGGATGTTGAAGCTGCTAATAAGAATATCAAGAAGATCATCCAGAAGATGGTTGTTACTTATAAGGATTGGCATGAAATGCTCCCTTTTGCTTTGCATGGATATCGAACATCTGTCCACACTTCAACAGGAGCAACCCCGTTTTCCCTTGTGTATGGAATAGAAGATGTACTCCCAGTCGAGGTTGAGATCCCCTCTTTGTGTGTGATAATGGAAACCAAGTTGTCAGAGGCTGAATGGGTCCATAACAGGTTTTACCAATTGAATTTAATCGAAGAAAAGAGAATGACAACTTTGTGTCATGGACAGTTATATCAGAAGAGAATAAATAAAGCTTTTGATAAGAAGGTCAAACCTCGTGAATTCAGAGAAAGCGACCTCGTGCTCAGGAAGATCATGTCTTTCAATGCTGATTCTAAGGGCAAGTGGACTCCCAATTTTGAAGGCCCATGTGTTTTCAAGAAATCCTTCTCTGGCGATGCATTAATTCTTGAAACTATGGATGGCGAGGAGTTCCCACGTCCCATGAATGCTGATGCAGTCAAGAAATACTTCACCTAAAGAAATAAAAGAACAACTCGCTAAGTTAAAAACCCGAAAGGGCGGCTTAGGAAAGAAAGAGCGTCTCGGTAGACCGAAAACCCAAAAGGGTGGTCTAGGCAAAAATTAGAGACATAAACAGAATAAATTTCCCGCTAAGTTGAAAACCCACAAGGGCAGCTTAGGCAAAAGTTAGGGTCTTTCTTGGCAAGTAACTACATCAGACAAGACTTGATCATTGGAGCAACAATCTTATTGGATCCTCATTTTTGTACCCCAAAATTTGCCCTCTCATATTCCTCAAAACATGGCAAGAAAAATCTCCAAGTGGCTCAAGATTGCTCAAGAGTTGGACAGTCAAGCTATCTCCTAAGGCGGTCAACCCAAAATTAGGGTTTTGTGTTGCATCAAGATATTTGAGTCCAAATAACCTCAAGTGCTCCCAAATGTCCTAATATGTTCTCAAGATCATCCATGTCAAATTTCAAGCCTTGCAGAGGAAGTTTGCTCAGTCAATTGCTCAAAGGGCCCAAAAATCGACTTTGCTAGGGAAAAAGTCAACTGTGACCTATAAACAGTCAAACTTCAAGATTTTTTCTCAACGTTCTCATTTTGAAGGATATTTCATCATTTGATCAAGGGTTGATCATGATTCACCAAGGATTGCTCAAAATTCATCAAGACTCAAAAGTTGCTAAATTAGGGTTTTGTAGGAAAAGTCAACTCAACTTTGACCAAGCATAACTTTCTCATACTTTATGATAAATGACCCATCAAAAGCTAATTTTGAAGAGGATGCAATTCCCTACAATCTATATTCATACCCAAAGATCAGAAAATACACTCACAAGAAGTTATAAATTTGGACATTATAGGTCATTTTTAAAAGACAATAAAAACACCTTTTTGGCCAAAGCTTATAACTTTCGCATAAAATATCATAATGAGATGAGACCAAAAGGGTTGGTTAGAGGACATCTCACGCTTTCTAAAAAGTCCAAGAACATTTCCAAAAGCTCAAAATTGAAGAAGTTATGCATTGTTGAAGTTGGACATTTTTGCAAAATTGCCAAAAGTCAACTATCCCCAAAACTTCAAAATTTGTCAAATGGGCCCATTCTTTTCCACTTGATTTGAGCTTGAATCATTTTCCACGTGTCCTAGCTTCAGTCATGAGCCCATATCTTATTTTTATTATTTAATTTGATTTTTAATTGAATTTATTCATTTTAAATCAAATAAAATCAAATAAAATCATATAAAATCAAAAGTATTTATAACTCATGATTTTTTTGGTTGCTTTAGGCTTTGGATACAACTATTATGTGAATCAAATTCGCATCAAGTGCATTGGTTACTAGAAGATATGATTTAGGCCAAATTTGGAAGGTTGTAATGGTGGAATCAAATCCACATCATAAGCATTAATATGGAGAGATTTGTACCAAGTTTCTTACCCTAATGCAATATACATTACATAAGGAAGGCAAAGGCACGAAAATAAGGGTTGGAGGCTGCAAGAAGAGGCCGAACAAAAGTTTGAAAAAGTTGTAAAAAGCTTGAATTCGAGATCATAATAAGAGGCGTTTTCAGAAGCCAAAAGCTATCCCAATCGCTTCCTGGGTGTTCACTCAACCTTCCTGGATCAAGAGCAAGCGTTCTCACATACCACAAAGCACTGTAAGTATCACGAAAATCACCTTGGTTCTTGAATTCGTGATTCATTATTCTTGCATCATTTGAACAAATTGCTTGCATATTCATAACCCTCATGACATTTGTAAACTTTTTGCATTATTCAATTTGGTTTGTAGGTGCTGTAACTCCAAAACACCATAGCTAGGGTTGCGTGTTTATTTTTAGGGCTTTCTTTTTCAGGAAAAATCAGGACTCAAGAAGGACATAACGTTAATCAGGAAGCCAAGACGAACTCAGCCATGTTTTTGGAATTGATTTATGTGGCCTAGGGAAGATTTTAGAGCAAGCTTGCGTATTTAGTTGCGGATCCAAATCCGCAGGTAATATTTGCAGGATTTGGAGGTAGAAGACGACGATTTGTCGTTCTCCCATTGGCCAATTCAAATTAATTTTCGCGCATTTTTATTTTCTGGCATATAATTTGTTTTGTTTATATTATAATTTCTTTGTATTTTACTAACAATAAAATCAAAGTAGTGCAATGGCAAGCGTGCAAGCATATCACCTTCAGGACCTGGGTTCGAATCCCAGGTCCCCCACTTTCTTTGTTATTTTCCTTCTTCAGTTAATCACATGTATGTCCAAGCATGCAGCACATCGTGCACTATCATCTATCCAACCACCAGATGGCCAAAGGCTAAATCTGGTGGCCAGGATCTGAACGTCCACCAAGGCTTTGGTCAAAGCATGCTCACTGGATCACCAAAGGTCAACAGGGCAAGCGTTTAATGGGCCTCAGATTTGCTTCTTAAACTCCCTTTTCAGGCCCAAACCTCTCTCTCTTTTTATTTTCTTTTTTTGTTATTTAATTGTTTTATTATATTTTATTTAACTAACTAACCAATCAAATTTTTTCCTTTATAAAATTAAAACCCCAAAAAAACATTTTCTTTATCAAATTAAATTTTAGTATTTTATTTTTTATTAACAAATCTATTAATTAATTTTGGCTATTAATTAGAAATAACTTTAATACATTTTATAAATAATTAAAATTAAATTAGATTTAATTAGGCTTTTACTAACATTAATTATTTTATTTTTCTTTCTTAAAATACCAAAAACCCAAAAATAACTCTTTTTTATTATTAATTAATTAAATTATTAATTTAGTAATTAACTTAGGTAATTTTCTTTCTTAATTCAAAAACAACGAAAAAATCTTTTCTTTAATCCAAAAGGGTCAAAACCCTAACTTTGCGCTCGATTTAATTTCCCGCACGTGATTTATTTCCTTTCATCCATTTATGTATCTGATTCCGGTTTGTAATAGTAAATAGGACCTTTATTTTATTTTTTTACCGCTTTATTTATTTTTAAAGGGTTTGTCTTTGGCGATGTAAATACCCGACGCCTTGTAATTTAAATTCCAAAATTTATTTTCCGCAAATTATAACTGTTAGATGTTTGATAATAGGAATGCATGACAAGATTAAATGTTTAAACTTAAAATCAACTTAGATCACCCTTAACATGTACAAATATAAAATTAACTGAAAATGACACACTCGCACATGCGCACTCTTAGGGTACACCCCACTTGCCTGCCTTCGTACACGGTCATTGAGTATAGGTCATTTTAGAGGTCATCCTCTTGTCTAAAAGATCATAGTTGCCTCGAAATGGTTGCCTCGGATATTGTTGCCTCAAAACAAATGATCTAAGACATTAGGGTTACCGCTAAGGCGTCCTAACATTGCTTTAGTGACCGTAAGTCCCTTATTCGAATTGACCCTCAAACTCCAACGACGATGCTACCTACTCATCAATAGTGGGATAGCATTGTCTAAAGGAAGATATCATAGAACGATTCCTTTTTTCGAGTAGGTAGATGGTTCTTAAGTACTTGCTCTTTCAAAAACAAAATCTTTTTCACACTTACACTTTTCGAACAAAGTTTTCCAAAAACACTTCATACGCTCTTGAGGCAAGAGTTAAATAGAAATTTTCAAACAAAAACTTATTTTCAAACCCACAATCACAAAGAAAAGCAATTTTGAAAACAATATGAGCAAGTACCTAAGAACCTGTGGATAACCACGGATAGAAAGGGTGCTAATACCTTCCCTTTCTATAATCTACCCCCCGAACCCGAGAAATATCTCGAAAAGGAATTTTTCTGTGCTTTTTTCCTTTCCTTGTTGGATAAAATAAAAGTCGGTGGCGACTCTTGGTTACCGCGACATTTTGCAAAAACAAACGCAAAACGCAAACCAGCATTCCAAAAAACAGTCAGTTCTTTCCCACCGTATCACAGAACTGGCGACTCTGCTGGGGATATCTTATAAGTGGGGTGTACCTTAGGAATAGTTCATATTGTTTTCAATTGCTTGACTTGTATGATTTATATTTGTGGGCTTGTATCAGAGTTACTATAGATCCTAAGCCGAATCTGGGGGATACCCTTTAGGTAAGTAGCAAGAAACTGTGAGGGAACTTTACGGCATAGACCGATACGGTTGAAGCAATAGCTACGTTGGTGTGGCACTTTAGTTTGTACCGATATCCCTTGTGGTGCAACGAGGAGAATATGGGTCTTCTAAGGGGTCATTAAGCACCAACTGACCTTAGAACCTTTAAATTGACCAACTTGGCCATAGAACAGTAGCAGTATGCTACACTCATTGAGACTAAACTCTCGCGAAGATTCAGGCTGCAAGAAAAGGTTACTAAACTGGAATTATGACCGATCGAGGGTAGTCAGTGATATTGAGATCCTCTAGAACCCGGTTACTATTTTTAGGACAGGTTTGAACCAACTAAACTGAAAGAGGGTAATACCTAAACTCCATGCCAGCCTAAACTTAAGGCTGTTTGTGTGACTTGTGTGCCTTCAAACTTGAACTACTTGCACATTCTTGTTATCTGACAACATGAGTTCCTTGTAGGTTTTGTTTACAGTCCTTATCCAATAATTTGGATTTATTGCAGAGTTTACTTACATCACTTCACACTTTTGCTTAAACGCATAGCATACACATCATAACATCATGCCTTAACATTTCCTTAACCATTTCAAGGATCTCGAGGGTTTGTGATGCAGGTTATGGTAAATCAAATGTCTAGCAAGGGGCAAAGGGGATTTATTTTCCTCTAGCCAAGGTTGTCTAGAAATCAAAACACGATAACTTGAGTCAGGGGCTATGACCCACTCGATATGGTGAGCTTGACTCTTGAAGAAGGACTCTTAACAACATGAAGTTTCTTCAATCAAAGCTGCAAAATTCAAATTCTAACAAGTTTCTTGTTTACCCCGCGGGATCCTTGAAAACATTGCATACATACATATCATTGCATAACAGGTCTCCCAGTACAGGTCTCTCATGTTCTCGCTGTTTATTTCAGCAATGGCTTTCCAACCAGACAACCAAGATCTTCAAACTCGAGAAGCTCAATTTAGGGACGTATTCCTAAACCTATCAGAGGGGCGGGAAGAGTTGAAAACACTCCTCGTTGGGAACTTGGTCAAGAAAAGTCCTGAAGACAATAAGGACGAACGGCTGGAACAACTGCAAGCAGAGTTCAGTGCCATGAAAACCCAGATGCTGGGGCAGATGGCTCTTATCCAAGGCTTAGCTCGGGAACAAGAAGAGCTGAGAACCATTATCAACCAGCTTCATCAAGAGAGATACAACAACATGAAGCAAACAGTCAAGGTCGGGGACCAAGTCATTAATCAACTTCTGAGAAGTCAAAGGTTTGGTTTGATGAAGAATAGACCTCTCCAAGTTGCTACTACCTCACGGGTCCAACAACAACCTTGCCATAAACAACAGGTTGATCAGATTAAGCCAAATATGCCCAAAAGGAAATTTACCAAGCTCAACATGTCGCTGTCTCAGGCTTTACAACACCTGTTGAGATTGAATCTGGTGACGTTAAGGGACCCTCCTAAGAATCCCAACATAGCCTCCCCAAGGTACAATCCTGATGCAAGGTGTGCATATCACTCCAACAGCCCGGGGCATGATACTAACATCTGTTGGGCGTTGAGCAACAAAATTCAAGACCTGATTGATGAAGGAGCATTGGAACTCACACAAGACGGTCAAATTGAATTCTTTTTCCATCCCCCAAAGGTTCACCATTTGAAGTGACAAGTACTAAGACGAGAAGACTTTTTGTTCATTAGAATTTTCAAGTTGTAATTTTCTTTTGATTGTTCGAACATTTATTCATGTCAAACTTTATTACTTTATCACTGCATTGCATATGTCTGTTTTGAATCAATCCATTCTTATTTCACTATATTCAAATTGCTTTCATTTTTTATGATGATCAACTCTCGATTAAAAATTCTAAGCCTTTAGAGGGAGGATGACGAAAATGATATCAAAAATCTCTACAGTACGCTTTTGAACAGACTCTGCTGACGATGTACATGCATTGTTTCAAATCCTAAATAGTGGAGTTATAAGGAAGATAATCCCTAGTCAACCCCTTTGAGCCAAAGAAGTTGGAGTTTTTATTTTCATAGATTAAAACCCTTAATTATAACCTGGGGCAGGGTAGTTTTCTCAGTTAATTCAGGTGCACAATGAATGGCATCAAAGAAGTCCTCCCGAAACAAAAGACGGTGATGGTTCTGTATAATCGTAAGGACAGGCAGTCATTATCTCTCAAAAATAAAAGCCCATTAAGTCAAAACCTGTGAAGGAGACTTAAGAAAAAAACTGGGGCATCCCGCTGACTGTAATCACAAAAAGACACATTTTAGGCAAAAGATAGGGATACTGAAATCAAAAAGAAAGAGGTCCTACAAACTCTCAACAACAATGACTGCATGTTCAAAATAACTGTCAGTATCCGAACCATCACTGGAATATCAGAGCAAAGACTCAAACGGGGTCTAAATGCATAATTAGCTGAGTTTAGGATTGAAGAACATCACGAAGAATGGGTGGGTATAAATAAAATGTGAGCCTTTATCCTTTGTTTCTTGAACCGTAAACTAGACCACGTTATAACCCTTAAAAGTCCTAGCCGAAGCATGGGTTAGTTCGAAAGCATACTGTTACAAAAGGTATCCTGACTCCTGTAGGACTTGCTGTAAATCCTGAGTTGACATCACATTTTACAAAATTTTCTTGTCTTACTAAAAAAATGCATTTTCAAAAATTTCAAGACAGACATAAGCTTTGCATTCTTAAAATAACATTGTTTGCATATGAGTATTTGTTCAACAGCAGAGAAATTCACACGACGAATATCTAGTGAACAAAAAACCTTTTCAATAAAAAGGGTCATCTCAAGTGAAAGAAAAAAAAACACTTCCAACCAAGGGGTACGACATGATCATTGTCCATCATCTGGGGCAGTTAAGTCAAGATTCAAGGAATCTCTCAAAGATGCCAAATAGTCAGGGGCAAATCTCCATCTGAGTCACTTGGGGCATTGGACATGAATTCCAGCAACGAATCTCGTATGATCAGACGAACATCTTCTGGTAGTATAGCAACACAACACTACAGACAGTGAAAACTCCTTACACCCTGAGAGCGTGGACATAATCATAAAATACTACGCATGAACAAAGACCCGCTAGGTTGACAGGCCTAGGAAAAAATAAGGACTTCCCGGTGAACCAAAAGGGTTCGGGCAAAAATAAGGGATAAAAAATGAAAAAATCTGTACACCCGGCAAGTCGAAAACGCGAAAGGGCGGCTTGGGCAAGAAAGGGTATTCCGGTGGACTAAAAATCTGAAAAGACAGTCCAGGAAAAAAATTAGGGATCAAAGAGTACGACTATGTCCCGCCATCTCGTCACTTGCCTACCAGAAGAAAATTTGTTCTTTCAATCGGCAATTACCAAGCACCTCATAGGTTGGGATAATAATCGATCCACCAGGCCTCCGCAGGCACCTTCTCCCGCAGATACAGGGGCATAAAAGTCTCGATGCAAAGCCATCGTCATATCCTTAGCACGCGTCCCAGTGCATTCACTCCCCGCAGAGTAAGACAATAATGATAGCTCTCCCCAGCTGAGACTTGCAACTGTGATTGAATTGGTAACATTCTCCCCAAGCGGAGATTATCTATCATCAACACTGAAAAGGCTTAATATCCCCGATAATCTTAATATTCCCCAACGGAGTATAAGAATATTCCTCGGCAGAATACAAGATATCCCTAGTGGAGTTAAAATTTTCCCAGCGCAGTCTGAAAAAGCTTCCCTAGTGGAGTTGAAGAATCATCCCCAGTAGACTCTGGAAGTTCGTCCCCGGCGGAGTATAAAAATAAATATCCCCAGCCGAGTTCAAAGGAAGATTTTCCCCAGCAAAGCTCAAAGGATTATCCCCATAAGAGTCTAAAGGGTTATCCCCAGTGAAGTCGCAACTGAAAGATCATCTCCAGCGGAGTACTTTCCTTTCACAAACAGGAATTCAATCCCCAGCAGGATTCAGTATCACCAGCAACGGTAATTCATCCCCAACAGAATTTATCGGTGGAATCCTCAGCAGAACATCTCCTCTCCACAGAGTAATCTCCTCTTCAGTTTATTCCCCAACAGAGTTATTCTCTCCCGCAAGTTTATTCACACAATCATCTTTGTTCACCATCCCCAGCGGAAATGAAGAATCCAACTCTATTCTCCAGCAGTTATTCGGGATTTATTTTCCCCAGCTAAAAACATTACATTTCCATACATCATGATACATTCATATACGCATCATACAACACAATCTCATTTATTTTGAGAACATCATTGCTTGATCCATATCATGCATTGCATATGACTGACCTTTACCTTTCAGGAAGGAGGAAGTTAAGTTCTCAGTTATGTCGAAGACCTGACCGGTTCTTAAATCTCAACTGAATTATCCTCGGTTGAATTTCAGATAAGGTTCTCAATCTCGACAATTTTCCTCCGTCAAAGTGTGGACGAGTTCTACAATCTCAACAGAATTATACTCCGTTGAAGACCAGACAGTTCCTAGATCTTGATGAAGACGTTTCCCTCAGTCGAAGACCTGACTGGTTCTTAAATCTCAACTGAATTATCCTCGGTTGAATTTCAGATAAGGTTCTCAATCTCGACAATTTTCCTCCGTCGAAGTGTGGACGAGTTCTACAATCTCAACAGAATTATACTCCGTTGAAGACCAGACAGTTCCTATATCTTGATGAAGATGTTTCCCTCAGTCGAATACCTGACAGTTCTTAAATCTCAACTGAATTATCCTCGGTTGAATTTCAGATAAGGTTCTCAATCTCATCAATTTTCCTCCGTCGAAGTGTGGACGAGTTCTACAATCTCAACAGAATTATACTCCGTTGAAAACCAGACAGTTCCTAGATCTTGATGAAGATGTTTCCCTCAGTCGAAGAACTGACCGGTTCTTAAATTTCAACTGAATTATCCTCAGTTGAATTTCAGATAAGGTTCTCAATCTCGACATTTTTTCTCCGTCGAAGTGTGGACGAGTTCTACAATCTCAACAGAATTATACTCCTTTGAAGACCAGACAGTTCCTAGATCTTGATGAAGATGTTTCTCTCAGTTGAAGACCTTACCGGTTCTTAAATTTCAACTGAATTATCCTCGGTTGAATTTCAGATAAGGTTCTCAATCTCGACAATTTTCCTCCGTCGAAGTGTGGACGAGTTCTACAATCTCAATAGAATTATACTCTGTTGAAGACCAGATAGTTCCTAGATCTTGATGAAGATGTTTCCCTCAGTCGAAGACCTGACCGGTTCTTAAATCTCAACTGAATTATCCTTGGTTGAATTTCATTTAAGGTTCTCAATCTCGACAATTTTCCTCCGTCGAAGTGTGGAAGAGTTCTACAATCTCAACAAAATTATACTCCGTTGAAGACCAGACAGTTCCTAGATCTTGATGAAGATGTTTCCCCCAGTCGAAGACCTGACCGGTTCTTAAATATCAACTGAATTATCCTCGGTTGAATTTCAGATAAGGTTATTAATCTCGACAATTTTCCTCCGTCGAAGTGTGGACGAGTTCTACAATCTCAATAGAATTATACTACGTTAAAGACCAGACAGTTCTTAGATCTTGATGAATATGTTTCCCTCAGTCGAAGACCTGACTGGTTCTTAAATTTCAACTAAATTATCCTCGGTTGAATTTCAGATAAGGTTCTCAATCTCGACAATTTTCCTCCGTCGTAGTGTGGACGAGTTCTACAATCTCAACAGAATTATACTCCGTTGAAGACCAGACAGTTCCTAGATCTTGATGAAGATGTTTCCCCCAGTCGAAGACCTTACCGGTTCTTAAATATCAACTGAATTATCCTCGGTTGAATTTCAGATAAGGTTATTAATCTCGACAATTTTCCTCCGTCGAAGTGTGGACGAGTTCTACAATCTCAACAGAATTATACTCCGTTGAAGACCAGACAGTTCCTAAATCTTGATGAAGATGTTTCCCTCAGTCGAAGACCTGAGCAGTTCTTAAATCTCAACTGAATTATCCTCGATTGAATTTCAGATAAGGTTCTCAATCTCGACAATTTTCCTCCATCGAAGTGTGGACGAGTTCTACAATCTCAACAGAATTATACTCCGTTGAAAACCAGACAGTTCCTAGATCTTGATGAAGATGTTTCCCTCAGTCGAAGACCTAACTGGTTCTTAAATTTCAACTGAATTATCCTCGATTGAATTTTAGATAAGGTTCTCAATCTCGACAATTTTCCTCCGTCGAAGTGTGGACGAGTTCTACAATCTCAACAGAATTATACTCCGTTGAAGACCAGACAGTTCCTAGATCTTGATGAAGATGTTTCCCTCAGTCGAAGACCTGACCGGTTCTTAAATTTCAACTGAATTATCCTCGGTTGAATTTCAGATAAGGTTCTCAATCTCGACAATTTTCCTTCGTCGAAGTGTGGATGAGTTCTACAATCTGAACAGAATTATACTCCGTTGAAGACCAGACAATTCCTAGATCTCGATGAAGATGTTTCCCTCAGTCGAAGACCTGACCAGTTCTTAAATCTCAACTGAATTATCCTCGGTTGAATTTCAGATAAGGTTCTCAATCTCGACAATTTTCCTCCGTCGAAGTGTGGACGAGTTCTACAATCTCAACAGAATTATACTCCGTTGAAGACCAGACAGTTCCTATATCTTGATGAAGATGTTTCCCTCAGTCGAATACCTGACAGTTCTTAAATCTCAACTGAATTATCCTCGGTTGAATATCAGATAAGGTTCTCAATCTCATCAATTTTCCTCCGTCGAAGTGTGGACGAGTTCTACAATCTCAACAGAATTATACTCCGTTGAAAACCAGACAGTTCCTAGATCTTGATGAAGATGTTTCCCTCAGTCGAAGAACTGACCGGTTCTTAAATTTCAACTGAATTATCCTCAGTTGAATTTCAGATAAGGTTCTCAATCTCGACATTTTTTCTCCGTCAAAGTGTGGACGAGTTCTACAATCTCAACAGAATTATACTCCTTTGAAGACCAGACAGTTCCTAGATCTTGATGAAGATGTTTCTCTCAGTTGAAGACCTTACCGGTTCTTAAATTTCAACTGAATTATCCTCGGTTGAATTTCAGATAAGGTTCTCAATCTCGACAATTTTCCTCCGTCGAAGTGTGGACGAGTTCTACAATCTCAATAGAATTATACTCTGTTGAAGACCAGATAGTTCCTAGATCTTGATGAAGATGTTTCCCTCAGTCGAAGACCTGACCGGTTCTTAAATCTCAACTGAATTATCCTTGGTTGAATTTCATTTAAGGTTCTCAATCTCGACAATTTTCCTCCGTCGAAGTGTGGAAGAGTTCTACAATCTCAACAAAATTATACTCCGTTGAAGACCAGACAGTTCCTAGATCTTGATGAAGATGTTTCCCCCAGTCGAAGACCTGACCGGTTCTTAAATATCAACTGAATTATCCTCGGTTGAATTTCAGATAAGGTTATTAATCTCGACAATTTTCCTCCGTCGAAGTGTGGACGAGTTCTACAATCTCAATAGAATTATACTACGTTAAAGACCAGACAGTTCTTAGATCTTGATGAATATGTTTCCCTCAGTCGAAGACCTGACTGGTTCTTAAATTTCAACTAAATTATCCTCGGTTGAATTTCAGATAAGGTTCTCAATCTCGACAATTTTCCTCTGTCGTAGTGTGGACGAGTTCTACAATCTCAACAGAATTATACTCCGTTGAAGACCAGACAGTTCCTAGATCTTGATGAAGATGTTTCCCCCAGTCGAAGACCTTACCGGTTCTTAAATATCAACTGAATTATCCTCGGTTGAATTTCAGATAAGGTTATTAATCTCGACAATTTTCCTCCGTCGAAGTGTGGACGAGTTCTACAATCTCAACAGAATTATACTCCGTTGAAGACCAGACAGTTCCTAAATCTTGATGAAGATGTTTCCCTCAGTCGAAGACCTGAGCAGTTCTTAAATCTCAACTGAATTATCCTCGATTGAATTTCAGATAAGGTTCTCAATCTCGACAATTTTCCTCCATCGAAGTGTGGACGAGTTCTACAATCTCAACAGAATTATACTCCGTTGAAAACCAGACAGTTCCTAGATCTTGATGAAGATGTTTCCCTCAGTCGAAGACCTAACTGGTTCTTAAATTTCAACTGAATTATCCTCGATTGAATTTTAGATAAGGTTCTCAATCTCGACAATTTTCCTCCGTCGAAGTGTGGACGAGTTCTACAATCTCAACAGAATTATACTCCGTTGAAGACCAGACAGTTCCTAGATCTTGATGAAGATGTTTCCCTCAGTCGAAGACCTGACCGGTTCTTAAATTTCAACTGAATTATCCTCGGTTGAATTTCAGATAAGGTTCTCAATCTCGACAATTTTCCTTCGTCGAAGTGTGGATGAGTTCTACAATCTGAACAGAATTATACTCCGTTGAAGACCAGACAATTCCTAGATCTCGATGAAGATGTTTCCCTCAGTCGAAGACCTGACCAGTTCTTAAATCTCAACTGAATTATCCTCGGTTGAATTTCAGATAAGGTTCTCAATCTCGACAATTTTCCTCCGTCGAAGTGTGGACGAGTTCTACAATCTCAACAGAATTATACTCCGTTGAAGACCAGACAGTTCCTATATCTTGATGAAGATGTTTCCCTCAGTCGAATACCTGACAGTTCTTAAATCTCAACTGAATTATCCTCGGTTGAATATCAGATAAGGTTCTCAATCTCATCAATTTTCCTCCGTCGAAGTGTGGACGAGTTCTACAATCTCAACAGAATTATACTCCGTTGAAAACCAGACAGTTCCTAGATCTTGATGAAGATGTTTCCCTCAGTCGAAGAACTGACCGGTTCTTAAATTTCAACTGAATTATCCTCAGTTGAATTTCAGATAAGGTTCTCAATCTCGACATTTTTTCTCCGTCGAAGTGTGGACGAGTTCTACAATCTCAACAGAATTATACTCCTTTGAAGACCAGACAGTTCCTAGATCTTGATGAAGATGTTTCTCTCAGTTGAAGACCTTACCGGTTCTTAAATTTCAACTGAATTATCCTCGGTTGAATTTCAGATAAGGTTCTCAATCTCGACAATTTTCCTCCGTCGAAGTGTGGACGAGTTCTACAATCTCAATAGAATTATACTCTGTTGAAGACCAGATAGTTCCTAGATCTTGATGAAGATGTTTCCCTCAGTCGAAGACCTGACCGGTTCTTAAATCTCAACTGAATTATCCTTGGTTGAATTTCATTTAAGGTTCTCAATCTCGACAATTTTCCTCCGTCGAAGTGTGGAAGAGTTCTACAATCTCAACAAAATTATACTTCGTTGAAGACCAGACAGTTCCTAGATCTTGATGAAGATGTTTCCCCCAGTCGAAGACCTGACCGGTTCTTAAATATCAACTGAATTATCCTCGGTTGAATTTCAGATAAGGTTATTAATCTCGACAATTTTCCTCCGTCGAAGTGTGGACGAGTTCTACAATCTCAATAGAATTATACTACGTTGAAGACCAGACAGTTCCTAGATCTTGATGAATATGTTTCCCTCAGTCGAAGACCTGACTGGTTCTTAAATTTCAACTAAATTATCCTCGGTTGAATTTCAGATAAGGTTCTCAATCTCGACAATTTTCCTCCGTCGTAGTGTGGACGAGTTCTACAATCTCAACAGAATTATACTCCGTTGAAGACCAGACAGTTCCTAGATCTTGATGAAGATGTTTCCCCCAGTCGAAGACCTTACCGGTTCTTAAATATCAACTGAATTATCCTCGGTTGAATTTCAGATAAGGTTATTAATCTCGAAAATTTTGCTCCGTCGAAGTGTGGACGAGTTCTACAATCTCAACAGAATTATACTCCGTTGAAGACCAGACAGTTCCTAAATCTTGATGAAGATGTTTCCCTCAGTCGAAGACCTGAGCAGTTCTTAAATCTCAACTGAATTATCCTCGATTGAATTTCAGATAAGGTTCTCAATCTCGACAATTTTCCTCCATCGAAGTGTGGACGAGTTCTACAATCTCAACAGAATTATACTCCGTTGAAAACCAGACAGTTCCTAGATCTTGATGAAGATGTTTCCCTCAGTCAAAGACCTAACTGGTTCTTAAATTTCAACTGAATTATCCTCGGTTGAATTTCAGATAAGGTTCTCAATCTCAACAATTTTCCTCCGTCGAAGTGTGGACGAGTTCTACAATCTCAACAGAATTATACTCCGTTGAAGACCAGACAGTTCCTAGATCTTGATGAAGATGTTTCCCTCAGTCGAAGACCTGACCGGTTCTTAAATTTCAACTGAATTATCCTCGGTTGAATTTCAGATAAGGTTCTCAATCTCGACAATTTTCCTTCGTCGAAGTGTGGATGAGTTCTACAATCTGAACAGAATTATACTCCGTTGAAGACCAGACAATTCCTAGATCTCGATGAAGATGTTTCCCTCAGTCGAAGACCTGACCAGTTCTTAAATCTCAACTGAATTATCCTCGGTTGAATTTCAGATAAGGTTCTCAATCTCGACAATTTTCCTCTGTCGAAGTGTGGACGAGTTCTATAATCTCAACAGAATTATACTCCGTTGAAGACCAGACAGTTCCTAGATCTTGATGAAGATGTTTCCCTCAGTCTAAGACCTTACCAGTTCTTAAATCTCAACTGAATTATCCTTGGTTGAATTTCCGTTAAGGTTCTCAATCTCGACAATTTTCCTCTGTCGAAGTGTGGAAGAGTTCTACAATCTCAACAGAATTATACTCCGTTGAAGACCAGACAGTTCCTAGATCTTGATGAAGATGTTTCCCCCAGTCGAAGACCTGACTGGTTCTTAAATATCAACTGAATTATCCTCGGTTGAATTTTAGATAAGGTTATTAATCTCGACAATTTTCCTCCGTCGAAGTGTGGACGAGTTCTACAATCTCAACAAAATTATACTTCGTTGAAGACCAGACAGTTCCTAGATCTTGATGAAGATGTTTTCCTCAGTCGAAGACCTGACCGGTTCTTGAATCTCAACTAAATTATCCTCGGTTGAATTACAGATAAGGCTCTCAATCTCGACAATTTTCCTCTGTCATAGTGTGGACGAGTTCTACAATCTCAACAGTATACTCCATTGAAGACCAGACAGTTCTTAGATCTTGATGAAGATGTTTCCCTCAGTCGAAGACCTGACTGGTTCTTAAATCTCAACTGAATTTTCCTCGGTTGAATTTCAGGTAAGGTTCTCAATCTCAACAATTTTCCTCTGTCGTAATGTGGACGAGTTCTACAATCTCAACAGAATTATACTCCATTGAAGACCAGGCAGTTCCTAGATCTTGATGAAGATGTTTCCCCGAGTTGAATTACGGATAAGTTCTTAAAACTCAGCAAAGATGTTCTCTCAGCTGAGGTAAAGGCATCTTCCTAAATCTCAATAAAAGTTAGACTTCCCCAGCGGAATCTTCTACAACAACAGGTATGCAAGTTCTCTCTAAGGAATCTCTTATGCGATCGACACTCCTTCAGATGGCATCTGTAAGCCCATCCTCCTATCAACAATCTCCAAGTTGCAACTGTAAGCCCATTCCTGACATCACAAGGCTGATACCACTTCATGCGAGTGCAAATTTCTGGGCACTCTAGTGTTCAATCGTCTTCCACCTTCGGATCACGAAAGGCACGAAAGCCAATCTAAATCCTCATGTTTAAGAAGATTGAACAGGGGCAGCTATTGTACCCCAAAATTTTCTCTCTCATATTCCTCAAAACATGGCAAGAAAAATCTCCAAGTGGCTCAAGATTGCTCAAGAGTTGGACAATCAAGCTATCTCCTAAGGCAGTCAACCCCAAATTAGGGTTTTGTTTTGCATCAAGATCTTTGAGTCCAAATGACCTCAAGTGCTCCCCAATGTCCTAATATGTTCTCAAGATCATCCATGTCAAATTTCAAGCCTTGCAGAGGAAGTTTGCTCAGTTAATTGCTCAAAGGGCCCAAAAATCGACTGTGCTAGGGCAAAAGTCAACTGTGACCTATAAACAGTCAAACTTCAAGATTTTTTGTCAACATTCTCATTTTTAAGGATATTTCATCATTTGATCAAGGTTTGATCATTATTCACCAAGGATTTCTCAAAATTCATCAAGACTCAAAAGTTGCTAAATTAGGGTTTTGTAGGAAAAGTCAACTCAACTTTGATCAAGCATAACTTTCTCATACTTTATGAGAAATTACCCATCCAAAGCTCATTTTTAAGGGGATGCAATTCCCTACAATACATCCTCATACCCAAATATCAAAAAATGCATTCACAAGAAGTTATAAATTTGGACATTATAGGTCATTTTTGAAAGTCAACAAAAACACCTTTTTTTCCAAAGCTTATAACTTGAGCATGGTAAATCAAAATGAGATGAGACCAAAAGGGTTGGTTAGAGGACATCTCAAGCTTTCTAAAAAGTCCAAGAAAATTTCCAAAAATTCAAAATTGAAGAAGTTATGTATTGTTGAATTTGGACATTTTTGCAAAATTGCCAAAAGTCAACTATCCCCAAAACTTCAAATTTTGTCAAATGGGCCCATTGCTTTCCACTTGATTTGAGTTTGCATAATTGTCCACGTGTCCTAGCTTCAGACATGAGCCCATATCTTATTTTTATTATTTAATTTGATTTTTAATTTAATTTATTCATTTTAAATCAAATAAAATCATATAAAATCAAAAGTATTTATAAATCATGATTTTTTGGTTGCTTTAGGGTTTGGATACAACTATTATGTGAATAAAATTCGCATCAAGTGCATTAGTTACAAGAAGATATGATTTAGGCCAAATTTGGAAGGTTGTAATGGTGGAATCAAATCCAATTCATGAGCATTGATGTGGAGAGATTTGTACCAAGTTTCTTACCCTAATGCAATATACATTACATAAGGAAGGAAAAGGCACGAAATGAGTGTTGGAGGCTGCAAGAAGAGGCAGAACAAAGGTTTGAAAAAGTGGTAAAAAGCTTGAATTCGAGATCATAACAAGAGGCGTTTTCAGAAGCCAAAAGCTATCCCAATCGCTTCCTGGGTGTTCACTCAACCTTCCTGGATCAAGAGCAAGCGTTCTCACATACCACAAAGCACTATAAGTATCACGAAAATCATCTTGGTTCTGGAATTCGTGATTCATTATTCTTGCATCATTTGAACAAATTGCTTGCATATTCGTAACCCTCATGACATTTGTAAACTTTTTGCATTATTCAATTTGGTTTATAGGCGCTGTAACTCTAAAACACCATAGCTAGGGTTGAGTGTTTATTTTTAGGGCTTTCTTTTTCAGGAAAAATCAGGACTCAAGAAGGACATAACGTTAATCAGGAAGCCAAGACGAACTCAGCCATGTTTTTGGAATTGATTTATGTGGCCTAGGGAAGATTTTAGAGCAAGCTTGTGTATTTAGCTACGGATCCAAATCCGCAGGTAATATTTGCAGGATTTGGAGGTAGAAGACGACGAGCTGTCGTGCTCCCATTGGCCAATTCAAATTAATTTTCGCGCATTTTTATTTTCTAGCATATAATTTGTTTTGTTTATATTATAATTTCTTTGTATTTTACTAACAATAGAATCAAAGCAGTGCAGTGGCAAGCGTGCAAGCATATCACTTTTAGGACCTGGGTTCGAATCCCAGGTCCCCCACTTTCTTTGTTATTTTCCTTCTTCAGGTAATCACATGTATGTCCAAGCATGCAGCGCATCGTGCACTATCATATATCCAACGGCCAGATGGCCAAACGCCAAAATCTGGTGGCCAGGATCTGAATGTCCACCAAGGCTTTGGTCAAAGCATGCTCACTGGATCACCAAAGGTCAACAGGGCCAGCGTCTAATGGGCCTTAGATTTGCTTCTCAAACTCCTTTTTCAGGCCCAAACCTCTCTCTCTTTTTATTTACTTTTTTTTTTATTTAATTGTTTTATTATATTTTATTTAACTAACTAACCAATCAAATTTTTTCCTTTATAAAATTAAAACCCCCAAAAAAAAACATTTTCTTTATTAAATTAAATTTTAGTATTTTATTTTTTATTAACAAATCTATTAATTAATTTAGGCTATTAATTAGAAATAACTTTAATACATTTTTATAAATAATTAAAATTAAATTAGATTTAATTAGGCTTTTACTAACATTAATTATTATATTTTTCTTTCTTAAAATACCAAAAACCCAAAAATAACTCTTTTTTATTATTAATTAATTAAATTATTAATTTAGTAATTAACTTAGGTAATTTTCTTTCTTAATTCAAAAATAACGAAAAAATCTTTTCTTTAATCCAAAAGGGTCAAAACTGTAACTTTGCGCTCGATTTAATTTTCCGCACGCGATTTATTTCCTTTCATCCATTTATGTATCTGATTCCGGTTTGTAATAGTAAATAGGACCTTTATTTATTTTTTTACCGCTTTATTCATTTTTAAAGGGTTTGTCTTTGGCGATGTAAATACCCGACGCCTTGTAATTGAAATTTCGCAATTTATTTTCCGCAAATTATAACTGTTAGATGTTTGATAATAGGAATGCATGACAAGATTAAATGTTTAAACTTAAAATCAACTTAGACCACCCTTAACATGTACAAAGATAAAATTAACTGAAAACGACACACTCGCATATGCGCACTCTTAGGGTACACCCACTTGGTTGCCTTTGTACACGGTCATTGAGTATAGGTCGTTTTAGAGGTCATCCTCTTGTCTAAAAGATCATAGTCGCCTCGAAATGGTTGCCTCGGATATTGTTGCCTCAAAACAAATGATCTTAGATATTAGGGTTACCGCTAAGGCGTCCTAACATTGCTTTAGTGACCGTAAGTCCCTTATTTAAATTGACCCTCAAACTCCAACGACGATGCTACCTACTCATCAATAGTGGGATACCATTGTCTAAAGGAAGATAGCATAGAACGATTCCTTTTTTCGAGTAGGTAGATGGTTCTTAAGTACTTGCTCTTTCAAAAACAAAATCTTTTTCACACTTACACTTTTCGAACAAAGTTTTCCAAAAACACTTCATACGCTCTTGAGGACAGAAGTAAGAGTTAAATCAAAATTTTCAAACAAAAACATTTTTTCAAACCCACAGTCACAAAGAAAAGCAATTTTGAAAACAATATGAGCAAGTACCTAAGAGCCCGTGGATAACCACGGATAGAAGGGTGCTAATACCTTCCCTTTCTATAATCTACCCCCCGAACCCGAGAAATATCTCGAAAAGGAATTTTTTTGTGCTTTTTTCCTTTCCTTGTTGGATAAAATAAAAGTCGGTGGCGACTCTTGCTTACCGCGACATTTTGCAAAAACAAACGCAAAACACAAACCATCATTCCAAAAAACAGTCAGTTCTTTCCCACCGTATCACACTCATCATACTTCAACATAAGTTGTTGCTCAAGATTTCAAAAGTTGTTGGAGGGGATAGTGGTCATTGTATCTCAATGTATCTTTTCCATTATATATTACCATTTTCTGAACTTTGTAATCATCCATGGAGTCTCGCCATTCGCAGACTACCATTCTATTAATGAAATTTGAGCTTTTACCCAATTCTTTGTAGTTCTTATTTTATTTAGCTTGCAAAGACTCCATTTATTATTGATAATAACTTTAAAAGCGAAAACATTAAATAAAAAAATTGATTTTCAAAAAGAATTTACAATTTATTGTTACTTTAAAATTTATGATGCAATAGGAAAACAAAAGTGGTGATCCCAGGAATGGACGGACTCCAATTGTTTTGAGAAGTTTTGTTTCCCAGGGAAGTTTTTCTCAGGATGTTCTCGTTGTATTGGGTTTGTCACTCCAGTGTCCCCGGTCAAGTTGTGGTTCATTTCTCCTTTTTTCAAAGTTTGCATGATATGAAGATTCAATCCTAGATTCCTCCAGTAAAAGTTTTCGTTTGTTTAATAGATGTTCTTTCTTCCCAGAGAAGTGGGTACAATAATCACTCTTGAAGAACGCAAGTCTCCAGTTTCTCTAGTGAAGAACGTATATTGGTTTTCCTTCGAGGATGTGGTGTTAACCTCCCAGTGAAGTCAACACGAAATCCCCAGTTAATGCCTTGATGATAGGACATTATACGCCTTAATAAAGTTTGTGTGTTTCCTCTTTCAAAATGGTTTTGAATTCCCCAGTGAATGTTTTTATGATTTGATGACCGTCTGCTCTACTTAAAATTGATTTTTCAAAATCCCCAGTAGAAGTGTTACTTTTGAAAATATTTGATTTTCCATTGAAGTCTGAGTGTTATTCCCTGGTAAATACCTGGGAAAGGATGTTGTATCCCTATATCTGTGTTATTTAGTCGCTATGTTTTGCTTACTACTAAATTACGTTTCTCCCTAATAAAGTCAAACCAGGCAGTAGGTTTTGTTTCCTCAGTTGGTGATTACTTTTTATTGGATTGTTCATCTTAGATGTAATTTGGCTGAGTGTTGATTGTGCCCGAGTTGGTTTTTCCTGTTTACTCCCAGTGTTATATATTTGTTTTGTCAGCATATGTAAACACTTATACATTCATACACACATCATGCATAAGTGAAATTGGAAAATCATCGCTCATTCACATTCGTTAATTATTTTGTTGACATATTACCCTGTTTTTTAGATGTTATGTTATCCTCTCTTCAATAGAGTGTTATCCTAAGTAGAAAGTGTATATTCTTTCAACTTCCCCACTGAGTTATCCCTCGTGGAAGATTTTAGCTTCAGCCTTCTTGTACAGCTCTTTGTCTGGATGACTCAGGTTTCCCTCTTGAGTTTATTTCTCAAGGGATGTATTTTGGACTACTGACTCATTCCAATTTATATCTGGTTTGAATTTTTGATCCTCGGCAATATTGCTACTTTGGATTTCCGCAAGCTTCGAGCATTGGTTTGAGAATATGCATTTATTTTGTATGAGAAGACCTTTATCTCCTCAAGAAAGAATGTATTTGTATTTCCCCAGGAAGTCATATTTCTTTCCTCATAAAGTCTTTGTTTTTACAATCCTCCATAACAGCAAGTGGCAGGTCTCTTTATTTGAGAAACCTATACTTCCCTGTAAAAGTCGACGCAACTGTTTATTTGCTATCTTCTCTATGAGTAGATAGTTTGCAGCTCGTTGCCCAAATTACTCTAGTGGATGGCAAGACTTTCAATATCACAGAGACAGTTCATTGTGAAATCTTTACAAGTGGTAGTCTCCTTATTTGAGATAGCTTATATATTACCCTTTCCAGAAAGAATGCTTTGGTTAAAGAAGAAGTTGAGACCCGTTCTAGGTGAAATGCCAAAATTTTGGGGAATGATATATTTTCTCTCTACCTTCAGTGAAAGTTGGTAGGTCACCTTCTGTGAAAGTTGGTGATTGTTATCTTTTTGCTACCTTCAGTGAATTTTGGTAGTTCATCTTCAGTGAACGATGGTGCTATGATATATTTTCTTTCTACCTTCAGTGAAAATTGGCAGGTCATCTTCAGGGAAAGTTGGTGATTGTTATCTTTTTGCTACCTTCAGTGAACGTTGGTAGTTCATTGTTAGTGAACGACAGTGCTATGATATATTTTCTTTCTACCTTCAATGAAAGTTGGTAGGTCACCTTCAATGAAATTTGGTGATTGTTATATTTTTGCTACCTTAAGTGAACGTTGGTAGTTCATCATCAGTGAACGGAGGTGCTATGATATATTTTCTTTCTACCTTCAGTGATAGTTGGTAGGTCACCATCAGTGAAAGTTTGTGATTATTATCTTTTTGCTACCTTCAGTGAACGTTGGTAGTTCATCGTCAGTGAATGGCGGTGCTATGATATATTTTCTTTCTACCTTTAGTGAAAGTTGGTTGGTCACCTCTAGTGAAAGTTGGTGATTTTTATCTTTTCTCTACCTTTAGTGAACATTGGTAGTTCATCGTCAGTGAACAGCGGTGCTATGATATATTTTCTTTCTACCTTTAGTGAAAGTTGGTAGGTCACCTTCAGTGAAAGTTGGTGATTGTTATCTTTTTGCTACCTTCAGTGAATGTTGGTAGTTCATCGTCAGTGAACGGTGGTGCTATGATATATTCTTTCTACCTTCAGTGGAAGTTGGTAGGTCACCTTCAGTGAAAGTTGGTGATTGTTGTATTTTTTCTACCTTCAATGAACGTTAGTAGTTCATCGTCAGTGAACGGAGGTGTTATGATATATTTTCTTTCTACCTTCAATGAAAGTTGGTAGGTCACCTTCAGTAAAATTTGGTGATTGTTAACTTTTTGCTACCTTCAGTGAACGTTGGTAGTTCATCGTCAGTGAACGGTGATGCTATGATATATTTTCTATCTACCTTCAGTGAAAGTTGGTAGGTCACATTCAGTGAAAGTTGGTGATTGTTATCTTTTAGCTACCTTCAATGAACGTTGGTAGTTCATCGTCAATGAACGGAGATGCTATGATATATTTTCTCTCTACCTTCAGTGAAAGTTGGTGATTTTTATCTTTTTTCTACCTTCAGTGAATGTTGGTAGTTCATCGTCAGTGAACGGCGGTGATATGATATATTTTCTCTCTACCTTCAGTGAAAGTTGGTTGGTCACCTCCAGTGAAAGTTGGTGATTGTTATCTTTTTTCTACCTTCACTGAATGTTGGTAGCTCACCTTCAATGAATTTCGTTGTTGTCATTTCTCTCGTCTTTCTACTCTCAGCGAAAGTTGGTAGGTCACCTTCAGTAGAAGTTTGTGTATCCTTTGACATTTTTACCATCCTCTAAGTCAGGTCTTTTGATCCACCAGTGATTTATTTTACTGGTCGTGTTTCTCTTTTGTTTCTGTATTTTCTTTGCTACATCCCCAGTGTTGTTTTGCATCGCCTTGGTTTCGTTCATATGCATTCATGTTCATAAGAACTGCATGGAATCTTAGGGGCAAAATAGGGTTTCTTTTATATTTAAGTATCTTCCATCGCGTCGACACGGAGATTTCCAACCTTTGTATCTCCGAATAGAAGAAACTTAAATAAGGGCAGCTGTTGTACCCCAATTTTTGCCCCTAAGATCCCCTCATCATACCATGTTGATTCCATCACAAGAAGATCACATTAGGATTCTTGGTTCCCCTCCCTATATTTAGCTTTGCTCTTTGAGGAATCACCAAGAACCTTGACTTGTGTTCTTTTGTGATCATGAATATTTTTGTCTTGATTTCTTCTTTTAATTAATAAAATGCAATGTTGGTTTGTCTTGCTTGTTACTCATGTAGGTAAAGGAAATGATATGCAGCAAGTAGCTCCATGGGTTCATGAGTTTATTTCCATGCCCTAGTTAATAAAGATTGAGAAGTTCAAACCTCACCATTGGATTTGTTTTCAAGGAAATGGCATGGCAAGGTTATTTTGGTTCACCACATTTCAAGATTATCAAATTTGGTTCAAAAGTACAAGGGATTAATTGGAGAATTTGTCATGCTTGGACAAAGCTTTGTTCCCATTGGTCACAAATGTATATTTCTCTCAATTCTCAAGATATGGAAGTGGTCCAAAGATAGTGTGCCAAGCATTTTAATTTCATTGTTTGCCCGTTTTCTGATTCCCTATGCATCCCACTAAGGTCCATATCAAGCACAACGCGTCTGGTCCATTAGATTAGCTTACTAACGCGTTTTGACTATGATCTGATGGTCCATATCTTTTTGGTTTTATTTTATTTTCTGATTTTTATATTTTAATTGATTTAATTTTCAAAAATGCATAACTCTTTTATTTTTTATCCAAAAATTATGAAAAAATTCGCAAAAATACTTTGAATTATTTCTGATCTCATGACTATTTTTTCACATTTTTATTTTAACATTTGATATTTTTTTTTTTTTGCATTATTTGCTCCCTTTTAATTACTTTAAAAATGCTTTCTGACATTTTCTAATTCTGAAAAAATTCCTAAATATCATTTTGCATATTTCTGACTTTTTGAAAATTTTATGGAATTTTATATTAATGTTTACTGTTTTTGACCTTTTTGTTTTTAGTCCTTTTCTGATTTTTCTATGGCCTTACTCAATTTTTATTGATTAATTTGAATATAGTTGATATTTTTCTTTCTTATTTATATTTTAAAACATTTAAAAAAATCTTTTTAATGTATATATTAAATGCAATATTACTTTATGATTATTTTCTGGCTGAACTTGGGTTGAATTTTGATCATGAACTTTATTAACATCATTGGACCCCTGGTGTTGAGTATAACTCCACAAAAATGGATGAATGATTTTAATAATAGTTTGATTAAAATTTAATTCAAATTTAGTTTGTATATTTTGTTTCCACCCCTCTCCATCTCATCCTTTTCTTATTGCACTAAGTGTTATTGTAGCATGATCTCTATATCATGTCTCAAAACAAATGGTGCATAGACTGCTATTGACCGACCTCAAAATAGGTGCGACTTCTATATAAGTCCACTTACGATTGCTTAACATAACACTAAATTTTGTCCCGATTCGAATAAATGATCATTCGTGACCCAAACCTATGTTTGCAAGCCCAAGTATGTTAATTTGATCTCTTTGATCCAATAACCTTGAGATTCATTGTGTGGAGGCTTTGGTTCTACCAATCCTCTAATGGATCTACAACACTTTTGGTCAACGCGGATCACTTAAACATCGTTGATCATTAAATGGCACTTGTGAGGATTCCAAATGGGTGATATACTTGACAAAAAGCAAATGCAACTTGTTGTGTGGAGGCTTTGGTTCTACCAATCCACTAATGAGTTCCAAATGCAAGTTTCAATATAATCATCCAACTAACCACTAATCACTAATAATTTATTTTACCATTTGTTTTTTTACATTATTCCCCTTTATTTTTTATGCTTTATGCACCATTTACTTTTAAGCACTTACATTTCATGCTATCTTCATCTTTTCTCACTTGAGCCTTTTCTTTTTTCTTCTAAGACACCTAATAATCAACATAAACCATAAAAAAATTTAATGGTACTTGGACTATTTGGTTACTATCCTTGGCATTATGGTGTATAGGACTTCTTGGACTTAGGATTAGAAACCTTGTCCTATGTTGGAGACCTTGTGACCTCAATTGATATTTTGTCTGGAGTTTTTGAGGTTTACCTCAAGACATTGGATTGTTTGTTTATTTTTTGTGCAGGTTATTATGATTACATATTTTGTTTGTAGTCTGGAATTCACCCGTATACAGCCATTACTCTGCCTAATTTTTTTGAAGACCTAATACACTTGATGTTTGGTTCTCACAAGAGGTCTAGTATCTTTGCTTGTATGCTTTCAATCCAAAGAATTGGAATTCTAGCTTGGCTCATAATGTCAAGTATGGGCTTTTTATTGGTTAGATGGTTCTTATCACTAGCTTTTACCTTATGCTTTAGGATAGTCTCTTCTTCTCCTCCCATCTTCTTTAATTTCAAAAATCTTCTCCCTCTTTTTGAAATTTCTTCTTGCTTTTAAACTTGAACCACTTTCATAATAAACTTGGACTTAGGTCCATGCATTCTCATAAACTTCTTTCATAAATAAACTTCAATCAAGTTAACAATACCTTGAAATTTTTTTATGCGAAGACTAAAATTCAATCAATCTCATTTGAAACCTTTTTTTCCACTTTGGCTTTTTATTTTAAAACCTTTCTCAAAAGATTAGACTCTTGTCAATCCTTGTAGTGATGCAAACAACTATACTTCTACGATATGTAGTGAAGTGAGATATTTTCCACTTGGGTGTTGAGTGAGGCATTGTTGATTTTAAAATCCAAGTCATATCCTCCACTTTGAGATGATGCAAATTCTCATTTCCCATGATTGTGGGTAGTAAGAATGTTTTCCACACGGACAATGACGATGATGTTTTATCTCATAAAAATTAACCAACACACTTACATTTTAAAATTTTTAAAGAGGAACTGTGTGTACCTTGATCCCCTATTTCACATAAGGTGGTACATAGGCACTAAAGGTTCGCAACCGTGACGGGTGCAAAAATCATAAAAAATATATTTCTTTTCTCACCTCCACCATCTATTTTTACACAACATTTTTCATAGCCAAAATATACATATTTTACAAAGAGGTTCCTGTGGAGTACCGTAGATGTTTAGGGTGCTAATACCTTCCCTTTACATAACCAACCCCCTTACCTTGAATATTTCCCCCCTCTTTTTTAGGTTACTCGCTCTTTTCCCATTCCTTTGGAAACAATAAAGCGCGACAGTGATTTCTATTTTGATTTGTACAAGTCTAGTCAATCCAATGGCTTAGTCTTAAACACTTGTACCGCTACACCTACAGAGTGGCCGGATGATAATTTATAGTCGGGTTGTGATATCGAGGAGGAATAAGGGGGTTGTACCTGCAAAGCACTCTAACAATCAAGTAAGAGTGGGAACAAGGAGATACAAGCAAAGTGTCAAGGTATTGGTGGTGAATAATGAATATTTGATACTTTTCCCTCACAGGTGTGAGGGTTTATATAATTCATATGCCACATGAACATTGGTTCCTGATTTTACGCCTGGATATGAGGGTCCGTAAAATCAGGTAACTGCCGAGACTCACTCAAATCGGGCAGATATGCCCGTAACTAGCCGTTGGTTCCAAGGAGGAGGCAAGTTACAGGAATTTCTCTGGTCGGTTCCTGGTGGCCTGCACGACTTGATTTCAGAAAGACTAAGAGGTGCTCGTAGACCATCCTAGGCTAGAGCCGGTTCGGGAGGGCAAAGGGTCAATATTACTCGATAGAGAGCAGGAGGGTTTGGGCCATGGTCGTGCGGGCTGTATCAAAAGAAAGGGTCATACTGGGACCATTTTAGCTGTTGGGCCAGTCTAGAATAGCAGCCCCCTAATTCGTTACTTTTGGGTACAGGAGTGATGACTTTAACACCTGCTCGTGGAACGGGGCACGTCTTACAAGGGTAACGAGTGTCGTGCGTTGCGCCTTTCTCTTGTGGAGATGAGGAGTTATTCGTTAGGATCCTTTAACTTGAAGAGGTAGTGTGTTTCGAGTAGCATGTTGGCGAAGCGACGCAATGATGGCTTAGGGGCTAGGGTGTAACGATGACGACCCTATGGTTTCCCAGACGCGTTTCTCACATGCACGAATAGCCTCAGCTATAAATACGAGAGGAGTATGGAGTTTAGTGTTTTTCGTCTTCTCTCTCAACTGCTCTCAATCGCTCAACTATTGACCACCGTCTTTTCTTGATATTTGTCGCTCGCTGCTACTACTTCCAGCTTTCCTTCTTCTATTAACTGGTAAGTTTTCAATTTTCCATTGTTGTTTGCTTTCAGTAGTTCATATTTTCATTATTTTATTTCTAGAGATGCATATGACTACGGTTTAGTGTTTCGTCGGTTAGGACGCTGTTGGGGAGTTTTAGTGGCAGGCAGAGGTTCTGTAGTTTAGAGTCACTTGAGCCACCATGGGATCTTCCCGGGCACTTCATGATGTGTCGTAGATGGTCCCTTAAGGCCTAGGGCTTTTTTGTAACTTATGCCCGTTTGTGTGCCTTAGTGTGGGTTCTGGTCGAGGATACGATCCATGTTTCCCAGCGCCCTTTCACTTGATTAGCGGTGGAAGGATGGTTCTGGTATTCATGTCGAACTCATCTTCATCCTCTGTTTTTCAGGTACAATGGACGATAACACCCGGGTTGATCTCTCGGGTGAGTCTTCTGGATCTTCAAAAATTTCTTCAGATGAGGTGATTAGCTCGTCAAGCATTCTGGTGATTTTTGGGGACACGCAGAATCATCCAGATCCGCTAGCGGGGGGGGGGGGGGGGGGGGGGCGATATGGAGATGACCTCCACCGACCAAGGTTGCTTGTCCCCCCCCCCCCCCTGGAGATGAGGAGGATCTGCGTTCCTGGGTCACGGATGTTCCCTGGGAGTGGCCCTCGTATTTCTTTGAGCATCAGGATGATGTTTTCACAAAGGTGTATACTCGCAAGGAGGGGAACCAAGGAGAGTGATTTCTATAGATCCTCAGGAAAGAGAGTATAATACGCTCGA
This sequence comes from Vicia faba, assembly GCA_948472305.1. Taxonomy (NCBI): domain Eukaryota; kingdom Viridiplantae; phylum Streptophyta; class Magnoliopsida; order Fabales; family Fabaceae; genus Vicia; species Vicia faba. The sequence continues at coordinate 879,213,860 of OX451739.1, forward strand.
AATAGGATAGGAGGCGGATTCCCATGTATGACATCGTATTTCGGGAGATGGGTCTTCGGCTCCCTTTCTCGGATTTTGAGATGGCCGTATTTAGGCACCTGCGCATGGCTCCTTCCCAATTGCACCCGAACAACATCGCGTTCATGTGAGCGTTCGAGATAGTGTGTGATTACTTGAAGATAGGGGCCATCATTCCCTTGTTCTTCTGCTGCTTCCACCTCCAGAGGAGCAAGGTCGGCAGCAAATGGGGATGGGTTTCCCTGAAGCAACGCAACTGGAAGTTGTTTAAAGCTTATCTGGAGTCTGTTTGTCACTTCAAAGACAGATGCATATTGGTGCACCCTTCTTCTAGCAAGGCGATGTTGAACGTCTTCAAGACCATACCGGCGCATAACGAGGATGGTACTCCTCGTCTGAATTAGCTAGGAGACCTCGTGGTAGAACTGGTTTACAAGTTCCCATTCTAGTGGACGAGGAAACATTTTGATAATGAATTGGGCTCCTATGTCTGGAAGGAGGGGGAGCTCAGAGTCGAGGACCTAGAGAGATTTGTTGTCTTGACTACCTTCGTGGATCGGATCCCTCGCGTACAGCGAGTCAGCCGAGGAGGCAGGCCGGTAATCGACAAGAACAAAGAGCCTATATACAAGTCGAGCCTCATAATCGTTAAAGAGATCCTCGAGAGTCAGGACCTCATTAAATACTTGGGTATTTATGTTTTAAATAGTAATATATGGTCGTCTTTTATTTGAATCCTCCTTTTCTAACTATGTTTATTTTTGTTTATTTTGCAGATAACATGAATCCCTCCCAGGAGCGCATAGCCAAGACTCTTACTGCTAGAGCGAGGAAGGCTCAAAAGGACGCTCAGAATAGCTTGGGGGTCGCCCCTACTTCAGAGTCGGGAGACTCATATTTGACCCAAGCTATGATCGCTCTTTCTCTCGCAGTCGTATCCTTGAAATAAAAGAGGATGCATCCTGAGGGAAGCGTCAACCTAATTGGGGAAAAGGGGAAAGGGACGTATGACCTTCCCCCTTGCTGGCTGGAGAAGGCTTTCTTCGAGGGAGCAACTCTCCGTCTTCCTCGGGCCGAATCCCTTTATCTAGAGGGCTTGGGCCGCTCGGTGAAGAGGGTGATGCTGGCGCAAGATGCCGGTGGCTTGATGTGGATTATGGAGATGGTCGTCGCCTATACCGAGGGAAGTTCCTCCCAAGAGGCTGAACTAAAGAATCTTTAGGCCAAGCTGGCTGCGAGCGAGAAGGCCCGGATCGAGGAAGAAAAGGCACGGAAGTTGTCCGAGGAAGAATCGAGGAGGCTTTCTGTGGAATGCAAGGTACTTTTGCTCGAGAAGAAAGACCTCAAGGAAAAGGTGGTGGCCTTGACTACCGAGGTTACGCCCACCAAAGATGAGCCAGAGGACACCAAATATTTAAAGACTCGGGCTGAGCTAGTTTCCCATTTTCAACTGGAGGTGGACGACGCTCAGGCTACCTCCGAGGGGAGCTTGGAAAATGCTGTAAAGTAGATGCACATGCTAAACCCTAGTGCCAAACTCAACACTTTAGGAATGGGGTAAACTATTACATTGCTGTTGGTGAGATTCTGGTCCTCGACTATCTCAAGGAGTTCGTCACTCAGCCAGCCGGGGGTCTTGCCAAGTTGTCTCTTGTCGCCGAAGAAGAAGTAGGAGGATTATTGTTCTATTTATTTCGGCATGCGTCTCATATTATTGTATTTTTGTTTCTCCAGGCTTTTTCCCGTTTATGTAATTTTCGAACAAGTGTGGTTTCTGGCCACAAATTTATTATGTTTTGGATGGGGCATTAAAATCCTCTTTGTTGTAATATTCGCAGACTGGCGGCACAAGTGGTCGTTTCTTATAGTTTATCGGATGTGGTGGTCGTTTGTTTCAAATATTTAACTTGTGTTTGTATGTTTATTAATAAACTTGTCCGTTTGGAAATTTTTTTATTTTTTTGAGAGTTTGTAGTGGGGATTTGCTCGTCTACTACGTATGTTTGTCAATATGGGGAAACTGATCAAATGGACAGGATGTATACTGGGCATGGACCGGAACTCAGGTCTAATTTCGATGGACCCGAGTTTGGCAAGGTGAACTTCTCATCGAGCGTTCTACTGTCGTGGAACAAGGACTATGGAGCTTGATTTAGTTATCCATGTCAGGATGAAGGTGAGCTCGTTATAAGAGCGGAGCTTCACCCCTTCTGAATGTTTTGGGTGCTATGCTTATTCCCAGGCATGCACGTGTGTTCGGGCCTGGGTGAGTTTTTCTTGTCGACCAAACTCGCCGACGGCTCAGTGTTTTTAACTGTAATATTATTTTAGATTTTCAGCGTTCCATGATCAAACGAGTTGTTCCCCTTGTAGGTTTTCCAAGTAATACGCTCCAGTCCTCACTTTCACGTAGACGCGGTAAGGACCTTCCAAAGTTTGATGCGAGCTTGCCCTTGTGAGATTATTTGTGATTTCTCTTTAACATAAGGTTTCCGACCTCGAACTCTCGTCGTATGACTTTGGCATCGTAGCACATGGCTATTTTTTGTTTGAGTGAGGCCTCTCGCAGGGCCTCTCCTGTTCTGATTTCTTCTACTAGATCCAATTCCTCCCGAAGGGCGACGTCATTCATATCCTTGTCTGGAGGAGCCTCGGTTCGTCTAGAAGGTTCTTCGATCTCCACAGGAATGATGGTCTCCATCTTGTAAGCTAGTCAGAGAGGGGTCTCCTTGGTTGATGAATGCGCAGTTGTTCGGTATCCCCAAAGTACACTGTGTAACTCCTCGACCCATCTTTTCTTGGTTTTGTCCTGTGATACAGTGGCAGAACCGGCAGTTTAATAATGGTTTTGCATTTTTTATTTGCAAATGTGCGTTAAGTAAGAGTCGCCACCGACTTTTCTTTTATCCAACAAAGGAAAGGGTGAAAAGAACAGAAAATGACCTTTTTCGAGATTTTCTGAGTAAGGGGTAGATTATGGAAAGGGACGGTATTAACACCCTTTCCATCAGTGGTTTTCCACGGGCTCTTAGGTACTTGCTCATTTTGAAAACTGCTTTCATATTTGTGTGTTTTGAAAAGTTTTCTTGCTTTATGATAACTCTTGTATCAGTCCTCAAGAGTGTTGATAAATGACTTTTGAAAAGGTTTTGAAAGCGTAGTGTGAAAAAGGTTGTTTTGAGCAAGTACTTAATAGCTATCTACCTACTCGAAAAAAGATTGTTCTTTTCCTCCTTTCCTTTAGATAGTGCTATCCTACTATTAGTGAGTAGGTAGCCCTATTGTTGGATGTTGAGGGACTATTGAAGGGATGTTTATGGTCACTAAGGCAACTGGGCAAGAACTCCTTGTAATTGCCCTAAAGTTCTAAGATCATTTTTTTAACCGAGGCAACAGTCGAAAGGGTCATCGAGGGACTTGTGATCTCTTGAACTAAAGGACAATCACTAAAAATTCTCACATTTCAAGAATTGTGACCGTTTTCGAAGGCAACCGAAGTGGGAGATACCCTAGGGGAGAGTATGTGCAATTGTGCTTGATTCAGATATATTATCCTTGAATTAGGTTATGCTATGTTCAATTAGTCATTATCTTTCCATACAATCCTATTAATCTAAGCAGTTAATAGTGCGGAAAATATATTGCAGAAAATATAATTCCTAAGCTATTATAAGGTCTTGGGGCAGTTACATAATTAGATGTGAAAATTTAAACCTAATTAAAATTATTACAAACTGAGGAACAATTACATAATTAAAAAATACGAGAAAGTGACTTAACAAAATAAAGAGGCAAGAAAATGTTAGAATCAGGAGAATCGAGGTTGGGAGGATTAGGGTTAGTAGAAAAAAGAAATATTTAAAAATTAATGGCTAAAGATTCAAAATTGATTAATTTAAGAAAAAAAGAAATTTGATTGAATTAATTTAAGAGAAAAAATATTTGATTAATTATCCTAAGTCTAATTAATTTTAATTGGAAAAAATATCTAAACCTAATTAATGTTAATTACAAAAAATATATTTAAATCTAATTATCTTTAATTATAAGAAATAAAATTAATTATTGATTATTTACAAGAAAAATTAATTAAAACATATTTTATGTGTTTTTGATATAAAAGAAATTAAATTAAATATGTGAATAAACCTAATTCTAGTTAATTTTAAATAAGGAAATAAGTAAAATGATTAAATTAATTTCCAAAAATTAAATTAATTAGAAAAAACCCTATGTCTATTTTTTTGTGATTTTTTTAATGATTTTATGGTTAAAATAAAAAACTGATTTTAAAACAAATAAAACTAAATAAAGAAATTGAAAAAAACAAAAAAAAGTGATAGAATGGACCTGTTATTGTTTTCAGGCTGGGGGTGTGAGTGGAAATTTGCTACGCCCAGCTCAAAGGAGCCCAATGTCCTTGCATGAGATCCAGTGGAGAGTGTGTTTGAGGGTCCATGATGGGGTCACACGCTAGAGGCGCTGGATCCATGTCAACTGAGATCAGATGGTGTTGACCTCATGGCCTATGATACGCATGGTAGACTGCTGCACTAAATCTATAAGAAACTTGTTAGAAAAAATAAATTTCCAGACCTGGGTATCGAACCCAGGTCCTCCCCTTCATAACGCGTTGCCTTTGCCATCCGTGCCAACTTTTAATTCGTGAATATAAATCAAACAAAGTGGGGTTGCGCCATGCAGTCATCTTCTCTGCTCATCCGTCATGTTAGCTTCTTCACTTTTACCTACGGACGTTGTCCATCACTACAACACTTGTAACTTCCAAAATCCATAACATGCAATATAAATTAAATCTAAAGCCATATATCAATTAGTCTTGATCCCCTAAGCATGATGGTACTCATCTTTATGCCCAATTTTTCCTGTACCCGAAAACCCTAAAACAAAGGTTCAAACCCTAATAATGGCAGATCATCATACATTCATCAAAACTTGCAATTAATGATTCAAATACGTTCTAAACATTCATACAAACAAGAATACATTATCAAAACACATTTATAATGCATGTATGGCCATGATCGTTTTTGAAGAATAAAACTCAAATCGTGATTGTATTGGTCGCGATTCTGGGAGCTCTGATGCATGGAAACGATGAAGTTAGCTTCATGATGCCTCCAGGAATAGATTGCAACCCCCGTAACCTCTTAAATCCCTCTGCAACTCCAAATCCAATTGTCACTTTTCTTTGAATTTTCAAGCTTGTGAACAGGGTCTTTTTTGCAGCAGCTGCACGTGCTTTAGGTCTGGAATTTTTATTCATAAATAGTATATCATATTAGGTCAACAAATATGGATTGAATCTGGAAGATTGGATGGAAAAGATTTGATTTGCATCTTGGAATTTTATGTTTCAAATTTTGGCCAAAACTTGCTCCTCTTTCTCTCTCTCTCTCTCTCTCTCTCTCTCTCCAATCATCCTTCACACGAATTCTTGACTTAATCTTCTAATTTTAGGCTCATGATATGATCATAAAACAAATCTTTTGGATTTAATTCATCATTTTACTATTTTATTTGATTTATTAATATTTAAATGAATGAAAATTAAAATAAATAAAAATAAATCTCATAAAAATAAAATAATGGATTTAAATGTCTTGAATAAGTCCATGGATATGTTTGAAATCCAAAACCCACGCCCATTAGTTCAAAAGATCCAATTTGCTCACATTGACTTTTGTGCATTTTCAAAAATTGGTCAACTTTAGCAATGCATATCTCTCTCAATTTTAAACTTATGAGGGTGTTCTTAGACTTTTTAGAGAGTTTAGGATATCCTCTAAACAACCCTTTTTGTTTTATCTCAATTAGATTTTTCATGTTCATGTAAGGAGCTTTGGAAAAAGATGACTTTTTGTTGACTTTTAAGATGACCTATAATTTCTGAGCTTGTATCTTTTAACTGGGGCATTTCTTAAACTTCAGGGATGAAGATAAGTTATAGGGAATTGGATTATCTTCAAAATGAGCTTTGGTGGAAAAAAATTTGATAAAGTATGAGAGAGTTATGCCTGGTCAAAGTTTAGTTGACTTTTCTTATAGAAACTCTAATTAGCAATTTTTGACTTTTGATGAATTGGAAGCATTTCTTGAGGAACCATGATCAACCCTTGATAAAATGATGGATATCACTTAAAAATGTTGATTTAAACCAAAATTCTTGAAGTTTGACTGTATATAGGTCACAGTTGACTTTTGACCTAGTACAGTTGATTTTCAAGCATTTGAGCAGTTGACTGAGCAAACTTGTTGTGCAAGGCATGCAATTTGGCAGGGATGATCTTGAGGACATATGTGGGCCATGGAAAATATCTGGGGCCCTTGGGAGTAACACATCTTGCTGAAAATTGAAACCCTAGTTAGAGGTATATTGCCTTAGGAGGAGAACTTGTCTGGTCAACTCTTAGTCATCCTTGGATAAGTTGGGGACTTCAATGGGCATGTCTTGAGTAAAAATGAGAGGGAAAATATTGGGGTACAACAGCTTCCCCTGTTCAATCTTCTTAGACCTGAGGATGTAGATTGGCTTGTCTGCCTTTCATGATCTGAAGGTGGAAGATGATTGAACACTAGAGTGCCCAAAAATCTGCACTCGTCTGAAGTAACACTCTTGGTAGATAATATCGGGAATGGGCTTATAGATGCCATTTGGAAAAGGTGACAAAAGATTGTTGAAGATGGGCTTAAAGATGTCATCCAGAGAAAATGACGAAGAGTCATCAGAGATGGGCTTAAAGATGCCATCTAGAGATCATGTTGTTTTCATGAGAGGTTCCTTTGTGGGGATTCCTGTTCTTGTTGTTGAGGAGGACTTTGCTAGGGAATGTTGGTCTCAGTTTTAGGAAATAGATTCTAGGAGCTTCAGTTATTCATTACTCTACTGGGGAGTTATCTATTGACTGGAGAGACGAAAGTGAATTGCTATCTGGTTGTATTCCAGGCTTCACAATGACTTACTGAGGACAGTAAGGATGACTGCTATCTGGTTGTATTCCAGGCTTCATAGTGACTTACTGAGGACAATAAGGTTGACTTCTATCTGGTTGTATTCGAGGTTTCACATCGACTTACTGGGGAATATGAAATTAACAGCTATCTGGTTGGTTCCAGGCTTTGCAGTTTCTTTAACTGGGTAAGAATCAAAAAATCTAGGGTTGATTTAACTGAACCAGAGAAAGTATCTATCGGAAAAGAATCAGAATAAATCATTGGTCGATTTAAACTGAACCAGTAGAGGTCTTTTCAGAATGATCTTTCTGAGGAAAATGCTTAAATAGCCTTTCGTCAGAGGTAACTTTTGAAAAGACTGTCAGGTCATGAAAGTAGTCAATGATGTATGTTGATTTGATCTTTCCTGAAAAGGTAAAGAGTTAGTCATATGTAATGCATTGTGTAATGATGTTCTCAAAATAAATGAGATTATGATGTATGCAATATGTATGTGCATGCCATGATGTATAAATATGGAATGCTGTTGCGATATTTCCTAGTCTGGGAAAATGAATCCCTGACTGCTTTTGGAGAGTACTGGGAAGCTGAATCCCGGACTACTATTTGGTAGATGAGGAAAGTGATTCTTTCACTTCTGCTGGGGATGATGAATGGAGATGATTTACTGCGGATTTCCTATTTTTGTTTGAGGATATTCTTTCATAGATCTTTGACTCCTGCTTGAGAATGACTATGTGGGGAAAAAGATGTTTTTTTGGAAGATTTTACCAATGTAGAGAAATAAACTCTGTTGGGGGATAAACTTCTGCAGCTAAAGAAATACTCTATCGGGGATAAGGCTTTATAAACTGTTCGAGATTATAAAAAATTAGTTGGGGAACATGGATTTCAGCTCTCTGAGGCAACTTGGATGGAGGAGGTTATTCCTGCTTGGGGAAGAAGATGTCAGAATTTTGGTTATTTTTACTCTGCGGGGACATAGACATCACTAGGATGTATGCTGAGGATGTAGTGCTGATTTTGCAGTAGGACGCCTCTGCCCCTTTACCTGCTGGAGAACATACCTGCGGAGATTTTGTGGATGGATCTATGTCGTGATTGTACTTGAAGATATGTTGAAATAAGTGTCAGAATGACATCTGTCTCTATATCGTATCTAAATTGTATTTGGAACATGTATTGAATGAGTGTCATGACATCCGTCTCTAGATCGTATCTGAACTGTACTTGAAACATGTATTGAATGAGTGTCGGAATGACGTCCGTCTCTAGATCGTATCTGAACTGTACTTGAAACATGTATTGAATGATGTGATACGGTGGGAGAACTGACTTGGGTTTTGCGTTTGTGTTTGCAAATGTTTCGGTTTAGCAAGAGTCGCCGCCAACTTTTTATTTTATCCTAAGGAAAGGTCAAAAAGCACAGGAAAGACCTTTGAGATGTTTTCTTGGGTTCGGGGAGTAGATTATAGAAAGGGAAGGTATTAGCACCCTTTCTATCCACGGTTATCCATGGGCTCTTAGTTACTTGCTTAGATCGCTTGCTTTGCATTTTCAATTGTTTGAAATGGTGCTTTGTGTGTGTGGTTTTGAAAGATGTTTTGAAAAGAGATGCCTTGTCTAGGCAACCTTTGTAATGATTCTTTTTTGAATGTATACAAAGGTGTATGTCTTTTTGAAAGGTTTTCAATGTTTTGAAAGTTGTTTTGAAATTGTGTTGTGGAGTGTGTTTTGAAAAATAGCAAGGATGTTTTGCAAGATTTTGATCAAGTAACTAAGAGTTGTCTACCCTATTTTACTCAAAGATCTTTCTTATGTTTTTAACCCTTTTAACAGTGTTGTTTCACCATTGTATTTGGTGAACAACCTTGTGTTAGGATGTTAACGGGACAGGCGCGGGTCATCGTATGACCATGATAGCAATGTTGTGAAATGACTTAGCACTTTTCTGTAGGGACTAAGATCATTTTGAAAGGCAACTTTGATAGCGTCATCGAGGGACTATGATCTTTTTTCAATTCTTTTGTGCTAAGACACCCCACATGCATAACATGGCCATTTTTATAAGGCAACAAGTGGAATTACCCTAGGGGTGCACGTGCGCAAATGTGTTTGATTGCATGCATTGTTATCTTTGATTTTTGGGTTGTCTAACTGTTGATTTTATCTTGCCATACACACCTAATTACTAGCATTTGTACAAAGCAAGAAAAATGCAGGAAATGAATATCCTATACTATTACAACCATATTGAATTGCATGAGAATATAAAGGCAAAAATAAGGTAAAAACAAGAAAAATGAGTGTCTTTCGACCCAGGCAGCAGCACCCTTCGACTGGCATTCTGTTGGCCTCCTTCGATTGGGGGCTGGCATCAGTAAGGTCCTGTCCTTCGATTGGGAATTCGTGCCAGTGAGGTCATGGCCTTCGATTGGGCTTGGGAACCAGTCAGGTCATGTACTTCGATTGGAGGCTGGCACCAGCATGGAAGTGCCTTTCGTCTGAGCCTGGACTTAGTGCAAGTGTGCCTCTGGCTGGGCCTTTCTGCCTTGTTGCCTACTTCGATTGGGTCTGGAGTCAGTGAGGAAGCCTGGGGCTTCATTTCATACTCTTGTCTTTTGTTTATGGCATGGAAATGGAAAGGTTATGGATTTCGTCTGAGGTCTGCAAACAACAAGGTTCTGTCTTTTCCACAGGCTCCTTGATGACTCCTTGTAAGCATATTTAGGCCCTCAAATTGTGATTCGAAAGGCTTGTGCAGCTAGCCAATCGAAGGGTATAACAAAACTGTCTCAAGTTCTTAAATGCAACATCCAAACATAACTACAGTCCAGGGGTTAGCACAAAAAACCAATGGGTCTCAAAGTCTAAATTATAACTAATTAAGGTTGAGTTTTCAGCATAAGAGCAATCAGAATCTAATGCTAAAACATGGTCCAGAAATATCTACATTTTTCTTTATTGGCATGTACTCATGATGTTTAAATGAAAAAGTCCCAAGCTGGAGAGAACTTACCTCTTGAAGTGCTTAGTCGAAAGAGCTGTAGGTGACCTTTTTTGATGGTGGAGGGAGCCTTGCTGGGATCTTTCTGAAGCTAGTTCTGTTATTGTTTGATTTGGGCAGGCAGGTCTGAGTTTCTGTTAGTTTTGATACAGGCTTGCTTGTAGTTGCAGTTGGACTGGCTTTAGGCAGGTTTGTTTGCAATTGCAGTTGAACTGGCTTGAGTTTTCTGGTTTTGGTAAGGAAGGCAGGTTTTGAGGTTATGCAGGCCTCAAGGCTTGTATTTGTAACATAGGTTTGATGTTATGGTGTTTAGGCAGGAGGATGCAGTTCTGGATTTTTTGTTTGGATTCTGGGTATGTGTTTGAGTGTTTGAGTGTTTAAGTGTTTAAGTGTTTAAGTGTTTAAGTGTTCAAGTGTTCAAGTGTTCAAGTGTTCAAGTATTTGAGAATTTGAGAATTTTGTGGTGTATGAGAATTTTGAAGATACGTTCCTCTGGCCAAAAAAGTCCTCCCTTAGCTTTGCAACAATTCCTCTATTTATAGAGAAAGAATGGACATGTTTTCAACAGCCTGCCTTGCAAAAAATAGTAAAATAATAGGTAACGTGACAGCACATGTGGTGGGCCTATTGGCAGTTGGGGTGCAGAGGTTGTGACTCATGCTTCTGTCATTGATTGTGGAGCAAAAATAATAAAATAAGGCCCAGCTGGAAAGTAAATGTCCAACTTGTGCCACAAAAGCAAGATGAATGGTTCAGGTGAGGTTGCTTCATGCTGAAGGAAAATAGGTGCAAGGCTCAAGACAGACTTTCCTAAAAGGTAGTACTGTGCTATTAAGTTCAAGTGGTTTTAGACAATAAATGGGTACAGGCCTAAAAAGGGAAGACAAGTGTCCTAGCCTATGGGTCTGAATATCCAACTTGATCTTTTGAGTCGAATCCTCCATCTTTCTACACCTTTCAACCAGACTGGAACAAAACAGCATTCGTTTTCACCAGCTGTGTGTCCTTCGAATGGACCAATTGTGTGTTCTTCGAATGGCCCTTTTCAGAAGGTTATTAACTTCTGATTCGAAGGAAGCTTTCAGAACATTATTGACTCTTTGAATTGAAGAAAACCAGAGAGAGGCCTTTGCCTCAGTCGAAGCTTGTGGTCAAAACAAGCTAACTCGAAGGAAGCTATTGCCCAATCGAAAGCTCATGCTCGAAGGTAGCATATTGCCCAATCGAAACCTGGGTCTAAGCAAACATATTTCCAAATCGAAAGTCCATGTTCGAAGGAAGCTTAGAGTTCAACATGAAGGACATATCCAAGTTGCATTCGAAAGAGGCTTTTGCTAAAAATGAAGGATGTAATCCAAGTTGCATTCGAAGGAGGCTCTTGCTCAACTAAAGTTTTCATCCAGGCACACAGAAGGTGAGTGCCCAAACGAAGACTTGCCTTGTAGGGGGGTACATGTGACCAGTAGGTCATGGCCTTCGATTGCAAGCATGCAGGCAACAATCTTGTCCAGTCGAAGCAGGCTTGTAGGCAGCAAAATGTCCAGATTCGAAAGAGGCATACATGAGGCAAAATGTCCAGATTCGAAAGAGGCATACATGAGGCAAAAAGTTCAGATTCGAAAGAGGCACACTAGTAGCCATTTTGAGCAATCGAAGGAGGCCAAGAGTCAATCGAAAGAGCTGAATCGAAAAACACTTATTTTTATCCAAATTTGCCAAAATATTAATTTTATCTGTTTTCCCCCTTTTTGACAGTTTCCTTTTGGTATTGGAAAATCCCAATGCACTTGTTTAAGCTTGAACCTTGAAATCCTTGTAAGAAAATCCTTGAGAATTGAGAGGGAAAATTTTGGGGTACAATAGCTGCCCCTGTTCAATCTTCTTGAACCTAAAGAGTTAGATTGGCAGTTTTGCCGTTCGCGACTCGAAGGTAAAAGATGATTGGACACTAGAGTGCCCAAAACATTTGCACTCGTCAAAGCGTAGTTTGAGGGAATGGGCTTAAAGATGCCATTTGGAGATGGTGGAATCTTGCTGGAGATGGGCTTAAAGATGCCATCCAAGAATGTTTGTTGAATTACAATGTTGTAGGTCAGAAGAATGAGCATCAAAATGGTATCCGTGTCTGGAATGCCATTGAACTGTATCTGGGGACTGAGTTTGTATGAGCAAAGGAATGGCGTCCGTGTCTGGCGCGTATCTGAGCTGTAACTGTATTTGGATTTTGAATGAATATCAGAATGACTGCCGTGTCTGGAGTGTATCTGTATTCTGAATGGGTAACAGAGAAAAATCTGTGTATGGAGCAACTGTGTGCTGAGGATAAATTCTTAATGAGTGACAGAATGGCAACCGTGTTTGGAGCGTATCTGGACTGTATCTGAAGTTTAAGATCTGTATGAGTAGCAGAATGACTTCCGCGTCTGGAGTATATCTGAAACTGTAACTGTGATCTTAATGAGTGACAGAATGGCAACCGTATCTGGAGCGTATTTGGACTGTATCTTGGAGTTGAGATTTGTATGAGTAGCAGAATGAATTCCGTGTCTGAAGTGTATCTGAAACTGTAACTGGGATTTGAATGAGTGACAAAATGGCAACCGTATCTGGAGCGTGTATGGACTGTATCTTGGAGTTGAGATCTGTATGAGTAGCAGAATGACTTCCGTGTCTGGAGTGTATCTGAAACTGTAACTGTGATCTGAATGAGTGACAGAATGGCAACCGTATCTGGAGCGTATCTGGACTGTATCTGACTCGAAATTCCGAATGAGTAATAGAATGATCGCCGTGTTTGGGATGTATCCTTATTGTATCTGTATTGGAGTTTTGAATGAGTAATAGAATGACCGCCGTGTTTTGGGGTGTATCCATACTGTATCTGAATAATTGTTAATGATAGCTTTTTAATCTTATCCTGAAAAGGGTAAAAATGTTAGCTGAACACAAAATTATGTTGCATGATATGTATGATGCAATGAATTGTATTTCGTAAATGTTTATGATATATGGATGTAATGATTATGCATGTAAGCTGAGTAGCTATCTTGCTGAGGAAAATAAATCCTTGATAGCTGGAGATAATGAAAATCCTGACTGTTGCCGGGGAAAGTAAATCTTTGACCGAAGCTTGGGGATTCCACCAATCTTTGACTGTTGAAGATGAGAAATCCTTGCTGACTGCTCGGGGATTGAAGATCTTCGATTGTTGAGGGATCTCGGGACCACTGCTGCAGATTGAAAATCCTTGGTGACTTGTTAGGGGTTTTAACAAAACTTCAATAATTTCTACGGGGAATCAGGATTCTGACGATCTCTACTGAGGAATTAAAACCTGGGAGACTTCCGCTGGAGAAGTGAGACTGAGAATCTTCAGTCTGTTGGGGAATATCTCTGTGGGGAGAATGTTCACCGTTCTGGTTCCGCTGGGGGATAGGATTTTCAGGGTTTTCGGGCTCCACTGGGGATCTTGAAACTTGACTCTGAGGGGAATTTTGAAATTCATCTCGGCTGGGGAATCAAGTTCTAGAAAGCATTTGCTCTGCTGAGGATCCTGAAGTTTAACTCTGTTAGGGAAATATATTCCGAATTTTAACTCTATTGAGGAACTTGAAGTTTAATTCCGCTGGGGATTTCTTCTGAAATGGCATAAAGATATCTTCCTAACCTTCAACCTCTCAGTAATCATCTTTTCTCAATTTCGTTTTATTTGTAAGCAATGATTATGTTCAAATGCATATGCCTATTTAACAAAACATTGGACGTTTTTCAAATAAAACATAAGTGTAAAAAAGAAAAGGAAGGCAAGCAAATTTCTGCACTTGGAAGTGTATTTGTATTAACTTTTATGAGTATCTTTGTACAAAGGAGACAGACATCCTAGTAAGAGAATGTTGTCGTAAAAATTGAAAAAATTTATACAGAAGAAAGATGGCTATGTGTAACAATTCCATGGGATTCCCATTCTGCTATAGCCTTCACAACTCTGAATATCTTGTCCATTCATTGCTTTGTCCGTCGATGACTAGATTGATCAGAAGCTCGGAGCTTGTTGATGAAGAGATTGTTCTTAAAATGATCCGACGAGACACAGGCATACGCTTTAATTCCCTAACTTTTGCCTGGATCGCCCTTTCGGGTTTTCGATCCACCGGGAAACCCTTTTTTGCCCAAGTCGCCTTTTCGGGTTTTCAACTTGCCGGGTGTACAGATTTTTGTTTTATCCCTAATTTTTGCCTGAATCGCCCTTTCGGGTTTTCGGTTCACCGGGATGCCCATTTTTGCCCAAGTCGCCCTTTCGGGTTTTCGACTTGTCGGGTTATTTTATGCGTAGTATCTTTTGACTATGTCTGCGTTTGCAGGGTGTGGAAAATCGTCACCGTCCATGGTGGTCAAAATCATTGCCCCACCAGAAAAGATACTCTTGATCACAAATGGTCCTTCGTAAGTAGGAGTCCACTTGCCCCTGGGATCACTTTGCGGTAAGATGATCCGCTTGACTACAAGATCTCCAACTCGATATATCTGACGCCTGACTTTCTTGTTGAAAGCCTTGATCATGCGTTTTTGATACGCCTGACCATGACAAACAGCAGTAAGTCTCTTCTCGTCGATCAAATTGAGTTGATCAAGTCGGGTATGAATCCAATCGTCTTCACTCAAACCAGCGTCTTTCATGATCCTTAAGGAAGGAATCTGAACTTCCATGGGTAGGACAGCCTCCATGCCATACACCAAAGAAAATGGGGTTGCCCCTGTTGAAGTACGTATCGTGGTGCGATATCCATGCAGAGCAAACGGTAACATCTCGTGCCAGTCCTTGTAGGTGACTGTCATCTTTTGAATGATCTTCTTGATATTTTTGTTCGCAGCTTCAACAACACTGTTCATCTTCGGTCGATAGGGAGATGAATTGTGATGATAAATCTTGAATTGTTCGCATAGAGCGGTGATCATAGTATTGTTCAGATTTGTACTGTTGTCTGTGATGATCCTGTCGGGGATACCATACCAGAATATGAGGTTCTGCTTAATGAAACGGGCAACCACATTCTTTGTAACGGAGGCAAAGGAAGCTGCCTCGACCCATTTGGTGAAGTAATCAATAGCCACCAGGATTAAGCGATGTCCATTGGATGCCGTGGGCTTGATCTCTCCAATCATGTTAATGCCCCACATTGCGAATGGCCAAGGAGCTGTCAGAACATTGAGAGGAACAGGAGGAATATGTACCTTGTCGGCGTAGACTTGGCATTTGTGGCAAGTAAGGGAATGTTGATGATAATCAGCTTCCATAGTGGACCAGTAGTAACCTTCCCTTAGAATCTTCTTTGCCATTGTATGTCCGCTCAAGTGGGTGCCAAATGTGCCACTGTGTATCTCAGTCATGATCAACTCTGTTTCAGCTTTGTCTACACATCGAAGTAAAACACAATCATGGCTGCGTTTATAAAGGATGCCATTGCTTAGGAAGAACTTGGCATCAAATCTCCTTAAGAACTCTTTGTCATTGACTGAAGCTCCTTCGGGATATTCTCTAGTCTGGAGATACCTTTTGATTTCATGAAACCAGGGTTTCTCCACTACTTCTTCGGTATTAATCTCATGACAGTGCGCAGGTTCATCCATTCGCTCGATGGTAATTTGGGGAGTCTCGTTATCCCAGTTGAGTTTAAACATGGAAGACATTGTAGCCAGAGCATCTGCTAGCTGATTCTCTTCTCGCGGGAAATGCTCGAAATTAATCTGCTCGAAATGAGGCAACAAAGTCAGGACATGCTCCTTGTATGGGATAAGATTAGGATGTTTAGTGTCCCACTCTCCTTTGACTTGACTGATAACCAAAGCCGAGTCCCCAAATACGACCAAAGATTTGATCCCTAGGTCTATAGCAGCCTTGAGACCAAAGATGCAAGCTTCATATTCAGCCATGTTGTTGGTGCAGCTGAAACAAAGTCGGGCAGTGAAAGGTGTATGGCAACCTTCTGGAGAAATGAGTATCGTGCCTATACCGTTGCTGAGTGCATTTGAAGCACCATCAAAGTACAGGGTCCATCGGGATCCTTGTTCGGGTCCGTCATACAGTCCGTTACTTTTGATATTTTCCAATGTCATGATGTCCTCGTCCAGGAAGTCGAATCTCATAGATTGATAATCTTCGACGGCTTGATGAGCTAGATGGTCAGCTAGTACACTCCCATTTATAGCTTTTTGGGTAGTATACTGGATATCATACTCAGTCAAGATCATTTTCCATCTAGCGATTCTTCCAGATAAAGCAGGATTTTCGAAGATATACTTGATTGGATCTATTTTGGAAATCAACAAAGTGGTATGAGTCAACATGTACTGCCTTAGTCGGCGAGCAGCCCATACCAAAGCGCAACAAGTTTTCTCGAGCAGTGAGTAGCGAGTCTCATAGTCGGTAAACTTTTTGCTAAGGTAATAAATGGCATGCTCTTTTCGACCAAACTCGTCATGTTGGCCCAACACGCACCCTATTGAGTTATCCAAAACAGTCAGTTACATGATCAACGACCTTCCTTCGATGGGTGGCATCAGAATAGGAGGTTCCAGCAAATACTCCTTGATCTTATCAAAAGCAACTTGACAATCATCGTTCCATTCAACTACCTGATCCTTCTTCAACAGCTTGAAAATCGGCTCACAGGTGGATGTCAGGTGAGAGATGAATCTTGCAATATAGTTTAAGCGTCCCAAAAATCCTCTAACCTCCTTTTCAGTACGGAGGGCTGGCATTTCTTGTATAGCTTTCACTTTAACAGGATCGACCTCAATACCTTTGTTGCTGACAATAAATCCTAAGAGCTTACCAGACCTAACTCCAAAAGTGAACTTTCTTGGATTCAGTCTGAGTTTGTACTCCTTCAACCTGGCAAACAGCTTCTGCAAATGTCCAAGGTGTTCTTCTTCTGTTTGTGATCGAGCTATCATATCGTCTACGTAAACTTCGATCTCATGATGTATCATATCATGAAACAAAGCTACCATGGCGCGTTGGTAAGTTGCCCCTGCGTTCCTTAGTCCGAACGGCATCACCTTGTAGCAGAAGGTACCCCATTGTGTAACAAAGGTTGTTTTCTCCATGTCCTCGGGGGCCATTTTAATCTGGTTGTAATCCGAGAATCCATCCACGAAGGAAAAAACCTTGTGTTGAGCGGTGTTATCAACCAAGACGTCAATATGAGGTAGAGGGAAATCATCTTTAGGGCTAGCCCTGTTCAAATCCCGATAGTCCACACACATTCAGACCTTGCCGTCTTTTTTGGGTACGGGAACAATGTTAGCAACCCATTGTGGATAGGTTGTAACGTCCAGAAAGACGGCGTTGAATTGCTTCATTACTTCAGCTTTAATCTTCTCAAACATGTCAGGTCTCATTCGGCGAACCTTTTGCTTGATCGGTGGACAGTCTTCTCTTGTAGGGAGACGGTGAACCACGATATCTGTGTCTAAACCTGGCATGTCTTCATAAGACCAAGCAAAAATCTCAACGTATTCATTCAACAACTGTATTAAGCGTTCCTTGACACTTGGTTCCAAGTTGGCACCCACTTTTACTTCTTTCCTGTCCTCCTCTGTCCCTAAGTTGATGGTTTCTAACAACTCTTCATGAGGCAAGATGGCCCTCTCTTCTTGTTGTAGAAGTCTGGCTAACTCTCCCGGCACTTCACAATCTTCGTCAACTTCGTACTCAGCTTGATTGACCAGATCTTCAGAGTTATCAAAGGCTAAAATAGAATAGTCACCCATGGAATCCGGAGTGGATGGGTACCTGCATTTGTGAATGTGGGTGTGTGTAAGGGATAGCCATCTTTAAACAAACAAAAATGAAAAAAGGAAAGAAAATGAACACAGCAGTTTATAGATGAAAAGCGTCCAATGATTCGTTAAAATATGGCATATGATTATGAAGAAAATCAAGCCCTTACAAATGGACCTACGTGCCCCGGGCAAGGCATGAGGTGAAAATAGTGTGCGAATTGTTTTAGTTATTACAGACCATAGAAAATGGGAAATTGTTCAAAGATAAAATTACTGGTTGATAAAGGTGATAGGAACGAAATCCTTTGCTTCCTAATTGCTCAAACCCCCTTCGACAATCGGAAAAATCCAGTCTTCAAAGTGGCTCTCCTCGTCTTCATCTTCTACAGCATTGATTCCATGGAGAGAAATCTTGATGGGTGGTCTTTTGGTCTTGGAATGACGCATAGCCTTTTGTCCTGCAGCAGTAAACCCCAACCCAAAGTTGTCTGTCTTATAAGGAATGTCGGGCAACTGTCCCCATACTGTGCTCTTCCCCTCCTTAATCACAACCTCTGCGTCTTTGAGAGATGTCATCCTAGCCACCTGCTTGGGAATGATAGGTACCTCAACCACTGCCTTCGCGACTGCCACCTCGGGAGAAACTTCCTCAAAATGTTGAAAAGGTGTTTCGATGAATTCGCCATCCACTTCCACATATCGAAAGGAATTGAGATGACTAATCATGTACTCCTCCTCGCCATGCACAGTTATGATTTTACCCTTAACAGGATACTTCAGCATCTAGTGCAAAGAGGATGTAACTGCCCCGGCATGATGAATCCACGATCTTCCCAGCAAACATGAGTATGACGGACGGATGTCCATCACGTAGAAGGTGGAGTTGAACACTTCAGTGCCTACCTTGATGGGAATATCAACCTCCCCATGAACCATTCTTTTGGAACCATCGAAAGCTCTGACGATAATGTTGCTAGGCTTGAGGGTGAAACCTTCATAATCCAAACGGTCTAAGGCCTTCTTTGGCAGCACATTCAGGGAAGAACCAGTATCGACCAAGACATGGGCGAGTGTGGTCCCTCGACACTCAACTGAAACATGTAATGCATCATTGTGCTTCCTTCCTTTCGGAGTCAGGTCAGCATCGGAAAAGCCCAGGCCATTGTCAGCAGTAAGACTGGCCACACAGTTTTGGAATTGGTCAGCCGAGGTCTCTTGGGGGACATGTGCTTTCTTCAAGAATTTAATCAGAGCCTTAGCATGGGCCTCTGAACAGAGCAAGAGAGCTAACATTGAGATTTTGGAGGGGGTCTGCCCCAGTTGTTCTACAACATCGTAGTCACTTTTTCTGATTATCTTCAGGATTTCATCCATCTCCTTCTGAGTGGTTTCGGGGATAACCACAGCATGAGCCTTCGTCCTGACAGGCTCTTTCAGTATCCCCTTACCTTTGTTGGTGTTATCAGCGGATGGTCTTTCTTTAGGAGTGTTTAACTCTTCGATCACTGGGCCTTGCACAGAGGGTCCAACAGGTGCAGAAATTTTTAAGGGTCCGAAAACTGCTCGGGGAGGAGCAATCTCTGGAGAAAAGATCCAGCCACTGCGGGTGATCTTGCTAGTACCCACGATGTTTCCTATGTCAGGGTCTTCTTCAGAAATTTCTTGGACTGTTTTGATTTGTTTGATGTCGTGGTAGAAGATTTCTCCCCCATAGTTCCACGGTATCATTTTGCTTGATTGGTACGGGACGGGTCCCGGCATGGTGAACTTTAGAGGTACACATTCTGAGTTGGGTGTAATCCTGACAGGCCTTTTGCAAGCCTTGGGATGATTGTCGGAAATGGTTATGATGGCAATATCATTGGTTGAGGTATCACAAGTATCAGGAGCAATCAGATTGAAAGTGTTAATAGGGGTTTTCTGAAAAAGTATTTCTTGAATATCCATCAGGCGTTGGACACCCGACTTCAACATTGGACAATCATCTTGAATATTCAAACGAAAATAGAAATCTTTATCACAACCAGGAAAGATCCCGGCTCTCAACAAATTTTCTTTTATCACTAACAATGGAGTCAACAGATCGGCAACATCAGTAACATGGAGATTTTCCAAAACAGCATGCACATTGTGGTCGTGCTTGGGCATCGAAGCAGATATAAAATTCGGCTTTTCAGGAGCGTCAAACTCGACCTCTTTGGCGTCAATTAAATCCTGAATTTTGTTCTTGAGTGCCCAGCAATTATTGGTATCGTGCCCAATACTGTCGGAATGGTAAGCACACTTGGCTTTTGGATTGTAAGATGGAGAAGTGGTATTTACATTCTTTGGAGCCTATTTTAAATTAGCAAGATTCAATTTCAGGAGATGTGGAAGGATCTGAGCAGGTGACATATTTACTGGGGTAAACTGCCGTGGTGGCCTTTGTTGATATGTTTTGGTCTGATCATTCCTCGGTTGGCTGTTTCTAAACTGGTCTGATGCGGATTTCTGTATTAATACGGCCCCCACTGTTGGCCGACGTTCTTCTCTTTCCCGATTTTTCTGGGTGTACACAGCAGATACCTCTTTCTTGGCTGGGAAAGGTTTTCTAGCAGCTGTGGATGCGGAAGCATCCTTTTGAATCTTTCCACTTTTGATACCAGCTTCCACCCTCTCGCGAGTCAAAATCAACTCAGTAAATCCCGCAGAGGAGCTTCCAATTAGATGTTTGAAGAAAGGGCCAGATAGGGTCCCCAAAAACATGTCAACTAATTCCCTATCTGATAGCAGTGGCTGCACCCTTCCAGCCAGGTCACGCCACTTCTGGGCGTACTCCTTGAACCCTTCATTTGAAGCCATCCCCATACTCTGTAGCTGAGTACGGGTAGGCGCCAAATCAGCATTGTACTGATACTGACGATAGAAAGCGGCTTCCAAGTCTTCCCAATTATGGACCTCTGATCTCTCGAGCTGGTAAAACCAATCTAACTGAGTGCCAGACAAGCTGTCTTGGAAAAAGTGCACCCAGAGGTTTTTGTCGGATGAATGTGGCTGGATCTTTCTAACATACGACCTTAGGTGCATCTTAGGGCAAGATAGACCGTCGTACTTGGCGAATGTTGGCGCTTTGAACTTATGAGGGATAACAATCCCAGCTACAAGCCCCAGTTTCTCAAAATCCAATCCGGGCACCCTCTGCAACTCCATAGCTGCCAATCTGTCTTCAAGGTTCTTATACTTGTCATCTGCTGGTGGATACCGTTGTTCTGAATAGTCTCCGTCTGCTTCCTCTTCCTCCTCTTCTATCTCAGATTCGGAAGGCACAGTAACTCCTTTCCCTTTGCCCATCCCTTCGTCGGACGTTGATGGAAACTCAAGAGTCCTTCTAGCATCACCCTCAAATCTTCTTCTGAAAGTAGCTACCCCCGGTCTCCTTTTCTTTTTCTTCTCTTTATTCTTCTCTAGCAGAGCTTTGAGATCCTCTTGACCCTTTGCCAAGGTCATGAGGAGTTGCTGAAATTATGAATTTTGTGCCTGTAGGTCCTTCACTGTTTGCTCCAAATCCATCTTACTGAAATAAACAACAGAAAGATAAGGAAACCTGGCTTGAAGACCTATTTATGCATATGATGAATGATATGTTGTTCATGTAATGCATTCAAGGGTTAAAAAATTCAAATTTGCTGTAAACAAAAAGAACGCACGTCATATTAAGAAGAAATTTGTTAGTACATAAATGCCCCATGGGCGAAATGCTACAAAAATCTTAATGTAAAAAGACGTTGCGCATCCTTTTTAGTGCGATGTAGGTGTTAAGAGTTTCTTCCTCGTGAAGTCGGCGGGTGAGCTCTAAAACCTTCTCCTCACTGGCATAGAAGCTGGCTTCAAAAGTATCCCGTTCTTCTCTGAGTTGGATCCAACTCTTTTGCATTTCCTCCCATGATGTTGGCATGTCAGGATATAGGATGGTGTATGGAACCTCTCCTTCCTTAACAGGCTATTTGATCAAGGGGAGAATTTGAGGATATGGCATCATGAGATTCTGGGAGCGGGTTCGTACCCACTTGAGGTAAGGCTCAAGGGGGATGGATTCTTGTGCCCCAGTGTCTTACTATCCACCTTGTTAGGCATCCTCCAAGCTCTGATGAACCTTTGGCGAAGTCCTTGCGCATCGTTGTCGAAGTCAAAAACTAGGTCAGGAATCAGCATGTCATGAGGACCATCCCTCCGAGCATATCCAAATTGTCTCAAGGCTAGACAAGGGTTGTAGGTGATGCCTCCCTTAATACCAAGTAGTGGGACATTAGGGAATTCACCACAACGATCAATGAGGATGACATTTTCTCTGGACCGAGAACACCAATGTACATCAGAATGTGTGAGGGTCATCAACCGTTGTGACCACCTTAAACCCTGCTCATTCTTCAGAACTGATTGTGAAAGGTGAGAAATAAACCACCTTGCTAGGAGAGGAGTACAGCACATGAGAACACCTCTTTTCCTCATTGTTCGTGTGTAAAATGAGTGCAGGATGTCCCCAAGTAATGTAGGTATGGGATTCCTGGACATGAAAATCTTAACAGCATTCACATCTATAAGTTGGTCAGGGTTTGGGAACAAAATCAACCTATAAATAAGGAGTGCCACAATTTCTTCAAAGGCTTGCAGATCCAGGGAATTCCAACACTCTTGTGCCTTCTCAAACAAGAATTTTGCCAAGAAGCCCTTGACACCACTTATGGTTTCCCAATGTCCCTTGATATCAGATGGTTGCAAGTGTAATGCTTGAGCAACATCTTCAGGCTTTGGCTCTTTTTCCGTACCGTTGTAGGGTAGTTGATTAAGAATAGGAATTCTCAGGAGTTGAGAAAATTCCTCCAAAGTAGGCACAAATTGGTAGTCAGGGAATGTGAAACAGTGGTGTAGGGGGTCAAAGAACTGGAAGAGAACTTTAACCATGTCTTCTTCAATGTTGGTGTTGACTAAGCTGAGAAGTCTACCATGTCTTTCACTGAAGAGAGAATTTTCTGGAATTCTGGATGTAAGCTCCTTGAGTTGAGAAGGGATTCTCACAAGGTTGACTTGAATAGTTTTCCTGCGAAGAGTTTCCATGACCTACAAAACAAGAACAAAGATGAAGATCCAAACCCTTGAAATGGTTAGCGGATGCATATGATGCTTTATGATGTTCATGATGTATGCACAAACACATGTACAAGCAAGTCACACAAAAACCTTAGTTTCAGGCTTGCATGAAATTTCATAGGTAAGTACCCTCTTGAGTTTAGTTGGCTCAAAACCTGTCCTATAAATAGTAACCGGGTTCTAAGGAGCTCAATATCATCAGATTGTTTTCTATGTTCATTGTTTTGGTTTAACCACTTAACTAGCGACCAAAATATTCCAAGAAAACAACCCTAAATGAGTGTAGTATCGAGTATCTACCAACTTCGGACTGTACCAAAGCCGGTCATCTCACTACCCCTAATGAAAGGCCAAGATGGTCAAGTAAGGTTCTAGTTCATTAGTGCTTAATGACATCACTCAGCGGCCCCGTATTCTCTTTGATTGACTCAAAGGCTACCGGTACTCACAAATATGTCGCACTAATATAGCTATTGCTTCAACCGTGTCGGTATACCCCGCACAGTTTCCACAACGTATTGCTATCTATGAATGTTTCCCCAAATCCGGGTGGAGGATTTCAAGCCCAAACAAGAGAACCAAAATGTAAAGCAATCGAAGCAAACAATAATCATGCAAAAGGGTGATCTAAGCCCTAAGGTTACTCCACTTAAAAATATGTCCCCAGCAGAGTCGCCAGTTCTGTGGTACGGTGGGAGAACTGAATTGGGTTTTGCGTTTGTGTTTGCAAATGTTTCGGTTTAGCAAGAGTCGCCGCCGACTTTTTATTTTATCCTAAGGAAAGGTCAAAAAGCACAGGAAATACCTTTGAGATGTTTTCTTGGGTTCGGGGAGTAGATTATAGAAAGGGAAGGTATTAGCACCATTTCTATCCATGGTTATCCATGGGCTCTTAGTTACTTGCTTAGATCGCTTGCTTTGCATTTTCAATTGTTTGAAATGGTGCTTTGTGTGTGTGGTTTTGAAAGATGTTTTGAAAAGAGATGCCTTGTCTAGGAAACCTTTGTAATGATTCTTGTTTGAATGTATACAAAGGTGTATGTCTTTTTGAAAGGTTTTCAATGTTTTGAAAGTTGTTTTGAAATTGTGTTGTGGAGTGTGTTTTGAAAAATAGCAAGGATGTTTTGCAAGATTTTGATCAAGTAACTAAGAGTTGTCTACCCTATTTTACTCAAAGATCTTTCTTATGTTTTTAACCCTTTTAACAGTGTTGTTTCACCATTGTATTTGGTGAACAACCTTGTGTTAGGATGTTAACGGGACAGGCGCGGGTCATCGTATGACCATGATAGCAATGTTGTGAAATGACTTAGCACTTTTCTGTAGGGACTAAGATCATTTTGAAAGGCAACTTTGATAGCGTCATCGAGGGACTATGATCTTTTTTCAATTCTTTTGTGCTAAGACACCCCACATGCATAACATGGCCATTTTTATAAGGCAACAAGTGGAATTACCCTAGGGGTGCACGTGTGCAAATGTGTTTGATTGCATGCATTGTTATCTTTGATTTTTGGGTTGTCTAACTGTTGATTTTATCTTGCCATACACACCTAATTACTAGCATTTGTACAAAGCAAGAAAAATGCAGGAAATGAATATCCTACACTATTACAACCATATTGAATTGCATGAGAATATAAAGGCAAAAATAAGGTAAAAACAAGAAAAATGAGTGTCTTTCGACCCAGGCAGCAGCACCCTTCGACTGGCATTCTGTTGGCCTCCTTCGATTGGGGGCTGGCATCAGTAAGGTCCTGTCCTTCGATTGGGAATTCGCGCCAGTGAGGTCATGGCCTTCGATTGGGCTTTGGCACCAGTCAGGTCATGTACTTCGATTGGAGGCTGGCACCAGCATGGAAGTGCCTTTCGTCTGAGCCTGGACTTAGTGCAAGTGTGCCTCTGGCTGGGCCTTTCTGCCTTGTTGCCTACTTCGATTGGGTCTGGAGTCAGTGAGGAAGCCTGGGGCTTCGTTTCATACTCCTGTCTTTTGTTTATGGCATGGAAATGGAAAGGTTATGGATTTCGTCTGAGGTCTGGAAACAACAAGGTTCTGGATTCTCCACAGGCTCCTTGCTGACTCCTTGTAAGCATATTTAGGCCCTCAAATTGTGATTCGAAAGGCTTGTGCAGCTAGCCAATCGAAGGGTATAACAAACCTGTCTCAAGTTCTTAAATGCAACATCCAAACATAACTACAGTCCAGGGGTTAGCACAAAAAACCAATGGGTCTCAAAGTCTAAATTATAACTAATTAAGGTTGAGTTTTCAGCATAAGAGCAATCAGAATCTAATGCTAAAACATGGTCCAGAAATATCTACATTTTTCTTTATTGGCATGTACTCATGATGTTTAAATGAAAAAGTCCCAAGCTAGAGAGAACTTACCTCTTGAAGTGCTTAGTCGAAAGAGCTGTAGGTGACCTTTTTTGATGGTGGAGGGAGCCTTGCTGGGATCTTTCTGAAGCTAGTTCTGTTACTGTTTGATTTGGGCAGGCAGGTCTGAGTTTCTGTTAGTTTTGATACAGGCTTGCTTGCAGTTGCAGTTGGACTGGCTTTAGGCAGGTTTTTTTGCAGTTGCAGTTGAACTGGCTTGAGTTTTCTGGTTTTGGTAAGGAAGGCAGGTTTTGAGGTTATGCAGGCCTCAAGGCTTGTATTTGTAACATAGGTTTGATGTTATGGTGTTAAGGCAGGAGGATGCAGTTCTGGATTTTTTGTTTGGATTCTGGGTATGTGTTTGAGTGTTTGAGTGTTTAAGTGTTTAAGTGTTTAAGTGTTTAAGTGTTTAAGTGTTCAAGTGTTCAAGTGTTCAAGTGTTCAAGTATTTGAGAATTTGAGAATTTTGTGGTGTATGAGAATTTTGAAGATACGTTCCTCTGGCCAAAAAAGTCCTCCCTTAGCTTTGCAACAATTCCTCTATTTATAGAGAAAGAATGGACATGTTTTCAACAGCCTGCCTTGCAAAAAATAGTAAAATAATAGGTAACGTGACAGCACATGTGGTGGGCCTATTGGCAGTTGGGGTGCAGAGGCTGTGACTCATGCTTCTGTCATTGATTGTGGAGCAAAAATAATAAAATAAGGCTCAGCTGGAAAGTAAATGTCCAACTTGTGCCACAAAAGCAAGATGAATGGTTCAGGTGAGGTTGCTTCATGCTGAAGAAAAATAGGTGCAAGGCTCAAGACAGACTTTCCTAAAAGGTAGTACTGTGCTATTAAGTTCAAGTGGTTTTAGACAATAAATGGGTACAGGCCTAAAAAGGGAAGACAAGTGTCCTAGCCTATGGGTCTGAATATCCAACTTGATCTTTTGAGTCGAATCCTCCATCTTTCTACACCTTTCAACCAGACTGGAACAAAACAGCATTCGTTTTCACCAGCTGTGTGTCCTTCGAATGGACCAACTGTGTGTTCTTCGAATGGCCCTTTTCAGAAGGTTATTAACTTCTGATTCGAAGGAAGCTTTCAGAACATTATTGACTCTTTGAATTGAAGAAAACCAGAGAGAGGCCTTTGCCTCAGTCGAAGCTTGTGGTCAAAACAAGCTAACTCGAAGGAAGCTATTGCCCAATCGAAAGCTCATGCTCGAAGGTAGCATATTGCCCAATCGAAACCTGGGTCTAAGCAAACATATTTCCAAATCGAAAGTCCATGTTCGAAGGAAGCTTAGAGTTCAACATGAAGGACATATCCAAGTTGCATTCGAAAGAGGCTTTTGCTAAAAACGAAGGATGTAATCCAAGTTGCATTCGAAGGAGGCTCTTGCTCAACTAAAGTTTTCATCCAGGCACACAGAAGGTGAGTGCCCAAACGAAGACTTGCCTTGTAGGGGGGTACATGTGACCAGTAGGTCATGGCCTTCGATTGCAAGCATGCAGGCAACAATCTTGTCCAGTCGAAGCAGGCTTGTAGGCAGCAAAATGTCCAGATTCGAAAGAGGCATACATGAGGCAAAATGTCCAGATTCGAAAGAGGCATACATGAGGCAAAAAGTTCAGATTCGAAAGAGGCACACTAGTAGCCATTTTGAGCAATCGAAGGAGGCCAAGAGTCAATCGAAAGAGCTGAATCGAAAAACACTTGTTTTTATCCAAATTTGCCAAAATATTAATTTTATCTGTTTTCCCCCTTTTTGACAGTTTCCTTTTGGTATTGGAAAATCCCAATGCACTTGTTTAAGCTTGAACCTTGAAATCCTTGTAAGAAAAGCCTTGAGAATTGAGAGGGAAAATTTTGGGGTAAAACAAATGAGTATCAGAATGACACCTGTATCTGGATCTTATCTGAACTGTACTTGAAACACATGTTGAATGAGTGTCAGAATGACATCCATCTTTGGATCGTATCTGAACTGTAATTGAAACATGTGTTGAGTGAGTGTCAGAATGACATCCGTCTCTGGATCGTATTTGAACTATACTTGAAACACGTATTGAATGAGTGTCAGAAAGACATCTGTCTCTGGTTTGTATCAGAACTGTACTTGAAGCATATGTTGAGTGAGTGTCAGAATGACATCTGTCTCTGGATCGTATCTGAACTGTACTTGAAACATGTGTTGAATGAGTGTCAGAATGAAATCTGTCTTTGGATCGTATCTGAACTATACTTTAAACATGTTTTGAATGAGTTCTAGAATGACATCCGTCTCTGAATTGTATCTGAATTGTACTTGAAACATGTGTTGAATGAGTGTCAGAATGACATCCCTCTCTGGATCGTATCTGAACTGTTTCTAGAAGAGAAATATGGAATAAGCATCAGGGTAACATCCGTCTCTGGATCGTACCTGAACTGTTTCTAAAAGATAAATCTGGAATAAGTATCAGGATAACATCCATCTCTAGATCGTTCCTGAACCATTTCTAGATTGATTTTGCTTGATTGTACGTGATTCATTGCTATAATTCATGTCTAATGCCCCAAGTGATTCAAATGGAGATCTTCCCTTGGCTATTTGGAATTATTAAGAGATTCCTTGAATCTTGACTTGACTTCCCCAGATGATGGACAATGATCATATCGTGCCTCTTAATTGAAAGTATTTTTCCACTTAAGGTGAACTTTTCAGTGAGAATGTTTTTTGTTCACTAGATATTCGTCATGTGAATTTCTCTGTTGTCAAACAGATAACTATTTGCAAACAACGATATTCAAATAATGCAAAGTTTATGCTTGTCTTGAAGTTTTTGGAAATTCATTTTTTCAGTAAACCAAATTTTGCAAGAGGGTGATATCAACTCATGATTTATAGAAAACCTTACAGGAGTCAGGATACCTTTTGTAACAGTATGCTTCTGGACTGACCTATGCTTCAGTTAGGACTTTTAAGGGTTGTAACATGGCCTAGTTCACAATTTAAGAAACAAAGGATAAAGGCTCAAAATCTATTTGTACCCACTTGTTCTTCGTGATGTTCTTCAGTCCTATGCTCAGTTAATTGTGCGTTTAAATCCCGATTGAGTCCGGCATCTTGTCCTTGATATTCTAGTGATGGTTCAGAAACATGAATGTTTTTCTGAGAAGGCAGTCATTTTTGTGACCTTTTCTTTTTGTTGAGGATTTGTAGGACCTCTTTCTTTTTTATTTTTTGCTATCCCTGTTTTTTGCCTGAACTGTTTCTTTTGTGATTACATTCAACGAGATGCCCCAGTTTTTCTTAAGTCTCCTTAATAGGTTTGGACTTAATGGGCTTTTATTTTGAGAGATAATGACTGCATATTTTGATGATTAGGCGTAACCTATCACCGTCTTTTAATTTGGAAGGACGTCTTCGATGCCATTCATTGTGTACGAAGCGGGAGATTACGGCTGAATGCGCGTCTGAATTGACTGAGAAACTACCATGACCCATGTTATGTTTAAGGGTTTTTAATTTGTTTTAAAAGAAAAACTCCTACTTCTTAGGCTTAAAGGGGTTGACTAGGGATTATCTTCCTTATAACTCCACTGTTTGGGATTTGAAACAACCCATGTACATCGTCAGCAAGGTATGTTCAAAATCACATTGTGTGAGATTGTGGTATCATTCTCGTCATCCTCCCTCTAAAGGTTTATATCTTTTTAATCGATATTCGAATATCACATAAAGGAAGCAAGAAAATAGTTTAAAATAAAATGACAATGAAATCATTCAAGACAAACATATGCAATGCATTAATGGGAAAACCAAAGTTCGGCATGATAGTAATTGTTTGAATGAAAAATGAAATTACAAATGAAAAATTAAAAGTGAACTGGACGTTCTCAATTATTTTGCCTAGGAGCAGGGATCACTTTGTGAGTCTCTGGAGGGTCTAATTCAATCTCTTTGGCGTCAATCATATCCTGAATTTTGTTCTTCAGGGCCCAACAGCCATTTGTATCATGTCCAGGACTATCAGAATGGTATGCACACCTTTCATCGGGGTGGTAACTAGGAGCAGGAGTATTGGGGTTTTACAGAGGGGCCTTTAACATAATCAATCCTGCTTTCAACATGTGTTATAGCGCTTGAGCTAGTGACATGTTGATTCTGGTGAATTGTCTCTTAATCATAACCTCTTTATGCTGGTTCCCCTGCTGGTGTCGTTGCATAGGCATAGGATTAGAGACCAGTATTGCCCCCACAAATTGATTGTGGTCGTCTGCCT
The DNA here is from genome assembly GCA_948472305.1 of Vicia faba. Lineage (NCBI taxonomy): Eukaryota > Viridiplantae > Streptophyta > Magnoliopsida > Fabales > Fabaceae > Vicia > Vicia faba. Next base: position 879,243,404 of record OX451739.1, read on the forward strand.
TATTACGACCCTTCTGGCCATACACAACATTGGCTTCCCTCTTACCAGCAAATGGCTTCTTCTCAGCATTAGAATATTCAGCCATCAGGATCTTCCCACTCTTGATACCACTTTCGATCCTTTCTCCAGTCAGGACCATCTCTGTGAACCCAGATGAGGAACTCCCAATCAGCAGATTAAAGAACGAACCTGTCATAGTTCCCATGAACATATCTACCATTTCCTGATCATTCAGAGGAGGTTGTACCCTGCCAGCTATATCCCTCCATTTCTAGGAATATTCTTTAAAGCCTTCGCTAGAACCCATAGACATGCTTTGAAGTTGTGTACAAGTTAGAGCTAGGTTAACATTGTATTGGTACTGCTTATAGAAAGCAGTAGCCAAGTCTTCCCAGGTATGAATGTCTGTTCTTTCTAGCTAGTAGAACCACTCCAGTTGCGTGCCAGCTAAACTTTCTTGGAAGAAATGGACCCATAACTTCCGGTCAACAGTGTGAAGCTGGATCTTCCTGACATAGGACCTTAAGTGCAACTTAGGGAAGGAGACACTGTCATACTTAGCGAACATGGGGACCTTGAGTTTTGGTGGGATGATCACGCCAGAAACCAACCCTAATTCTTCAAAGTCCAAGACAAGTATCTTTTGAATCTCCATAGCATTGAGACAGTCCTCCAATTGTTTGTATTTATCTTTGTATTGCTCCTCAGAATAATCAGCTTCATCTTCATCAGTCCTCGGGTTTTTATCTTCTTCATGAGTATCCCCCTCATTTGATGGAGTTGTGAGATCTAGAGCTCATTGAACCGATCCTCTGAGTCTCCTTCCCGTATTCAAGATGTCGGCCGGTTTCTTTGCCTTCTTCTTTTTCTCTTTGATGACGAGAGATTTCAGTTCTTCCTGCCCCTGGGCCAAAGCCATGAACATTTGTTGGAACTGAGCATTTTGAGCCTGGATGTCTTTTACTGTTTGTTCAAGGGCCATTTCTTTTGCTGAAATAAACAGCGAAAAGATGAGAAACCTATACCGGAATACCTATTTATGCAATGATATGTATGATATATGTATGCAACGTTTTCAAGGATTTCGGGAAACTTAAATTTGTAAACCAAAATGAAACAATGATTTTATTATTAGAATTCAAAATACAATTCCATTTTAAGCGTACAATTGAAAATTCTAAAAATTAAGAAATCGGGTTTCCCATGGGAGTTTCCTCTTCGTGCTGAGATAAACATTAAGACCTCTTTCTTCATGAAGTTTCTTCGTGAGCTCCAACACTTTCCTCTCATGGGCATAGAAATGATCTCTATAAGTGTCACGCTCTTCTTTCAACTGAATCCAAGATCTCTACAGCTCTTCAAGATCATTGGGCATGTCAGGATGGAGAACTGTATAAGGAACGTCTCCTTTGATAATGGGCTCCACAATCACTGGTAAGATGGATATATATGGCATCATAAGGTTTTAAGTGTGAGCTCGTACCCATTGGAGATAAGGTTCCATAGGGATGGAAGTCTTCGGCCCCAAAGTCTTGGTATCAAATCTATTTACCGTGCCCCAAGCTTATATAAACCTCTGACGATACCCTTGAACATCATCCTCATCGTTAAACACAATGCCCTGGATAAGCATCTCGTGAGGACCATCCCTTCGAGCATAACCAAATTGTCGTAGAGCCAGAGAAGGATTATAAGTTATGCCTCCCCTAATGCCGAGTAGTGGGACATTAGGGAATTCCCTGCAGCGGTTAATAACATAAATATCTCCCATAGATCGAGAATACCAGAGAATATTCGCGTGGGAAACTGACATTATCCTTTGCAACCAGCCCAAACTTTCTTCATTATTCAGTACTGATTTAGGGAGGTGAGAAATAAACCACCTAAAAAGAAATGGCACACAGCACATAAGAATCCCTCTTTTCTTCGTGGTACGAGTGTGGAAGGTATGCAAGATGTCTCCGAGTAAAGTGGGCACAGGGTTGCGAGAGAGGAAGATATTGATAACATTCACATCTACGAGTAAGTCTGGATTAGGGAACAATACTAACACATAGATTAGAAGGGCGAAGACTTCCTCAAAAGCCTGGAAGTCCAAATCCTCCCAAAACAGCTGAGCCTTCTCCATTAGGAACTTGGCTAGAAAGCCCTTAACTCTGCTTCTTGTTTCCAGTTAGACACAATGTCGGACCATTTGAAATGTAAAGCTGAGGCAATGACTTCTGGCTTGGAAACTTCTTCTAAACCGGTGAAACGTACCTGATTAAGAATAGGTATACCCAATATCTTAGAGAATTCTTCCATGGTGGGCACCAACTCATAGTCTGGAAAGGTGAAGTAATGGTGCTTAGGGTCAAAGAATTGAAAGAGCACACTCATCATCTTCTTATCAAAACCTAAGGTGACCAGATTGAGAATTCGACCATAGTTCTTGGTGAACGAATAAGTCTCAGGAACCCTTGATACGAGCTCTTTGAGTTGAAGAGGTATTCTCATGAAGTTGATTCAGATGGTATTTCTACGAGCGGAAGCCATGATCTGTAAAACAGAACAAAGATAAATTCCCCTAATCCTTAAAATGGTTAGTGTAATGAAGAATGAATGTCTATGATGCATGATATCATGTTTAAGCAAATTAATCACACACAAGAAAAGCATACAAGACCTTAGGTTAAGGCTTGCATGGGGTTTATAGGTCAATACCTGTAGCGGTAGAAATGTTTAAGACTAAGCCATTGGATTGACTAGACTTATACAAATCAAAATAAAAATCGCCACCGCGCTTTATTGTTTCCAAAGGAATGGGAAAAGAGTGAGTAACCCAAAAAGAGGGAGAAGATTCAAGGTAAGGGGGTTGGTTATGCAAAGGGAAGGTATTAGCACTCTAAACATCTACGGTACTCCACAGGGACCTCTTTGAAAAATATGTATATTTTGGCTATAAAATGTTGTATGAAAAATAGATGGTGGAGGTGAGAAAAGAAGTATATTTTTTTAATGATTTTTTCACCCTCCACGGTTGCGAACCTTTAGTACCTGCGTACCATCTTTCGTGCAATAGGGGATCAGGGTACACGTAGTTCACCTTTAAAAATTTTAAAACACAAGTGTGTTGGTTAATTTTATGAGATAAGACATCATCGTCATTGTCCGTGTGGAGAAAATACTTACTACCCACAATCATGAGAAAGGAGAATTTGCATCATCTCAAAGTGGAGGATATGGCTTGGATTTTAAAATCAACAATGCCTCACTTAACACCTAAGTTGAAAATTTCTCTCTTAACTACATATTGTATAAGTATAGTTGTTTGCATCACTACAAGGATTGACAAGAGTCTAATCTTTTGATAAAGGTTTTACAAATAAAAAGCCAAAGTGGAAAAATGGTTTAAAATGAGATTGATTGACTTTTAGTCTTCTCACAAAAAAAATGTCAAGGTATTATTAAATTGATTGAAGTTTATTTAATAAAAGGTTTTTGAAAATGCATGGACATAAGTCCAAGTTTATTATAAAAATGGTTCATGTTTCAAAATAAGAAGAGTTTTCAAAAGGAGGGAGAAGATTTTGAAATTAAAGAAAATGGGAGGAGAAGAAGAGATTATCCTAAAGCATAAGGTAAAAGCTAAGGAGAAGAAATATCTAACCAACAACTAGCCAATACTTGACATTATGAGTCAAGAAAGAATTCCAATCTTTGGATTGAAACCAAACAAGCAAAGATACTAGACCTCTTGAGAACCAAACTTCAAGTGTATTAAGTCTTCACAAAAATTGGGCAGAGTAACGGCTGTATACGGGTGAATTCCGGATTACAGACAAAGAATGTAATCATAACAACCTATACACAAAACAAACAAACAACCCAATTTCTTGAGGTAAACCTCAAGAACTCCAGTAAAAAATATCAATTAAGGTCACAAGGTCTCCAGCATAGGCCAAGGTTTCTAATCCTAGGTCCAAGAAGTCCAATGCTCCATAATGCCAAGGATAGTAACCAAGTAGTCCAAGTATCATTAAAGCCTTTTTTAGGGTCCATGTTGATTATTAGGTGACTTGAAAAAGAAAAGAAAGGCTCAAGTAAGCAAAACAAAGATAATAAGGATATAAATGCTTAAGTGAGAAAAATACAAATACATGAAATAAAATTCTTAAAGTAAATGGTACATAAAGCATAAAAAAATAAAAGCATAAAATGAAACAAATTAATAATTAGTGGTTAGTTGGATGACCATCTTGAAACTTGAATTTGGAATTCATTAGAGGATTGGTAGAACCAAAGCCTCCACACAACAAGTTGCATTTGCTTTTTGTCAAGTATATCATCTATTTGGAATCCTCACAAGTGCCATTTAATGATCAACGATGTTTAAGTGATCCGTATTGATGAAAAGTGTTGTAGATCCATTAGAGGAATGGTAGAACCAAAGCCTCCACACAATAAATCTCAAAGTTATTGAATCAAAGGGATCAAATTAACATACTTGGGCTTACAAACATAGGTTTGGGCCACGAATGTTCATTTATTCGTATCGGGACAAAATTTAGCGCTATGTTAAGAAATTGTAAGTGGACTTATATAGAAGTCGCACCTATTTTAAGGTCGGCCAATAGCAATCTATGCACCATTTGTTTTGAGACATGATATAGAGATCATGCTCCAATAACACTTAGTGCAATAAGAAAGGGATGAGATGAAGAGGGATGGGAAAGAATGCAAACCACATTTGAATTAAATTTTAATTAAACTATTATTAAAATTATTCATCCATTTTATGGAGTTAGACTCAACACCATGGATCCAATGATGTTAACAAAGTTCATAATCAAAAATTCAACCCAAGATCAGCCAGAAAATAATCACAAAATAATATTACATTTAATATATATATATATATATATATATATATATATATTAAAAAAAGTTTTAAAAGATTTTAAAATAGAAATAAAAGAGAAAAATATCAACTATGTTCAGAAAAGGACTCAAATATTTTTATAAAATTTTGGTAATTTTTTAAAGTCAGAAACTATTTTTAAAATTAAAAGAAATGAGTAAAATAAACCAAAAATGATAAAAAATAACAAAGTCAGAAACTATTTTTAAAATTAAAAGAAATGAGTAAAAATAAACCAAAAATGATGAAAAAATAACAAAGTCAGAAATAAAAAATAAATGAGGTCACCAATATTTGTCACAATATCATTGGATCACTCCATAATTTTTTCAGAATTTAAAAATGAATAAAAGTATTTTTAAATATTTAAAACAATTCAAATAAAGTGAAAATTCATATAAAATATCAAAAATAAAATAAAATTGTGAAACAATAAAAAAAACAGAAAGAGAAGAATCAAAAATATTTTTCAGATTTTTTGGATTAAAAATGAATTTTCTATGATTTTTTGAAGTTTCAAAAAATTAAATATAAAAATCAAAAAATAAAATAAAAATAAAAAAGATGTGGACCAATGGATGAGAGTCAAAACGCGTTAGTAATCAAATCCAAGGGATTTGGCGCACTGTGCATATCATGGTCATTAGTGAATAAAACACTAGATTATTTATTAAATCAAAAATTCCAAAAAACAAGTGGCGCGCCTTTATTGGTTGGAAGATGACACGTTGGTCATCTTCAACCTCCAGCCAACGTGAATTGTAGGTCCCTCAAACTGTAAAGTCAGAAGCTCGGATCTATGCCATTTGCTTTATCTCTTCAAGACGAAGACAACCACACCTTCGCGACAAATTTATATAAACTGTAGCTCAAGCAATTTGTAAGGAAAGTTTTGAAAATGGATTTGAAATTTCATGGTCAAAACGTGTTTCCAAATAAAAGTAAGTGTTGTGACTAGAACCAGAGAAATGAAAGCATCACAATGATATTAAAGTTTTGAAGAATTGATGGAGAAATCAACCTATTGAAGTTGAGTTGCAGAGCTCTGAAACTGGACTTCTACGGAGTAAAATAGGGCACGATTCTTGAAGGTAATTGTATGGTTAGCTTCAGGGAAGATCAAGGAAGTTGAATTGATAGAAAAATTAGATTAAAAAAGGATTGAATACTGATTATGAAGTTACAGAAAATTGAGTTATTGAGCCTGTTTGGCAGGGTGATTCTGGTTATTCGAGCTTGAGGAAATGAACGGGGGATGACCCTTTATTTATAGGAGAATGAATGGGATTCTCAAGCGTGTGAAATGATGAAGTTTTGATGGAAATTATGGGGGTTTGCAGCATGAACAAAGTGTGACTTGTTTAGCATCAAAACTCAGCCAAATCGTGCGTTTCATGATGCTAAACACCTTTGGAAAGTTGCTAAACATGATTAGAAGCAAAAACGCATGGAAAACTTGTGATTAGAAGCCAAAACAAAGATTTCAAAATCTAACTTGTGATGAAACTTCAGTTTCAAGCTACCAATTTCAAAACAATAGCGTTTTCAGCTCAAGGGGTCTTATGACATGATTATTAATTCTTTAGAAAGATGAGGTTACAAGCTTTGCAATGGAAAAAGAATGGAGTTAAATGGATTCTTTAGCTGAAAGTTGCATTGAGTCAAAGTTGGGGAAAAAGGGTTTACTTTCCATACTTAGAAATATTCCAAAAAAAATTCTTCAAAAGTGACCTATAATGTTTTGCATCCAAACATGGCCTTCCACTTGGAATTTTATATTAACCAAAATCAATGGCACGAAATAGACCTCTTGAATGACATTTTGAAACTTGAACCATTAAAAATCTCCAAAAATTGAGAGAGTTATGAATTATTTAAGTTGGCAAAAATCATGAAATGACCTATAATATTTTGTATCCTAAGGGAATCTTCTATCCATTTTCTCACCTTGCACATAAAAGAAGTAATAAATTTCACATCCTCAAGATCATTGTGGAAAAAGAGTGGGCTCAAGGGGATAAAAATTGACAAAGTTATGATCATTTGAAGTCACACATGAGAAAATGAGGGTTCATCTGGAGGACTTGTAATCTTTCTTCATCATCAAGTTTCTTCCACATGAAAACTTTTTGAAACTTTTGAAGTGATTTGTTGATAACCCTTTTAAGAGAAGGATGTATTTGGAATCACTCAAAAATACCAAAAGATGAGCAAGATATACTTCTTTGAAGTTCAAAACCCTAGCTCCTAGACAAAGAAAATGCTTTGAGGAACTTTGACAATTTTGACCAACCTTCTTGTACCAAAACTCTTGCTTTCTAAATAGAAGTTATTGAGGATGATAGAGAGAACTCATAGCCATCAAAAGCACTTCTATATCTTGATAATTTAGAGAAATATGCACTTGTGATCAATGGGAACAAGACCTTGTCCAATTGTAACAACTTCTTCCATCAACCCCTTGTACCTTTGAATCAATTTGATAACTTTGAAACATGATGAACCAAAAATAAACATTTCCATGCCATTTATTCCAAAACAACTTCAATGGTGAGGTTTGTAGTTCTCAAACTTTATTGACTAGGGCATGGAAATAAACTCATGAACCCATGGATAAATTTGCTAAGCCACATTGCCTTTACCTACATTATTAACAAGTAAGACCACCCAACATTGCATTTTATTAATTAGAAATAAAATCAAGTCAAAATATCAATGATCACAAAAGAAAACAAGTCAAGATGCTTGGTGATTCCTCAAAGAGAAAAACTAAAGATAGGGAGGAGGACCAAAAGCCTTAATGTGATCTTGTTGTGATTGAATCAATATCATATGATGAATGGATATTAGTGGGGAAAATTGGGGTACAACAGCTTCCCTTATTTAAGTTTCTTCTATCCAGAGATACGAAGGTTAAAAATCTTCGTGTCGACACGATCGAAGATACTTAAATATAAAAATAAACCATATTTTTGGCCCTAAGATGCCATGAAATGCTTATGAATATGAATGCACATGGACAACTTCAAAGGGACACAAAACACCATTGGGGATGTAACAAAATAAAGAAACAAGAGAGAAACCCGACCGGGAAAATAAATCAATGGTGGATCAAAAGACACGACTTATAGAGGATGATAAAAAGTCAAAGGATACACCCACTTTTACTGAAGGTGAAACTACCAATGTTCACCGAGGGTAGAAAGGGGAAAGAAAATAACACCACCAACATTCACTGAAGGTGACCTACCAACTTTCACTGAAGGTAGAAGGAAAAGAAATATCATAGCACCTCCGTTCACTGACGATGAACTACCAACGTTCACTGAGGGTAGCAAAAAGATAACAATCACCAACATTCACTAAAGGTGACCTACCAACTTTCACTGAAGGTAGAAAGAGAATATATCATAGCATCACTGTTCACTGACGATGAACTACCAACATTCACTAAGGGTAGCAAAAAGATAACAATCATTGACGTTCACTGTCGATGACCTACCAACTTTAACTGAAGGTAGAAAGAGAATATATCATAGCATCGTCGTTCACTAATGATGAACTACCAATGTTCATTAAAGGTAGCAAAAATATAAAAATCATCGACGTTCACTGCCAATGACCTACCAACTTTCACTGAAGGTAGAAAGAGAATATATCATAGCACCACCGTTCACTAATGATGATCTACCAAAGTTCACTGAGAGTAGAAAAATGATAACAATCATCGACTTTCACTATCGATGACCTACCAACTTTCATTGAAGGTAGAAAGAGAATATATCATAGCACCGTCATTTACTGACGATGAACTACCAACATTCACTGAGGGTAGAAAAAAGATAACAATCATCAATGTTCACTGCCGATGGACTACCAACTTTAATTGAAGGTAGAAAGAAAATATATCATAGCATCGTCGTTCACTAGCGATGAACTACCAACATTCACTGAGGGTAGCAAAAAGATAACAATCATCGACGTTCACTGCCGATGACCTACCAACTTTCACTAAAGGTAGAAAGAGAATATATCATAGAACCTCCATTCACTGATGATGAACTACCAACTTCACAAAAGGTAGAAAAAAGAAAACAAGTCTTTTCCCAAAAAATCTGGTGTTTCTCCTATAACGGGTCTCAACTTCTTGTTTAACCAAGGCATTCTTCCTGGAAAGGGTAATGTATAAGTTGTCTTAAATAAAGAGACATGTTATTTGTTGTTATAGGAAGGATTGTAAAATTACTCCCTTGGGAAAACAATATGGCTTCCTGGGGAAAGAGATATGACTTCCTGCGGAAATGCTAACATATTCCTGCTGGGGGGATAAAGTCTTCTCGTGCAAAATAAATGCACATTCTCAAACAAAAACTCAAAGCTTGCAACAATCTAAAGTAATAATATTGATGAGGATCAAATATTCAAACCAGAAATAAACTGGAGTAAAACAGTCAGCCAAAAATACATCCTTTGAGAAATAAACTCAATAAGGAAACCCAAATCATCCAGACAAAGAGCTGTACCGGAAGGCTGGAGCAAAAATCTTCCACGAGGGATAACTCAATGGGGAAATTGGAAGAATATATACTTTCTGCTTAAGGCCAACACTCTATTGGAGGGAGGACAACACAACTTCTACAAAACATGGTGATATGTTAACAAGATATTAACAAATGTTAATGAGCAATGATTTGCTAAATTTAAATATGCGTGATGTATGTATGAATGTATGAGTGTTATTATGTATATGCTGACAAAATAAACACATAACACTGGGGGTAAACAAACAAAACCAACTCGGACACAAACAACACTCAGCTAAATCATATCCAAGATGAACATTCCATAAGAAAATAAGCACCAACTGAGGAAACAAAATCCTACTGCATGGCTTAATTTCACTGGGGAGAATCATAATATAGTGACAAAACAGTACAGATACAGGGATATAACATCATTCTCCAGGCTTCACCGGGGAATAGCACTCAGACTTCAACAGGGAAATAAATATTTTCAAATGTAACACTTCTATTGGGGATTGCAAAACTTATTTCAAATACAACAGATGGACACCAAATCATCAAAACATTCACTGGGGAATTCAGGCCCATTTTGAAGGAGGAAAAACATACAAACTTCACTAAGGCGTATAACGCTTCAACATCGAGACATCTATCGGGGACTTCGTGTTGACTCCATTGAGGAGGTCAACACCACATTATCAAAGGGGAAACCAATATACATTCTTCACTGGAGAAACCATAGACACGTGTTCTTCGAGAGTGATTATTGTACCAACTTCTCTGGGAAGAAAGAACTTCTACCAAATAAGTGAAACCTTCATTGGAGAAATCTTGGATTGAGTCTTCATATCATGCAAACTCAAAAAAGAAGAAAAATGAACCAAGACTTGACTTAGGAAACTGGAGTCGCAAACCCAATACAGCGAAAACATCCTGAGAAAATCTTCCTCGGGGAACAAAACTTCTCAAAACTACTGGAGTTCGTTCGTCCCTGGGATCACCACTTTTATTTTCCTCTTGAATCACAAAATCTAAAGTAAAATTAAATTGTAAATTATTTTTGAAAAACAACTTTGTTATTTAATCTTTTCGCTTTGAAAATTATTATCAATAATAAATGGATTCTTTGTAAGCTAAATAAAACAAGAAATACAAAGAATTGGGCAAAAGATCAAATTTCATTGATAGAATGGTAGTCTGTGAATGGCGAGACTCCATGGATGATTACAAATTTCGGAAAATGGTAATATATAATGGAAAATATACATTGAGATATTATGACTACTATCCCCTCTAACAACCTTTGAAATCCTGAGCAGCAGCTTCCGTTGAAGTATGGTAAGGATCCAAAAAGATTGTTGCTTCAACGATCAAGTCTTGTCTGATATAGTTACTTGCCAAGAAAATCCCTATATTTTTCCTAAGTTGCCCTTGCGAGTTTTCAACTTAGCGGGAAATTTATTCAGTTTATGTCTCTAATTTTTGCCTATACCGCCCTTTCAGGTTTTCGGTCTACCGAGGCGCTCTTTTTTGCCTAAGCCGCCCTTCAAAATTAGGAGTCCACTTTCCCCTAGAATCAGCGTTAAAAGACATGATCTTCCTGAGCATGAGGTCGCCTGCTCTGAATTCACGGGGTTTAACCTTCTTATCAAAAGCTTTCTTCATTCTCTTCTGATGCAAATGCCCATGACACAAAGCCGTCATTCTCTTCTCTTCGATCAAATTCAATTGGTCAAACATGTTATGGACCCATTCAGCCTCTGACAACTTGATTTCCATTATCACATGCAAAGAGGGAATCTCGACCTCAATTGGGAGTACCGCTTCCATCCCATACACAAGGGAGAATGGGGTTGCTCATGTTGAAGTTCGTACAAATGTCTGATATCCATGCAAAACGAAAGGGAGCATTTTATGCCAATCTTTATAAGTAACAACCATCTTCTGGATAATCTTCTTGATATTCTTATTAGTAGCTTCAACAACCCCATTCATCTTTGGCCTATACGGAGATGAATTGTTATGCACAATCTTGAATTCCTCACAAAGTTATGTCATCATCTTGTTGTTCAGATTCGAGCCATTGTCAGTGATAATTCTGCCCGGCACACCATACCAACATATAAGATTATTCTTAATGAAATGCACAACCACCTTCTTGGTAACGTTAGCATATAAAGCAGCTTCCACCCATTTGGTGAAGTAATCAATTGCTACCAAGATGAAATGGTGTCCATTCGAAGCTTTGGGTTCTATCATCCCAATCATGTCAATACCCCACATAGAGAAAGGCCATGGGGAAGATATCAAATTGAGAAGTGTTGGAGGCACATGAACCTTGTCCGCATAAATTTGGCATTTATGACACTTCTTCTCAAATTTGTAACAGTCATATTCCATTGTTAGCCAATAGTAACCTGCCCTTAGCATCTTTTTAGCCATCAAATGTCCATTGGCATGTGTTCCAAATGAGCCTTCATGAACCTCATCTATCAACATGTCTGCTTCGTGTCTATCCACGCATATGAGCAGGACCATGTCATAATTTCTCTTATACAACACATTTTTACCGAGGAAGAAACTGTCAGCCAATCTTCTCAATGTCTTTTTATCTTTATTCGATGCACCAATCGGGTATTCCTGAGTTTGAAGAAAATGCTTGATATCATAATACCAAGGTTTCTCATCTGCTACCTCCATTGTTGTAAACACATGAGCGGGCCTATCCATCCACCGAACCATAATTCGAAGTATATCATTCCAAGTATTTACTTGATACATAGAAGCCAGAGTTGCCAGAGCATCCTCCATTTGATTTTCATCTCTAGGAATGTGATGGAATTCAACTTTATTAAAGAAGGGTAACAATCTTCTAGCATAATCTTTGTAAGGGATCAAGCCAGGGTGACGAGTATCCCACTCTCCTTTAATCTGATTTATTGCCAAAGCTGAATCTCCATACACATCTAGAATTTTAATTCTGAGATCAATAACTTCCTCGAGACCCATGATGCAAGCCTTATATTCTGCCATATTATTAGTACAATCAAATGTCAACCTTTTAGTAAAAGAGATGTGAGATCCATGTGGAGTGACAATCACAGCACCAATTCCTTTACCATAAGAATTCACAACTCCATTAAATATCATACTACAACAAGATTCAGGATCAGGACCTTCCCCAGGTAATGGTTCTTCACAATCTTTTACTCTCAGAAACATCACATCCTCATCGCAAAAATCATACTTCACAGACTGATAATCATCAACTGGCTGGTGAGCAAGATAATCTGCTAACACGCTGCTTTTAATATCCTTTTGAGTATGGTATTCGATATCATATTCAGATAACAGCATCTTCCTGCGGGCAATTCTCCCAATAAGAGCAAGCATTTCAAAAATGTACTTGATAGGATCCATTTTGGAGATCAACCAAGTAGTGTGATTCAACATATACTGCCGCAAACATTTTTCCGCCCAGGACAAAGCACAACATGTCTTTTCCAGCATAGAATATTGTGATTCAAAATCAATAAACTTTTTACTGAGATAATAAATGGCATGTTATTTCTTCCATGTTTCATCTTGTTGTCCCAGAATACAGCCCATGGAATTATCTAACACTGTCAGATACATAATCAATGGTCTTCCTTCAACGGGAGGGAGAAATATAGGAGGTTCAAGCATATATTCTTTAATACTTTCAAATGCCCTTTGGCAGTCATCTGTCCATACGCAACAGTGATCTTTCTTTAACAACTTAAAGATCGGCTCACACGTTGCAGTCATGTGGGAAATGAATTTGTAGATATAATTCAAACGCCCGAGGAATCCCCTAACTTACTTTTCAGTTCTCGGTGCTGGCCTTTCTTGAATTGCTTTGACTTTATCAGGGTCAACTTCAATTCCCTTCTTGCTAACAATGAAACCCAACAATTTCCCTGATCGAACACTGAAGGTACATTTATTTGGATTCAAGCGGGGACGATACTTCCTCAAATGCTGAAACAACTTCAACAAATCTTCTACATGCCCTTCTTCAGTCCTGGATTTAGCAATCATATCATCGACATATACCTCAATTTCCATGTACATCAGGTCATGGAATAGGGTTGTCATAGCCCTTTGGTACATTGCACCAGTGTTCTTCAACCCGAAGGGCATCACTCTATAACAGAATGTTCCCCAGGCAGTGATAAACGTTGTTTTTTTCCATGTCCTCTAGAGCCATTCTTATTTGATTATACCCGGAAAATCTGTCCATGAATGAGAAAACTTTGAATTTTGTTGTGCTATCCAATAACATATCGATATTTGGCAATGGAAAATCATCTTTTGGACTAGCTTTATTTAGATCTCTGTAATCTACGCACATGCGAAATTTTCTGTCTTTCTTCGATACTGGGATAATATTGGCAAGAAAACAGGCATTAATCGGCTTTAGAACTTCCTCTTTGATCTTTATTGCCATATCTGGGTGAGTTCTCAACTTTTGTTTGATTGGCGGACACTTTGGCTTCAACGGAAAACGGTGTTGTATAATATTTGTATCTAGACCAGGCATATCTTGGTAAGACCATGCAAAAATATCCACATGCTCTTTCAACATCTCGATCAACCTTCTCTTCACACCAGGATGCAGCAATGCTTCAATCTTGACTTCCTTCGGATCTTTTTCTGAACCCAAACTGATTACTTCCAATGGCTCTTTATATGGATGAATGGCATTCTCCTCGTGCTCAAGAAACCGTGAGACCTCTTATGGAATCTCATCATAGTCTTCTTCTTCGGACCCATACATAGGACATTCAAAGTTGGGAGAGGGTGCAAGGTCATTGTATTCAACGAGTTTTTTAATTAATCTGCACATATGATTTATGATTGCTTTTAGAAACTGACACATATAACAAGTGATCATGCAAATTGAATTTCAGTTATTATTTATTTTGAAAGGTTTTTTTTTCTGATTACCATTTTCCAAGAAAAAGCAAAAAATAAAAACACAATTTGGGAAACAAAGACAACTTTTATTATTTATTTTAAAAATCAAAGAAAACAGATAAGGCCATACAATACTTTCACCTTGGGCAGAGTGGAAGATTTTCAAAAATATTAACAAAAACAAATTACTTAGAAATATGTATGCAAGAGGGAACATCAATGGTGATCCAGTTATGAACCCTAACTTTGTGCGTCACAAAATTCGACATTTTTGGCTCTGCTTCATCTTTCACAATGGCATTAATCCCGGAGACAGTTGGATGAAGATAACCCCCACTACGGAAGATGTCTTGATACTTACCTGCAGAAGACTTCGGCTCCATGCTCTTACCTTTATCAATCTTCATAGAGAACCCTAAGTCGGCTCTATTATTGTTTACAGGTGGATCAACAATCTGTCCCCATACCTTACTATGACCATTACGCACAACCTGCTGCGCATCCTTAAGTGAAACCATAGAATTCTCATTTCCCCTTATGTTGTCAATGGATAAATCTTGGAATTGGGTTCTAACGGAAGCTTCATCCGCCTCCACAATGCTGAAAGAGGACAAATGAGATATCAATAATGCGTGTTCTCCAATTATGATTACCACTTTCCCTTCATGTACAAACTTTAACTTCTGGTGTAAATTCGAAGTGACAACCCCTGCTTCATGTATCCAGAGTCGTCCCAGCAAGCAACTATAACCGAGTACAATATCCATGACCTGGAAAGTAATCTGACACAAATATGGGCCTAAATGAATAGGCAAGTCAACTTCACCAATTACATATTTCCTTGATCCATCAAACGCTTTCACAATAACGCCACTTGGGCGGATGGGCGTTCCTTGATATTTAAACTTCATAAGTGTACTCCTTGGTATAACGTTCAAAGCGGATCCATTATCAATCAGCACATTGGATAGTGAATCATTCCTATAGTTCATAGAGATGTGGGGGGCCAAGTTGTGATTCCTTCCTTCATCTGGCAATTCATCGTCGCAGAAACTCAGGTTATTACATGACGTAATGTTCCCCACTATGCTGTTGAATTGGTCTACAGGCATGTCACTTTCCACAAAAGCTTGGTCTAATACCCTCACCAACGATTCTCTGAGCAGAGGAGTTCATCAATAAAGCCAAGATATACATTTTTGAAGGAGTCTGCAGTAGCTGATCTACAATTCTGTAGTCACTCATCTTGATTATCTTAAAAATATCATCCACATCTTTTTCTAGTGTAGCTCCACTAGATTCACCCACTGCCTTATTGGGTTCAATATTTCCAACAATTTTCTTTCCAGTGCTAACATCTCCATGAACAATTGGTGCAAATACACGACCACTGCGGGTCACTCTGCCAGTCTCAGCAATATTTCCAACATCAGGCATTGGCTGGATGGGAACTTCCACACCATTTTTTAATATTGTAGCCTTATATTTGTAGGGTACAACCTTATCTGACTTGTAGGGGACAGGACCCGACAAACTAATCACTGATGGAGTAATAGCCGACTTGTTATGATACTCAACTTAAAAATGGGAGGGTGCACCAAAACAAGGCACAATGACTTTTACCCCTTCTTCAACACAATCATTCATTATGAAGTCATCTCTGGAAAATAAATCCTCATCTGAGGAGAAATACTCATCCATAGAGGCATACTCATTATCTGATTCTTCTTCAGCCAGACAGACCTCAATCATATCAACTTCATGGTAATCATCCCTTTGACCTGTAACCTTGATGGTTCCATTATCCAACAACAACTGAACACCTTTCCTCACAATTGAACATCCTCAAAAGTTCTGGCAGCAAACTCGGCAAGATCCATATTTATGTTCCACCTGACCAACCATGTGGAAGAAAGTAGCGTGCAATTTCACAAGGTCCTCATTTCCATGACATCCAAAAACCATGTTCACCTCCTCTTCATACTATACCCTAGACCTAATTATGTGGATGAGGCCCTCATCCATCATCTCCTGCAAATCAACCTTTATCTTGTTGCAACCCTGTATGTCTGTACTGCAAATAACACAACCGGCATGGTCATGCGTATAGTAGATAAATTCACATAGGTCTGCATGTGTTTTCACTAAATCTCCTCTAACCAGATGAATATCAAAAATTCGGAAGTCGCTTGGACAAACGGCCACAATGTTCATAATATTTGCTCCTCCATGGTTGGGTAGAGGATTGTCTTTCACATTAGGGCCCACATATTTGAAAGATAGAATACCGGACTTCGCCAATTTTTGCACCTCAGTCTTCAAAGGATTGTAATTCTCAACATTATGCCCTGGTGCTCCCTCATAAAAAACACGTGTTTGGTCTGCTTTGTAGTACCATGGCAACGTTGATGGTACAGCGGGAGGTGGTCGGGTATGAACCAACTTCTTCTGAATTAACGCCGGGAGTAACTCTGTATAACTCATAGGTATAGGTTCATAACTCTCCCTTCTCTGATTATACCCTTGATTCCCTTGCTGGGATGGTCTCTGGTAAGCAACAGTGGTTGGAGCTACACCAACAACTTGAGTAACTGAGACGACTTGCTGATGACACTGATAACTTCTTTTAGGAGGATTAACTCTCCTCTCTTGTATATTAGCATTTGTGTCTCCTTCCTTCTTTTTGGTGAACCCATAAGATGGCTTCTTCTCACTTCCAGAACCTTCACTCTTTGTTAAACGGCCCTCTCTTAGAGCATCTTCTAACCAGATACCCATTCCTACCATTTCAATAAAGTCACTTGGCGCACTCGCTACCATCCTTTCATAGTAGAAAGCACCCATAGTTTTCAAGAAAATCTTAGTCATATCCTTCTCTTCCATGGTGTTGTATCCCATGTTTTGCCCCTAATATCCCTTCATCATACCTTATTGATTCAATCACAACAATATCACATTAGGGTTTTTGGTTCTCCTCCCTATCTCTAGCTTTGCTCTTTGAGGAATCACCAAGCACCTTGACTTATTTTCTTTTGTGATCATGAATATTTTGTCTTGATTTTCCTTTTAATTAATAAAATGAAATGTTGGGTTGCCTTACTTGTTACTAATGTAGGTAAAGGCAATGAGGTTTAGTCAGTTGCTCCATGGGTTCATGAGTTTATTTCCATGCTTTAGGCAATAAAGCTTGAGAAGTCCAAACCTCACCATTGAAGTTGTTTTGGAATGGATGGAATGGCAAGGTTATTTTGGTTCACTACATTTCCAAGATATCAAGATTGATTCAAAAGTGCAAGGGATTGATTGAAGAAGTTGTCATGGTTGGTCAAGGTCTTGTTCCCATTGGTCACAAGTTAATGTTTCTCTCAATTCTCAAGATATGGAAGTGGTTTTGGTTGCTATGAGTTCTCATTTTCATCCTCAACAACTTCTATTTTCAAATCAAGGGTGTTGGTACAAGAAGTTGGTTCAAAATTGTCAAGGTTCCTCAAAGCATTTTCTTGATCTATGAGCTAGGGTTTTGAACTTCAAAGAAGAATATTTTTCTCATATTTTGTTATTTTTGAGTGATTCCAAAGACATCCTTCTCTTTAAATGGTTTTTAGCAAATCACTTCAAAAGTTTCAAGGAGTTTTCATGTGGAAGAAACTTGATAATGAAGAAATATTACAAGTCCTCCAGATGAACCCCCAATTTCTCATGTGTGACTTCAAATGATCATAACTTGGTCAATTTTTATCACCTTGAGCCCACTCTTTTTCCATAATTATCTTTAGGATGTTAAATTTATTCCTTCTTTTATATTCAAATCAATAAATTGGATGGAATATGACCTAAGGATACAAAAGATTATAGGACATTTCATTATTTTTTGCCAACTTCAACAATTCATAACTCTCTCAATTTTTGGATATTTTGAATGATTCAAGTTTCAAAATTTCATTCAAGAGGTCTATTCCATTCCATCTTTTTTGGTCAAGAGAAAATTCCAAGTGGAAGTCCATGTTTGGATGCAAAACATTATAGGTCACTTTTGAAGAAAAAAATTTGGAAAATTTCTAAGTATGGAAAGTAAACCCTTTTTCCCCAACTTTGACTCAATGCAACTTTCAGATCAAGAATCCATTTGACTCCATTCTTTTCCCATTGCAAATTTTATAACATCATCTTTCTAAAGCATCAAGAATCATGCCCTAAGACCCCTTGAGCTGAGAATGCCATTGATTTGAACTTGGTAACTTCAAACTGAAGTTTCTTCAAAATTTAGAATTTGAAATTATTGGTTTAGCTTCTAAACACTTTGTTTCTGCACATTTTTGCCTCTAAACATGTTTAGTGAACTTTCAGAAGTGATTAGCACAACAAAACACGTGTTTTGGATGAGTTTTGATCAAATTAGAAGTCACACTTTTCTTGTTTGTAATTTCACATGATTTCCCTCTAAACTTCATCATTTCACACGCTTGTACATTCCATTTGATTCCCTATAAATAGAGGGGCATCCCTCATTCATTTCCTCAAGCTTGGATAGCCAGAATCACCCTGCCAAACTTGTTCCATAACTCAAATTTCTACAACTTCGAAATCTGTGTTCAAGCCTTTTTCAATCCAATTTTTTAATCAATTTACCACCCTTGATCTTCCATGAAGCTAACCATATATAATTACCTTCAAGAATCGTGCCCTATATTGCTCCATGAAAGTCCAGTTTCAAAGCTCTGCAACTCAACTTCAATAGGTAGATTTCTTCATCAATTCTTCAAAACTTTGATATCATTGTGATGCTCTCATTGCCCTGGTTCTAGTCGCAACACTTAATTTTATCTTGAAACATGTTTTGACCATGAAATTTCAAAACCCCTTTTTAAAACTTTCCTTCCAAATTGTTTGAGCTACAGTTTATATAAATTTATCGCGAAGGTGTGGTTGTCTTCATCTTGAAGAGATGAAGCGAATGACATAGGTCTCGTGCTCTAATTTTACAGATTGAGCAACCTAGTTTTGGGATTGGCTGGAGGTTGAAGATGACCAACGTGTCATCCTTCAACCAATGAAACAGTGCCATTTGGATTTTTTTTGAAGTTCTTATTTACATTTGATTCAATGCTTTATTCATTAATGACCATGATATGGACAGCGCGCAGATCCCTTGGATGTGATTACTAACGTATTTTGACTCTCATCCAATGGTCCACATATTTTTGACTTTATTTTTCTTTTCTGATTTTTATATTTAATTGTTTTAAATTTAAAAAATATAGAAAATTGATTTTTCGTCAAAAATATCTGAACAAAATTATGAAAAATATTTTTGATTTTTCTCTTTCTGATTTTTATTTTTTCACAATTTTATTGTGTTTTGATATTTTTTTATAAATTTTCACTTTATTTGAATTGTTTTAAATGTTTAAAATACTTTTATGCATTTTTAAATTATGAAAAAATTATGGAATGATCCAATGATATTGTGACAACTATTGGTGACCTCATTTATTTTTTATTTCTGACTTTGCTATTTTTTTATCATTTTTGGTTTATTTTACTCATTTCTTTTAATTTTAAAAAAAGTTTGACTTTAAAAATTTACCAAAATTTTTATAAAATTATTTTAGTTCATTTATAATTTTTCTATGGTCTTATTTTTTATTTCTTGATTAATTTGAACATAGTTGATATTTTTCCCTTTTATTTCTATTTTAAAACATTTTTAAACTCTTTTTAATGTATATATTAAATGCAATATTAGTTTGTGATTATTTTCTGGATAATCTTGGGTTGAATTTTTGATCATGAACTTTATTAACATCATTGGATCCATGGTGTTGAGTCTAACTCCATAAAAATGGATGAATGATTTTAATAATAGTTTGATTAAATTTTAATTCAAATGTGGTTTTTATATTCTTTCCCACCCTTCTTAATCTTATCCCTTTCTTATTGCACTAAGTGTTATTGGAGCATGATCTCTATATTATGTCTCAAAACAAATGATGCATAGATTGTTATTGACTGGCCTCAAAATAGGTGCGACTTCTACATAAGTCCACTTACGATTGCTTAACATAGCGCTAAATTTTGTCCCGATTTGAGTAAATGATCATTAGTGGCCCAAACCTATGTTTACAAGCCCAAGTATGTTAATTTGATCTCTTTGATCCAATAACCTTGAGATTCATTGTGTGGAGGCTTTGGTTCTACCAATCCTCTAATGGATCTACAACACTTTTGGTCAACGCGGGTCACTTAAACATCATTGATCATTAAATGGTACTTTTGAGGATTCCAAATGGATGATATACTTGACAAAAAAAAATGCAACTTGTTGTGTGAAGGCTTTGGTTCTACCAATCCTCTAATGAGTTCCAAATGCAAGTTTCAAGATGGTCATCCAACTAACCACTAATTATTAAATTGTTTTTACTTTATGCTTTTATTTTTATGCTTTATATACCATTTACTTTAAGCATTACATTTCATGTCATTTTTATTTTACTCACTTGAGCCTTTTCTTTTCTCTTCTAAGACACCTAATAATCACCATGAACCATAAAAACCTTTAATAATACTTGGACTATTTGGTTACTATCCTTGGCATTATGGATTTTGGACTTCTTGGACTTAGGATTAGAGACCTTGGCCTATGTTGGAGACCTTGTGATCTTAATCGATATTTTGTCTGGAGTTCTTGAGGTTTACCTCAAGACATTGGATTGTTTGTTTTGTATGCAGGATATTGTGATTACATTCTTTGTTAATCTGGAATTCACCTGTATACAGCTGTTACTCTGCCCAATTTTTGTGAAGACTTAATACACTTGAAGTCTGGTTCTCTCAAGAGGTCTAAGTATCTTTGCTTTCTTTGTTTCAATCCAAAGAATGGGAATTCTATCTTGACTCATAATGTCAAGTGTTGGCTTCTTGTTGGTTAGATGGTTCTTATCCCTAGCTTTTACCTAATGCTTTAGGATAGTCTCTTATTCTCCTCCCATCTTCTTAAATTTCAAAAAAAATCTTCTTCCTCCTTATGAAAATTCTTCTTGTTTTTAAACTTGAACCACTTTCATAATAAACTTGGAATTATGTTCACGCATTTTCAAAACATTTTTACAAATAAACTTCAATCAACTTAATAATACCTTGACATTTTTGTGAGAAGACTAAAAGTGAATCAATATTATTTCAAAACATTTTTCCACTTTGGCTTTTAATTTTAAAAACCTTTCTCAAAAGATTAGACTCTTGTAAATCCTTGTAGTGATGCAAACAACTATACTTCTATAATATGTAGTGAACAAAGATATTTTCCACTTGGGTGTTGAGTGAGGCATTGTTAATTTTAAATCCAAGCCATATCCTCCACTTTGAGATGATGCAAATTCTCCTTTCTCATGATTGTGGGTAGTAAGTATATTTTTCCACACAGACAATGACGATGATGTTTCATATTATAAAATTAACCAACACATTTGGGTTTTAAATTTTTAAAAGAGGAAATACATGTACCTTGATCCCCTATTTCACGAAAAAGGTGGTACGTAGGAACTAAAGGTTCGCAACCGCGGCGGGTGCAAAAATCATTAAAAAAAATAAAAAAAAATATTTATTTCTTTTCTCATCTCCACCATCCACTTTTTATATATACAACATTTTTTATAGCTAAAATATACAGATTTTACAAAGAGGCTCCTACGGAGTACCGTAGATGTTTATGGTGCTAATACCTTCCCTTTGTATAACCAACCCCCTTACCTTGAATCTTTCCCCCTCTTTTTGGGTTATTCGCTCTTTTCCTATTCCTTTGGAAACAATAAAGCGCGGTGACGATTTTTATTTTGATTTGTATAAAGTCTAGTCAATCCAATGGCTTAGTCTTAAACATTTCTACCGCTACACCATGGGATCCTGAGTGGATGTAAACCTGCATTGTAAGTGTGAGTGTGTGTAAGAGTATAGCTATCTTTGAAAGAAATGAAAATGTAAAAAAGAAGAACAATGATTATGGGTAGTAAGTATGTTTTTCCACACGGACAATGACGATGATGTCTTATCTCTTAAAATCAACCAATGCACTTATGTTTTAAAATACTTTAAAATAGGAACTACGTGTACCATGATCCCCTATTGCATGAAAGGTGGTACGTAGGCACTAAAGGTTCGCAACCGCGGTGGGTGCAAAAACCATAAAAATATATTTCTTTTCTCACCTCCACCATCCATTTTTATACAACATTTTATAGCCAAAATATACAGATTTTACAAAGAGGTTCCTACGGAGTACCGTAGATATTTAGGGTGTTAATACCTTCCCTTTTCATAACTAACCCCCTTACGTTGAATCTTTCCATCTCTTTTTTGGGTTACTCTCTCTTTTCCCATTCCTTTGGAAATAATAAAGCGTGGTGGCGATTTTTATTTTGATCTCCATAAGTCTAGCCAATCCAATGGCTTAGTCTTAAACATTTCTACCGCTACAGAAAAATGGCGACTTCACTGGGGAAAGATTGACCTCTTGCTGGTATATCCCTAAGTGGGTTGAGCCTATCTTTGTTTATATTTGTATATGTGCTATCATTGTTTATGTGTTATATGTTGTATATTTGTTTGTCTGGATTTTCCGGGTTTTCAGGGTGCTTGGTGATTACTTATAAGTAGTATACCCGGACTTGGGCAAACTTTAAGATAGGACGGGCGATATAGTCATGTTAACTTTGAGGGAGTAATCCTAAAAAAGGAGGCATGAGATCCCCCACTTAGTGGAGGCCCCTTTGATTGTAGTGTCGTTTACCGAGTAATTGGGAAGACATGCTGCTTTCGACCTGGGAGCCTGCTGAAGCTGAGGACCGTAGAATACCTAACCCATCTTGGCCTTTTAGGTGTAGTGCGGAAGCTATGACGGAGTAATCCGGAAATAGTTGTCACGCGATACTACGCTCGGACGGGTTTTTCTTGAGAATATTACTAATTACCGAGTTAATCAGGAAGTTGGTAATATCCGAAGGAAGTATGTAGACTCTGGGAACCTCTAGAACCTTGTTCGGCAGGTGATAACATTTAGACCAACACCTTATGGGTAGTACCTTCGACCTCATGCTCGTGACGTTGAACTGATGAACCCTATATGTGTGATTTTGTATGTGATTGTTGCATCATGCATCCATGCACTCATAAGCATCTTTTGAAGGAATTTTATTTCAAGGGACTTAAAAGTTGACCATTTGTGAATATCTCAGTTACTTTTTAACCATGGATTCTGGAAAAAGAAAGACCGGGAAGTACAGTTTCAAGGATCCCAAGATAGATGAGTTGATCAGTCTAATTCTCGAGATTGAGTGTTCTATAGATTTTCGAAAGAAGTATGGATCCATCATTTCTCTCATGAAGCTTAGGATGAAGGAGGGTATTCTCTCGACCTTGATCTAGTTCTATGATCCAATGTATCATTGCTTTACTTTCCCCGACTATCAGTTGATGCCTACACTAGAGGAATATTCTTATCTGCTGGATTTACCTGTTACCAAGTGTGTTCCTTTTACTGGTTTAGAGGGTGAGCCAAAACCACATGAGGTTGTTGCTTTGATCCATCTGGGGAAGTCTGAGGTGGAAGGCCATGTGACTATTAAAGGAGGTATTAGAGGATTACCAGCCCAGTTCTTATTGGAGAAAGCTCGTTACTTTGCCAGGATGAAGAGTACAGTTGCTTTTGAGGCCATCATTCCTCTACTTGCTTACGGGTTGTTTTTATTTCCTAATATGGATAAGTTTGTTGACGTTAATGCTATCAGGATCTTCATGATTGGAAACCCAGTTCCTACATTGTTGGGTAATGCTTATTACTCTATTCATCTTCGGAATTCTTATCATGGGGGGATGATTATCTGTTGCACGCCTTTGTTGTACCGGTGGTTTATCTCTCATATGCCTCAGTCTGATGCTTTCTGGGATGTCAGGTAGGAGCCCTGTTGGGCTCCTAAAATCATGGCACTTACTCACTCGGATATTGATTGGTATCATCGAGCTTACCAGGATATAGAGATTGTTGACAGTTGTGGTAGTTTCCCCAATGTACCTCTTCTTGGTACAAAGGGAGGAATTAATTGTAACCTTGTTCTTGCACGGCGACAGCTCGATTATTCGATGAGGTATTAACCAAATAGTATTCATTTGAGTAGTTTCTTCTTGAAGGAGGGAGAAGACCATAAGGAGGCTAGAGAGCAGATTGTGAAGGCCTGGCGTCACATTCATAAGAATAGTAGGAAAGACTTAGGACCTAGGGGGGCTGTTTATTTGGAACCATATCTTCAATGGGTCCAGACGAGAGCTATTCAGTTGAAGATGTCGTATTCCCGGGAAGCACCTATGCCTGATTTGTTTGTGAAAACCAATCTTCCCTTATTGGACGATATAGTAGAGCTACAGCTTGCTTTGGTCAGGATGCAGCAGGAAAAGGATGCTTGGAAGAATAAGTGCCAAACTTTAGAGATTTCCTATAGAGCAGACTTGAAGGAGAAAGACGACTTGATTGAGATTCTTGAGAGTCGGGCTGTAAAGATGATGGAGAGGCAAGGGGATTTATTTTTTCCTAAGCCTCAGTCAGATGCTAATTGCTCACTTCCAGATTCAGGTGATTGGAAGAAGGTTGCCACCAGATATGAAGAAGAGAACCAGAGGTTGAAGGCTTAGATTACCAGGCTTACAGGAAAGCGCCGGCGTATAGAGTGGTCTCCGACAGCTTTACTTCTCAGAGTTTTAGACTTTATTTTCATCTTGTACTTGGGATTGTTGAGACTTTTAACATATTTTGAAGTTATTATAATAAAAAATTTAGTATTTCAAATGTTTTATTACTTTGATATTTGCAATGTGTCTATAAATCTTTAAGTCCCTTGAAATATTAATAATAAAACAAATCATGCGCATTGCATATCATGCATCATATTGCACATACTTCTTACATTTGTTATGCATATCCAGGTGTCTTACCAAGCTTCTTTACTTTGTTCAGCAAGCTGTCTCACCACTACAACACTCAGGCTAATTTCAGAAGGAGGATGGACAACTTTGAACAAGAGAATCGCGAGCTGCGCGAGGAGTTTTCTGCTTTGAAGGCCGGCATGGCCAATCTTACTACTCTAATGGAATCACTGGTGGCTGCTCAGAATCAGCCACCGAGTGTCCAACCTCAACCGACAAGGGCTACTGCTGAAGCTCCGACTATTCCTGTGTATGCTACCCAAGAAGTTGTTCAGAATCGCATGCCTCAGGGTTATCCATGGGGAATGCCAGAGAATTTTGCACCCAAAGTTTCAATCTTGATCCTCAAGAAGCTCCAGTTGTTCAGACTATTGTTACTCACGCACCTCATGTGGTGCATGTTGCTCCTGTTGCACCTCCTTCGGTGAATTTTGTTCCATTTATTAATGATGATGTGTGTCGTCCTTTTCTTCCACCAAGTGAAGACTTGTGTCTTTATGACAGAATGGATGATTTTCAAGAGCAATTTGACAAGATGCAGAGGGAGATGAAGGCCCACATGGGAAAAGAGTTATTCGGGCATAATGTGAATGAATTATGCTTGGTCTCGAATGTTAAGATACCTGCAAAGTTTAAGGTCCCGGAGTTTGAAAAGTACAAGGGAAACACTTTCCCTCGTGCTCATCTGGTAATGTATATAAGGAGAATGTCTACCCATACTGATGATCAGCATCAGCTTATTCACTTTTTTCAGGATAGTTTGAATGGTGCTACGCTGAAGTGGTATATGATTTTGGATAGTGTCAATATCCATAGTTTCAATGACTTGGGAGAAGCATTTATCAGATAGTACAAATACAATATGGACATGGCGCCTGACCGTGATCAACTCAGGGCCATGGTTCAGAAAGACGTGGAATCATTCAAAGAATATGCACAGAGATGGTGTGAGGTGGCCGCCCAAGTGATTCCTCCCATGGAAGAGAAGGATATGAGTAAGATTTTCTTGAAAACTCTGGGTGCTTTCTACTATGAGAGGATGGTAGCGAGTGCACCAAGTGACTTTACTGAAATGGTAAGCATGGGTATCCGTTTAGAAGAGGCTATAAGAGAGGGCCGTTTAACAAAGAGTGAAGGATCTGGAGGTGCAAAGAAGTCGTCTTATGGGTTTACCAAGAAGAAGTAAGGGGATACAAATGTTGTTATGCAAGAGAGGAGGGTTAATCCTCCCAGAAGAAATTATCAGCGTCATCAGCAAGTCGCCTCAGTTACTCCAATTGTTGGTGTAGCTCCAACCACCGTTGCTTATCAGAGACCATCCCAGCAGGGGAATCAAGGGTATAATCAGAGAAGGGAGAGTTATGACCCTACAGGGTTGCGATAAGATAAAGGCTGATTTGCAGGAGATGATGGATGAGGGCCTCGTCCACATAATCAGGGCTAGGGCAGAGTATGAAGAGGAGATGAACATAGTTTCTGGATGTCCTGGAGAGTTCAGAATTTTTGATGTGGAGCACATGAATGAGGATATTGTACAATTGCATGCTACTTTCTGCCACATGGCTGGTCAGGTGGAACATCAGTATGGATCTTGCTGAATTTTCTTCCTGGACTCCCGAGGATGTTCAATCGTGAGGAAAAGTGTTCAATTGTTGTTGGATAATGGAACTATCAAGGTTACATGTCAAAGGGATGGTTACCATGAATATGAGTTCTTCTCCTTGGATGAAGATTTGTTTTCCAGAGATGACTCCATAATGGCTGATTGTGTTGAATAAGGGGTAAACATCATTGTGCCTTGTTTTAGTGCACCCACCCATTTTGAAGTCCAGTATCATAGAAAGCCAGCTATTACTCCATTGGTGATTAGTTTGTCGGGTCTTATCCCCTACAAGTCAGATAAGGTTGTACCCTAAAAATATAACACTACAATCTTAGAGGACGGTGTGGAAGTTCCCATCCAGCCAATGCTTGATGTTGGAAATATTATTGAGACTAGCAGAGTTACCCACAGCGGTCGTGTATTTGCACCAGTTGTTCATGGAGATGTTAGCACTGGAAAGAAACTTGTTGAGAATGTTTAACCCAAGAAGGTTACGGGTGAATCTAGTGGAGCTACGTTAGAGAAAGAAGTGGATGATATTTTGAAGATAATCAAGATGAGCGACTACAGAATTGTAGACCAGCTACTGCAGACTCCTTAAAAAATATATATCCTGGCTTTATTGATGAACTCCTCTGCTCACAGAGAATCTCTGATGAGGGTATTGGACAAAGATTTTATGGAAAGTGACATGCCTATAGACCAATTCAGCAGTGTAGTAGGGAACATTACATCATGTAATAACCTGAGTTTCTGTGAAGATGAATTTCCAGATGAAGGAAGGAATCACAACCTGGCCCTCCACGTCTCTATGAACTGCAAGAATGATTCACTATCCAATGTGATGATTGATAATGGATTCTCTTTGAACGTTATCCCGAGGAGCACGCTTATGAAATTGAAATATGAAGGAACGCCCATGCGGCCAAGTGGCATTATTATGAAAGCATTTGATGGATCAAGGAAATTTGTTATTGGTGAAGTGGACCTGCCTATTCATATAGGCCCACATTTGTTTCAGATTACTTTCCATGTCATGGATATTGTACCCGCTTATAGTTGTTTTCTAGGAAGGTCGTGGATACATGAGGCAGGGGTTGTCACTTCGACTTTACACCAGAAGCTGAAGTTTGTACGTGAAGGAAAAGTGGTAATTATAAATGGAGAACAAGCATTATTGATATCTCATTTGTCCTCTTTCAGCATTATGGAGGCAGATGAAGCTGTTGTTGGAACCCAGTTCCAAGCCTTATCCATTGATAACATAAGAGGAAATGAGAATTCCATGGTTTCGCTTAACGATGCGCAGTAACTTGTGCGTAAGGGTCATAGTGAGGTATGGGGATAGATTGTGGATCCACCTGTAAACAAGAACAAAGCTGGCTTAGGGATCTCTTTGAAGAATGACAAAGGTAAGAGCATGACGCCGAAGTCTACCACAGGCAAGTATCAAGACATCTTCCGTAGCGGGGTTATCTTCATCCAAATGTCTCCAGGATTAATGCCATTGTGGAATATGAAATAGAGCTAGAAATACCAAATTATGTGACGCACGGAGTTAGGGTTCAGAACTGAATCACCATTGACATTCCCTCTTGCATACATGTTTCAAAGTAATTTGTCTTGTTAATATTTTTGAAAAGATTTCACTCTGACCAAGGTGGAAGTATTAATATTGTATGGGCTTATCTGTTTGTTGTGACTTTTAAAATCAATAATAAAAGTTGTCTTTGTTCCCCAAATTGTATCTTTAATTTCTGCTTTTTCTTGGAAAATGGTAATAAAAAAAAACCTTTCAAAATAAATAAATAACTAAAATTCAATTTGCATGATCACTTGTTATATGTGTAAGTTTCTAAAAACAATCATAAATCATATGTGCAGATTAATTAAAAAACACGTTGAATACAATGACCCTGCACCCTCTCCCAACTTTCAATATCATGTGTATGGGGTCGAAGAAGAAGACTATGATAAGATTCTAGAAGAGGTATCACGGTTGCTTGAGCGCGAGATGAATGCCATTCAGCCATATAAAGTGCCATTGGAAGTAATCAATTTGGGTTCAGAAGAAGATCCAAAAGAAGTCAAGATTAGAGCATTGCTGCACCCTGATGTGAAGAGCAAGTTGACTGAGTTGTTGAAAGAATATGTGGATATTTTTGCTTGGTCTTATCAAGATATGCTTGGTCTAGATACAAATATTGTAGAGCATTGTTTGCCGTTGAATCCAGAGTGTCCGCCAATCAAACAGAAGTTGCAAAGAACTCACCTCGATATGGCAGTGAAGATCAAAGAGGAAGTTCTAAAGCAGATTAATGTCGGTTTTCTTGTGACATCAGTGTACCCTTAATGGATCGCCAATATTGTCCCAGTGCCGAAAAAAGACGGAAAAGTTTGCATGTGCGTAGATTAAAGAGATCTAAATAAAGCTAGTCCAAAAGATGATTTTCTATTGCCACACATTGACATGTTAGTGGATAGCACAGCAAAATTCAAAGTATTCTCGTTCATGGACAGATTTTCTGGGTATAATTAAATAAGAATGGCTCCAGAGGACATGGAAAAAACAACTTTTATCACACCCTGGGGAACATTCTATTACAGAGTGATGCCCTCCGGGTTGAAGAACGCTGGTGCAACGTACCAGAGGGCTATGACAACCTTATTCCATGATCTGATGCACAAGGAAAATGAGGTATATGTTGATGATATGATTGCTAAATCGCAGACTTAAGAAGGGAATGTAGAAGATTTATTGAAGTTGTTTCAGCGTTTTAAGAAGTATCGTCTCTACTTGAATCCAAATAAATGTACCTTCAGTGTTCGATCAGAGAAATTGTTGAGTTTCAATGTTATCCAGAAAGGAATTGAAGTTGACTCTGACAAAGTCAAAGAAATTCGAGAGATGCCAGCGCCGAGAACTGAAAAGCAAGTCAGAGGGTTCCTCGGGCATTTGAATTATATTTCCAGATTTATTTCTCACATGACTGCAACGTGTGAACCGATCTTTAAGTTGTTAAAGAAAGATCAAGGTTATGTGTGGACAGATGACTGCCAAAGGGAATTTGAAAGTATTAAATAATATCTGCTTGAACCTCCTATCTTGCTCCCTTCTATTGAAGGAAGACCGTTGATTATGTATCTGACAGTGTTAGATAATTCCATGGGTTGTATTCTGGGACAACAAGATCAAACAGGGAAGAAAGAGTATGCCATTTATTATCTCAGTAAAAAGTTTACTGATTGTGAGTCGCGGTATTCCATGTTGGAAAAGACATGTTATACTCTGGCCTGGGAGGCAAAATGTTTGTGACAATATATGTTGAATCACACTACTTGGTTGATCTCCAAAATGGATCCAATCAAGTACATTTTTGAAAATCCTGCTCTTACTGGGAGAATTGCCCGCTGGCAGATGCTGTTATCTGAATGTGACATCAAATACCGCACTCAAAAAGATTTTAAAAGCAGTGTGTTGGCACATTATCATGCTCACCAACCAGTTGATGATCATCAGTCTGTGAAGTATGATTTTCAAGATGAGGATGTGATGTTTCTGAAAGTGAAAGATTGTGATGAACCATTGCACGAGGAAGGTCCTGATCCTGGATATCGTTGGAGTATGATATTTGATGGATCTGTGAATGTTTATGGTAAAGGAATTAGTTTTATGATTGTCACTCCACATGGATCGCACATTCCTTTTACTGCAAGGTTGACATTTGATTGTACTAATAATATGGCAGAATATGAGGCTTACATCATGGGTCTCGAGGAAGCTATTGATCTCAGAATTAAAATTCTAGATGTGTATGGTGATTCTAATTTGGTAATAAATCATATTAAAGGAGAGAAGGATACTCGTCAACCCGACTTGATCCCTTATAAAGATTATGCTAGAATATTGTTACCCTTCTTTAATAAAGTTGAATTCCATCACATTCCTAGAGATGAAAATCAAATGGCGGATGCTCTGGCAACTCGGGATTCTATATATCAAGTGAATAATTCGAATGATTGTTGTACCCTAAAATTTTCCCTCCCATTTTACTCAACATATGCTCATTAAGACCCTCAACTTGCTCAAGGATGCTCAAGAGTTGACCAGACAAACTCTCTCCAGAAGCAATGAACCTCTAATTAGGGTTTCCATTTTCATCAAGAAGGGTGAGATCCAAAGGCCTCATATGCTCTCCATAGTCATAATATGTCCTTAAGACCCTCCGTGTCAAATTTCAAGCTTTGCACAAGAGGTTTGCTCAGTCAACTGCTCAAATGCCTGAAAATTAACTATATTAGGTCAAAAGTCAATTGTGACCCACATACAGTCAAACTTCAAGGTTTTTGGCCAACATAAACATTTTGAAGTGATATTCATAATTTGATCAAGGGTTGATCATAATTCCTCAAGGAATTCTCCTAATTCATCAAAATTCAAAAAGTTGCTAAATTAGGGTTTCTTAGGAAAACTCATCCAAACTTTGACCAAGCATAACTTTTTCATACTTTATCAGAAATTTCTCATCCAAGGCTCATTTTTAAGGGAGTCCAATTTCCTACAACTCATCTTCAGCCCTCAAGTTCAAAAAATGCACTCATAAAAAGATATGAATTTCTACATTATAGGTCCTTTTGAAAAGTCAACAAAAACACCTTTTGGGTCAAAGCTTCTTACATGAACATGGAAGACTCAATTGAAATGAGACAAAAAGGGTTGTTTATGGGACATCCTAATATTTCTAAAAAGTCCAAGAACACCTCTCTAGGGTTAAAATTGGAAGAGTTATGCATTGTCAAAGTTGACCATTTTTGGAAAATTGCCAAAAGTCAAATGTGCTCAAAAATGTATTTTTTTGCCAAAAGGGCCTAGCATTTTAGGTTTGTATCTTGTTAAGGACATGGTCCACGACCCAAATCAGCATCCATATTCTTATTTGCTCTATTTATTTATTTTATTTTGATTTTTATTTATAAAAATCACATTAAATCAAATAAATAACAAAAAATGCCAAAGATTGTTTTGATGATCTGATTTTGATGGAAATCAAATCTAATTATGATGGCCTAATCAAGCCAAATCGGATCAAGCCAAAAAAGGCATGATTTGGTCAAGTTTAGAATGAACGAATATGACTTAAAGATCAAATATTTTATCCATCAATTCTCAAGATTGGATCCAAAATTGTTACCCTAATTCTTCATACTACATATAATGTACAAAAACAAGGCAGGAGAACAAGGTTTGGCCACACGAAATTGACACAAGAACTTCAAATTTTTT
Organism: Vicia faba; assembly: GCA_948472305.1. NCBI lineage: Eukaryota > Viridiplantae > Streptophyta > Magnoliopsida > Fabales > Fabaceae > Vicia > Vicia faba. The sequence goes on from OX451739.1 coordinate 879,275,626, forward strand.
CACAAAAAGTGGCAATCGGTTTGACCTTTATAGAGGGATTCGAGAAGTTTTGACACTTGCAATCAATTCCTGGGCATATTTGGAAGCTAACTGGATCATTTGCACGCATCAAGACGTCCAGAACAAGCATCTACAACATCACGGTTTGCTTCTTGTACTTGAATTCGGTTTTGCTAATATATGCATTATAAATGAATTTTGAGTATGCATTCATGTTTATAAGATCATTTAGAGCATGTTTGAATGATTAATTGCGTGTTTTGATGCATGTTTGACCACTTTCCATTGTTAGGGTTTGAGAAGCCATTTTGGGGCTTCTCTGTACAGGTAAAATTAGGCCAACAAATTGATGCCATGATGCTCGTGAGATCAAGACGAGTGGATTGGTGTCTTTAGAATTAATTTATCATGTGTGGTATGGATTTTTGAAGTTTGCAGGTGTATAGCTATAGAGTTCTGTTTGTAGGTATAAACCTGATACCTAAAACGACGGCCAGGGAAGAAGACGATGACTCGTCATCATTCCATTGGTCCATTTGAATGTTCGCGCTTTTTTTTTGTTTTCTTCAGCCTAGCCATTTGTTTGATATATTATGATTATGTTTTATTATTATATCAAATAATCAATGTAGCGCAGATGGCAGGGGTAGTAGCATGTGAAGCCAAGGACCTGGGTTCGATCCCAGGTCCAAACGTTATCCTATTTTCTGACCATTTAAGTGCAGATCCAGCGTTCCTCATGATATAGCGCCTACCGTGAACCCCCAGATCTCAACCCTGAGATCCATCATCAGGCCAAATCTCACAATCCAACATTCAATTCAAATAAAGACCATGGTGCACCTTCCAAGCATGCCAACACAGGATCTGGCGCAGAAACTGGGCTCAGCCATATTGGGCCTTGGAAATTCAGAAACACACCCCCTGGGTGCTTATGCATGCCTAATTTCTCACCTTTTTATTTTAATTCTTTTTTTCTTATTATTTATTAATTATGATTTTTTAATAACACCAAAATTAAATCATTTTTTTATTTAATCAAAAAATCATAAAAACACCAAAAATATTTTTTTCATAAATATTTTATTAATTAATTAGTTAGATTAAATTAGGGAAATTTAATGACTTTTTATTATAATTCAAAATAATTAGAATTAGGATATAGCAATGACCCGCGATTCCAAATCGTCATACAGATCACAGTCCCTACTTGTCCCTCGAGTTGCCTACAGATTGATCTTATGGCGATAGTCCCTTCGAAATGCTAAGGTATCTTTACTTGTTGCTTTCAGAGACCATTTCGTACCTTCGAACGTCCCTTTTAAATCCAACGACGGAGCTACCTACTCCTTAATAGTAGGATAGCGTTGTCTAAAGGAAACAAAAATGAATAGACCTTTTCGAGTAGGTAGAAAACTCTTAAGTACTTGCTCAAAACAAAAACATTTCACACAAACACTTTTTTCAAAAAAATAGTTTTCCAAACAACTTCGTCACACTCTTGAGGACCGATACAAGGGTTATCACGAAGTAAACAAAACTTTTCAAAACAAGCGCATACAAGCAATTTAAAAATGAGCAAGTACCTAAGAGCCCGTGGAAAACCACGGATAGAAAGGGTGCTAACACCTTCCCTTTCTATAATCTACCCTCCGTACTCAGAAACATTCTCGAAAAAGGTTTTTTATGTTCTTTTTCCTTTTCCTTTGTTGGATGAAATGAATGTCGATGGAGACTCTTGCTTACCGCGACATTTGCGAACAAAAAATGCAAACCAGTATAACAGTCGGTTCTGCCACCGTATCACATAATTGGTGACTCTGCTGGGGAGTTATTAATAAGTGGGGTACACGTTAGGATCTAAGTCATTTTTTAAATTGCTTTCTTGTTTGTTTTTTCTGCTTTATCTTTAAGGGTTTTGCTTGGGTATTATTGAAGATCCTACACCCGGATCTGGGGACACTCTTTAGGTAAACAACAATAGTTCGCGGAGACTGTACAACATAGACCGATATGGTTTAAGCGATGGTTGTGTTGGTGTGACACTTTGGTTGGTACCGGTATCCTTCGTGTGGAAACGAGGAGAATACGGGGCCGCCGCGTGGTGTCGTGAAGCACTAATGGACCTTAGAACCTTATTTGAACAAACTTGGCCATTAGAAAGTAGTTAGATAGTCGGCCTCGTTATAAAGCTGAGGATTGGTTGATACTCGATGCTACACTCATTGAGATGAGACTTTTGTGATATTTCAGCCGCAAGAAAATATTTCCTGAGCTGAAACAATGCCCGATAAAGGATGATCCGTGATATTGAGAATCTTTAGAACCCGGTTACTTTTCTAAGACAGGTCTGAAACCAACTAAACTTCAAGAGGGTACTTACCTTTAAGCTCATGCAAGCCTTTGAACCTAAGGTCTATTGTGTGCTTTGCTTGTGTGTGATTTATTCTATTTAAACATAACATCATGCATCATAACATAGCATCCATTCTTATTACACTAATCATTTCAAGGACCAAGGGAATTTATCTTTGTTCTTTTTTGCAGATCATGGCTTCCGCTCGTAGAAACACTATCTAAATTAGCTTTGTGAGAATACCTCCCCAGCTTAAGGAGTTAGTATCAAGGGTTCCTGAAACTTGTGCGTTCACTAAGAGACATGGTCGACTTCTCAACCTGGTTACTTCAAACTATGATGAAAAGATGATGAGTGTACTCTTTCAGTTCTTTGATCCCAAGCACCACTACTTCACCTTCCCAGATTACCAGTTGGTGCCTACCATGGAATAATTCTATCAGCTATTGGATATACCCATTCTTGAACAGTTTCCTTTCACAGGTTTAGAAGAGGCTCCTAAGCCAGAAGTCATTGCCTAGACCTTGCATCTGAAATGGGAGGACGTGGTATCCAATTGGGAAACAAGATGCAGAGTCAAGGGTTTTCTAGCCAAGTTCCTAATAGACAAAGCCCAGTTGTTTTGGGATGATATGGACTTTTAGGCTTTTGAGGAGGTCTTGGCCCTTCTAATATATGGTTTAGTACTATTCCCTAATCCATACTTGCTCATAGATGTGAATGCTATCAAGATCTTCCTCTCTCGCAACCTCGTGTCTACCTTGCTCGGAGATGTTTCGCACGCTCTCCATACTCATACCATGAAGAGAAGAGGGGTTCTTATGTGCTACATGCCATTGCTGTCGAGGTGGTTTATTTCTCACCTCCCTAAGTCAGTACTGAAGAATGAAGAAGGTTTGGGTTCGTCGCAAAGGATAATGTCACTCGCTCACACGGATATTCTCTGGTGTTCCCGAGCTATGGGAGATACTGATATTATTGACCGCTGTGGGGAGTACCCTAATGTCCCATTACTTAGCATTAGAGGAGGCATAATTTACAATATTTGTTTAGCTCTGCGACAATTTGGTTACGCTCGAAGGGATGGCCGCCATGAGTTACTTATCGAGGGCATTGTATTTAACTATGAGGATAATGTTCAAGGGTATCGCCAGAGGTTCATACGAGCTTGGAACATGGTAAACAGATCTGGCGCCAAGGCTTTGGGGCCAAAGGCTTCCACTCCTATGGAACCTTATCTCCAATGGGTACGAGCTCGCGCCCAGAAGCTTATGATGCCCTACATTGCCGTTTTACCAGTGATTATGGAACCCACTACTGAAGGGGGTATTCCTTACATAGTTCTCTATCCTGATATGCCCACTGATCTTGGAGAACTACAGAGGTCTTGGATTCAGTTGAAGAAAGAACGGGATACTTACAGGGATCATTTCTATGCCCATGAGAGGAGGGTTTTAGATCTCACAAAGCAGCTTCATGAGGAAAGAAGCCATAATGTTTATCTCGGCACGAAGAGGAAGCATCCATGGGAAATTTGATTTTTCTAGTTTTTTAGAATTGTTTTAATTGTAACGCCAAAAAGGGCAATTGAACTTTGAATTCTACTAATAAAATATTTGTTTCATTTTGGTTCGCAAATTTAAATTCCCCAAAGTCTTTGAAATCATTGCATACGCATGCCATCCATAAACACTGCATATACAGGTACCATTACAGGTTTTTCATCTTCTTCGCTGTGTATTTCAGCAGAAATGTCTTCCTAACAAAGCATCAAAGATCTTAAGGCACAAAATTCCCAATTCCAACAGATGTTTATAAATCTGGAAAAAGGGTAGGAGGATCTGAAGGCCCTCATCCTGAAGGAGAAAAAGAAAAAGAAGAAGGTCATCGGTATTCTGAATATGGGCAGAAGTTTCAGGGGGGCGTTGTAGCCGCAAGTTGATCTGACCTCTTCATCCAAAGAAGGGGAAAATCAAGAAGAGGAGACAAGGGAAAAGGACCCCAGTCTTGAGGTTTCTAAAAATGATACAGATTATAATGATGAGAAGTATCCTCCTATTGAGGATAAATACAAGCATTTGGAAGACCGTCTGAGTGCTATGTAAGTCCAAAGGATACCTGGGTTGGATTTCTAAGAATTGGGATTGGTGTCAGGAGTGGTCATCCCGCAGAAGTTCAAGGCTCCAGTTTTTGCTAAGTACGATGGGGTGTCTTTCCCAAAACTCTATCTTCGTTCCAACGTTAGAAAGATCCAGCCTCACACCGCTGATAAAAATTTCTGGGTTCACTTCTTTCAAGACAGTCTGTCAGGGACTCAGCTTGAATGGTTCTACCAAATGGAGAGAGCCAATGTCCGAAATTGGGAAGACCTGCTTGCTTCTTTTTACAAGAATTATCAGTACAACGCCAACCTTGCTCCTACTCGTACTCAACTCCAGGGTATGTCCATGGGTGCAAGTGAAGGCTTTAAAGACTATGCACAGAAGTGGAGAGACTTGGCTGGAAGAGTCCAACCCCCGTTGTCCGATAGGGAGTTGGTCGATATGTTTCTGGGGACGCTATCTGGTCCATTCTTTAATCATTTGATCGGAAGCTCGTCAGCTGGTTTCACTGAGCTGATTCTAACTAGAGAGAGAGTAGAAGCTGGGATTCAGAGCGGTAAAATACATAAGGCTTCCTCTTCAAGTTCGGTAAAGAAGCCTTTTACTGAGAAGAAGGAATCCAGTGCCATCTATAGCCCGAGAGGCCAAAGCAGAGCTGAACACCATCAGACAGTAAGTGTCGTGATGATACATAGGCCTGCATTTTCTCCATAATGCAACAATCAACAAAGGGCAGAAAGACCACAATGGTAGTTTACCCGGATCAACATGACGTTGGCTGAATTTCTACCCTATTTGCTGAGATCCAACTTGGTGACTTTGAAAGAGGCTCCCAAGAATCTAAACATCATATCTCCCTGATATAATCCCAATGCTCGGTGTGCCTATCATTCTGAGATTCCTGGCCACGACACCAACGACTGTTGGGCTCTGATAAATAAGGTACAGGATCTGATCAAAGCCAGGGAGATTGAGTTCGATGCTCTAGAAAAGCCCAACGTCATAACTGCTCCCATGCCTAAGCACGGTCGTGGAGTTAATGTTCTTGATACCGATCTGTTTGTGACCTTAGTAGATGAAGTTTCTACTCCTCTTATGACGGTTAAGAAGAATTTGTTGTCGGACGGTTTATTTCCGGGTTGCGGTGAAGGTTGCCATATGTGTTAATTTCTGCCTTCTGGTTGCCATTTGCTGAAGTCAGGTGTTCAGTGCCTGATGGATAGCAAAGAAATTTTTTTCGAGAAAACTTTGATTCTCGTTGTTTCATTTGAGCACGTTGCTATTATAACCATTTCTACCAATCCTTCCAAGGTCTCCTTGAGAAGACCTGTTACGATTACATATGTTCCAAGAGTCACTCCGCTAATAATCACCATTCCTGGTCCTGTCCAGTATGTTTCGGACAAAGTTGTCCCCTTGAATTATGGTGTCGATGTGTACTATCATGGCATCAAACAAGATCTGAAAAATGAAGAGGCTAATCCTAATGTCAGTAACATTGTCGGGACTAGCAAGGTTACCCGAAGTGGAAGGGTTTTCTCTCCCGAGATCTCCCCAAAGACTGTAAATAGGCCTATTATTATTCCGTCTGCTACTCCTGTTGGTACATCAACTACTACTCATGTGCTTACTCTAATTATCACTCCCTCCGTCGAGTCATTTGGGACCCAAGGCAAAGAAGTTATAGGTGAGCCTGCCCGGACGGAGGCGCCTAGAAACATTGTCGTGGAAGCCTCTAATCAAGAGATATGGGAAATACTGAAAATAATCAAAAAGAGCGACTACAATGTGGTCGAGCAGATGGGGCAGACCCCTTCCAAGATATCCATGTTATCCCTGTTGTTGTGCTCGGAGGCCGTCGTACTCTTGTTTGTTGGGTCGTCCTTGGATCCATGAAGTTGGGGCAGTTACTTCTACTCTGCACCAAATGCTGAAGTATCCAGTAAAGGGGAAGATTATCATTGTGCATGGTGAGGAGGAGTATATGGTGAGCCACCTCAATTCCTTCAGGTATGTAGAGATGGACGGGGAATTCATAGAGACTCATTGCCAAAACTTTGAAGAGGTTCCCCAGATCCTGGCATCGACTGAAACTACTAGTAACAAACCTCCTCTGAAGATGGCTTCTCTCAAAGACGCCAGAGCAGTGGTTGAAGAAGGTGGGTGTGCCAACTGGGGACAGCTCCCTAATTTTACTCATAAAACTTACAAGTTTGGTTTGGGCTTTACTTCAGGAGCTCAAAGGGTTGTTCGACGCGCTCGGGCTGGAGGACCTCCCCTACGCATCAGTAATCGGGGAATTAATGCCATTGAAGACAGCGAGGAAGACTTAGACATTGACAGCTGGATCTACCCAACTACCAACGGTGGACCGAGTAACTGGACGGCTAGGGACTTTATACCAGTTTCTTTTAATTTGCAGTAATTGTCTTACTCATTTTGGGATTTGTAATAAACAATTTAAAACTCTACATCCTTGTGCCTTACCCGAGGCACATTGGCTTTATTTGTGAGGGCTATTATTTGTCATTTCATATATCATCAATAAAACATTGGACGTTCCTTGCATACAAATTTTGCGCTCTTTGTTTTCTATTTTCACTTTATCAAAACAATTGTGCTCTTACACACACTCACGTATCATACTGCAGATCCATATCCACTCTGGATCCCATTGATAACAACTCTGCTACTATCCGTTATGACTTCAAAAATCCGATCAACCAAGTTGAAGATGAAGGTGAGGATGATTGTGAGGTGCCTGGAGAACTTGCTAGACTATTACAACAGGAAGAAAGGGCCATACGGCCTCATGAAGAGCCGGTTGAGACGATAAACATGGGCATTGAGATAGACAGGAAGGAGGTCAAGATTGGTGTAAATTTGGAAGTTAAGGTCAAATAGCGGTTAATACAAATGTTGCACAACTATGTTGATATTTTTGTCTGGTCATATGAAGACATTCCAAGTTTAGACATTGATATTGTGGTTCATCGTCTTCCGACCAAAGAAGACTATCCTCCGGTTAAATAGAAGGTATGTCGTATACGCCCTGAAATGTCAGAGAAGATCAAGGCAGAAGTCATGAAGCAGTTCGACATAGGGTTCTTAGTTATCACTTCTTATCCGCAGTGGGTTGCTAACGTTGTTCCAGTACCTAAGAAGGACGGTATGGTACAGATGTGTGTGGATTACAGAGAGCTGAACAGAGCAAGCCCCAAGGATGATTTTCCACTTCCCCACATTAACGTTTTGGTTGACAACACCGTGCAGCAGAAAATCTTCTCCTTCATGGATGGTTTCTCTGGCTACAACCAGATCAAAATGGATCCTGAAGACATGGAGAAGACGACCTTCGTCACACAGTGGGGCACCTTCTGCTATAAGGTGATGCCTTTTGGGTTGAAGAATGCTGGGGCAACTTATCAACACGCCATGGCCGCTTTGTTCCATGATATGATTCATCACGAGATCGAAGTTTATGTTGATGACATGATATCCAGGTCTCAAACCGAGGAAGAGCACCTTGATCATCTACAAAAGTTGTTTGATAGATTGAAAAAATACAAGCTAAGGTTGAATCCGAACAAGTGCACCTTCGGGGTAAGGTCTGGTAAACTTCTGGGTTTCATTGTCATCGAAAAAGGTATCCAAGTAGATCCTGCAAAGGTAAAGGCCATACAAGAAATGCCAGCTCCCCGTACAGAGAAGGAAGTTAGAGGTTTCTTGGGACGCTTGAATTATATCTCCAGGTTCATTTCACATTTGACTGCTACTTGTGAGCCCATCTTCAAGCTTCTGAAGAAAGATCAAGTGGTAAAGTGGAATGATGAATGCCAGACCGCTTTCGAAAGAATTAAAGAATACCTTCAATAACCACCAATTTTGATGCCTCTGGTGTAAGGAAGACCTTTGATATTGTACTTGATAGTGCTAGACATTTCAATGGGGTATGTGTTGGGGCAGCATGATGAGTCTGGTCGAAAAGAGCACGCGATATACTACCTTAGCAAAAAGTTTACTGGCGGTGAGACAAGATACTCACTGCTCGAGAAAACTTGATGTGCTTTGGCATGGGCTTCTCGCTGACTAAGACAGTATATGCTGACCCACACTACTTTGTTGATATCTAAAATGGATCTGATCAAATACATCTTCGAGAAGCCCACTCTCTCCGGAAGAATAGCAAGATGGCAGATGATCTTAACTGAGTACGATATACAATATACAACCCAGAAAGCAATCAAGGGGAGTGTGTTGGCTTATCATTTGGCTCATCAGGGCGTGGATGACTACCAATCCATGAATTTTGAGTTCCCGGATGAGAATATTATGCTGGTGACTGACTATGAAGAACCTGGACTGGATGAAGGACCCGAGGAAGGATCCCGATGGACTATGGTATTTGACGGAGCTTCGAATGCACTGGGTAATGGCATCGGTGCTGTAATCATATCCCCTTAGGGCTGTCATACTCCTTTCACTGCTCGGATATGTTTCAACTGTACTAACAACATGGCGGAGTATGAAGCTTGTATCATGGGTCTCAAGGCCGCTATTGACCTTAGGATCAAGTTCTTGGACGTTTTCAGGGATTCAGCCTTGGTAATAAGTCAGATCAAAGGCGAATGGGATATAAAAAACCCGAAACTCATCCCATACAAGGAGTACGTGTTGACATTGCTCCCACACTTTAAGGAGGTAACTTTTGAACATTTCCCGTGAGAGGAGAACCAGTTAGCAGATGTGCTAGCTACCATGTCTTCTATGTTCAAAGTCCGGTGGGACAACGAAGCTCCCAAAATAACCATTGAGAGGTTGGATATACCAGCACACTGTTGTGGAATTGATACCGAAGAGGTGGCAGACAAACCCTGATTTCACGAAGTCAAAAGGTATCTTGAGGCTCAAGAGTATCCCGAAGGGGCATCTGTCAATGATAAGAAGTTTCTGAGAAGGTTCACTGCGAAGTTCTTCCTCAGTAATCGAATCCTCTACAAGCGCAATCATGACTCTACCTTACTGCAGTGTGTAGACAAGAGCGAAGCAGAGAGGATTATGATAGATCCACATGAAGTCACCTTCAGAACCCATTCTAGTGGACACACCATGGCTAAGAAGATCCTGCAGGCAAGATATTATTGGTCCACTATGGAAGCCAATTGTCATCGTCACTCGCGAACTTGTCATAAGTGCCAAATCTATGCTGATAATGTGCATGTGCCTCCGGTCCCCTTAAACGTCTTGATAGCTCCGTGGCCCTTTATAATGTGGGGCATCGACATGATCGGAGAAATCAGGCCTACTGATTCCAATGGGCATTGTTTCATCCTAGTAGGCATTGATTACTTCACGAAGTGGGTTGAGGCGGCCTATTTTTCTACAGTAACCAAGAACGTCGTGGCACGGTTTATCCGACATAATCAGATCTGTCGATATGGTGTGTCAGAGAGAATTATTACTACAATGGTAAGAATCTCAACAACACAATGATCAACGATCTCTATAAACAGTTCAAGATACAGCATAAAAACTTTTCTCCCTACTGGCCGAAGATGAATGGTGTTGTTGAGGCGGCTAACAAGAACATCAAGAAAATTGTACAGAAGATGACGGTGACATACAAAGACTAGCATGAGATGTTACCATTTGCTCTTCATGGATATCGTACCTCAGCACGGACGTTGACAGGGGAAACACCCTACTCTCTGGTATATGGCATGGAGGCAGTCCTACCCATCGAAGTCTAGATACCTTCTCTCAGGATTATGAAGGATGCGGGTTTGAATGAAGACGATTGGATCCATACTCAACTTGATCAGCTAAATCTAATCGATGAGAAGAGACTTACTGCTATTTGTCATGGTTAGACATATCAAAACGAATGATCAAGGCTTTTAACAAGAAAGTCAGACGTCAAGAATATCAAGTCAAGGATCTAGTGATCAAGCGTATCATACTACCGCAGGGTGATCCCAGGGGAAAATGGACTCCCACATATGAAGGTCCATTTGTGGTTAAGAACATTTTCTTGGGTGGAGTTATGATTCTAACTACCATGGACGGTGACAACCTTCCTCACCCCGTCAATGCAGACATAGTGAAAAGATACCATGCATAATCAAAAGACCCGCTAGGTTGACTGGCCTAGGCAAATATAAGGGCTTCCCGGCAAACCAAAAGGGTTCGGGCAAAAACAAGGGATGAAAATGAAAAATTTGTACACCCGGCAAGTCGAAAACCTGAAAGGGCGGCTTGGACAAAAAAGGGTATCCTGGTGGGATGCAAAACCCAAAAGGGCAGTCCAGGAAAAAGCTAGGGATATAAAGCGTATCACTATGTCTCATTGGATCATCTTGCGACCAGACTTCAGTATCGACTATCAAGCTCAGACGGCACCAATCAACCTAATCAACTTCGGACAAACATCAAAGTGATGAGACGCTCGAAGACATAGGGGAAATAGTAATGTTTGAACTCAATAGGATTATTTCACATAGATGTTTTCTTTTACACAAATTTGTATAGTTTCTATTTTTATGGCGGTGTTCTCTAACTAGAACGTCAGCCTCCTTGTACAAAAAACGCCTATTACAGGCCAACTTCAAAAATCAATACAAAATCATTTTCACAAGAAACTCCGAGTTGTTTTTCTTTTTATGTTTTGTTTTGCAAGAAAGTCCAATGATTTATTTTTGACATATGCATTTGAAAATGATTTCTACTCATAAATATTTACATAAGAAACAAAATACAATTACTAGTAATTCCAGAAACAGGGGCAAAAAAAAGAAGTGTCAAAACCCGAAAGTTACTCTGCCCAGCAGGTACCAGGACAGAGACAGCTTTGGAGCACAATCATCAGTACATACACTCCCCACAGAGTAAAAGTATTCAAAAGCATTGACGTCGGCTTTCCCGAAATAGGAAGTGACCTCCCCAGCCAGGGTCACTCATAAACCTGACAATTATATCCCCTAGCTGAACTTCATAATCGCGAGCGGGTCATTAAATTTCATCCTCCAAGCAGAGTTTATTCCTTTGGATGTAGAAGCTCAATCCCCGACAGAGCTCACTACTTCAGCTACAGAAATTCACTTTCTAAGTTTGTTCCCTACAGAGTTTTATTCTCAAGCAGAATCTCTTCCTGATAGAATATTCATAAATCTCTAGTAGGAGTCAAGGATTTATTCTCCCAGATTCGGACATACTCCTATAGCATTTCATGTAAATACATCATGACATGCGCACGCATATCATATACAGCATAATCTCATTTATTTTGAGAACATCGTCCCACCATGCATTTCATGCATTGCATATAATTAACCCTGATATCTTTTCAGGAAAGGCGATTAGCTTCAACAAATCTAGCAGTTATACACATCACGTCTGCAGACGACTAATGGAAACTCAGTTCCCAAAACCAAACGGGCCAACTAATCTACACTTTCATTTCGAAGTAACTATCCTATCTAGGTTCCTTCTCACAGCCCTACTATCTAGGCTTTCATCCCAAAGTAACCCTACTATCCAGGTTTCTTCCAATAAGCCCTACCATCCAGGCTTTCATCTCGAAGAAACCCTACTATCCAGGTTCCTTCTCACAACCCTACTATCCAGGCTTTCATTTCGAAGTAACCCTACTATCCAGGTTCCTTCTCACAGCCCTACAATCCAGGTTTCTTCCCATAAGTTCTACCATCCAGACTTTCATCTCGAAGTAACCCTATGACCCAGGTTCTTTCTCATAAGCCCTACTATCCAGGCGTTCATCTCGAAGAAACCCTACTATCCAGGTTTCTTCTCATAGCCCTACCATCCAGGCTTTCACCTTGAAGTAACCCTACTATCCAGGTTTCTTCCCATAAGCCCTACCATCTAGGCTTTCATCCCGAAGTAACCCTACTATCCAGGTTTCTTCCCATAAGCCCTACCATCCAGGCTTTCATCTTGAAATAACCCTACGACCCAGGTTCCTTCTCATAAGCCCTACTATCCAGGCTTTCATCTCGAAGAAACCCTACTATCCAGGTTCCTTCTCATAGCCCTACTATCCAGGATTTCATATCGAGGTAACCCTACTATCCAGGTTCCTTCCCATAGCCCTACTATCCAGGCTTTCATTTCGAAGTAACCCTACTATACAGGTTCCTTCTCATTTATCTCCAGATAACAGTTTACAACATTGTAAGACCTGGACCCGACCAGATACGATCAACTTCACAATTCCCCAGTAAGTCGCTGTACAGCCTGGACCCTGACCAGATATGCAGTTCACTTCCACCTCCTCAATCAAGAATTAATTCCCCAGTAGAGTAATGGACAACCAAAGCTCCTAAACTCTATTTCCCAAGACATAAATCAAGTTTTCTCGGTGAAGTCCTCCTCAGCGGCAGGTACATGAATTCTAGAAAAGGAATCTCTTATGCAACCGATATCTTCTCCAGATGGCATCTTTAAGCCCATCGCCAATGATTCTCCGTCACTCTCCAAATGGCATTTGTAAGCCCATTCCCGATATCACCAATCACTAGGCATGACATGCGAGTGCAAATTTCTGAGGACTTTAGTGTTCAATCATCTTCCACCTTCAGATCACGAAAGGCAGACCAAGCCAATCTACACCCTCAGGTTTAAGAAGATTGAACAGGGGCAGTTGTTGTACCCCAAAATTTGCCCTCCCATTTTACTCAATATATTCTCATTAAGACCCTCAACTTCCTCAATGATGCTCAAGAATTAACCAGACAAACTCTCTCCTAAAGCAATGAACCTCCAATTAGGGTTTCCATTTTCATCAAGAAGGGTGAGCTCCAAAGGCCTCATATGCTCTCCATAGTCCTAATATGTCCTCAAGACCCTCCATGTCAAATTTCAAGTTTTTCACAAGAAGTTTGCTCAGTCAACTGCTCAAATGCCTGAAAATCAATTGTAATAGGTCAAAAGTCAATTGTGACCCACATACAGTCAAACTTCAAGGTTTCTGGTGAACATAAACATTTCTAACTTATATTCATCATTTGATCAAGGGTTGATCATGATTCCTCAAGGAATGCTCCTAATTCATAAAAATTCAAAAAGTTGCTAAATTAGGGTTTCTTAGGAAAAGTCAACCAAACTTTGACCAAGCATAACTTTCTTATACTTTATCATAAATTTATCATCCAAGGCTCATTTTGAAGTTAATCCAATTTCCTACAACTCATCTTCAGCCCTCATGTTCAAAAAATGCACTCATAAAAAGATATGAATTTCTACAATATAGGTCCTTTTGAAAAGTCAACAAAAACACCTTTTGGGTCAAAGCCTCTTACATGAACATGGAAGACTCAATTGAAATGATACAAAAAGGGTTGTTTAGAGAACATCCTAAGCTTTCTAAAAAAGTCTAAGAACACCTCTCTAGGGTTAAAATTGGAAGAGTTATGCATTGTCAAAGTTGACCATTTTTGGAAAATTGCCAAAAGTCAAATGTGCTCAAAAATGTATTTTTTACCAAAAGGGCCTAGCATTTTAGGTTTGTATCTTGTAAAGGACATGGTCCACGACCCAAATCATCATCCATATTCTTATTTGCTCTATTTATTTATTTTATTTTTATTTTTATTTATTAAAAATCACATTAAATCAATTAAATAACAAAAAATGCCAAAGATTGTTTTGATGATCTGATTTTTATGGAAATCAAATCTAATTATGATGGCCTAATCAAGCCAAATCGGATCAAGGAAAAAAAGACGTGATTTGGTCAAGTTTGGAATGAAAGAATATGACTTAAAGATCAAATATTTTATCCATCAATTCTCCAGATTAGATCCAAAATTGTTACCCTAATTCTTCATACTACATATAATGAACAAAAACAAGGCAAGAGAACAAGGTTTGGCCGCACAAAATTGACACAAGAACTTCAATTTTTTCACAAAAAGTGGCAATCGGTTTGACCTTTGTAGAGGGATTCAAGAAGTTTTGACACTTGCAATCAATTCCTGGGCACATTTGGAAGCTAACTAGATCATTTGCACGCATCAAGACGTCCAGAACAAGCATCTACAGCATCACAGTTTGCTTCTTGTTCTTGAATTCGATTTTGCCAATATATGCATTATAAATGAATTTTGAGTATGCATTCATGTTTATATTATCATTTAGAGCATGTTTGAATGATTTATTGCTTGTTTTGATGCGTGTTTGACCACTTGCCATTGTTAGGGTTTGAGAAGCAATTTTGGGGCTTCTCTGTACAGGTAAAATTAGGCCAAGAAATTGATGTGATGATGCTCGTGAGATCAAGACGAGTGGATTGGTGTCTTTAGAATTAATTTATCATGCGTGGTATTGATTTTTGAAGTTTTCAGGTGTATAACTATGGAGTTCTGTCTGTAGGTATAAACCTGATACCTAAGACGACAAACAGGGAAGAAGACGATGACTTGTCATCATTCCATTGGTCCGTTTGAATGTTCACGCATTTTTTTATTTTCTTCAGCCTAACCATTTGTTTGATATTTTATGATTATGTTTTATTATTATATCAAATAACAAACGCAGCGCAGATGGTAGGGGTGGTAGCATGTGAAACCAAGGACCTGGGTTCGATGCCAGGTCCAAACGTTTTCCTATTTTCTGACCATTTAAGTGTTGATCCAGCGTGCCTCATGATTTAGCGCCTACCATGAACCCCCGGATCTCAACCCTGAGATCCATCATCAGACAAATTTCATAATCCAATGTTCAATTCAAAGAGAGACCATGGCGCACCTTCCAATCATGCCAACACAGGATCTGGCGCAGAAACTGGGCTCAGCCATATTGGGCCTTGGAAATTCAGAAACACCCCTCCCCCTGGGTGCTTATGCAGGCCCAATTTCTCAACTTTTTATTTTAATTCTTTTTTTCTTATTATTTATTAATTATGTTTTTTTAATAACACCAAAATTAAATCATTTTTTATTTAATCAAAAAATCATAAAAACACCAAAAATCTTTTTTTCATAAATATTTTATTAATTAATTAGTTAGATTAAATTAGGGAAATTTAATGACATTTTTATTATAATTCAAAATAATTAGAATTAGGATTTAGTTTTATACTTAACCTAATTTTTCTTCAAAAAAACAACATAAATATTTTCTTAAATTAGATTTTTAAGTCGCTGAATTATTTCTCGCGTTTAATTGGCCGCGTGCTTTGGATTTTCTTTTTTTATTATTACTTGTAAATGCTCTGAGTTTGTAATAAATTTAAATAGGATTTTAACTCTGCATTTTATTTTCAGTCAAAATAATTATGTATCTATCCAAAGCCATTTAATAGATAGGACTCTAATTTCTCGCTTTTAAATTTTCGCAACTATGAACTGTTTAGATGTATGGACAATAGGCTTGCATGTGAAAGATAAACGATTAATACAGTAGAAAACCCTAAATGTGAAAACATAATTAACTGGAAAAAATACACTTGCACATGCTCACTCCTAGGGTTTGCCTCACTTGGTTGCCTCAGAAATAATGGTCGTGTCCCTCGAATGTAGGGATACCTTAGCAATGACCCGCGATTCAAAATCGTCATAAAGATCACAATCCCTACTTGTCCCTCGAGTTGCCTACGGATTGATCTTATGACGATAGTCCCTTCGAAATACTAAGGTATCTTTACTAGTTGCCTTCAGAGACCATTTCTTCCCTTCGAACGTCCCTTTTAAATCCAACGACTGAGCTACCTACTCCTTAATAGTAGGATAGTGTTGTCTAAAGGAAACGAAAATGAATAGACCTTTTTCGTGTAGGTAGAAAACTCTTAAGTACTTGGTCAAAACAAAAACTTTTCACACAAACACTTTTTTCAAAAAAATAGTTTTCAAAACAACTTTGTCACACTCTTGAGGACCGATACAAGGGTTATCACGAAGTAAACAAAACTTTTCAAAACAAGCGCACACAAGAAATTTAAAAATGAGCAAGTACCTAAGAGCCCGTGGAAAACCACGGATAGAAAGGGTGCTAACACCTTCCCTTTCTATAATCTACCCCCCGTACTCAGAAACATTCTCGAAAAAGGTTTTTTCTGTTTTTTTTCCTTTTCCTTTGTTGGATGAAATAAAAGTCGGTGGCGACTCTTGCTTACCACGACATTTGCGAACAAAAAACTCAAACCAGTATAACAGTCGGTTCTACCATCATATCACAATGATATACCTCGAATTATGGTTCGGCGACTGGATAGGCCCGCTCATGTGTTTACAATAGAAGAGGTAGAAGATGAGAAACCTTAGTATTATGATATCAAGCATTTTCTCCAAACTCAAGATACCCGATTGGTGCATCGAATAAAGATAGAAAGACATTGAGAAGATTGGCTGACAGCTTCTTCCTCAGTGAAAATGTGTTGTACAAGAGAAATTATAACATGGTCTTGCTCAGATGCGTGGATAGACACGAAGCAGACATGTTGATGCGTGAGGTTCATGAAGGCTCATTTGGAACACATGCCAATGGATATTCGATGGCTAAAAAGATGCTAAGGGCAGGTTACTATTGGCTGACAATGGAATCTGACTGTTATAAATTTGCAAATAAGTTTCATAAATTCCAGATTTATGCGGACAAGGTTCATTTGCCTCCAACACTTCTCAATGTGATCTCTTCCCCATGTCCTTTCTCTATGCGGGGTATTGACATGATTGAGATGATAGAACCCAAAGCTTCGAATGGACACCGTTTCATCTTGGTAGCAATTGATTACTTCCCCAAATGGGTGGAAGCTGCTTCATATGCTAACGTTACAAAGCAGGTGGTTGGGCGTTTCATTAATAATAATCTCATATGTCGGTATGGTGTGTCGAGCAGAATTATCACTGACAATGGCTCGAATCTGAACAACAAGATGATGACAGAAGTTTGTGAGGAATTCAAGATTGTGCATCATAATTCATCTCCGTACAGGCCAAAGATGAATGGGGTTATTGAAGCTGCTAATAAGAATATCAAGAAGATTATCCAGAAGATGGTTGTTACTTATAAGGATTGGCATGAAATGCTCCCTTTTGCTTTGCATGGATATCAGACATCTGTCCTCACTTCAACAGGAGAAACCTCGTTCTCCCTTGTGTATGGAATGGAAGCGGTACTCCCAATTGAGGTTGAGATTCCATCTTTGCGTGTGATAATGGAAACCAAGTTGTCAGAGGCTGAAAGGGTCCAGAACAGGTTTGACCAATTGAATTTGATTGAAGAGAAGAGAATGATGGCTTTGTGTCATGGGCAGTTATATCATAAGAGAATGAAGAAAGCTTTTGATAAGAAGGTCAAACCTCGTGAATTCAGAGAAGGCGACCTCGTGCTCAGGAAGATCATGTCTTTTAACACTGATTCTAGGGGCAAGTGGACTCCTAATTTTGAAGGCCCATATGTTGTCAAGAAAGCCTTCTCTGGCGGTGCATTAATTCTTGAAACTATGGATGGCGAGGAATTCCCACATCCCATGAATGTTGGTGCAGTCAAGAAATACTTCGCCTAAAGAAATAAAAGAATAGGTCGCTAAGTTGAAAACCCGAAAGGGCGGCTTAGGCAAAAAAGAGCATCTCGGTAGGCCGAAAACCCGAAAGGGCGGTCTAGGCAAAAGTTAAAGACATAAACAGAATAAAATTTCCCATTAAGTTGAAAACTCGCAAGGGCAGCTTAGGAAAAACTTGGGGACTTTCTTGGAAAGTAACTACATTAGACAAGACTTGATCGTTGAAGCAACAATCTTCTTGAATCCTTACCATACTTCAACAGAAGTTGTTGCTCAGGATTTCAAAAGTTGTTAGAGGGGATAGTGGTCATTGTATCTCAATGTATCTTTTCCATTATATATTACCATTTCCTAACTTTGTAATCATCCATGGAGTCTCACCATATGCAGACTACCATTCTATTAATGAAATTTGAGCTTTTACCCAATTCTTTGTATTTCTTATTTTATTTAGCTTGTAAAGACTCCATTTATTATTGATAATAACTTTCAAAGCGAAAAGATTAAAGAACAAAATTGATCTTCAAAAAGAATTTACAATTTGCTTTTACTTTAAAATTTGTGATGTAAGAGAAAAACAAAAGTGGTGATCCCAGGAATGGACGAACTCCAGTTATCTTGAGAAGTTTTGTTTCCCGGGGAAGATTTTCTAAGGATGTTTTTTCCGTATTGGATTTGTGACTCCAGTGTCCCCAGTCAAGATTTGGTTCATTTTTATTCTTTTCTGAGTTTGCATGATATGAAGACTCAATCCAAGATTTCTCCAGTGAAGGTTTCACTTTTTTGATAGAAGTTCTTTCTTCACAAAGAAGTTGGTACAATAATTACTCTGGAAGAACACATGTCTCTGGTTTCTCCAGTAAAGAACGTATATTGGTTTTCCCTTTGAGAATGTGGTGTTGACCTCCCCAATGAAGTCAGCGCAAAATCCCCAATTAATGTCTCGATGATGGGGCATCGTATGCTTTAGCGAAGTTTGTATGTTTTTCCTCCTCCAAAATGGGCATGAATTCCACAGTAAATGTTTTGATGATTTGGTGTCCATCTGCTTTACTTGAAATTGATTTTTGTAATCCCCAATAGAAGCGTTACATTTGAAAATATTTGTTTCCCCGTTGAAGTCTTGGTGATATTCCCTGGGAAATCCTGGGGAAGGATGTTATATATCTGTGTCTGTACTGTTTTGTCACTATGTTTTGTTTACTTCCGAATTAAGTTTCTCCCCAGTGAAGTTAAGCCATGCAGTAGGATTTTGTTTCCTCAGTTGGCGCTTACTTTTTCTATTGGAATGTTCATCTTGGATGTGATTTAGCATAGTGTTGATTGTGCCCTAATTGGTTTTGCCTGGTTAATCCCAGTGTTATATGTCTGTTTTGTCAGCATATGCACGATATCACTCATACATTCAAACACACATCATGCGTAGTTGAAATTTGGCAAATCATTGCTGATTCACACTCGTTATTATTTTATGGATGTTTTTCCCTATTTTGCAGAGTTGTGTTGTCCTCTCTCCAAAAGAGTGTCAGTCATAAGTAGAAAGTGTATGTTCTTTCAATTTCCCCATTGAATTATCCCTCGTGGAAGACTTTTTGCTTTAGCCTTCCTGCACAGCTCCTCAACTGGATGATTTAGGTTTCCCTCTTGAGTTTATTTCTCAGAGAATGTATTTTGGTAGACTATTTTACTCCAGTTTATTTCTGGACCGAATCTTTGTTTCCCAGTAATATTGTTACTTTGGACGTTTGAAAGCTTTGAGTTTTAGTTTGAGGATGTGCATTTATTTTGCACGAGAAGACCTTTATTTCCTCAGCAGGAATATATTGGCATTTCCCCCAGGAAGTCATATTGAGTTCCCCCGAAATCATTTTTTACAATCCTTCCTATAACAAAAAGTAGCAGGTCTCTTTATTTGAGTAACTCGTACTTCCTTGTAAAAGTCGATGTAACTTTTTTGCTATCTTCTCTATGAGTGGATAGTTTGCAGTCTGTTGTCAAATTACACCAGTGAATGTCAAGACTTTCCATATCGCAAAGACAGTTCATTGTGAAATCTTTTCAAGTGGTAGTCTCTTTATTTGAGACAGCTTATATATTACCCTTTTCGGGCAAAATGCCTTGGTTAAAGAAGAAGTTGAGACCCTGTCTAGGTGAAACGCCGGGATTTTTGAAAAAAACTTGTTATCCTTTTGCTACCTTCAGTAAACGTTGGTAGTTCATCGTCAGTGAACGATGATGCTATGATATATCCTCTCTCTACCTTTAGTGAAAGTTGGTAGGTCACCTTCAGTGAAAGTTGGTGCTTGTTATCTTTTTGCTACCCTCACGGAATGTTGGTAGTTCATCGTCAGTGAAAGGGCGATGCTATGATATATTCTCTTTCTACCTTCAGTGAAAGTTGGTAGGTCACCTTCAGTGAAAGTTGGTGCTTGTTATCTTTTAGCTACCCTTAGTGAATGTTGGTAGTTCATCGTTAGTGAACGGCGATGCTATGATATATTCTCTTTCTACCTTCAGTGAAAGTTGGTAGGTCACCTTCAATGAAAGTTGATGCTTCTTATCTTTTTGCTACCCCCGGTGAATGTTGGTAGTTCATCGTCAGTGAACGGCGATGCTGTGATATATTCTCTTTCTACCTTCAGTGAAAGTTGGTAGATCACCTTCAGTGAAAGTTGGTGCTTGTTATCTTTTTTCTACCCTCAGTGAACATTGGTAGTTCATCATCAGTGAACGGTGATGCTATGATATATTCTCTTTCTACCTTCAGTGAAAGTCGGTAGGTCACCTTCAGTGAAAGTTGGTGCTTGTTATCTTTTTGCTACCCTCAGTGAAAATTGGTAGTTCATTATCAGTGAATGGCGATGCTATGATATATTCTCTTTCTACCTTCAGTGAAATTTGGTAGGTCACCTTTAGTGAAAGTTGGTGCTTGTTATATTTTTTCTACCCTCAGTGAATGTTGGTAGATCATCGTCAGTGAACGGTGATGCTATGATATATTCTCTTTCTACCTTCAGTGAAAGTTGGTAGGTCGCCTTCAGTGAAAGTTTGTGCTTGTTGTCTTTTTTCTACCTTCAGTGAACGTTGGTAGTTCATCGTCAGTGAACGGCGATGCTATGATATATTCTCTTTTTACCTTCAGTGAAAGTTGGTAGGTCACCTTCAGTGAAAGTTGGTGGTTCATCGTCAATGAACGTCAATGATTTTTATTTTCTCTACCTTCAGGGAACGTTGGTAGCTCACCGTCAGTAAACATCGATGTTGTTATTTCTTTCCTCTTTTTACCTTCAGTGAATGTTGGTAGTTTCGCTTTCAGTAAAAGTTGGTGTATCCTTTGACTTTCTATCATCCTCTTTAAGTAATGTCTTTTGATCCACCAGTGATTGATTTTCCTGGTCGGGTTTCTCTTTTGTTTCTTTATTTCCTTTGTTACATCCCCAACCTTGTTTTGTGTCTCTTTGATTTTGTTCATGTGAATTCATGCTCATAAGCATTGCATGGCATCTTAGGGCCAAAAATAGGGTTGGTTTTATATTGAAGTATCTTCGATCGCGTCTACACAAAGATTTTTAACCTTTGTATCTTCGGATAGAAGAAACTTAAATAAGGGCAGCTGTTGTACCCCAATTTTTCCCCCTAAGATCCCTTCATCATACCTTATTGATTCAATCACAACAAGATCACATTAGGGTTTTAGGTTCTCCTCCCTATCTCTAGATTTTCTCTTTGAGGAATTACCAAGCACCTTGACTTGTTTTCTTTTGTGATCATGAATATTTTGTCTTGATTTTCCTTTTAATTAATAAAATGCAATGTTGGTTTGTCTTACTTGTTACTAATGTAGGTAAAGGAAATGAGGTTTAGCAAGTTGCTCCATGGGTTCATGAGTTTATTTCCATGCCCTAGGAAATAAAGCTTGAGAAGTACAAACCACACCATTTAAGTTGTTTTGGAAGGGATGGCATGGTAAGGTTATTTTGGTTCACTACATTTCCAAGATATCAAGATTGATTCAAAAGTGCAAGGGATTGAGTGAAGAAGTTGTCATGGTTGGACAAGGTCTTCTTCCCATTGGTCACAAGTGTATGTTTCTATCAATTCTCAAGATATGGAAGTGGTTTTGGTTGCTATGAGTTCTCATTTTCATCCTCAACAACTTCTATTTTCAAAGCAATGGTGTTTGTACAAGAAGTTGGTTCAAAATTGTCAAGGTTCCTCCAAGCATTTTCTTAATCTAGGAGCTAGGTTTTGAACTTCAAAGAAGTATATTTTTCTCATCTTTTGGTATTTTTGAGTGATTCCAAAGACATCCTTCTCTTTAAAGGGTTGTTAAAAAATCACTTCAAAAGTTTCAAGGAGTTTTCATGTGGAAGAAACTTGATGATGAAGAAAGATTACAAGTCCTCCATATGAACCCCCAATTTCTCATGTGTGATTTCAAATGATCATAACTTGGTCAATTTTTATCACCTTGAGCCCACTCTTTTTCCATAATGATCTTGAGGATGTTAAATTTATTCCTCCTTTTATATGCAAAGTAAGAAATTAGATGGAAGATGCCCTAAGGATACAAAATATTATAGGTCATTTCATGATTTTTTGCCAACTTCAACAATTCATAACTCTCTCAATTTTTGGATATTTTGAATGATTCAAGTTTCAAAATGTCATTAAAGAGGTCTATTTCATGCCATATTTTTTGGTCAAGAGCAAATTTCAAGTGGAAGGCCATGTTTGGATGC
This sequence comes from Vicia faba, assembly GCA_948472305.1. Classification (NCBI taxonomy): domain Eukaryota; kingdom Viridiplantae; phylum Streptophyta; class Magnoliopsida; order Fabales; family Fabaceae; genus Vicia; species Vicia faba. The sequence goes on from OX451739.1 coordinate 879,298,345, forward strand.
AAAACATTATAGGTCACTTTTGAAGAAAAATTTGAGATATTTCTAAGTATGGAAAGTCAACCCTTTTTCTCCAACTTTGACTCAATGCAACTTTCAGATCAAGCATCCATTTGACTCCATTATTTTCCCATTGCAAATCTTGTAAACTCATCTTTATAAATCATCAAGAATCATGCCCTAAGACCCCTTGAGGTGAGAATGCCATTGATTTGAACTTGGTAACTTGGAACTGAAGTTTCTTCAAAAGTCAGAATTTGAAATCATTGGTTTAGCTTCTAAACACTTTGTTTCTGCGCATTTTTGCCTCTAAACATGTTTAGTGAACTTCCAGAAATGATTAGCATAACAAAACGCGCTTTTTGGATGAGATTTGATCAAATTAGAAGTAACACTTTTCTTGTTTGCAACTTCACACGATTTCCTTCCAAACATCATCATTTCACACGCTTGGACATTCCATTTGATTCCCTATAAATAGAGGGTCATCCCTAATTCATTTCCTCAAGCTTGGATAGCCAGAATCACCCTGTCAAACTTGTTCCATAACTCAAATTTATGCAACTTTGAAATCTGTGTTCAAGCCTTTTTCAATCCAATTTTTCAATAAATTTACCTACCTTGATCTTCCCTGAAGCTAACCATATAATGACCTTCAAGAATCGTGCCATATATTGCTCCATAGAAGTCCAGTTTCAGAGCTCTGCAACTTAACTTCAAAGGTAGATTTCTTCATCAATTCTTCAAAACTTTGATATCATTGTGATGCTCTCATTGCCCTGGTTTTAGTCGCAACACTTACTTTTATATGGAAACATGTTTTGACCATGAAATTTCAAATCCCTTTTCAAAACATTCCTTCCAAATTGCTTGAGCTACAGTTTATATAAATTTATCGCGAAGGTGTGGTTGTCTTCGTCTTGAAGAGATGAAGCGAATGGCATAGGTCTCGTGCTTTAATTTTACAGATTGAGCAATCTGGTTTTGGGACTGGCTAGAGGTTGAAGATGACCAATGTGTCATCCTTCAACCAATGAAACAGCGCCATTAGGATTTTTTTTTTGAATTTCTTATTTACATTTGATTCAGTGCTTTATTCACTAATGACCATGATATGCACAATGCGCCGGATCCCTTGGATTTAATTACTAACGCGTTTTGACTCTCATCCAATGGTCCGCATATTTTTGATTTTATTTTTCTTTTCTGATTTTTATATTTAAATATTTTAAATTTCAAAAAATCATAGAAAAATTATTTTTAGTCAAAAAAATATGAAAAAATTATGAAAAATATTTTTTATTTTTCTCTTTCTGATTTTTTATTTTTTCACAATTTTTATTTTTTGTTTTGATATTTTTTTATAAATTTTCACTTTATTTGAATTGTTTTAAATGTTTAAAAATACTTTTATGCATTTTTAAATTCTGAAAAAATTCTGAAATGATCCAATGATATCGTGACAAATATTGGTGACCTCATTTAATTTTTATTTTTGAATTTGCTATTTTTTATAATTTTTGGTTTATTTTACTCATTTCTTTTAATTTTAAAAATAGTTTCCGACTTTAAAAAATTACCAAAATTTTTATAAAATTATTTTAGTTCACTTCTGGTTTTTCTTTGGTCTTACTTTTTATTTCTTTTTTAATTTGAACATAGTTGATATTTTTCTCATTTATTTCTATTTTAAAACATTTTTAAACTCTTTTTAATGTATATATTAAATGCATTATTAGTTTGTGATTATTTTCTGGATAATCTTGGGTTGAATTTTTTATCATGAACTTTATTAACATCATTGGATCCATGGTGTTGAGTCCAACTCCACAAAAATGGATGAATGATTTTAATAATAGTTTGATTAAATTTTAATTCAAATGTAGTTTGTATATTCTTCCCCACCCTTCTTCATCTTATCCCTTTCTTATTGCACTAAGTGTTATTGGAGCATGATCTCTATATCATGTCTCAAAAAAAAATGGTGCATAGATTGTTATTGACCGGCCTTAAAATAGGTGCGACTTCTACATAAGTCCACTTATGATTGCTTAACATAGCGCTAAATTTTGTCCCGATTCAAATAAATGATCATTTGTGGCCCAAACCTATGTTTGTAAGCCCAAGTATGTTAATTTGATCCCTTTGATCAAATAACTTTGAGATTCATTATGTGGAGGCTTTGGTTCTACCAATCCTCTAATGGATCTACAACACTTTTGGTCAACGCGGATCACTTAAACATCGTTGATCATTAAATGGTACTTGTGAGGATTCCAAATAGATGATATAATTGACAAAAAGAAAATGCAACTTGTTGTGTGGAGGCTTTGGTTCTACCAATCCTCTAATGAGTTCCAAATGCAAGTTTCAAGATGGTCATCCAATTAACCACTAATTATTAAATTGTTTTTACTTTAGGCTTTTATTTTTATGCTTTATGTACCATTTACTTTAAGCATTACATTTCATGTCATTTTTATTTTACTCACTTGAGCCTTTTCTTTTCTCTTCTAAGACACCTAATAATCAACATGAACCATAAAAACCTTTAATAATACTTGGACTATTTGGTTACTATCCTTGGCATTATAGAGTTTTGGACTTCTTGGACTTAAGATTAGAGACCTTGGCCTATGTTGGAGACCTTGTGATCTTAATTGATATTTTGTCTGAAGTTCTTGAGGTTTACCTCAAGACATTGGGTTGTTTGTTTGTTTTGTATGCAGGGTATTGTGATTACATTCTCTGTTTGTAATCTGGAACTCACCCATATACAATTGTTACTCTGCCCAATTTTTGTGAAGACTTAATACACTTGAAGTTTGGTTCTCTCAAGAGGTCTAAGTATCTTTGCTTGCTTGATTTCAATCCAAAGAATGAGAATTCTATCTTGACTCATAATGTCAAGTGTTGGCTTCTTGTTGGTTAGATGGTTCTTATCCCTAGCTTTTACCTTATTCTTTAGGATAGTCTCTTCTTCTCCTCCCATCTTCTTAAATTTCAAAAAAAATCTTCTTCCTCCTTTTGAAAATTCTTGTTTTTAAACTTGAACCACTTTCATAATAAACTTGGACTTATGTCCATGCATTTTTAAAACATTTTTATAAATAAACTTCAATCAACTTAATAATACCTTGACTTTTTGTGAGAAGACTAAAAGTCAATCAATCTCATTTCAAACCATTTTTCCACTTTGGCTTTTTATTTTAAAAACCTTTCTCAAAAGATTAGACTATTGGCAATCCTTGTAGTGATGCAAACAACTATATTTATACAATATGTAATGAAGAGAGATGTTTTCCACTTGGGTGTTAAGTGAGGAATTGTTGATTTTAAATCCAAGCCATATCCTCTACTTTGAGATGATGCAAATTCTCTTTTCTCATGATTGTGGGTAGTAAGTATGTTTTTCCACACAGACAATGACGATGATGTCTTATCTCTTAAAATCAACCAATGCACTTATGTTTTAAAATACTTTAAAAGAGGAACTATGTGTACCCTGATCCCCTATTACATGAAAGGTGGTACGTAAGCACTAAAGGTTCGCAACCGTGGCGGGTGCGAAAACCATAAAAATATATTTCTTTTCTCACCTCCACCATCCATTTTATACAACATTTTATAGCCAAAATATACAGATTTTACAAAGAGGTTCCTGCGGAGTACCGTTGATGTTTAAGGTGTTAATACCTTTCCTTTGCATAACCAACCCCCTTACCTTGAATCTTTCCCCCTCTTTTTTCGGTTACTCGCTATTTTCCCATTCCTTTGGAAACAATAAAGCGCGGTGGAGATTTTTATTTTGATTTGTATAAGTCTAGCCAATCCAATGGCTTAGTCTTAAACATTTCTACCGCTACACATGGGAGGAATCACTTGGGCGACTACCTCACGCCATCTTTGTGCATATTCTTTGAATGATTCCATGTCTTTCTGAACCATGGCCATGAGTTGATCACGATTAGGCGCCATGTCCATGTTGTATATGTATTGTCAGATAAATGCTTCTCCCAGGTCATTGAAAGTGGATATTGACACTTTCCAAACTCATATACCACTTCAGCGCAGCACCAGTCAAACTATCCTGAAAAAAGTGAATCAGTAGACGTTGATCATCAGTATGGGTAGACATTCTCCTTACATACATCACAAGATGAGCACAAGGACAAGTGTTTCCCTTGTACTTCTTGAATTCCGGGACTTTTAACTTTGCAGGTATCTTAACATTCGGGACTAAGCATAAATCATTCACATTCTGCCCAAACAATTCCTTTCCCCTGAGGGCCTTCATATCCATCTGCATCTTGTCAAACTGTTATTGAAAATCATTCATTCTATCATAGAGACCCAAGTCTTCACTTGGTGTAGGAAAAGGACGTCACATATCATCATTAACAATTGGAACCATATTCACCGAAGGAGGTGCAGCAGGAGCAACATGCACCACAGGAGGTGCAAGAGTAACAGTAGTCTGAACAATTGGAGCTTCTTGAGGACCAAGATTGAAACCTTCGGGCGCAAATTTCTCTAGAATTTTCCATGGATAACCTTGAGGCATGCGATTCTGAATAATAGCTAGAGTAGCAGACACAGGAACAGCCGGAGCTTCAGTAGTAGCCCTTGTTGGTTGAGGTGGAACACTCAGTGGCTGATTCTTAGTAGCCACTAAAGGTTCCATCAGAGCAGTAAGATTGGCCATGCCGGCCTTTAGAGCAGAAACTTCTTTGTGCAACTCACGATTCTCTTGTTCTAAGTTGTCCATCTTCCTTCTGAAATTGGCTCGAGTGTTGTAGTGGTGAGTCAGCTTGCTGAACGAAGTAAAGAAGCTTGGAAAGACACCTGGATATGCATAATAAATGCAAGAAATTCGTGCAATATGATTCATGATATGCAACGCACATGATTAATTTTATTAATATTTCAAGGGACTTAAAGATTTATAGACACATTGCAAATATCAAAGTAATAACATATTTGAAATACTGAAAATTTTTATTATAATATCTTCAAAATGGATTACAAGTTTCAATAATCCCAAGTACAAGATGAAAATAAAGTCTAAAACCCTAAGAAGCAAAGTTGATGGAGATCACTCTATACGTTGGTGCTTCCCTGTAAGCCTGGCAATCTGAGCTTTCAACCTCTGGTTTTCTTCAGCATATCTGGTGGAAACTTCCTTCCAATCACCTGAATCAGGAAGTGAGCAACTATCAACTGACTAAGACTTAGGAGAAAATAAACCCCCTTACCCCTCCATCATTTCTACATCCCGACTCTCAAGAATATCAATCAAGTCGTCTTTCTCCTCCAAGTCTGCTCTATAGGAAATCTCTAAAGGTTGGAACTTATTCTTCCAAGCATCCTTTTCTTGCTGCATCCTTACTAAAGAAAGTTCTAGCTCTTCTATATCATCCAATAAGGAAGGAGTGGGTTTCACAAACAAATCAGAAAAAGGTGCTTCCCTGGAATACGACATCTTCAATTGAATATCTCTCGTTTGGACCCACTGAAGATAAGGTTCCAAAGAAACAACCCCTCTTGGTCCCAAATATTTCCTACTCTTCTTATGAATGTGACGCCAGTCCTTCGCAATCTTCTCCCTATCTTCCTTATGGTCTTCACCCTTCTTAAGAAAGAAACTACTCAAATGAATACTATTTGGTTTATCCCTCATCAAACAACCAAGTTGTCGTCGTGCAAGAACAGGGTTATAGTTAATTCCTCCCTTTGTACCATGAAGAGGTACATTGGGGAAACTACCACAACTGTCGATAATCTCTACATCCTGGTAAGCTCGATGATACTAATCAATATCCGAGTGAGTAAGTGCCATGATCTTAGGAGCCCAACGGGGTTCCTTCCTGATATCCCAAAAAGCATCAGACTGAGGCATATGGGAGATAAACCATCGGTACAACAGAGGCGTACAACAGATAATCATCCCCCCATAATAAGAATTTTGAAGATGAATAGAGTAATAAGCATCACCCAACAATGTAGGAACTAGGTTTTCAATCATGAAGATCCTGATAGCATTAACGTCAACAAACGTGTCCACATTAGGAAACAAGAACAACCCGTAAGCAAGTAGAGAAAATATGGCCTCAAAAGCGACTGTACTCTTCATCCTAGCAAAGTAACGAGCTTTCTCCAATAAGAACTGAGCTGGTAACACTATAATCCCTCCTTTATTAGTCATATGGGCTTCAACCTCAGACTTCCCCAGATGGATCAAAGCAGCAATCTCGTGTGATTTTGGCTCACCCTCCAAACTAGTGAAAGGAACATGATCGATAACAGGTAAATCCAACAGATAAGAATACTCCTCCGGTGTAGGAATCAACTAATAGTCAAGGAAAGTAAAGCAATGATACATCGGATCATAGAACTGGACCAAGGTCGAGAGAATACCCTCCTTCATCCTAAGCTTCATGAGAGGAATGATGGATCCATACTTCTTCTGAAAATCTGCAGAACACTCAATCTCGGGAATTAGAATGATCAACTCATCTATCTTGGGATCCTTGAAACTGTATTTTCTGGTCTTTCTTTTTCCAGAATCCATGGTCAAAAGGTACCTAAGATATTCACAAATGGTCAATTTTGAAGTCCCTTGAAATGAAATTCCTTCAAAAGGTGCTTATGGGTGCATGGATGCATGATGCAACAATGACACACAAGATCACACATATAGGGTTCATAGGTTCTACGTCACAAGCATGAGGTCGAAGGTACTACGCATAAGGTATGGTCTAAAAGTTATCACCTTCCGAACAAGGTTCTAGAGGTTCCCAGAGTCTACATCCTTCCTTCGGATATTACCAACTTCTTGATTAACTCGGTAATTAGTAATATTCTCAAGAAAAACTTGTCTGAGCGTAGTATCGCGTTACAACTATTTCCGGATTACTCCATCATAGCTTCTGCACTACACCTAAAAGGCCAAGATGGGTTAGGTATTCTACGGTCCACAGCTTCAGCAGGCTCCCAGGTCGAAAGCAATACGTCTTCCCGATTACTCGGTAAATGACACTACAGTCAAAGGGGCCTCCATTGAGTGGGGGATCTCACGCCTCCTTTTTTGGGATTACTCCCTCAAAGTTAACATTACTATATCGCGCGTCCTATCTTAAATTTTTCCCAAGTCTGGGTATAGGACTCAAAAGTAATCATCAAGCACCCTGAAAACCAGGAAAGTCCAGACAAACAGATATACAACATATAACACATAACCAACAATAGCACATATACCGATATAAACAAAGATAGGTTTAACCCACTTAGGGATAGACCAGCAAGAGGTCAATCTTTCCCCAGTGAAGTCTCCATTTTTTATGTAGCAATATAAATGTTTAAGACTAAGTCATTAGATTGACTAGACTTATACAAATCAAAATAAAAATCGCCACTGCGCTTTATTGTTTCCAAATGAATGGGAAAAGAGCGAGTAACCCAAAAAGAGGGGGAAATATTCAAGGTAAGGGGGTTGGTTATGCAAAGGGAAGGTATTAGCACCCTAAACATCTACAGTACTCCGCAGGAACCTCTTTGAAAAACCTGTATATTTTGGCAATAAAATGTTGTATGAAAAATAGATGGTAGAGGTGAGAAAAGAAGTATATTTTTTTTATGATTTTTGCACCCGCCGCGGTTGCGAACCTTTAGTGCCTACGTACCAACTTTCGTGCAATAGGGGATCAGGGTACACGTAGTTCACCTTTAAAAATTTTAAAACATAAGTGTGTTGGTTAATTTTATGAGATAAGACATCATCGTCATTGTCCGTGTGGAGAACATACTTACTACCCACAATCATGAGAAAGGAGAACTTTCATCATCTCAAAGTGGAGGATATGGCTTGGATTTTAAAATCAACAATGCCTCACTCAACACCCAAGTGGAAAATATCTCTCTTCACTACATATTGTAGAAGTATAGTTGTTTGCATCACTACAAGGATTGACAAGAGTCTAATCTTTTGACAAAGGTTTTACAAATAAAAAGCCAAAGTGGAAAAATGGTTTAAAATGAGATTGATTGACTTTTAGTCTTCTCACAAAAAAATGTCAAGGTATTATTAAATTGGTTGAAGTTTATTTATGAAAAGGTTTTTGAAAATGCATGGACATAAGTCCAAGTTTATATAAAAATGGTTCAAGTTTCAAAACAAGAAGAGTTTTCAAAAGGAGGGAGAAGATTTTGAAATTAAAGAAAGTGGGAGGAGAAGAAATATCTAACCAACAAGAAGCCAATACTTGACATTATGAGTCAAGATAGAATTCCATTATATGGATTGAAACCAAACAAGCAAAGATACTATACCTATTGAGAACCAAACTTCAAGTGTATTAAGTCTTCACAAAAATTGGGCAGAGTAACGACTGTATACGGGTGAATTCCAGATTACAGACAAAGAATGTAATCACAATAACCTGCACACAAAACAAAAAAACAACCTAATGTCTTGAGGTAAACCTCAAGAACTCCATAAAAAATATCAATTAAGGTCACAAGGTCTCCAGCATAGGCCAAGGTTTCTAATCCTAAGTCCAAGAAGTCCAATGCTCCATAATGCCAAGGATAGTAACTAAGTAATCCAAGTATCATTAAATCCTTTTTTTAGGGTTCATGTTAATTATTAGGTGACTTGAAAAAGAAAAGAAAGGCTCAAGTGAGCAAAACAAATATAATAAGGATATAAATGCTCAAGTGAGCAAAATACAAATACATGAAATGAAATTCTTAAATTAAATGGTACATAAAGCATAAAAAATAAAAGCATAAAATGAAACAAATTAATAATTAGTGGTTAGTTGGATGACCATCTTGAAACTTGCATTTGGAACTCATTAGATGATTGGTAGAACCAAAGCCTCCACACAACAAGTTGCATTTGCTTTTTATCAAGTAAATCATCCATTTGGAATCCTAACAAGTACCATTTAATGATCAACGATGTTTAAGTGATCCACGTTGACCAAAAGTGTTGTAGATCCATTAGAGGATTGGTAGAACCAAAGCCTCCACATAATTAATCTCAAAGTTATTTGATCAAAGGGATCAAATTATCATGCTTAGGCTTACAAACATAGTTTTGGGCTACGAATGATCATTTATTCGAATCAGGACAAAATTTAGCGCTATGTTAAGCAATTGTAAGTGGACTTATATAGAAGTCGCACCTATTTTGAGGCCTTTCAATAGCAATCTATACACCATTTGTTTTGATACATGATATAAAGATCATGCTCCAATAACACTTAGTGTAATAAGAAAGGGATGAGATGAAAAGGGATGGGAAAGAATGCAAACCACGTTTGAATTAAATTTTAATTAAACTATTATTAAAATCATTCATCCATTTTATGGAGTTAGACTCAACACCATGGATCCAATGATGCTAACAAAGTTCATAATCAAAAATTCAATCCAAGATCAGCTGGAAAATAATCACAAAATGATATTGCATTTAATAAATACATTAAAAAAGTTTTAAAACATTTTAAAATAGAAATAAAAGAGAAAAATATCAACTATGTTTAAATTAATCAAGAAATAAAAAGTAAGACCATAGAAAAATCAGAAAAGGACTCAAATATTTTTATAAAATTTTGGTAATTTTTTAAAGTCAGAAACTATTTTTAAAATTAAAAGAAATGAGTAAAATAAACCAAAAATGATTAAAAAAAATAACAAAGTCAGAAATAAAAAATAAATGAGGTCACCAATATTTGTCACAATATCATTGGGTCATTCCATATTTTTTTCAAAATTTAAAAATGCATAAAAGTATTTTTAAACATTTAAAACAATTAAAATATAGTGAAAATTCATTAAAAAAAATATCAAAACACAAAATAAAATTGTGAAAAAATAAAAAAAACAGAAATAGAAGAATCAAAATATTTTTCAGATTTTTTTCAGATTTTTTGGATTAAAAATTAGTTTTTTATGATTTTTTGAAGTTTAAAACAATTAAATATAAAAATCAGAATATAAAATAAAAACCAAAAAGATGTGGACCAATGGATGAGAGTCAAAACACGTTAGTAATCAAATCCAAGGGATCTGGCGCGCTGTGCATATCATGGTCATTAGTGAATAAAACAATGGATCATTTATTAAATCAGAAATTCAAGAAAAACAAGTGGCACGCCTTCATTGGTTGGAAGATGACACGTTGGTCATCTTCAACCTCCATCCAACATGAATTGCAGGTCTCTCAAACTGTAAAATCAGAAGCTCGAACCTATGCCATTCGCTTCGTCTCTTCAAGACGAAGACAACCACACCTTAATGTCAAATTTATTTAAATTGTAGCTCAAGCAATTTGGAAGGAAAGTTTTGAAAAGGGATTTGAAATTTCATGGTCAAAACGTGTTTCCAAATAAAAGTAAGCGTTGTGACTAGAACCAGGGAAATGAGAGCATCACAATGATATCAAAGTTTTGAAGAATTAATGGAGAAATCAACCTATTGAAGTTGAGTTGCAGAGCTCTGAAACTGGACTTCTATGGAGCAATATATGGCATGATTCTTGAAGGTAATTGTATGGTTAGCTTCAGGGAAGATCAAGGAAGGTGAATTGATAGAAAAATTGGATTAAAAAAGGCTTGAATACTGATTATGAAGTTATAGAAAATTGAGTTATGAAGCAAGTTTGGTAGGTTGATTCTGGCTATTCAAGCTTGAGGAAATGAACGTGGAATGACCCTCGATTTATAGTAGAATGACTGGGATTCTCAAGCGTGTGAAATTATGAAGTTTGGAGGGAAATCGTGGTGGGTCTGTAACATGAACAAAGTGTGACTTGTTTAGCATCAAAACTCAGCCAAATCGTGTGTTTCATGATGCTAAACACCTTTGGAAAGTTTCTAAACATGATCAGAAGCAAAAACGCGTGGAAAACTTGTGATTAGAAGCCAAAACAAAGATTTCAATATCTGACTTGTGATGAAACTTATGTTTCAAGCTACCAATTTCAAAACAATGGTATTTTCAGCTCAAGGGGTCTTAGGACATGATTCTTGATGATTTAGAAAGATGAGGTTACAATATTTGCAATGGAAAAAGAATGGAGTTAAATGGATGCTTGAGCTGAAAGTTGCATTGAGTCAAAGTTGGGGGAAACAGGTTGACTTTCCATACTTAGAAATATTCCAAAAAAAATTCTTCAAAAGTGACCTATAATGTTTTGCATCCAAACATGGCCTTTCACTTGGAGTTTTCTCTTGACCAGAAAAGATGGCACGAAATAGACCTCTTGAATGACATTTTGAAACTTGAACCATTCAAAATCTCCAAAAATTGAGAGAGTTATGAATTGTTGAAGTTGGCAAAAAATTATGAAATGACCTATAATCTTTTGCATCCTTAGGGAATCTTCTATCCATTTTCTCACATTGCACATAAAAGAAGGAATAAATTTAACATCCTCAAGATCATTATGAAAAACGATTGGGCTCAAGGTGATAAAAATCGACCAAGTTATGATTGTTTGAAGTTCCACATGAGGAAATGAGGGTTCATCTGGAGGACTTGTAATCTTTCTTCATCATCAAGTTTCTTCTACATGAAAACTCCTTGAAACTTTTGAAGTGATTTGTTGATAACCCTTTTAAGAGAAGGATGTGTTTGGAGTCACTCAAAAATACCAAAATATGAGCAAGATATACTTCTTTGAAGTTCAAAACCCTAGCTCATAGACCAAGAAAATGCTTTGAGGAACTTTGACAATTTTGACCAACCTTCTTGTACCAACACTCTTGATTTATAAATAGAAGTTATTGAGGATGATAGTGAGAACTCATAGCCATCAAAACCACTTCCATATCTTGAGAATTTAGATAAATATGCACTTGTGATTAATGGGAACAAGACCATGTCCAATCATGACAACTTCTTCCATCAACCCCTTGTACCTTTGAATCAATTTGATAACTTTGAAATGTGATGAACCAAAAATAAACCTTGCCATGCCATTTCTTTGAAAACAAATTCAATGTGAGGTTTGTAGTTCTCAAACTTTATTGACTAGGGCATGTAAATAAACTCATGAACCCATGGATCAATTTGCTAAGCCACATTGCCTTCACCTACATTATTAACAAGTAAGAGCATCCAACATTTCATTTTATAAATTAGAAATAAAATTAAGTCAAATTATCCATGATCACAAAAGAAAAAAAGTTAAGATGCTTGGTGATTCCTCAAAGAGCAAAACTAAAGATAGGGAGGAGGACCAAAAGCCCTAATGTGATCTTGTTGTGATTGAATCAATATGGTATGATGAAGGGATCTTAGGGGAAAAATTAGGGTACAATAATACCCTCTTGAAGTTTAGTTGGTTTCAAACTTGTCATAGAAATAGTAACCGGATTCTAAGGAGTATCAATATCACTAATCTTTCTTTATCGGTATTATTTCAACTTAGCAATCTTTTCTTGCGGCCAAAACATCCCGAAAGTCTGATCTCAATGAGTGTAGCAATGAGTATCAACTAATTCCCAGCTTTATACCGATACTGGCTATCTCAGTACTTTCTAATGGCCAAGTTTGTTCAATTAAGGTTCTAAGGTTCGTTAGTGCTTTACGACACCACGCGGCGGCCCCGTATTCTCCTCGATTCAACACAAGGGATACTGGTACCAACCAAAGTGTCACAGCAACATATCTATCGCTTCAACCATATCGGTATACACCATACAATCTCCACGATCTATTGTTATTTACCTAAAAAGTGTCCCCAGATACGGGTATAGGATCTGTACAAGAATACCCTAATAAACCCTTTAAAAGTAAAGCAATTAAAGCAAACAAAGAAAGAAATTCTAAAATGAACTAGACCTTAAGGTAAACCCCACTTTTTACAGTTATCCCCAGCAGAGTCTCCAGTTGTGTGATATGGTGGCAGAACCGATAGTTTAATACTAGTTTTGCATTTTGTATTCGCAAATGTGCGGTAAGTAAGAGTCGCCACCGACTTTTCTTTTATCCAACAAAGGAAATGGTGAAAAGAGCAGAAAAAGATCTTTTTCGAGATTTTTTTAGTAAGGGGGGTAGATTATGAAAAGGAAAGGTGTTAGAACCCTTTCCATCTGTGGTTTTCCACAGGATCTTAGGTACTTGCTCATTTTGATAATTGCTTTTGTATTTGTGTGTTTTGAAAAGTTTGCTTGCTTTATGATAACTCTTGTATCAGTCCTCAAGAGTGTTGATAAAGCGTTTTTGAAAAGGTTTTGAAAGTGTAGTGTGAAAAAGGTTGTTTTTAGCAAGTGATTAACAACTATCTACCTACTCTAAAAAAGGTTGTTCTTTTCCTCCTTTCCTTTAGATAGTGTTATCCTACTATTAGTGAGTAGGTATCCCTATTGTTGGATGTTGAGGGACTATCGAAGGGACGTTTATGGTCATTAAGGCAACTGGGCAAGAACTCTTTGTAATTTCCCTAAAGTTCTAAGATCACTTTTTTTAACCGAGGCAACAGTCGAAAGAGTCATCGAGGGACTTGTGATCTCTTGAACTAAAGGACAGTCACTAAAGATTCTCACGTTTTGAGAATTATGACCATTTTTGAAGGCAACTGAAGTGGGAGATACCCTAGGGGTGAGTATGTGCAATTGTGCTTGATTCAGATATATTATATTTGAATTAGGTTATGCTATGTTCAATTAGTTGTTATCTTTCCATACAATCCTATTAATCTAAGCAGTTAATAGTGCATAAAATAAATTGCAAAAAATAAAATTCATAAGCTATTACAAGGCCTTTGGGCATTTACATAATTAGATGCGGAAATTTTACAAACTGGGGAACAATTACATAATTAAAATATACGAGAAAGTGACTTAACAAAATAAAGAGGCAAGAAAATGTTAGAATCAGGAGAATGGAGGTTGGGAGGATTAGGGTTAGTAGAAAAGGGAATTTTTAAAAATTAATGGAAAAAGTTTCGAAATTGATTAATTTAAGAAAAAAAAGAAACTTGATTGAATTAATTTAAGGAAAAAAGATTTGATTAAATTATCCTAAGTCTAATTAATTTTAATTGGAAAAATATCTAAACCTAATTAATGTTAATTACAAAAAATACATTTAAATCTAATTATCTTTAACTACAAGAAATAAAATTAATTGATGATTTATTTACAATAAAAATTAATTAAAACATATTTTTTGTGCTTTTGATATAAAAGAAATTAAATTAAATATGTGAATAAACCTAATTCTAGTTAATTTTAATTATGGAAATAAGTAAAATAATTAAGTTAATTTCTAAAAATTAAATTAATTAGAAAAAACCCTAAGTCTATTTTTTCGTGATTTTTTTTTATAAATTTTATGATTAAAATAAAAACAGATTTTAAAACAAATAAAACAAAATAAAGAAATTGAAAAAAAAAAGATAGAATGGCCTGTTATTGTTTTAAGGTTGGGGGTGTGAGTGGAAATTTGTTAGGCCCAGTTCAAAGGAGACCAATGTCCTTGCGTGAGATCCAGTGGAGAGTGTGTTTGAGGGTCCATGGTGGGGTCACACACTGGAGGCGCTGGATCCAAGTCAACTGAGATCAGATGGTGTTGACCTAATGGCCTATGATACGCGTGGTAGACTGTTGCACTGAATCTACAAGAAACTTGTTAGAAAAAATAAAATTCCAGACCTGGGTATCGAACCCAGGTCATCCCCTTCATAACGCGCTTCCTTTACCATCCGTGCCAACTATTAATTTGTGAATATAAATAAAACAAAATAATATAATGTGAAAACATGGCAATTATTCAAGCAAAAAGAAAATGCGCGCAGATTTGAACTAGCCAGTGGGGCTGCACCACGCAGCCATCTTCTCCGCTCATCCGTCGTGTTAGCTTCTGCACTTTTACCTACGGACGTTGTCCGTCATTACAGCATCTGCAACTTCCAACATCCACAGCATGCAATATAAATTAAATCTAAAGCCATAGATCAATTAGGCTTGATCCCCTAAGCATGATCATACTCATCTTTGGGCCCAATTTTAACTGTACCTGAAAACCCTAAAACAAAGGTCCAAACCCTAATAATGGCAGATCATCATACATTCATCAAAACTTGCAAATAATGATTCAAATACGTTCTAAACATTCATACAAATAGAAATGCATGATCAAAACACATTTATAATGCATGTATGGCCATAATCATTTTTTAAGATAAAACTCAAACCGTGATTGTATTGGTCGCGATTATGGGACCTTTGATGCTTGGAAACGATGCAGTTAGCTTCAGGATGCCTCCAGGAATAGATTGCAACCGTCAGAACCTCTTAAATCCCTCTGCAACTCCAAATCCAACTGTCACTTTTTTTTGAATTTTCAAGCTTGTGAGCAAGGTCATTTTTGTAGTAGTTGCGCGTGCTTTAGGTCTGGAATGTTTATGCATATATAGTACATCATATTAGGTCAACAAATATGGATTGAATCTTGAAGATTGGATGGAAAAGATTTGTTTTGCATCTTGAAATTTTATGTTTCTAATTTTGGCCAAAATTGCTCCTCTCTCTCCAATCAGCCCTCGCACGAATTCTTGACTTAATCTTCTGATTTTAGGCTCATGATATGATCATAAAACAAATCTTTTGGATTTAATTCATCATTTTACTATTTTATTTGATTTATTAATATTTAAATGAATGAAAATTCAAATAAATAAAAATAAATCTCATAAAAATAAATTAATGTATTTAAATGTCTTGAATAAGTCCATGGATATGTTTGAGATCTAAAACCCACGCCCATTAGTTCAAAAGATCCAATTTGCTCACATTGACTTTTGTGCATTTTTCAAAAATTGGTCAACTTTAGCAATGCATATCTCTCTCAATTTTAACCGTATGAGGGTGTTCTTTGACTTTTTAGAGAGCTTAGGATGTCTTCTAAAAAACCCTCTTGGTTTCATCTCAATTGGATTTTTCATGTTCATGTAAGGAGCTTTGTAAAAAGATGACTTTTTGTTGACTTTTAAGTTGACCTATAATGTCTTAGCTTGTAACTTTTAACTGGGGAATTTATTGAACTTGAGGGCTGAAGAGAAGTTATAGGGAATTGGATTCTTTTCATAATGAGCTTTGGTGGAAAAAAATTTGATAAAGTATGAGAAAGTTATGCCTGGTCAAAGTTTGGTTGACTTTTCCTATAGAAACCCTAATTAGCAATTTTTGACTTTTGATGAATTGGGAGAATTTCTTGAGGAATCATGATCAACCCTTGATCAAATGATAGATATTACTTCAAAATGTTGATGTTGACCAAAAATCTTGAAGTTTGACTATATATAGGTCACAGTCGACTTTTGACCTAGTATAGTTGATTTTCAAGCATTTGAGAAGTTGACTGAGCAAACTTGTTGTGCAAGGCATAAAAATTGTTGTCCATGGAAAACATTTGGGACCCTTGGGACTCACACATCTTGCTGAGAATTGAAACCCTAGTTAGAGGTATATTGTCTTAGGAGGAGAATTTGTCTGACCAACTCTTAGTCATCCTTGGGCAAGTTGGGGACTTTAATGGGCATGTCTTGAGTAAAAATGAGATGGCAAATTTTGGGGTACAACACATCCAATCTTCGCTTGAGGCCCCAGAGTATTACTCTGTTTGCAAATTCGGCTTGTTCATTCGTCTGCGGATGCTCGACAGAGGCGAAGTGCTAGGTGGTGCCTAGTTTGGCGACAAATTCCTGAAAGGTATGGTCTATGAACTGAGTCTCATTGTAGGTGACTATTGCTTGTGAGATGCCAAACTGAGCGAGGATGTTTCTTTTATAGAAGCGAAAGACATTTTGGGTGGTGATTTTCACCAAAGCTTTGGCTTATATCCATTTGGTGAAGTAGTCGACCGCTAGGATCAAATATTTGTTCTGATTGGTTCCGACCATGAATGGGCCGAGGAGATCCAATCCCCACTAGGAGAAGGGCCAAGGAGAAGAGATGGATTTGAGCTCATTGGGAGGATCTAAATGCATGTCTCTGTGTCATTGTCATTTGTCACATTTTTTCACGTGCTCTTTCGTATCGTGCTGCATGGTGGGCTAATAATATCCTGCTCACAAAGCTTTTCTCGCAAGGGATCTTCCGCCCAGATGTTGGCCACTGATGCCCTCGTGAATTTTGAGCAAGATGCGATCTGCACCGCTTCGATCGATGCATTTCAGAAGAGGAATGGAAAATCCTCTCCTGTAAAGTTTACCCTCGACCAAAACGTACGAGCAACCTCTTCGCCTGACAATGGCCGCTTCTTTTGGGTCGTCGGGGAGTTTTCCCTTAGTGAGGTAATCATGTATGGGGGTCATCCAGCAATCTATGTCCCCGATGGAGAACACTTCTAAGGTAGAGGATGGCTTCTGGGTTCTTGGCCGATGAAGGATTTCCTATATCACCGACTTATTCCCTCCTTTCCTCTTCGTGCTTGCCAGCTTAAATAGGATATATGCGCGGGCGTTATGCTCGCGGGGAACATGTTGTAAGTCCACAGATTTAAATTTCTTTTTCCTCTCCTGGACCAGGGCCCAATATTCAGCGAGTTGGTCATTTTTGACCTGATATTTGCCTCGGACTTGAGAAGCAACCAACTGAGAGTCAGTGAAGATCTTTACTTCCTTGGCTCCCATATTTTCGGCCAATTGTAAGCCTGCGAGGAATGCCTCGTATTCGGCCTGATTGTTAGAGGTCAGAAAAGATAAAGCAAGGGAGAACTCGATTAGGGTCTGTTGTACCCCAAAATTTTCCCTCCTATTTCTCATTCAGGATGCTATCCTAGGGTTTCTCAAATACCTAATTTGGCTCAGAAGATTGATCAAACAGATTCTCTTCCTTGGCAAAAGTTAGCAATTAGGGTTTTGCACTTCTCAAAGGAAATTGAGTCGTCAGGGTTTTCAAATAAATCATCATGTATCCTCAAGGTTGTTTAAGTCAGTTTTCAAACCTCGCATTGCAAGTTTTCCTAATCAATGGCCCAGATAACTGAAAACAACTACATTGACTTGAAAATCGCCCTTTTTCCAGAACAAATTCAAACGATCGTAACTTATTTATTATTCAATATTTTTGAGCGGTTTTCCTTGCTTCTGATTCTTCTTGATGCCATCTCAAATTTCTCTTCACATGTCAAGAGATGATTACGCACAGAAGATCACCAAAATTCGAATGTGTTAGAAGTCGCATCATGAATTTTGACCTAATTTTAAACAACAATCGTCTGATCTCTAAGAATTGTGATTTTTCCAAATTACAAGACCTTGAGGCGTTTATTTATGGTCATGGTCATATGTGAATCCATTCATGGGTTTATCTTCAAAGAGTTGAAGGAAAATTGAGCTTGGAAGATTTTAAAGCTATTGAATCGTTGCAAGGCATTCGTTTGATTTTAAATTTTTCTTAACCACAGTTTACTAAGGATTGATGTTGTTCTTAGGAGAATGTTTTGTTTGGATAAGATATGAAGATTAAGACTATCATTTTAGACAACCATGATTGTGGATTCAATTAATCAATTGGGTTTGAGTTGTTAAACATTTATTTTGTTTAAGAATGCAAAATACACAATTTATCTGATCATATTGTGTTTTCTTAAAATGCAAGTTATCAAGCAAGATTTTTATCCAAAGTATTCAATCAAAGATTGCAAGTTATGTACAATAAATTCTACTACACCAAATTTTATTCAAGTCTTTGATATTTCTACATTACAAATGAATTTACAATTTGTTTGTCTTGTTTACAAAGAATCTCAAGTTTACAAAGAGAATTTCTTATTTGCTTCTTTGGGTATTCATCTTCATCTTCAAGTGATTAATCCAATCTTCGTTGGCATCCAATCTTATTTTCTTATTTGCTTCTTTGGGTATTCATTTTCATCTTCATCTCACAGGTAAATCCGAAAACCTCATTTCTCTTCATCGTTTCCTTTATACCATGCGATAGCTCATAGTTCCAGGAACAAAACCCATGTATTCACTGTTAAGATTGACAATGAGAGTTTAATTTGAACTTGAAATAAGTTAGGGTTTTCTAGTTTTGACTACTGATTGAAGGATTTATAGAGAAGTTGATAGAGGTTTGAATCAATAGAAGTTAGGACGTTTGGTTTCATGGTTAGAATCTGGCAATTGTGAAATAGGGTGGCGAGGAAGAAGGCGTTGTTTCTGGGGGCGAGAGGAAGAAGAGAGAAGACTGAGGAATTTTGTTTATTTAGTTTACACATTAACTTAACCTAACCTAGATTTAACTAATAAAACTTAGGTTTAGTCTTTTGTTTTTTTTAATTAATTTATTTTAGTGTCATTTTATTTAGTTACAAAATATTAGTGTAGGTTTAATACATCTTAGGTTTAGTTTACCTTAATAAGCTTTGTTTTAGGTTAATTATTTTCTTTAGTTTATACTTTATATTAATTTAGGCTTAATACATTTTAGGTTTAACTTTTTTTAATTAGCTGGTTTTAGGATAATTTTTATTTAGTTGTATTTAATTTAATTTAGATCTAGTCAATAAATTTTAGAATTAGTTTTATTTAATTAGTTTGTTTTAGGATAATTCTATTTAGAATTTTAAATTAGTTTTTTTTAGATTACTTTAAATGACTTTTTTAATTTAAATTTAATTTTTGGTTTAAAAATCAATTTATTTTCTCATAAACAAAAATACCCAAATTTTTTATACTTTGTCAATTAATTTTTTATAGACTGTTATAATTCTAGTTAAATTGTTAAAGTTTGATCTGGTTGTATTGTTTGCTATTTGAACTTGGTGATCGCGTTCGACTTATCCCCATTCATCAATTTGTACCCCTATTCCCGAAAACTCTGTAATAGCGTAAAATTTCAATTTCCGCAACTTACTGTTTTCTTTATACTATATAGTAATTAGGCGTGTATGGAAAGATTCAAAATCAATCGCTAGATAAACTAATTTTGATAAAATTAAACTTGAAATGAATACACTTTCTCACACGCGCACCTCTAAAGTAACCTCGCTCATTGCCTCGGAAAATACAGTCATGTCCCTCGAATGTGGGACGCTTTAGCAAAGACCCATTAATGAAAAAGATCGTAGTCCTTCGATGTCCCTCGAAGTTGCCTTCGATAAAACAATCTAGTCCCTCACGAAAATTGCTAAAGCGTCTCACAAGTTCCTTTCGATGATTGTACGATTGACCCGCGTCTGTCCCTTCACATCCAACGATGGGGCTTCTTACCAAATCAATGGTAAGATAGAAACATCTAAAGGAATAAGAAAAGAAAATTTAAGACCTTTTCGAGTAGGTAGATTCGCTCCTAGTTACTCGCTTGCTCACAACAAAAACATTTTCACACCAATGCTTTCATCTCAAAAACATTTCCAAAAGACAAAACATTTTGTATATGTTCTTATAGAGACGAGAACCATTGCAAAAACATCTTTTCAAAATAACTTTCAACAAACACATTCCACAAACACATATTTGAACTATTTTCCAAAATAAAACTTTGTACGCATTCTTATAGAAACGAGAACCATTACAAAGACATTTTCAAAATATTTTCAAAACCCACATCGCAAGCACATTGTCAAAGCAAAAGTATGTGATCTAGCGAGTAACTAAGAGCCCGTAGATAACTATGGATGAAAAGGGTGCTAATACCTTCCCTTTTTATAATCTACCCCCCGAACCCGAGAAATAACCTCGAAAGGTCTTTCCTGTGCTTTTTTACCTTTCCTATTGGATAAAAGAAAATTTGGTGGCGACTCTTGCTATCCGCACAAATGCGATAAAAATGCAAAATCTCAAGTCAGTTCTCCCACCGTATCACAGAACTGGTGACTTTATTGGGGACAATTCTAAAAGCGGGGTTACCTTAGGGTTAGATCACTTTTTACTTGTTTCTTTGCATGCTTTATATTTTGTTCTTTGTATTGGGCTTGCTTTGATCCTTCACCCGGATCTGGGACACCTTGTTAGGTAAATAGAAATAGATTGTGGAAACTGTACGGTGTAGACCGATATGGTTGAAACAATGGCTATGTTAGTATGATGCATTTGTGGGTACCGATATCCCTCGTGGTGAATCGAGGAGAATACGGGGCCGCTGAGTGGCGTCATGAAGCACTTACTGACTTTAGAACCCTAATTTAACAAACTTGGCCATTAGGACGTAGTGAGATAATCGGTTTCAGTGTAGATCTGAAAATTGGTTGATACTCGATACTGCACTCATTGAGGCTAGACTTTTGGGATATCTCGGCCGCAAGAAAAGATTGATTGTGCTGAGACAATGCCTAAGAGAAAGGTCGGTGATATTGAGATCCTTTAGAGCCCGATCACTATTACTAGGACAGGTTGAGCCAACTAAACTTCAAGAGGGTACTTACCTATAAAACCCATGCAATCCTAAAACATAGGGACTTGTTTGTTGTGTGTATATATTTACTTGTACATAACATCATAAACATCATAAGCATCATAAGCATGCTCACTAACCATTTCAAGGATTTAGAAATTTATCTTTGTTTTTATTTTGTAGGTCATGAATTATGTTCGAAGAAACACCATCCGAATCAGCTTTGTAAAAGCACACCCTCAACTTCAAGAGTTAGCCTCAAGAGTGCCCGGGGATTCTCCTTTTACCAATAAATATGGTCGACTCCTCAGTTTGGCTACATCCAGTTTCCAAGAAGAGATGATGTGTGTGTTGTTCTAATTCTTTGATCCCGTACATCATTGTTTCACTTTCCCGGACTATCAGTTGGTACCTACACTGGAAGAGTTCTCTCTACTCTTAGGGGTGCCCGTGCTTGATCAGATACCGTTCACCAGTCTAGAAGGGATTCCAAAACCTGAAGTCTTCGCTGAAGCTTTGCATATGAAGAGGGACGACATCATAGCCAATTGGGAGACAAGAAGCGGGGTTAAAGGCTTCCTAGCCAAGTTTCTATTGGAGAAGGCTCGTTCATTCTGGGACGACATGGATTTCCAAGCTTTTGAAGACATCCTGGCTCTTCTCGTCTATGGTTTGGTTATGTTCCCTAACTCGGATCAATTCATAGATATTAATGCCATCAAAGTCTTTCTCTCTCGCAATCCCGTCCCTACCTTACTGGGAGACATCTTGCATTGCCTTCATACCCGCACCATGAAGAAAAGAGGTACTCTCTTATGTTGTATCCCCCTACTCGCTAAGTGGTTCACTTCACACCTGCCTCAATCAGCATTAAAGAATGAGCAAAGACTGACATGGTCCCAAAGGATGATGTCCCTCACCCATTCTGACATCCGTTGGTGTTCGAGATCCTTGGAAGATGTCTTTATCATTGACCGCTATGGGGAATTCCCTAACGTCCCTCTACTTGGTATTAGGGGAGGTATCACCTACAATCCTTGCTTAGCTTTTAGACAGTTTGGGTATGCCCGAAGAGACGGCCCTCATGAGATGCTCATTTAAGGTCTGGTGTTCGACTATGACAAAGAAGACCAAGGTTACCGCCAGAGGTTTACACGAGCTTGGAGAATGGTGAACAAGGTGGACAGTAGGACCTTGGGACATAAAAACTCTATCCCTCTCGAGCCTTACCTTAAGTGGGTATGGGCTCGTGCTCAGAGACTCGTAATGCCTTATCCTTCCATCCTCCCTGTTATCATAGAGCCTGCTGTTGAAGGAGACGTCCCATACACTGTCCTTCATCCTGACATGCCTACCTCTCTCGAAGACATTCAGAAAGCTTAGGTTCAGTTGAAGGAAGAGAGAGACACCTTTGTAGCCCAATTTTACGCCAGTGAGAAGAAGGTTCTGGAACTCACCAAGCTACTTCATGAAGAGCGGAATCTGAACGCCTACGTTGCTCCAAAGAGGATGTGTTCAACCTTTTTGTCTTAGGAGTTTTTGTTGTATTTTGTTTCTTTTATTGTAAGCCCAAAGAAGCAAGATGTACTCAAACATGGATTTATTAATATAACGTGTGTTCTTTTTGGTTTGAACAAATTTAAATCTCTAATTTCCTTGAAATCATTTCCATATTGCATCTTCATTCATCATAACATCATAACAGGTTTCTTACAACATGTCTCCTTATCCTTCTACTGTTTATTTCAGTGAGATGGATATTGAACAGACAGTGAAAGATCTCCAGGCGCAGAACGTCCAGTTTCAACAAATGCTCTTGACTCTGACAAAAGGACAAGAGGAGTTGAAGACTCTACTGGCCAAAGAAAAGAAGAAGAAAGCGAAGAAACCACCCGGTATTGTGATCATGGGAAGAAGGTTCAAAGGACAAGCCAGACGGACTTTAGACTTCGCTACATCATCGGGTGAAGGAGATAATCAAGAAGACAGGACAAAGGAAGTGAACAACAACCCAGCATCCGAAGAAGAGGAAGAACCTGACTACTCTGAGGAACAATATCCTCCTGCTGATAATAAATACAAAGAGCTAGAGGATCGTTTGAATGCTATGGAGGTCTAGAGGGTACCCAGATTGGATTTTGAAGAGTTAGGACTTGTCTCAGGGGTTGTCATCCTGCAGAAATTCAAGGTCCCCACTTTCGCTAAATATGACGGTATCTCTTGCCCAAAGTTGCATTTAAGGTCATACGTCAGAAAGGTTCAACCCCATACGGCTGATAAGGATATGTGGGTGCATTTTTTCCAGGAGAGCTTGTCAGGGACACAGTTGGATTGGTTCTATCAGTTAGAAGGGACCAATATTCGTAATTGGGAAGATTTGGTTGCCGCCTTTTACAAACAATACCAGTATAATGTCGACTTAGCTCCAACTCGGATGCAATTGCAAGGCATGTCTATGGGTGCAGGTGAAGGTTTCAAAACCTATGCTCAAAAATGGAGGGATCTTGCAGGCAGAGTCTTGACCCTCTATCTGACAGAGAATTAGTGGATATGTTCCTAGGCACCTTGTCAGGACGATTCTTCAACCATCTGATTGGAAGTTCCTCAGCTGGATTTACTGAATTAATCATGACTGGTGAGCGGGTCGAAGCCAGTATAAAAAGCGGCAAAATTCAAAGAGATGCATCCTCGAGCATGATGAAGAAACCCTTTGTTGGAAAGAAGGAGGTCAGTGCTGCATATGACCATATGAATCAAAACAAAACTGAATGTTGCCCGGCGGCAGGTGCTATTATGATTTCTAATCCTATGCCAAATCAACAGCAAAATTATCAGCGCAAGCCCAAAGCGCCCATGAGACGATTTACCCGAATCAACATGACCATGTCTTAAGTTTTTCCACACCTCTTGAAGACCAATTTGGAAACTTTAAAAGAAGCTCCCAAGAACCCCAATACTGCTTCTCCTTGCTATAACTCAAATGCTCGATGTGACTATCATTCTGAAAGCCCGGGGCATGATACAAACGATTGTTGGGCCTTGAAGAATAAGGTGCAAGACCTTATCGATGCGAAAGAGATTGAGTTTGATCCCCCAAAAACTCATAATGTAATAACGGCGCCAATGCCCAGACATGGCCAAGGTATCAACGCCATTGATGATGATCATTTTGTCTCCTCCATGAATGACTTAATTACTGCTCTGTTGACCATTAAACAGAATCTGCTGCAAGCCGGTCTGTTCTCGGGCTGCGATAAAGATTGTCACCTATGCAAGTCTCTACCAAACGGCTGCTTGTTACTAAAAATAGGTGTTCAGTGCCTGATGACTAGCAAAGAAATATTATTTAAAAAGATTCCTCTTACCAGAACTTCTTATCAAGATGTCTCGATAATCACCATTTCCAACAATCCTTCCGGGGTCTCCACCAAAAGATCCGTCAGGATTACATCTGCTCCAAGGTCTGCACCTCTAATCATCACTATGCCAAGACCAATATCATACTATTCGGATAAAGTTGTTCCCTGGAGCTATGGGCCTGACGTTTATTACTATGGTGTCAAGCAAGATCAATTGGTTGTCGAGGATGAAGTTGCGAGAGATATTGATCCTGACATCGGTAATATCACTGGGACCAGTAAGATAACAAGAAGTGGAAGAGTCTTCTCACCCGAGATTTCTCCAAAGACCGTTTATACTCCTGTGATCATTCCCACTGCCACTCCCACTGACACTCCCAGTGATACTCCTACTGTTATCCTTGCCATCGAGACAAGGGGCAAAGAGGTCTTGAATGAGCCTGTCCAAGCAAAAGAGCGTCCCGAGATCATCCTTGAAGCTTCTATAAAGGAGATAGAAGAAATACTGAAGATAATCAAGAAAAGTGACTACAACATTGTAGAACTGTTGGGGCAGACCCCCTCGAAGATATCATTGTTGTCCTTACTTTTGTGTTCTGAGGCCCACGTCAAAGCCTTGGTAAAGTTTCTCAAGACCGCCCATGTTCCCCAAGAGACCTCCATCGACCAATTTGAAAATTGTGTGGCCAGTCTAACTGTTGACAACGGATTGGGCTTTTTCGATGCTGATTTAACTTCTAAGGGAAGGAAGCACAACAATTCCTTGCATGTTTCCATTGAATGCAGGGGCACCACACTTGCCCATGTTCTGGTGGATATAGGCTCGTCATTGAATGTTTTGCCCAAAAACACTCTCGACCGACTGGACTGCGAGGGACTCACCTTAAATCCTAAAAACATCATAGTGAGGGCCTTTGATGGTTCTAAGAGGACAGTGCACGGAGAAGTTAATATCCCCGTAAAAGTTGGAACTCATACTTTTGATTCAACTTTCTACGTAATGGACATTCGCCCGTCTTACTCCTGTTTATTGGGTCGACCCTGGATCCATGGTGTTCGTGTCGTCACTTCTACCCTGCATCAGATGCTAAAATACCCGATCAAAGGGAAAATTGTCACAGTTCACGGGGAGGAGGAGTACATGGTTAGCCACCTGAACTCTTTCAGGTATGTTGAAATGGATGGTGAATTTATTGAGACTCCATGTCAGAACTTTGAGGAGGTTCCAGAAACAGTTGCGAAAACCAAGTCTACTCCCAAAGTTCCGAAGATTACCAGACCTCCACTGAAGATGGCCTCTTTGAAAGATGCTAGAGCAGTAGTTGAAGAAGGAGGGTGTACCATCTGGGGTCAGCTTCCGGATATTCCCTACAAGTCCGACAAATTTGGTTTGGGATTCACTACAGAGGCCCAAAGAGTTGTTCAACGTTCTCGCATCGGGGGACCACCTTTGCGTATCAGCAATCAGGGAGTCAATGCAGTAGAAGACAGTGATGGCAGTTGTGATATGGACAAATGGATTTTTCCAACCATCGGCGGAGGGCTCAACAATTGGGAGGCTAAAGATTTTATTCCTATTACTTTTATTCAAGAGTAATTATCTTTTAACGTTTTCAGGCTTGTAATATTTAAACAATTCAGACTTTTTAAAATCTTGTGTCTTACCCGAGGCACAACGGTCCATTTGTGAGGGTTGTCACTTCATTCTCATATGTTATCAATGAATCATGGACGTTTTTGCATACAAATTTTGTGCTCTCTATTTTTCTTTCTTACTTTTTATTTCTTTCAAAAGTAGCTATGCTCTTACACAATCTCACATATTAAAATGCATATCTACATCCACTCAGGATCCCATGGGTAACGGTTCTGCTATGGCCTATTGTGACTTTGAAAATCTGATCTACCAAGCCGGCGATGAAAGTGAGGAAGATTGTGAGGTGCCAGAGGAATTGGCCAGGTTGTTGTAACAGGAAGAAAGGACCATTCAGCCTCACGAAGAGCTGGTTGAAACAGTTAACTTAGGTACTGAGGAGGACAAAAATGAGGTCAAGGTGGGTGCCAATTTAGAACCCAGTGTCAAGGAGCATCTGATTCAGTTGTTACACGATTATGTTGAAGTCTTTTCCTGGTCGTATGAAGCCATGTCGGGACTTGATACAGACATTGTGGTACATCTTCTGCCTACAAGAGAAGGTTGTCCTCCAGTAAAGCAAAAGGTTCGCCGCATGAGGCCTGATATGTCATAAAAGATTAAAGCATAAGTCATGAAGAAATTCAATGCTGGATTCTTGGTTTTCACCTCTTATCCCCAATGGGTTGCCAATGTTGTTCCCGTGCCCAAGAAAGACGGTAAAGTGCGAATGTGTGTGAACTACAGAGATTTGAATATGGCAAGCCCCAAGGATGACTTCCCGCTCCCCCACATCGACATTATAGTTGACAATACGGCACAACACAAAGTGTTTTCCTTCATGGACGGTTTCTCAGGCTACAACTAAATCAAAATGGCGCCTGAGGATATGGAAAAAACAACCTTTGTTACACAGTGGGGCACATTCTACTATAAGGTCATTCCATTCGGGCTGAAGAATGCTGGGGCAACCTATCAGCGTGCCATGGTAGCTCTATTTCACGACATGATACATCACGAAATAGAGGTTTACATGGACGATATGATAGCCAGATCTCAAATGGAAGAAGAGCATCTCGATCATTTATAGAAGCTATTTGAGAGGCTGAAGAAATACAAGTTGAGGTTGAACCCAAATAAATGCATGTTCGGGGTACGGTCTGGTAAGCTCCAAGGCTTTATCGTCAAGAACAAAGGTATCGAGGTTGATCCTGCCAAGGTTAGAGCAATACAAGATATGCCTTCTTCTTGTACTCAGAAGGAAGTCAAAGGATTTTTGGGACGTTTTAATTACATTTCCAGATTCATTTCTCACCTGACAGCTACTTGTGAATCGATCTTTAAATTATTGAAGAAAGATCAGGTAGTCAAATGGAATGACGAATGCCAAGTTGCTTTTGACAAAATCAAAGAATACTTACAAGAGCCTCCTGTGTTGTTGCCACCCATCGAGGGAAGGCCTTTGATCCTGTATTTGACTATTTTAGAAAACTCAATGGGGTGTGTGTTGGGGCAGCATGACGAGTCTGGCCGAAAAGAGCATGCTATTTATTACCTGAGCAAAAAGTTTACCGACTGTGAAACAAGATATTCACTTCTCAAGAAAACTTGTTGCGCTCTGGCATGGGCTTCTCGCCGGCTGAGATAGTATATGTTGACCCATACTACCTTGTTGATATCTAAAATGGATCCAATAAAATACATCTTTGAGAAGCCTGCTCTCTCTGGGAGAATAGCAAGATGGCAGATGATCCTGACGGAATATGACATACAATATACTACCCAGAAAGTAATAAAAGGTAGTGCACTGGCAGATCACCTTGCCCATCAACCTTTAGAAGACTACCAATCCATGAAGTTCGAATTCCCAGATGAGGACATCATGACAATAGACAATTGTGAAGAGATCAGACCATATGACGGACCTGAACAAGGATCCCGATGGATCCTGTTTTTCAACGGGGCATCCAAAGCACTTGGAAATGGCATTGGTGTTGTACTTGTATCTTCTGAAGGTTGTCATACTCCCTTTACCTCAAGACTCTGCTTCGACTGTACAAATAACATGGCAGAATATGAAGCATGCATCTTTTGTCTCAGAGCTGCCATAAGTTTGGGGATCAAATCTTTGGTGGTGTTCGGAGATTCCGCTTTGGTCATCAGTCAGATCAAAGGGGAATGGGACACCAAACACCCTAACCTTATTCTTTACAAAGAACATGTTTTGACATTACTGCCATATTTTGAGGAGATTACCTTCGAACATTTTCCGCGAGAAGAAAATCATCTAGCAGACGCACTAGCTACAATGTCATTTATGTTTAAACTTAATTGGGATAATGAGGCTCCTCAGATCACCATTGAGAGGATGGATGAACCAGCCTACTGTCACGAGATCGGTACTGAAGAAGTAGTGGACCAACCTTGGTACCATGAAGTTAAGAG
The DNA here is from genome assembly GCA_948472305.1 of Vicia faba. Taxonomy (NCBI): domain Eukaryota; kingdom Viridiplantae; phylum Streptophyta; class Magnoliopsida; order Fabales; family Fabaceae; genus Vicia; species Vicia faba. Next base: position 879,327,135 of record OX451739.1, read on the forward strand.
GTATCTCGAGTCTCAAGAATATCCAGAAGGAGCTTCAGTCAATGACAAGAAATTCTTAAGAAGATTCTCGACTAAGTTCTTCCTTAGTAATGGCATTTTGTACAAACGCAATCACGACTCTGTATTACTTCGATGTGTAGATAAGATTGAAGCTGAAAGGATCATGGTTGAATTACATGAAGGCACTTTTGGCACCCATTCCAGTGGGCATACAATGGCAAAGAAAATCCTGCGGGCAAGCTATTATTGGTCTACCATGGAGGCAGATTGCTATCAACACTCTCGGACTTGCCATAAGTGTCAGATTTATGCTGACAAAGTGCATGTACCTCTGGTTCCTCTGAATGTCTTGACGGCTCCTTGGCCCTTCGCTATGTGGGGAATCGATATGATTGGGGAAAACAAGCCGACGGCCTCCAATGGACACCGTTTCATCTTAGTGGCCATCGACTATTTTGCAAAATGGGTTGAGGCAGCTTCCTTCGCTTCGGTTACTAAGAATGTTGTCGCCCGGTTCATCAAATAGAATCTCATTTATCGGTATGGTATCCCAAAGAGAATCCTCACAAATAATGGTACGAATCTAAACAACACTATGATCACCTCCTTGTGCGAGCAATTCAAGATCCAGCATCACAATTCTTCCCCTTACCGGCCAAAGATGAATGGTGTTGTAGAAGCTGCTAACAAAAACATTAAGAAGATCATACAGAAAATGACAGTCACATATAAAGACTGGCATGAAATTCTACCATTCGCTCTCCACGGGTATCGTACCACAGCTCGTACATCAACTGGGGCAACACCTTATTCTCTGGTATACGGCATAGAGGTTGTCTTACCTATTGAGGTCCAGATTCCATCTCTGAGAATCATGAAGGATGCTGGGTTGAACAAAGAAGATTGGGTCCAGACTTGACTTGACCAGTTGAACTTAATTGATGAGAAAAGACTTGCAGCTATCTGTCATGGTCAGATGTACCAAAAACGCATGATCAAAACTTTTAACAAAAAGGTCAAACGACAGGTATATCGGGTCGGTGACTTGGTAATCAATCGTATCATTTTTCCACCAGGTGATCCCAGGGGCAAATGGACTCCTACATATGAAGGACCGTTTGTAATCAAAAGCATTTTCTCTGGCGGAGCAATGATCTTGACCACTATGGATGGCGACAACCTCCCACACCCTGTAAATACGAACATAGTTAAAAGATACTACGCATAAGCAATGACCCGCTAGGTCGACTGACCTAGGCAAAAATTAGGGCATCCCGGCGAACCAAAAGGTTCGGGCAAAAATTAGGGATAAAATACAAAAAACTTTGTACACTTGGCAAGCTGAAAACCCGAAAGGGCGGCTTGCGCAAAAAAGGGTATCCCGGTGGATCGAAAACCCAAAAGGGCCGTCCAGGCAAAAGTTAGGGATTTAAGGCGTATGACTATGTCCCATTGGATCATCTTACAGAAAATCTTCAGCATCGACCAATCAGCTCAAACGGTTCTAATCAATCCAATCAGCTTCGCCGAAGCGACTAGTAGACAAGACACTCAAAGACGCGAAGGCTATAGCAGAATGGATACCTCATGGGATTACTCACATAGTTGTATTTTCTTTTTTTAACGATGACATTCTCTTGCTAGAATGCTCGTCCCGTTGTACAAAAAAACCATTCAAATTAATACAAAGATATCCCTATTGAAAGTGCAAAACTATTTGTTTTTCTTTATTTCTGTTGTTTTGTTTACAAAAACGTCCAATGATTTATTTTGAACATATGCATTTAAATGTGATTACTATTTACAAATAAGTAGAAAATAGAAAGACAATCACTAATGGCTTTAAGGAACAGGATAATATCTTTAGGCTATTCCATAAAATCCCCGCATGTATTTTTCCCCAACAAGAACGGAAACAAAGACGTCCTACTACAAGACCACTAATGTACTCCCAGCATGCAGCCTAATGGTATTCGGTGCTCTCGCATCCCCGACGGAGTTAAAACTTACAGTTACCACTCCAAAGTTCCCCACTGAAAGTCGTCTAGCTTCCCAGGATTCCCCCAACAGGATTTCACAAAGCCCATAAGAAACGCATGTCATTCTCCTTCCACGGCAGAGTTTATTTCTCTAAAAGATATGGAAATACATCCACCAACACATCAACTTCAAATATGGAGACTTACACTCCACATTCCCAGGAAAACTCAGGGATTCATTTTCCCCAACTCCAGCAACACTACGGCACGAATAATTAATATTTCCATACATTACATTCATACATCATAGAATTGACAATACAAGTACATACAGTGCAATATCATATATTTTGAGAAAACAACATCATATCATGCATTACATACATTGAAGCATTATATACAATTAACTCTTCACCTTTTCAGGAAAGAATCAATCGACAGGAAATTATCATCAACAAATTTCCGATAGACCAATATTTTCAATAAGTCAAATACAGATCAGTTCCCGAGAAAGGGTTGATTTTTGATGGTTCAGTTAAATCTCTCAACGATTTGTCCTGATTCGTTTCTAGACTCTTACTGGTTCAGATAAATCTTTCAACGATTTATTCTGATTCTTCTCTAGATGCTTACTGGTTCAGATAAATCTCCCAATGATTTATCCTGATTCGTTTCCAGATTCTTACTGGTTCAGATAAATCTCTCAATGATTTATTCTGATTCTTCTCCAGATGCTTACTAGTTCAGATAAATCTCTCAATGATTTGTCCTGATTCGTTTCCAGATTCTTACTAGTTCAGATAAATCTCTCAATGATTTATTTTGATTCTTCTCCAGATGCTTACTGGTTCAGATAAATCTCTCAATGATCTGTCCTGATTCGTTTCCAGATTATTATTGGTTTATTTAAATCTCTCAATGATTTATTCTGATTCTTCTCCAGATTTTTATTGGTTCAGATAAATCTCTCAATGATTTATTCTGATTCTTATCCAGATTTTTGCTGGTTCAGATAAATATCTCAACGATTTATTATGATTCTTCTCTATATTTTTACTGGTTCATATAAATCTCTCAACGATTTATTCTGATTCTTATCCAGATTTTTGCTGGTTCAGATAAATCTCTTAACGATTTGTTCTGATTTTTCTTCGGACTTCTGTTGTTTCAGTTTAAACCTCTCAACGGTTTATTCTGATTCTTCCCCACCGATAATTTTCTCTGGTTCAGATAAATTGCACCAAGATTTATTCTGATGCTTCCCCGTCAAAGATAATCCAAGACCTCTATTGGTTCAGTTTAAATCGCCCCAAGGTTTATTCTGGTTTCTTTTCTGTTGAAGTCAAGTTCAGACTTCGTCCACTTTTGTCAATAATCACCTTTGGATGGCATCTATAAGCCCATCTCCGACAACTCTCCAATCATCTCTCCAAATGGCATCTTTAAGCCCATTCCCTACGCAATCAACCAGCATATCGTCAAGTGCAAATTTTTGGGCACTCTAGTGTTCAATCATTTTCCACTTTCAAGCTACGAATGACGAACCTGTCGATCTTACTTTTCAAGTTTAAGAAGATTGAACAGGGGCAGCTGTTGTACCCCAAAATTTTCCCTCCTATTTCTCATTCAGGATGCTATCCTAGGGTTTCTCAAATACCTAATTTGGCTCAGAAGATTGATCAAACATATTCTCTTCCTAGGCAACAAGTCAGCAATTAAGGTTTTGCACTTCTCAAAGGAAATTGAGTCGTCCGGGTTTTCAAATAAATCATCATGTCTCCTCAAGGTTGTTTAAGTCAGTTTTCAAACCTAGCATTGCAAGTTTTCCATATCAATGGCCCAGATAATTGAAAACGACTACATTGACTTGAAAATCGCCCTTTTGCGAGAACAAATTCAAACGGTCGTAACTTCTTTATTATTCAATATTTTTGAGCGGTTTTCCTTGCGTCTGATTCTTCTTGATGCCATCTCAAAATTCTCTTCACATGTCAAGAGCTGATTACGTGCAAAAGATCACCAAAATTCGAATGCGTTAGAAGTCACATCATGAATTTTGACCTAATTTCAAACAACAGTCGTCTGATCTCTAAGAATTGTGATTTTTCCAAATTACAAGACCTTGAGGCGTTTATTTCTGGTCATGGTCATATGTGATGCCGTTCATGGGTTCATCTTCAAAGAGTTGAAGGAAAATTGGGGTTGGAAGATTTTAAAGCTATTGAATCGTTGCAAGGCATTCGTTTGATTTTAAATTTTTCTTAACCACAGTTTACTGAGGATTGATGTTGTTCTTAGACAACCATGATTGTGGATTCAATTAATAAATTGGGTTTGAGCTCTTAAACATTTATTTTGTTTAAGAATGCAAAATACACGATTTATCTGATCATATTGTGTTTTCTTAAAATGAAAGTTATCAAGCAAGATTTTTATCCAAAGTATTCAATCAAAGATTGCAAGTTATGTATAATAAATTCTACTACACCAAATTTTATTCAAGTGTTTGATATTTTTACATTACAAATGAATTTATAATTTGTTTGTCTTGTTTACAAAGAATCTCAAGTTTACAAAGAGAATTTCTTGTTTGCTTCTTCGGGTCTTCATCTTCATCTTCAAGTGATCAATCCAATCTTCGTTGGCATCCAAGTCTTGCTTGTCGTTCATGAAACAAATCAAAGAAAAAGAAGATATAATTAGCACATGATAATGAAGTTTAAACAAGGAATTTTCAGGAAAATTTTCTCCTATTTATCACTAGGGTTTGCAATTAGGAATCCGAATTTTGGTCTATCATAATCTCTCTCCCAAATTGCAAATCACAAAGAAAGTTTCCCTTCTTGGTTCACAAAAAGAGAAAAAAGCACAAGCAAGCAACAAGCACAGCAACCCAAGGTTGCACACAACAAAGCAAGTCAACAAGGGCAAACTGCAAACACAAACTGCCTAAAGCAGCTAACAACAGGCCAGCAGCAGCCAAGCTTCCTAAAGCTACAGCAGAAACAACCAAACTGCCACACAGATTTGCCAAACAAGCCCAACATTACTGCAATAATCAAACAGCAGCTGCGAAATTAGCAGCAGGATGCTAAAGCAAAAGCAAAAACCTGCAACAATAAATATCAGCCCCAACACAACAATGCAGCAACTTGAAACAGCAATTCAAAACATAGCAAACTATCAAAACATGGCCTCATCATTTTCCTAAACTAGCAAACCCTTCCGAATTTTTGAGTAAAAGCAACTTGTCTTTGTGTCATAGAAATATGAAAAGGGAAAGAGAAAGAGACAAGTTTTGGAAAGATATCACATAGGCCACTAGAAATCCTAAAATTTCCAAGCTAGCTGCTATCACAAAACAAATAGCCCTGCTGCTTCTGCTACAGCTCTGCAAAACTGTCCAAATCCTGCCCAAAACTTGTACAAAAATGGTAAAAAATCAGAAACTGCAACAACAAAAATTAGCACAGTATGCCACAAGTTTCAAAGGACTGTCATTTTTCCCTCCCATTCTCTTTTCAATTTTTTTACTGTCAATATAGAGGGAGAGAGAGAGATCAAAAGAAAAAGGAGGCGAAAATCACTAAGAGAGGGTTACTTCCATCAAACCCATTCCATTCTTTTACAACACAAAAATCACTAAAAATGCAATCACCAAAAAGCCATATCTCTTTCACAGCAAGACACAAAATAGTAGCAAGTATACAACATCAAAAAATCACCAAAAACACCATCACCAAATACCATCACAAAAAGACACATCTCTTTCACAGCAAGATACGAAACAACACAGAAAAATAAGCATAGTGAGAGGAAACCAATAAAAAAGAAACCACAAAAATATCACAACATAACAGTCAATTGTACAAAACTGCAACCTCTCATCAAACACAAGAAAACCAGCAATCTCGAGCAACAACATTGGGCCAGCAAAATCTACAGGTCTTTAGATTCAAGGCAAACAGAATCAACATATACGAAAGTAAAAAATAAGTATAAATAAGGAGGTTCGGACACCATACCTAGAAGATCAAAGCCTCAGCTTCGATCTCCTTTTCTCCATTTTCGTAAATCGCAGCAAACCCTAGCCTCACAGGTAAATCCGAAAACCTCATTTCTCTTCATTGTTTCCTTTATACCATACGATAGCTCATAGTTCTAGGAACAAAACCCCTGTATTCACTGTTAAGATTGACGAAAATGGAGAGTTTAATTTGAACTTTAAACAAGTAAGGGTTTTATAGTTTTGACTATTGATTGAAGGGTTCATAAAGAAGTTGATAGAGGTTTGAATCAATAGAAGTTGGGACGTTTGGTTTCATGGTTAGAATTCGGCGACTGTGAAACAGGGTGGCGAGGAAGAAGGCGCTGTTTCTGGGGGCGAGAGGAAGAAGAGAAAAGACTGAGGGATTTTTTTTTAGTTTACACATTAACTTAACCTAACAAAGATTTAACTAATAAAACTTAGGTTTAGCCTTTTGTTTTTTTTAATTAATTTATTTTAGTGTCATTTTATTTAGTTACTAAACATTAATTTAGGTTTAATACATCTTAGGTTTAGTTTACCTTAATTAGCTTAGTTTTAGGTTAATTATTTTCTTTAGTTTATACTTAATATTAATTTAGGCTTAATACATTTTAGGTTTAACTTTTTTTAATTAGCTTGTTTTAGGATAATTTTTATTTAGTTGTATTTAACTTAATTTAGATCTAGTCAATAAAGTTTAGAATTAGTTTTATTTAATTAGTTTGTTTTAGGATAATTCTATTTAGAATTTTAAATTAGTTTTTTTTAGATTAATTTAAATGACTTTTTTAATTTAAATTTAATTTTTGGTTTAGAAATAAATTTATTTTCTCATAAACAAAAATACCCAAATTTTTTATACTTTGTCAATTAATTTTTTATAGACTGTTATAATTCTAGTTCAATTGTTAAAGATCGACATGGTTGTATTGTTTTCTATTTGAACTTAGTGATCGCGTTCGACTCATCCCCATTCATCAATTTGTACCCCCATTCCCGAAAACTCTGTAATAGCGTAGAATTTCAATTTCTGCAACTTACTGTTTTCTTTATACTATATAGTAATTCGGCGTGTATGGCAAGATTCAAAATCAATCGCTAGATAACCTAATTTCGATAAAATTAAACTTGAAATGAATACACTTTCTCACATGTGCACCTCTAAGGTAACCTCGCTCGTTGCCTCGGAAAATATAGTCATGTCCCTCGAATGTGGGACGCTTTAGAAAAGACCCATCGATGAAAAAGATCACAATCCTTCGATGTCCCTCGATGTTGCCTTCGATAAAACGATCTAGTTCCTCACGAAAATTTCTAAAGCGTCTCACAAGTTGCTTTCGATGAATGTACGATTGACCCGTGTCTGTACCTTCACATCCAACGATGGAGCTTCTTACCAAATCAATGGTAAGATAACAACATCTAAAGGAAGAAGAAAAGAACATTTAAGACCTTTTTGAGTAGGTAGATTCGCTCCTAGTTACTCGCTTGCTCACAACAAAAACATTTTCACATTAATGCTTTCATCTCAAAAACATTTCCAAAAGACAAAACATTTTGTATACGTTCTTATAGAGATGAGAACCATTGCAAAAACATCTTTTCAAAATCACTTTCAACAAACATATTCCACAAACACATCTTTGAACTATTTTCCGAAATAAAACTTTGTACGCGTTCTTATAGAAATGAGAACCATTACAAAGACATTTTCAAAATATTTTCAAAACCCACATCACAAGCACATTGTCAAAGCAAAAGTATATGATCTAGCGAGTAACTAAGAGCCCGTAGAGAACTACAGATGAAAAGGGTGATAATATCTTCCCTTTTCATGATCTACCCCCCGAATCCGAGAAATAATCTCGAAAGGTCTTTCCTGTGCTTTTTTACCTTTCCTATTGGATAAAAGAAAAGTCGATGGCGACTCTTGCTATCCGCACAAATGCGATCAAAATGAAAAATCTCAATTCAGTTCTCCCACCGTATCACAGGGTCCCTTCCTCGTTTTCCAATATGATGCCAGTGCCGTTTCTTATCGAACTTGAGGCGTCATCGATGAAGATCATCCAACAGCGTGATCCTTCGGAATCTGCAGGCGAGGTCATTTCAGCTGTGAAGTCGGCCAAGGCCTGAGCCTTAAGGTCTTTCCTACTCTCGTAATTGATTTCAAATTTAGAGAGCTCTAAGGACCATTTCAAAATTCTACCGACCATGTATGGTCTTCCGAGCAACTGCTTTATTAGCCGATCCCTTCATACGACTATGGTATGGGCCAAGAAGTAGTGTCTGAGTCTCCTCGCTGCGTTAACAAGGGCTAGAGATACTTTTTGGATTTGTTGATATCTCGCCTATGGACCTTGTAGGGCCTTTCTCGTGAAGTAAATTGGCCTTTATCGCTCTGGAGTTTCTCTAATCAGTGTCGCGCTTACTGCCTCAGAGGAGACGACCAGATAGAGGTGGAGGACCTCGTCTTTCTCGGGTAGAGGAAGGACGGGAGGCTGTGATAGTGCTCATTTTAAAGGAATGAGGGCTCGCTCGCATTTGACATTCATTCAAAGGCAGCTTCCTTGCATAGGAGTTTAAGCAAGGGAAGCGCGTGTTGGGCGGATTTTGTCATGAATCGATAGGGAATTGAGCATGTTGTTTAAGATTTGGATGGACTTTTTCGAGATGGGCGTCATAAATTCTAAAAATGCCCGACATTTGTCAGGGTTCGCTTAAATGCCTCGTTCTGTTAGGTAGAATTCGAGGAAATTTCCTACTCGTACACTGAAGGTACATTTTTCCGAGTTAAATCACATTCGCATTTTCGAGCCTGCTCGAACACTTTCTTTAAGTGGGCGGCATGGTCGAGCTCTTTGGTGGACTTGATGATCATGTCGTTCATATAGACTTTGAGCATGTTGTTTATCTCGTTGTGAAAAACTGTGTTCATCATGCACTCGTGTTGTACCCCAAAATTTTCCCTCTCATGTTTTCCAAGATTGTCTCTTACATAGGTGGTTACAACCACTTGCTTAGAGAAAATATAAATTTTTTGAAGATAATCAAGTTCCTTTTGATTGGCTTATGAACAAGGTACTTCGATTGGGTGTTTGGCACTCTTCGATCATGCTTTGATTAGTGAGCTTCCATTGGGTATTTGGCACCCTTCGAGCAAGCTTTGGTCCACAGGTATCATTCCAGTAGTGCCCTCTGTGCGTGCCTTCAGCGTACTAGGAAAATACTCCCTTTGTGCGTGTGTGATACGGTGGCAGAACCGACTATTATACGGGTTTTACGTTTGTATTCGCAAATGTTTCCGTAAGCAAGAGTCGCCACTGACTTTTCTTTTATCAAACAAAGTAAAGGGTGAAAAGAATAGAAAAAAACCTTTCGAGAGTTTTCTGAGTAAGGGGGTAGATTATGAAAAGGGAAGGTGTTAGCACCCTTTCCATCCGTAGTTATCTACGGGCTCTTAGATGCTTAGCTCATTTGAAAATACCTTATGCTTTTTGTGTATTTTTGAAAAGTATTTTGAAATGCCATAGTGTGGCAGTTTGCTTTATGGTAACTCTTGTATCAGTCCTCGAGAGTGTTGATAAAGCGAATGTTTTTGAAAGTGTTTTTGAAAGGTTATTGTGTAAGTGTAAAAAAGTTTGTTTTGAGTACAGCATCTAACAGCTATCTACTTGTACTCGAAAAGATTCGTTCTTTTTCTCCTATCCTTTAGACAGTGATTTCCTACTATTAGTGAGTAGGTATCCTTATCATTGAATGTTTGAGGGACATTCGAAGGGACACACAGTCATAAAGGCAACATATAGAGACACTTTAATAATTTTGTTTAGGGACTAGATCATTTACCGAAAGGCAACTATAGGGTCTTCGAGGGGCTATGATCTTTTGATTTACGGGTTTTTGCTAAAGCGTCCGTGTTTTGAGGGATATGACTGTTTTTACGAAGGCAACCGAAGTGGGTGTACCTTAGAGGTGTATATGTGCAAGTGGTTCAATTCAGTTCATTTATCTTTATTATTAGGTTCGCTAACGTTTGATTTCAGTCTTTCATACAAGCCTAACTACTAGCAGTTAATATTTTGCAGAAATTAAAAGTGTGGGAATTTTAACCTACGTTATTACAGTGCTTCGGGGAGGGGGTATTTACATGCCCAAATTGGGGAAAGAAAATAAAGAAAAGCGATAAAGTCCTAGTTTAATCTATTACATACTGCCAGCAGGTATATGTAGCGGTAGAAATGTTCAAGACTAAGCCATTGGATTGACTAGACTTTATACAAATCAAAATAAAAATCGCCACTGTGCTTTATTGTTTCCAAAGGAATGGGAAAAGAGCGAATAACCCAAAAAAGGGGGGAAAGATTCAAGGTAAGGGGGTTGGTTATGCAAAGGGAAGGTATTAGCACCCTAAACATCTACGGTACTCCGCAGGAACCTCTTTGAAAAATCTGTATATTTTGGCTATAAAAATGTGTTATATATAAAATGGATGGTGGAGGTGAGAAAAGAAATATTTTTATGAGTTTTGCACCCGCCGCGGTTGTGAACCTTTAGTGCCTACGTACCACCTTTCATGCAATAGGGGATCAGGGTACACGTAGTTCCTCTTTTAAAAATTTGAAACACAAGTGTGTTGGTTAATTTTATGAGATAAGACATCATCGTCATTGTCCGTGTGGAAAACATACTTACTACCCACAATCATGAGAAAGGAGAATTTGCATCATCTCAAAGTGGAGGATATGGCTTGGATTTTAAAATCAACAATACCTCACTCAACACCCAAGTGGAAAATATCTCTCTTTACTATATATTGTAGAAGTATAGTTGTTTGCATCACTACAAGGATTGACAAGAGTCTAATATTTTGATAAAAGTTTAAAGATAAAAGCCAAAGTGGAAAAATGGTTTGAAATGAGATAGATTGACTTTTAGTCTTCTCACAAAAATGTCAAGGTATTATTAAATTGATTGAAATTTATTTATGAAAATATTTTGAAAATGCATGGACCTAAGTCCAAGTTTATTATGAAAGTGTTTCAAGTTTAGAAATAGGAAGAGTTTTTTTTTTAAAGGAGGGAGAAGATTTTTGAAATTAAAGAAGATGGGAGGAGATGAAGAGACTATCCTAAAGCATAAGGTAAAATCTAGGGATAAGAACCATCTAACCAACAAGAAGCCAATACTTGACATTATGAGTCAATATAGAATTCCCATTCTTTGGATTTAAACTAAGCAAGCAAAAATACTAGACCTCTTGAGAGAACTAAACTTCAAGTGTATTAAGTCCTCGCAAAAATTGGGCAGAGTAACGGCTGTATACGTGTGAATTCCAGATTACAAACAAAGTATATAATCACAATAACCTGCACACAAAACAAACAAACAACCCAATGTCTTGAGGTAAACCTCAATAAATCCAGACAAAATATAAAACAAAGTCACAAAGTCTCCAAGATAGGCCAAGGTCTCTAATCCTAAGTCCAAGAAGTCCAATACTCCATTATGCCAAGGATAGTAACCAAATAGTCCAAGTATCATTAAAGATTTTTATGGTTCATGTTGATTATTAGGTGTCTTTAAAAGGAAAAGAAAAGCTCAAGTGAGCAAAAATAAAAATGACATAAAAGTAAATGCTCAAGTGAGCAAAATAAAAAAAAATGGCATGAAGTATAAATGCTTAAATTAAATGGTACATAAAGCATAAAAAATAAAAGCATAAAGTAAAGTCAATTGTTAGAAATTAGTGGTTAGTTGGATGAACATCTTGAAACTTGCATTTGGAACTCATTAGAGGATTGGTAGAACCAAAGCCTCCACACAACAAGTTGCATTTGCTTTTTGTTAAGTATATCATCCATTTTGGAATCTTCAAAAGTAATATTTAATGATCAACGATGTTTAAGTGATCCGCGTTGACCAAAGGTGTTGTAGATCCATTAGAGGATTGGTAGAACCAAAGCCTTCACACAATGAATCTAAAGGTTATTGGATCAAAGAGATAAAATTAACATACTTGGGCTTGCAATCATAAGTTTGGGCCACGAATGATCATTTATTCGAATCGGGACAAAATTTAGCGCTATGTTAAGAAATCGTAAGTGGACTTATGTAGAAGTCGCACCTATTTTGAGACTGGTCAATAGCAATCTATGTACTTCATGTTTGGATGAATGATATAGAGATCACCATCCCTTAACATGTAGCACAATTAAAAAAGAAAGGGATAAGATGAAGAGGGAGGGGAATCATAAGCTAATTTGGATCACCATTTCAAAATTCTTTCATCTTTAAATTCAACCACTCCTCTAGATGGATTAAAGCACTAAACATATCATTAATCCAAAGCACCAAAAATGAATTAAATAATTCACTCTTAGGTAGATTTTAATTGATGAACATTTATCCAACTTCATCTACATCACAAAGTCCATTGAGTTTAAAGACAAATTGGACATTTAAAATTGCAATCCAAACCAACAATCAAAGAGAGTGAGCAGAAAAATATATTTTAGTCGAAACAGCCTCAAAACAAGGCAGAAAAAGTATTTTCGACACTGTTACAATCAATTGTGCTTTGACAGCTACCAATTGCATCAATCCAGTTTTTTTTAAAATTAATTTTCTGTGACAAACAAATGCAATGTTACAACAATTGATTGCAACCTGTTAAAATCAGTCGAAAACAGCATCTCAAGGATCAAATTCTTATTCCAACTTTTCATCAAACACCTTATGATCATGGATCCAATTGAGCATGAAAATTCCATCAAATTATGAGAAAATAGCACTAATGGAATCATAAAACAGTGCTCAATGAATCAAAACCAAAAATACACAAGAGATCACATTGTGAAAGATGATGATCCAACTTACCAAAGGTAGAATTAGAGAATTATTAAACAACTTCCAGAATTTTCTTCAATTCAACCACAAGAATCAATTACCAAAGCTTTGATGTAGAGAATTGATGGAGAAAAAGTGTTTGGATGAAGGTTTAGCTCAAAGATTAGTAAGCTTCAATGTAAAGCTTACTAACTTTTTGAAAATGGAGCTTTGAGTGAATTTGGTAGATGGAGAGAATTGGGAGATTTTTTAGCAAAGTGATTTTGGCTATCAAATGCTTGTCATTTGAATGAAATGAGGTCTCTATTTATAGAGTTTTAGGATTGGGATTAGTGGTAATTTGGTAATTGATTCTTGGAGCCAAAATTGAATTAATGATATAATTTTCAAATTATGCAGAAAAAATTGGAGCCAAAAAGATGACAGTTTTGAAATTGCTGACTTTTTTTCAAAAATCACGTGTATTTTGCTGCTATGAGTTGACACATGAGTCATATGCGTCGACACATCCTAGTTGTATAACACAGCATGTGTCGATACATGCCTCTATGTGTCGATACATACTGCTATTTTAACACATTAAAGAATCAAACAATTTGCATGAGTCGACACATAACACGTATGTGTCGACACATGCTAGTTATACAAATAGGATGAGTCGATACATAACATGCATGTGTCGACACATGCTAGTTATGCACAACAGGGTGAGTCGATACATACCTTTATGGGTCGATGCATGCTGTCTTTCGCCACAATACAGAATCAAATCAAATTTGCATGAGTTCGACATAAGCCTCTATGGATCAATACAAGCTGCCTTTCGACAAAATACAGAATTGAATCAATTTGCATGAGTTCGACACAAGCCTCTATGGATCAATTCAAGCTGCCTTTCGACACAATACATAATCCATCAATTTGCATGAGTTCGACACAAGCCTCTGTGGATCAATACAAGCTGCCTTTCGATACAATACAGAATCAAATCAACTTGCATGAGTTCGACAAAAGCCTCTATGGATCAATGCAAGCTGCCTTTCGACACAATACATAATCCATCAATTTGCATGAGTTCGACACAAGCCTATGTGGATCAATACAAGCTACCGATGTACTACCAACGTTCATTGAAGGTAGATTTGAAAATATATCATACCACCGCCGTTCACTGATGATGAACTATCAACGTCCACTGATGATAGAAAAAAGATAAGAAACACTGACGTTCACTGCCGATGTACTACCAATGTTCACTGAAGGTAGATTTGAAATATCATACCACCACCGTTCACTGACGATGAACTATCAATGTTCACTGGTGATAGCAAAAAGATAAGAAACACCAACGTTCACTGTCGATGCACTACCAACGTTCACTGAAGGTAGATTTGAAAATATCATACCAACGCTGTTCACTGACGATGAACTATCAATGTTCACTGATGATAGCAAAAAGATAAGAAACACCGACGTTCACTGCCGATGTACTACCAACGTTCATTGAAGGTAGATTTGAAAATATATCATACCACCTCTGTTCACTAACGATGAACTATCAACGTTCACTGATGATAGCAAAAAGATAAAAAACACTGACGTTCACTGTCGATGCACTACCAACGTTCACTGAAGGTAGAAATAGAATATCCTATCACTGACGATGAACTATCAACGTTCACTGATGATAGAAAAAATATAACAAACACCGACGTTCACTGCCGATGTACTACCAACGTTCACTAAAGGTAGAGAGAAAATATCATGTTTTCCCAAAATTCTGGTGTTTCACCTGGAACGGGTCTCAACTTCTTCTTTAGCCAAAGCACTCTGCCTGGAAAGGGTAATATGTAAGCTTATCTCAAATAAAGAGACTTCCACTCATTATCAAGGGGAATTGCAAAGAGAAATGACTTTCTGGGGATAGAAATATGACTTCCTGGGGAAAGAGATATGACTTCCTGGGGAAAGAGATATGACTCCCTGGGGAAAGAGATATGACTCCCTGGGGAAAGAGATATGACTTCCTGGGGAAATGCCACGTTATTCCTGCTGAGGAGGTAAATTCTTCTTGTGCAAAATAAATGCACAAACCAAAACTCAAAGTTCTCAGAAATCCAAAGTAAATAATATCGTCATGCAACCACGAATCCAATTAGAAACAAACTGGAGCAAGACGGCCAACGAAGATACATCCTTTGAGAAATAAACTCAAGAGGGAAAACCAAATACACCTAAGCAAGGAGCGTTGCAGGAAGGTTAGAACACAATGTCAATAAAAAATGATTTGTAGCAATGCATGATGCATGTATGAATGTATGAGTGATATCGTGCATATGCTGGTAAAAGGATACATAATCAATACAAACAAAAAAAACGCCTCAGGTACCAACAACATTGGGCTAAAATTAAACCAGAAAAATCAATCCAAGAAAGGTAAAAGAAACTGTGGAAACCAAATCTATTTTTTGTCCTAACTTCACTGAGGAGAAACATAATCCGGATGTAGCTAAATCAAACAGATACCGGGATAGAACGTCTTTCTTTCGGTTTCATCGAAGAAACTAGTTTTTCAAAAGCAACATACCTACTGGAGATTGCAAGACCAGCCTCAAATAAAGCAGACTGACGCCGAGACAATCAAACCTCACTGGGGAATTTAAACCCACTTTGAAGGAGGAAAAACATACAGACTTCACTAAAGGAGACAATGCTTCATCATCGAGACATCTACTGGGGACTTCATGCTGACTTCAATGGGGAGGTAAAAACCACATCATCGAGGGGAAACCAAGATAAGTTCTTCACTGGGGAAACCGGAGATACGTTCTTCACTGGGGAAACCTAAGATACATGCTTCACTGGGGAAACCGGAGATACGTGCTTCACTGGGGAAACCAGAGATACGTGCTCTTTGAGAGTAATTATTGCACCAACTTCTTTGGGGAGAAAGGAATTCTATCAAATAAACGAGGCCTTCATTGGAGAATATTGGATTGAGTCTTTATATCATACAAACCTATTTCAACAAAAGATGCCCTGGTATAGTCTTCTTGGGAAATCAAGAAGTCAACACTAATGCCAATACTGCAAAAAGAGCGATATCTTAGCACACCAAGGGAATAAAACCTTTCATCATATGAGGGAAAACTTCGTTGGGGAATCTGGGACGGAGGATTCTGACCATGCAAACTCAAAATCAAAAGCGAACCAAGACTTGGCCGGGGATAATGGGATCACAAACCTAATATTGTACCTTGCACCCACTGGTATCGTCTTTAACTATCTGAGAAACACATAAAGATTGCGCACATACCAACAAGATGAACTGAGAAAAACCTTCATGAAGGAAGTAAATCTTCTTAAAACAATCGGAGTTTGTTCATTCCTGGGATCGCCATTTTTGTTGTCATTGTTTCATCATAAATCCCAAAGTAAATTGAATTGTGAAGATCTCCCTTTTTTTTTTAAAATTCAATTTTGCTTTTTAATCTTTTTGCTTTAAAAATTATTATCTGTAATAAATGAAGTCTTTGCAAGCTAAATAAAAATAAGAACACAAAGAATTGGGCAAAAGCTCGAATTTCATTAATAGAATGGTAGTCTGTGAATGGCGAGACTCCATGGATGATTACAAAGTTTGGGAAATGGTAATATATAATGGAAAAGATACATTGAGATACAATGACCACCATCCCCCCTAACAACTTTTGAAATCCTGAGCAGCAACTTTTGTTGAAGTATGGTGAGGATCCGAGAAGATTGTTGCTTCAACGATCAAGTCTTGTCTGACGTAGTTACTTTCCAAGAAAAATCCCTAACTTTTGCCTAAGCTGCCCTTGCGGGTTTTCAACTTAGCGGGAAATTTATTCTGTTCTTTTATTTCTTTAGGCAAAGTATTTCTTGACTGCGTCAGCATTCATGGGACGTGGGAACTCCTCGCCATCCATAGTTTCAAGAATTAATGCACCACCAGAGAATACTTTCTTGACAACATACGTGCCTTTAAAATTGGGAGTCCACTTGCCCCTAGAATCAGTGTTGAAAGACATGATCTTCCTGAGCACGAGGTCTCCTTCTCTGAATTCATGAGGTTTGACCTTTTTATCAAATGCTTTCTTCATTCTTTTCTGATATAACTGCCCATGACACAAAGCTGTCATTCTCTTCTCTTCAATCAAATTCAATTGGTCAAACATGTTCTGGACCCATTCAGCCTCTGTCAACTTGGCTTCCATTATCACACGCAACGAGGGAATCTCTACCTCAACAGGAAGTACAGCTTCCATTCCATATACCAAGGAGAACAAGGTTGCTCCTGTTGAAGTGCAGACAGATGTTCGATATCCATGCAGAGCAAAAGGGAGCATTTCATGCCAATCCTTATAAGTAACAATCCTTATAAGTAACAACCATTTTCTGGATAATTCTCTTGATATTCTTATTAGCAGCTTCAACGGCCCCATTCATCTTTGGCTTGTATGGAGATGAATTGTGATGAACAATCTTGAATTCTTTGCACAGTTCTGTCATCATCTTGTTGTTCAAATTTGAGCCATTGTCAGTGATGATTCTGCTCGGCACACCATACCGGCATATAAGATTGTTTTTGATGAAACACACAACCACCTGTTTGGTAACATTGGCATAAGAAGCAGCCTCTACCCATTTGGTAAAGTAGTCAATTGCTACCAAGATGAAACGGTGTCCATTTGAAGCTTTGGGTTCTATCATCCCGATCATGTCTATACCCTCACATAGAGAAAGGCCACGGGGAGGAAATCACATTGAGAAGTGTCGGAGGCACATGGACCTTGTCTGCATAAATCTGGCATTTATGGCACTTCTTTACAAACTTGTAGCAGTCAGATTCCATTGTCAACCAATAGTAACCTTCCCTTAGCATCTTTTTAGCCATCGAATATCAATTAGCATGAGTTCCAAATGAACCTTCATGAATCTCATGCATCAACATGTCTGCTTCGTGTCTATCCACGCATCTGAGCAAGACCATGTCATAATTTCTCTTGTATAACACATTTTCACTGAGGAAGAAACTATCGGCCAATCTTCTCAGTGTCTTTCTATCTTTCCTCGACGCACCAACTGGGTATTCTTGAGTCTGAAGAAAATGCTGGATGTCATAATACCAAGGTTTTTCATCTGCTACCTCCTCTGTCGTAAACACATGAGCGGGCCTATCCCGCCGTCGAACAGTAATACGGGGTATATCATTCCAAGTATTCACTTGGTACATGGAAGCCAGAGTTGCCAGAGCATCCGCCATTTGATTTTCATCTCTAGGAATGTGATGGAATTCAACTTTATTGAAGAAGGGTAGTAATCTTCTAGCATAATCTTTGTAAGGGATCAAGCCATGGTGACGAGTATCCCATTCTCCTTTAATCTGATTTATTACCAAAGCTGAATCACCATACACATCTAGAATTTTGATTCTGAGATCAATAGCTTCCTCAAGACCCACGATGTAAGCCTCATATTCCGCCATATTATTAGTGCAATCAAATGTTAACCTTGTAGTAAAAGGAATGTGTGATCCATGAGGAGTGACGATCACAGCACCAATTCCTTTACCATAAGCATTCACCGCTCCATCAAATATCATACGCCAACGAGATTCAAGGTCAGGGCCTTCCTTAGGAAATGGTTCATCACAATCTTTCACTTTCAGGAACATCACATCCTTATCGGGGAATTCATATTCTGCAAACTGATGATCTTCCACCGGCTGGTGAGCAAGGTAATCTGCCAACACACTACTTTTGATAGCTTTTTGAGTGCGGTACTCAATATCATATTCAGATAACAACATCTTCCAGCGGGCAATTCTCCCAGTAAGAGCAGGCTTTTCAAAAATATACTTGATTGGATCCATTTTGGAGATCAACCAAGTGGTATGATTCAACATATACTGCCACAAACGCTTTGTCGCCCAGGCCAAAGCACAACATGTTTTTTCTAGCATGGAATATCGCGACTCACAATCAGTGAAATTTTTGCTGAGATAATAAATAGCGAACTCTTTCTTTCCCGTTTCATCCTGTTGTCCCAGAATACAACCCATGGATTTATCCAACACTGTTAGATACATAATCAACGGTCTTCCTTCTACGGGAGGGAGCAAGATAGGAGGTTCAAGCAGATACTCTTTAATACTCTCAAATGCCCTTTGGCAGTCATCTATCCACACACAACCTTGATCTTTCTTTAACAACTTAAAGATCAGTTCACACTTTGCAGTCATGTGGGAAATGAATCTGGAAATATAATTCAAACGCCCGAGGAAACCCCTGGCTTGCTTTTCAGTTCTTGGTGCTGGCATTTCTTGAATTGCTTTGACTTTATCAGGGTCAACTTCAATTCCTTTCTAGCTAACAATAAAACCCAACAATTTCCCCGATCTAACTCCAAAGGTGCATTTATTTGGATTCAAGCGGAGACGATACTTCCTCAAACGCTGAAACAACTTCAACAAATCTTTCATATGCCCTTCTTCAGTTTGGGATTTTGCAATCATATCATCAACATATACTTCAATTTCCTTGTGCATCAGATCATGGAATAGGGTTGTCATAGCCATCTGGTACGTTGCACCAGCGTTCTTCAACCCGAAGGGCATCACTCTGTAATAGAATGTTCCCCAGGGTGTGATAAACGTTGTTTTTTCCATGTCCTCTGGAGCCATTCTTATTTGATTATACCCGGAAAATCCTTCCATGAACGAGAATACCTTGAATTTTGATGTGTTGTCCACTAACATGTCAATATGAGGCAATGGAAAATCATCTTTCGGACTAGCTTTATTTAGATCTCTATAATCTATGCACATGCGGACTTTTCCGTCTTTTTTTGGTACTGGGACAATATTGGAAATCCATTGAGGATACACTGACGTCACAAGATAACCATCATTAATCTGCTTTAGGACCTCCTCTTTGATCTTTACTGCCATATCTGGGTGGGTTCTTCTCAACTTTTGTTTAACTGGCGAACACTCTGGCTTCAACAGTAAACGATGCTCAACAATGTCTGTATCTAGACCAGGCATATCTTTATAAGACCAAGCGAAAATATCCACATACTCTTTCAACAGCTCAATCAAACCGCTTTTTACATCAGGATGCAACGATGCTCCAATCTTAATATCCTTCAGATCTTCTTCTGAACCCAAATTAATCACTTCCAAAGGCTCCTTATATGGCTGAATGGTATTTTCCTCGTGCTCAAGCAACCGTGAGACCTCTTCTTGAATATCATCATAATCTTCTTCTTCAGCCCCAAACACAGGACAATCAAAGTTGGGAGAGGGTGCAGGGTCATTGTATTCAACAGGTTTTTTAATTAATCTGCACATGTGATTTATGACTGCTTTTAGAAACTGACACATATAACAAGTGATCATGCACATTAATTTTCAGTTATTATTTATTTTGAAAGGGTTTTTTATTTGATTACCATTTCCCAAGAAAAAGAAGAAAATAAAGACATATTTTTGGAAGCAAAGACAACTTTTATTAATGATCTTAAAAATCAAAGCAAACAGATAAGCCCATACAATACTTTCACCTTGGGCAGAGTGAAAGCTTTTCAAAAGAAAGAAACAGATTAACAAAACAAATTACTTTGAAACATTTATGCAAGAAGGAACATCAATGGTGACCCAGTTCTAAACTCGGACTCCATGCGTCACATAATTCGGTACTTCCTGCTCTACTTCATCCTCTTCAACAGCATTAATTCCAGAACCAATTGGATGGAGGTAACCTCTGCTGCGGAAAACATCTTGATAACCGTTCACAGAAGACTTTGACTTCAAACTTTCTCCTTTTCCATTCTTCGAAGAGAAACCCAAACCAGTTCTGTTTTTGTTCACGGGTGGATCCACAAGTTGTCCCCAAACTGCATTATGACCATTGCGCACAACCTGTTGCGCGTCCTTCAGTGAAACCGCAGAATTCTCATTCCTCCCTATGTTGTCAATAGATAGGGCTTGGAACTAGGTTCCAACAGTTGCCTCATCCGCTTCTACAATACTGAAAGAGGATAGATGGGATATCAACAACGCCTACTCCCCATTTATGATCACCACCTTCCCTTCATGCACAAATTTTAACTTCTGATGCAGAGTTGAAGTGACAGCCCCTGCTTCGTGTATCCATGGCCGTCCTAGCAAACAACTATATGTGGGAATAATGTCCATGACCTGGAAGGTTATCAAGAACAAATGTGGTCCTATATGGATGGGCAAGTCTACTTCACCGATGACAGATTTCCTCGACCCATCAAAAGCCTTCACAATGATGCCACTCGGGCGCATAGATGCTCCTTGATACTTTAACTTCATGAGGGTACTCCTCGGTATAACATTCAGCACGGATCCATTATCAATTAGCACATTGGACAGCGAATCATTCTTACAGTTCATAGATATGTGGAGGGCCAGGTTGTGATTCCTCCCTTCATCTGGTAACTCATCAATCCAGAAACTCGAATTGTTACATGACGTGATGTTTCCAATTACGCTGCTGAATTGATCTAATGGCATGTCATTCTCCACAAAATCTTGGTCTAGTACTCTCATCAGTGATTCTCTATGAGCAGAGGAATTCATTAATAAAGCTAGGATAGATATCTTGGAAGGAGTCTGCAATAGCTGATCTACAATTTTGTAGTCGCTCATCTTAATCATCTTTAAAATATCATCCACTTCTTTCTCTAATGTAGCTCCACTAGTCTCTCCTGCAGCCTTCTTAGGCTCATCGTTCTCAGCAATTTTCTTTCCAGCAACAACATCTCTTCGAATATCCAGCGCAAACACACGACCACTACGGGTCACCCTTCTATTATCAGCTATATTTCCAACATCTGGCATTGGCTGGATGGGAATTTCCACCCCATCTTCTAAGATTGTAGCGTTGTATTTGTAAGGCACAGCCTTATCTGATTCATAGGGAACAGGACCTAGCAGACTAATTACCAATGGGGTAACAGTTGGTTTGCTATGGTACCCCACCTCAAGATAAGCGGGTGCACCAAAACAAGGTACAATGACGTTTATCACTTCCTCAACACAATCAGTCATCAAAAAGTCATTTTTGGCAAACAAATCTCCGTCTGAAGAGAAATACTCATTTGCGGAGGCATACTCTTCCTCTGACTCTTCTTTCATCAAACAAACTTCAACCATATCAACTCATAATAATCATCTCGCTGACATGTAATCTTGATGGTTCCATTGTCTAACAGCAACTGAACACCTTCCCTCACAATAGAACATCCTCGGGGGTCTCGACAACAAACTATGCAAGATCCATATTGGTGTTCCACCTGACTAGCAGTATGACAGAAAGTAGCATGCAACTGCACTAGATCCTCATTCAAATGATCCACATCAAAAATTATAAATTCAACCGGACATCCAGAAACCATATTCACTTCCTCTTCATACTCTGCCCTAGGCCTGATTATATGAATTAAACCTTCATCCATCATCTCCTGTAAATCAGCCTTTATCTTCTCGCAACCCTGTTTATTTGTACTGCAAATAGCACAACCGGCGTGGTCATGTGTATAATAACTGAATTCACAGAGGTCTGCGTGCATATTCACCAAATCTCCTCTAACCAGATTAATGTCAAAAATTCGAAAGTCGCCTGGACAACCGGCCACCATATTTATAGAATTCACTCCCCCGTGCTTGGGTAGAGGATTGTCTTTCACATTAGGTCCCACGTCTTTGAAAGATAAAATTCCAAACTTCACCAACCTTTACACTTCAGTCCTCAAAGGATAACAATTCTCATTACTATGCCCTGGTGCTCCCTGATGAAAGGCACACGTCTGGTCTGCTTTGTAATACCAAGGCAATGGTGATGGTATGGCGGGAGGTGGTCGTGTGTGGAACAACTTCTTCTGAATCAATGATGGTAGTAGCTCTGCATAGCTCATGGGAATAGGATCATAGTTCTCCCTTCTCTGATTATACCCTTGATTCCCCTGCTGGGACGGTCTTTGATAAGCAATGGTAGTCGGAGCGGCATTCATAACAGGAGTAACTGAGGCGACTTGCTGATGACACTGATAATTCTTTCTAGGAGCGTTTACCCTTCTCTCTTGCATAACAACATTTGTATCCCCCTCTTTCTTCTTTGTAAAGCCATCAGCTGGCTACTTCACCCCTCCGGATCCTTCACCCTTTGTCAAACGGCCTTCTCTTACTGCCTATTCTAGGCGGACACCCATTCCTACCATCTCTGTGAAATCACTTGGGGCACTTGCTACCATTCTTTCGTAGTAGAAAGCGCCTAGCGTCTTCAGAAAAATCTTAGTCATTTCTTTCTCCTCCATGGGAGGAATCACTTATGCAGCCACTTCGCGCCATCTTTGCGCATACTCTTTGAACGATTCTCTGTCTTTCTGAACCATGGCCCTAAGCTGGTCACGGTCAGACACCATTTCCATATTGTACTTGTATTGTTTAATGAATGCTTCTCCCAAATCATTAAAAGTATGGATGTTGGCGCTGTCTAAACTCATGTACCATTTCAACGCTGCGCTGGTCAGACTATCCTGGAAAAAGTGAATCAGCAGACGCTGATCATCGGTATGGGTAGACATTCATCTTACATACATAACCAAATGAGCACGAGGGCAAGTGTTTCCCTTGTACTTCTCAAACTCTGGGACCTTGAACTTAGCAGGCACTTTAACATTCGGGATCAAACACAACTCATTCACATTCTGCCCAAATAGCTCTTTTCCCCTAAGATCCTTCATATCTCTTTACATTTTATCGAACTGCTCTTGAAAATCATTCATTCTGTCATAAAGACCCAAGTCTACACTCAGCGGAGGGAAAGGACGACACATATCTTCATTGACAAACGAAACCAAATTCGCCGAAGGAGGTGCAGCAGGAACAGTATGCACCACAAGAGGTGAAGGAGTAACAACATTTTGAACCACTGGAGCATCTTGGGGGCCAATATTGAAACATTCAGGTGCAAAATTCTCTGGCATTCCCAATGGATAACCCTAAGGCATACGGTTTTGAATAACAGCCGGAGTAGCGGATACAGGAACAGTAGAAACTTCAGCATTTGCCCTTGTTGGTTGAGGTTGAACACTCGGTGGCTGATTCTGAGCAACCACTAGAGCTTCCATCAGAGTAGTCAAGTTAGCCAAGCCATCCTTCAAAGCGGAAACTTCTTCGCGCAGCTCGCGATTCTCCTGTTCTAAGTTGTCCATCTTCTTTTTGAAATTAGCCCGAGTGTTGTAGTGATGAGTCGGCTTGCTGAACGAAGTAAAGAAGCTGGGTAAGACACCTGGATATGCATAACAAATGCAAGAAATATGTGCAACATGATGCATGATATGCAATGCATATGATTATTTTTTTACTTTATCATTTATTGTTTCAAGGGATTTAAGATTTATAGACACATTGCAAACATCAAAATAATAACACTTTTGAAATACTGAATTTTTTTATTATAATAACTTCAAAATGGATTAGAAGTTTCAATGATCCCAAGTACAAGATGAAAATACAATATGAGAAGAGGAACTGATGGAGATCAATCTGTACGCTGGCGCTTCCCTATGAGCCTGACAATCTGAGCCCTCAACCTCTGGTTTTCTTCCACATGTCTGATGGCAACCTCCTTCCAATCATCTGAAGCAGGAAGTGAGTAATCAACACCTGTTTGAGGCTTAGGAGAAAATAAATCCCCTTGCCTCTCCATAGACTCCACCGCTCGACTCTCAAGGATCTCGATCAAATCATCTCTCTCCTTCAGGTCTACTCTGTAGGAACTCTCTAAAGTCTGGAACTTGTTCTTCCAAGCATCCCTTTCCTGTTGCATCCTAACCAAAGCAAGTTGGAGCTCTTCTAGATCATTTAATAAAGGAGGAGTGGTCTTCACAAATAGATCAGGCATGGGTGTCTCTCGAGTATACGGCATCTTCAACTGAATGGCTCTTGATCGGACCCACTGAAGATATGGCTCCAAAGAAACAGCACCCCTAGGTCCCAAATCCTTCCTACTCTTCTTATGAATGTGACGCCAGGCCTTCGCAATCTGCTCCCTAGCTTCCCTATGGTCTTCTCCTTCCTTCAGAAAGAAACTACTCAAATGAATTATATTCGGTTTATCCCTCATCGGGTAACCAAGTTGTCGCCGTGCAAGAACAGGGTTATAGTTAATTCCTCCCTTTGTACCAAGAAGAGGCACATTGGGGAAACTACCACAACTGTCAATAATCTCCACATATTGGTAAGCTCGATGATACCAATCAATATCTGAGTGAGTAAGTGCCATGATCTTAGGAGCCCAACGGGGTTCCTTCTTGACATCCCAAAAAGCATCAGACTGAGGCATATGAGAGATAAACCACCGGTACAACAAAGGCGTGCAACAGATAATCATTCCTCCATGATAGGAACTCCGAAGATGAACAGAGTAATAAACATCACCCAACAGTGTAGGAACTGGGTTTCCAATCATGAAAATCCTGATAGTGTTAATGTCGAAAAACTTGTCCATATTAGGAAATAAGAATAATCCATAGGCGAGTAAAGCAAAGATGGCCTCAAAAGCAACCGTACTCTTTATCCTGGAAAAGTAACGAGCTTTCTCCAATAAGAACTGAGCTGGTAATCCTCTAATCCCTCCTTTGGTAGTCATATGGGCTTCCACCTCAGACTTCCCCAGATGAATCAAAGCAGCAATCTCATGTGGTTTTGGCTCACCCTCCAAACCAGTAAAAGGAACATGATCGGTAACAGGTAAGTCCAATAGATAGGAATACTCTTCCAGTGTTGGCATCAACTGATAATCGAGAAAAGTAAAGCAGTGATACACTAGATCATAGAAATGGACCAAAGTCGAGAGAAAACCCTTCTTCATCTTCAGCTTCATGAGAGGAATAATGGATCCATACTTCTTCCGAAAGTCTGCAGAACACTCGATCTCTGGAATTAGACTGATTAACTCATCTATCTTGGGATCCTTGAAACTGTATTTCCCAGTCTTTCTCTTTCCAGAATCCATGGTTTAAAAGTACCTGAGATATTCACAAATAGTCAACCTTTAAATCCCTTTAAATATTGTTTTCTTCAAAAGATGCTTATGACTGCATGGATGCATGATGCAACAATCACACACAAGATCACACATATAGGGTTCATAGTTTCAACGTCACGAGCATTAGGCCGAAGGTACTACCCATAAGGTATTGGTCTAAAAACATATCACCTGCCAAACAAGGTTCTAAGAGGTTCCCAGAGTCTACATCCTTCCTTCGGATATTACCAACTTCCCGATTAACTCGGTAATTAATAATATTCTCAAGAAATACTCGTCCGGGTGTAGTATCGCGTGACAACTATTTCTGGATTACTCCGTCATAGTTTCCGCACTACACCTAAAAGGCCAAGATGGGTTAGGTAATCTACGGTCCTCAGCTTCAGCAGGCTCCCAGGTCAAATGCAGTACGTCTTCCCGATTACTCGGTAAACGAAACTACAATCAAAGGGGCTTCCGCCGAGTGGGGGATCTCATGCCTCCTTTTTTGGGATTACTCCCTCAAAGTTAACATGACTATACCTCCCGTCCTATCTTAAAGTTTGCCCAAGTCCGGGTATAGGACTTATGAGTAATCACCAAGCACCCTGTAAACCAGGAAAATCCAGACAAACATATATATAAAATATAACACATAAACATAACAACACATATACAGATATAAACAAAGATAGGCTCAACCCACTTAGGGATGGACCAGCAAGAGGTTAATCTTTCCCCAGTGAAGTCGCCATATTTTTGTAGCGGTAGAAATGTTCAAGACTAAGCCATTGGATTGACTAGACTTTATACAAATCAAAATAAAAATCGTCACCGCGCTTTATTTTTTCCAAAGGAATGGGAAAAGAGCGAATAACCCAAAAAAGGGGGGAAAGATTCAAGGTAAGGGGGTTGGTTATGCAAAGGGAAGGTATTAGCACCCTAAACATCTATGGTACTCCGCAGGAACCTCTTTGAAAAATCTGTATATTTTGGCTATAAAAATGTGTTATATATAAAATGGATGGTGGAGGTGAGAAAAGAAATATTTTTATGATTTTTTCACCCGCCGCGGTTGCGAACCTTTAGTTCCTACGTACACTCTTTCGTGCAATAGGGGATCAAGGTACACGTAGTTCCTCTTTTAAAAATTTGAAACACAAGTGTGTTGGTTAATTTTATGAGATAAGACATCATCGTCATTGTCCGTGTGGAAAACATACTTACTACCCACAATCATGAGAAAGGAGAATTTGCATCATCTCAAAGTGGAGGATATGGCTTGGATTTTAAAATCAACAATACCTCACTCAACACCCAAGTGGAAAATATCTCTCTTTACTACATATTGTAGAAGTATAGTTGTTTGCATCACTACAAGGATTGACAAGAGTCTAATCTTTTGATAAAAGTTTAAAGATAAAATCCGAAGTGGCAAAATGGTTTGAAATGAGATTGATTGACTTTTAGTCTTCTCACAAAAATGTCAAGGTATTATTAAATTGATAGAAATTTATTTATGAAAATGTTTTGAAAATGCATGGACCTAAGTCCAAGTTTATTATGAAAGTGTTTCAAGTTTAGAAATAGGAAGATTTTTTTTTTTAAAAGGAGGGAGAAGATTTTGGAAATTAAAGAAGATGGGAGGAGATGAAGAGACTATCCTAAAGCATAAGGTAAAAGCTAGGGATAAGAACCATCTAACCAACAAGAAGCCAATACTTGACATTATGAGTCAATATAGAATTACCATTCTTTGGATTGAAACCAAGCAAGCAAAGATACTAGACCTCTTGAGATAACCAAACTTCAAGTGTATTATGTCCTCGCAAAAATTGGGCAGAGTAACGGCTGTATACGGGTGAATTCCATATTACAAACAAAGTATGTAATCACAATAACCTACACACAAAACAAACAAACAACCCAATGTCTTGAGGTAAACCTCATGAACTCCAGACAAAATATAAAACAAAGTCACAAAGTCTCCAAGATAGGCCAAGGTCTCTAATCCTAAGTCCAAGAAGTCCAATACTCCATAATGCCAAGGATAGTAACCAAATAGTCCAAGTATCATTAAAGATTTTTATGGTTCATGTTGATTATTAGGTGTCTTTAAAAGGAAAAGAAAAGCTCAAGTGAGCAAAAATAAAAATGACATAAAAGTAAATGCTCAAGTGAGCAAAATAAAAAAAATGGCATGAAATATAAATGCTTAAATTAAATGGTACATAAAGCATAAAAAATAAAAGCATAAAGTAAAGTCAGTTGTTAGAAATTAGTGGTTAGTTGGATGACCATATTGAAACTTGCATTTGGAACTCATTAGAGGATTGGTAGAACCAAATCCTCCACACAACAAGTTGCATTTGCTTATTGTCAAGTATATCATCCATTTTGGAATCTTCAAAAGTAACATTTCATGATCAACAATGTTTAAGTGATCCACGTTGACCAAAGGTGTTGTAGATCCATTAGAGGATTGGTAGAACCAAAGCCTCCACACAATGAATCTCAAGGTTATTGGATCAAGGAGATCAAATTAACATACTTGGGCTTGCAATTATAAGTTTGGGCCACGAATGATCATTTATTCGAATCGGGACAAAATTTAGCGCTATGATTAGCAATCGTAAGTGGACTTATGTAGAAGTCACACCTATTTTGAGGCCGGTCAATAGCAATCTATGTACTTCATGTTTGGATGAATGATATAGAGATCACCATCCCTTAACATGTAGCACAATTAAAAAAGAAAGGGATAAGATGAAGAGGGAGGGGAATGATAAGCTAATTTGGATCACCATTTCAAAATTCTTTCATCTTTAAATTCAACCACTCCTCTAGATGGATTAAATCACTAAACATATCATTAATCCAAAACACTAAAAATGAATTAAATAATTCACTCTTAGGTAGATTTGAATTGATGAACATTTATCCAACTTCATCTACATCACAAAGTCCATTGAGTTTAAAGACAAATTGGACATTTAAAATTGCAATCCAAACCAACAATCAAAGAGATTGAGAAGAAAAATATATTTGAGTCGAAATAGCCCCAAAACAAGGCAGAAAAAGTATTTTTCGACACTGTTACAATCAATTGTGCTTCGACAGCTACCAATTGCATCAGTGCAGTTTTTTTTTTAAATCAATTTTCTGTGACAAACAATTGCAATGTTACAACAATTGATTGCAACCTGTTAAAATCAGTCGAAAACAGCATCTCAAGGATCAAATTCTTATTCCAACTTTTCATCAAACACCTTATGATCATTGATCCAATTGAGCATGAAAATTCCATCAACTTATGAGAAAATAGCACTAATGGAATGATAAAACAGTGCTCAATGAATCAAAACCAGAAATCCATAAGAGATCACATTGTGAAAGATGATGATCCAACTTACCAAAGGTAGAATTAGAGAATTATCAAACAACTTCCAGAATTTGCTTCAATTCAACCACAAGAATCAATTACCAAAGCTTGGATGTAGAGAATTGATGGAGAAAAAGAGTTTGGATGAAGATTTAGCTCAAAGATTAGTAAGCTTCAATGCAAAGCTTACTAACTTTTTGAAAATGGAGCTTTGAGTGAATTTGGTAGATGGAGAGAATTGGGAGATTTTTTAGCAAAGTGATTTTGGCTATCAAAAGCTTGTCATTTTAATGAAATGAGGTCTCTATTTATAGAGTTTTAGGATTGGGATTAGTGGTAATTTGGTAATTGATTCTTGGAGCCAAAATTGAATTAATGATATAATTTTCAAATTATGCAGAAAAAATTGGAGCCAAAAAGATGACAGTTTTGAAATTGCTGGCTTTTTTTCAAAAATCACGTGTATTTTGCTGCTATGAGTCGACACATGAGTCATGTGCATCGACACATCCCAGTTGTATAACACAGCATGTGTCGATACATGCCTCTATGTGTCGATACATACTGCTATTTCAACACATTACAGAATCAAACAATCTGCATGAGTCGACACATGTTAGTTATACAAATAGGATGAGTCGATACATAACATGCAAGTGTCGACACATGCTAGTTATGCACAACAGGATGAGTCGATACATACCTTTATGGGTCGATGCATGCTATCTTTCGCCACAATACAGAATCAAATCAAATTTGCATGAGTTCAACACAAGCCTCTATGGATCAATACAAGCTGCCTTTCGACACAATACAAAATTGAATCAATTTGCATGAGTTCGACACAAGCCTCTATGGATCAATGCAAGCTGCCTTTCGACACAATACCTAATCCATCAATTTGCATGAGTTCGACAAAAGCCTTTGTGGATCAATACAAGCTGCCTTTCGACACAATACAGAATCTAATCAACTTGCATGAGTTCAACAAAAGCCTCTATGGATCAATGCAAGTTGCCTTTCGACACAATACATAATCCATCAATTTGCATGAGTTCGACACAAGCCTCTGTGGATTAATACAAGCTGCCTTAAAAATCCTTATTTGTCAGATGCTTCGACTTGGTACCTACAAAACAAAAATATACAGAGACAAAGACAAATATTTTTTGTATTTTGGTTAGACGTTAATTATCAACACATATACAAAATACACAACCAAGGTGCTTGGAGATTCCTCAAGAGCAAACTTAAAGATAGGAGATAGAAAAAAGAGGAAGAATCAACCCTAATGTGATTTTGTTATGATCAAGTTGACATGATATGGTAGGGGAATCTTAGGGACAAAAATTGGGGTACAAAAGTATATTATTATGAAAAGTGCAAAAAAAAAATGAATGCACGCGAATTGAGAAAAATGTCTAAAAATCCTAGGGAAAGGAAAATATTTTATTTGTTTTTATTCATTTTAAGAAAATAAAGTCTAAGTCTATTTAATTTTAATTTTAAGAAAGATGTTACAGTAATTAAATTAATTAGTTAACAAAAATAATTTTAATTAAAAAACTAACTAGACCTAAATTTTTGTGATATTGTTTTAATGTTAATAAAAAAAGGCAAGAAAATAAAATAAATAAGCAAAAACCAAAATTAAGAAAATGAATAGAGGCTTTTTCGATCCAGGGGAGGAACGGTCTTTCGATCCTGGGAAAGATATGGTTCTTTCGACCCAGGGAGAGAAACTGTCTTCTTAGATCCAGGGAAGGAACCGTCTTCTTCGATCCAGGGAAGGAACCGTCTTCTTCGATCTAGTGGAGGAAGTTGTTCTCTTCGATAAATGGAAGGAAGTTATTCCTTTCGATCTGGGGAAGGAAGTGATTTTTTATCTAGGCTTGGTGTCGAACCCAGGCTCTCCAAGCTTACACACGCATCCTTTACCACTAGGCCATCTTCTTAATCAGTAATACAAACAACAAGAAAACAATATATCTTAAACATCATAAAATACTAAGGTGTTAAAATCAGGGCATTGGTTTGGACTGAAAGTGTTTGTACAGGGAGATACGACAAAACGTTGCAAGCTTCCCTAACAATGGTGTTTTTGATTCTTTCCTTAACTTGGCATGTGCTATGTCAAAACAAATCTAAACAACAACATGAGTATGGATTTGTGCATCGAATCTATTTAAATTGCATGAACTGAAAGATTAGAGCATGAGAATTTTATCCTACCGGAGCAACGAGATCTGCTAGTTTTAAGATGTTTTAAGTGTCAAGGAGGGCTGGTATGCACTCCTGGGATCCTCAAGATGATGATGGAACGCCTGGAATGGACTGAGTGTGGATGGAATTGGCTGTTCGAATTTCACCATTTTGTTAAATTTTTGGCAATTTTCTGTGGCTCTCTAGGCAGTGTATATGCGTGTATGAGGCAGTATTTCCGTCCTTTTACGTATGAGATTATTGGGTTTTTATAGGCAAATATTTAGGTATACATTTGTGTACCAAATCTTTGGTCATCATGAGGGAGAGATTTTATTTTATTTTCATGAAAACTTTCCATATTTGATCCAGTCATGCATTTCTGCCAGCTTGCTCTGAGTTGTTTTGGGCCTCCAACTTGATGGGAATCGAAAGCCTGGGATGCCTTTGCTCTTTTAGGTAGCCATTCGAAGTGACTTTGGGGCTGGTTAAAGCTTCTTTCTTCCTTCTTTGATTTCCTTCAATTTGAGCCAATCGAAATGTCAACTTATTGATAGCTTATCAGGGGACATCCTGTTCTGATATGCCAATCGAAAGGCACTTAGTTGACTTGCCTTCGAAGTACACCTTATCTTTCCTATTAGATTGGCTATGACTTGCTACACATGGCTCCTTCGATTGGACCCATCTATCTGCCTTAGTTGCTTGATTCTGGAAAACTCAAATAGCCCAAACGAGAACTTTATTTTGGCCAATCGAAGCCACTTTTGTCACTTCCTTCGAATTTCATTGCACAGGGGGCTTGGGCCTGGAAATATGTAGGATCAAGACTCATCATAAGTTAAGCTTGCTTTCAATAATTATGTGTCTCCTTCGAATCGACCACCTATATATCCTTCAAATGGACTTTTTGTGTGTCTTTTGAATAGTCAATATGCATGCCTTGTGCCTTCTTCGAATGGGCCACCAATGTGTCTCTTTCGACTGGACCTTTAGAATACTCTTTTGAAGGGGTCATTTTGTGTGCCATAGTGTAGAAACTGTGTTGAGGAGTCTTAGCCTTGTGCATTAAAGGCAAGCACAAAGGAAGTCTTTGCCTTATGCATTGAAGGCAAGTTGAAAGGAGTCTTTGACTTAGTGAATCTAAGGAAAGCATGAAGGGGCTTTTGGCCTAGAAGATCGAAGGTTGCGTGAAGAGGAATTTGGCCTAGTTAATCTAAGGGAATTTGTAGAGGCCGTTGGCCTTGTGAATCGAATGGAACTTGTAGAGGGTTCTTGCCTAAATGAAACTTGGACCAAGGCTTGCTCGAAAGGGACCCAACGCTCAATCGAAGCTGGTGTGCCAATGCTTGATCAAAGGGGAACCAACGCTCAATCGAAGCTGGTGTGCCAATGCTTGATCGAAGGGGACCCAACTCTCCATCGAAGCTGGTGGGCCAATGCTTGATCAAAGGGTCTTAGATGCCCAATCGAAGCTTCTGAGACAAACATCGCTCAAAGGGTTTTAAAAGCCCAGTCGAAACTCCTTATCCAGATGCCAATCGAAGACCCTTTTGTTCACGTGCCAATCGAAGGATATTGTTGACATGCCAATCGAAAGGCACTTAACCATCATTCAAAAAATTTCATTTTCTTTAGGCAAGTGTTTGTAACTACCCATGTAAAGGAAAACCTTGGGAAGCATGAGAGGGCAAATTTTGAGGTACAACAGCTGTCCTTGTTCAATCTTCTTAAACCTGAGGATTTTGATTGGCTTATCTGCCTTTCCTGATCTAAAGGTGGACGAGGATTGAACACTAGAGTGCCAAGAAATTTGCACTCCCGTGAAGTAACACGGATGGTTGATGATGGCAAAAATGGGCTTACAGATGCCATTTGGAGAAGATGATTGAGATTCATTGGAGATGGGCTTAAAGATTCCATCCAAAGTAGATGTTTATTTCCTAAGAGGTCTCTTTGGTAGGGGATTCATATTCCTGCTATCTGAGGAGGACTCTGATGGGAATATGGGTTTCTGTTGTTCTCCTGCTTGAGGAAAACTCTATGGGGAATAGAGTCTAGGAACTTCAGTTGTCCAAGGCTCTACTGAGGAGTTATCTCTGTACTGGAGAGATTAAAGTTTGCTGCTTTCTGGTTGAAATCCAGGTTTAACAGTAACTTGATGGGGATAATGGAATTAACCGTTACCTAAAAATGTATTAGAAAGAACTTGTGTAGGGTTGTTCCAAGATGAGTCCGTGTTAGTCTGCACTTGGAGATATATGAGAAAGAGCCTGTGTGGGGCTGTTTCAGGATGAGTCCATGTTAGACTGCATCAGGATGATAAGAAGGAACCCGTGTAAGATTTCTTTGGTTGGTCATGTAGATAGTTTTCCTGTCTGGTTTCAAGTGTTAATCTGGAACTTGAAAATTGTTGGTCGTTGAGATAGTTGTCTTGTTTGGTTTTAGGTATTAATCTATGACCTGAGAAAGAAAGATAGTTTTCCTGGCTTGTTACAGGTATTGATCTTTAATCTCCTCTTGTAGATAGTTTTCCTGGCTTGTTATAGGTATTAACCTACAGTCGGTCGTCCACAGATAATTTTCCTGGCTTGTTACGGGTATTAATCTGGAACTTGTTTTTGTCGGTCGTTGAGATAGTTGTCCTATCTGGTTTCAGGTATTAATCTCTGACCTGAGAAAGAAAGATAGTTTTCTTGGCTTGTTATAGATATTAATCTTCAATCTCCTTATGTAGATAGTTTTCCTAGCTTGTTACAGGTATTAACCTATAGCTGGTCGTCCATAGATAGATTTCCTGGCTTGTTACAGGTGTTAATCTGGAACTTGTCAACATTGGTCACGTAGATAGTTCCCCCGTCTGGTTTCGGGCATTAATCTGTGGCCTGGTGTATTTGTTGGTAAACCCGTCTTATTCTGGGAGTTCATACCACTTGGTCGTGTAGATAGTTTTCCTGTCTGGTTCTGGGCATTAATCTTTGACCTACTGCATAAGTTGATAGTGTTTGTCCATCTGTGAACTCAACCTGGAAAGGTAAGGTCAGTTTCATGCAATGTCATGATGTATGAATTGCATTATGTTCTCAAAATAAATGATATTATGATATATGCATTTGTGCTCCATATGCTATGATGTTTGTAAAATGATGTATGAATGCAATGTATGAATGTATCGGTTGTTTTATTGCAGTTTTGTTGAATTAGGGAAAATAAATCCCGGATTGTTGCTGGGGGAAGAATGTAGGTCTTTTAATTTATTGAAGTTAAAATGTTGGGAGGGAATAAACTTGTGAACTGCTTGGGGATTTTGTTGAAATCCTGTTGGGGAATCCTGAGAAGCTTTGGCGACTTCACTGGGGAATTTTTAGTTGGAGAAGTAATTTGGAGATTCTTGCTCCGCCAGGGATATAAGAACCTGAAACCATTAGGTTGCATACCGAGAATATGACAGTGATCTTGTATTTGGATGTCTATGCCTCTGTACCTGTTTGGAAAAGGTATCTACTGGAGAAAATATTTGCAGGATTTTGTAGACGGCCCTTAGATATTATCCCGTTTCTTAAAGTCATTAGTAACTGCCTTTCTGTTTTTTATGTGTATATTTATAAGCAGTAATCACATTCAAATGCATATGTTCAAAAATAATCACTAGACGTTTTGCAAACAAAACAAAAAAATAAAAATAGATGTTTTGCACTTTCAAAGAGAATAGCTTTGTATTAACTTGAATAAGCATTTTTGTACAAGGAGACAGACATACTAGTAAGATAATGTCGTCGTAAGAATGGGAACTATACAAAAATAATATACAAAGAAAAATAGCTATATGAACTAATCCCATTGGGTTTCCATTCTGCTATTGCCTTTATGTCTTTAAGTGTCTCATCTCTTTTGTTGTTTGTCTGAAGCTTACTGGATTGATTAGTACTACTTGAGCTCGATAGTTCATACTGAAGATTAACGGTAAGGTGGTCCAACGAGACATAGTCATACGCTTAAATCCTTAACTTTTTCCTGGACCTCCCTTTCGGGTTTTCAGTCCACCGGGATACCCTTTTTTGCCCAAGCCGCCTTTTCAGGTTTTCGACTTTCCGGGTGTACAACTTTTTTTTGTATATCCCTAATTTTTTCCCGAACCCTTTTGGTTTGCCGGGATGCCCTTATTTTTTCCTAGGCCAGTCAACCTAGAGGGTCTTTGTTCATGCTTAGTATCTTTTAACTATGTCCGCATTTACCAGATGTGGAAGGTCGTCACCGTCCATAATAGTTAAGATCATGGCTCCACCAGAAAATATGTTCTTAATCACAAATGGACCTTCGTATGTGGGAGTCCATTTGCCCCTGGGATCACCTTGTAGCAGTATGATACGCTTGATTACTAGGTCACCAGCCCGGTATATCTGACGTCTAACCTTCTTGTTAAAAGCTTTAATCATAAGTTTTTGGTACATCTGACCATGGAAGACAGCCGCGAGCCTCTTCTCGTCAATCAGGTTTAATTGATCAAGTCGGGTCTGAACCCATTCATCTTCGCTCAGCCATGCATCCTTCATGATCCTCAGGAAGGGATCTAGATCTCAATGGGCAGGACAACTTCCATACCGTACACCAGAGAGAAAGGAGTTGCCCATGTTGATGTCTGCATTATGGTGCGGTAACCATGAAGAGAAAATGTTAATATCTCGTGCTAGTCTTTATATGTCACCGTCATCTTCTGTATGATTTTCTTGATATTTTTATTAGCAGCTTATACAACGCCATTCATCTTCGACCGGTAAGGAGAAGAGTTATGGTGTTGGATATTGGATTTCATGCAGAGCTTGGTGATCATAGTGTTATTAAGATTGGTACCATTATCCGTAATGATTCTTTCTGGATTACTGAACCGACAGATAAGGTTGTGTCTGATGAAACGGGCCACAACGTTCTTGGTAACAGAAGCAAATTAGGTTTCCTCGACACACTTTGTAAAGTAATCAATGGCGACCAGGATGAAACATTTCCCATTAGAAGTTGTAGGTATAATCTCTCTGATCATGTCGATTCCTCACATTGCAAATGGCCAAGGAGCAGTCAAGACGTTTAGAGGCACCGGAGGCACATGCACCTTATCAGCATAGATCTGGCATTTGTGACAAGTCCTCGAATGCTGATAACAGTCTGCTTCCATAGTGGACCAGTAGTATCCTACCCGTAGGATCTTTTTAGCCATCGTGTGCCCACTAGAATGGGTGCTAAAGGTGCCTTCATGTAAATCAGCCATAATCTTCTCTACTTCACTCTTATCTACACACCGCAGCAAGGTAGAGTCATGGTTGGGCTTGTAGAGGATCCTGTTACTGAGGAAGAACTTGGCAGAGAACCTTCTTAAGAACTTCTTATCATTGACTGAAGCTCCCTCAAGATACTCTTGGGCTTTGAGATACCTTTTGACTTCATGGTACCAAGGCTTGTCCATTATTTCTTCAGTACCAATCTCATGACAGTATGCTGGTTCATCCATCCTTTCAATAGTGATCTGAGGAGCTATGTTATCCCATCTGACCTTGAACATGGATGACATAGTAGCTAGCGCGTCCGCTAGTTGATTTTCCTCTCATAGAAAATGCTCAAAGGTAATTTCTTCAAAGTATGGAATCAATGTCAACACATGCTCTTTGTAAGGAATGAGATTAGGATACTTTGTATCCTATTCTCCTTTGATTTGACTGATCACTAAGGCTGAGTCTCCAAATACACTCAAGAATTTGATCCTCAAGTTGATAACAGCTTTGAGACCCATAATACATGCTTCATATTCAGCCATATTATTGGTGCAATTGAATCATAATCTGGTAGTGAAAGGAGTATGACAGCCTTCAGGTGATATGATAACAGCGTCGATGCCATTGCCAAGAGCGTTGGAAGCGTCGTCAAAAACCATAGTCCATCAGGGTCCTTTTTCAGGTCCTTCGTCCAGTCCAGGTTCTTCACAATCAGTTACTAACATGATGTTCTCGTCCGGGAACTCAAAATTCATGGATTGGTAGTCATCCACAGCATGATGAGCCAAATGATCAGCCAATACACTTCCCTTAATTTCTTTTTGGGTTATGTATTGAATGTTGTATTCAATCAGGATCATTTTCCATCTAGCTATTGTTTCGGAGAGAGTGGGTTTCTCAAAGATGTAATTGATAGGATCCATTTTAGATATCAATAAGGTAGTGTGAGTCAACATATATTGTCTTAGTCGGCGAGCAGCCCATGCCAAAGTGTAACAAGTTTTCTCGAGCAGTGGGTATCTTGTTTTACAGTCGGTGAACTTTTTGCTAAGGTAGTATATTACATGCTCTTTTCGACCAGACTTGTCATGATGCCCCGAACACACACCCCATTGAGTTCTCTAATACCGTTAAGTACATGATCAGAGGTCTTCCTTCAACCGGCGGCATTAAAATTAGAGGCTCTTGAAGATATTCCTTGATTTTGTCAAAGGCGTTCTGGTAGTCGTCATTCCACTTCACTGCTTGATCTTTCTTCAGTAATTTGAAGATTGGCTCATAAGTAGTGGTCAGATGTGAAATGAATCTGGAAATGTAGTTCGGACATCCCAAGAATCCCCTAACTTCCTTCTCAGTGCGAGGAGTTGGCATTTCTTGTATAGCTTTAACCTTTGCAGGGTCTACTTCAATGCCTTTGTTGTTGACAACGAAGCCTAAGAGCTTACCAGATCTTACTCCAAAGGTGCACTTCTTCGGATTCAGCCTCTATTTGTACTTCTTCAACCTTTCAAATAGCTTCTATAGGTGATCGAGGTGCTCTTCTTCAGTCTGATACCTGGCTATCATATCATCAATGTAGACCTCTATCTCGTGATAGATCATATCATGAAACAAAGCTACCATGGCACGCTGATAGGTTGCCCCGGTGTTCTTTAACCCAAATTGCATAACTTTGTAACAGAAAGTGCCCCACTGTGTGACAAAGGTCATCTTCTACATGCCCTCAGGTGCCATTTTGATCTGATTATACCCGGAGAAACCATCCATGAAGGAGAATACCTTATGTTGTGCAGTGTTGTCTGTAGGTGTTTAGGTATTGGCTTGCATTTTTGGTAAATTCCAAGTGTATGTGTGAATGTCATGACTGATGTCATAACATTCTAGTTCAGGTTGTACTAACTCATTAGGTACATGTGCAGAAAAATATTGTAATTCAAATACTGATGTTTATAAGTGTGTATCTGAGCATGTTTGCAAAATGATCACATTTTGCTAAATCAGTAGACAGGTTTTCTCAGATGTCATAACAGATGTTATGACATCCGGTTCTGAACTAACAGGATTACAGGATTGGATAAGTCTGAGTTTTTTCAGGAAATAACTCAGTCCTTTCTGAACAGAATCCTGCGTTTTCTGAGGAGCAACCTAGCTCGATCCTAACCTGATCAATAAAGTACTGTGACCTGGTCTTTAGGTCAAACGGAATCAACCCTAGGTTTTTGGAAACCCTAACTGAAGTTGCAGCTGCTATATATTCAACAGAGCTGCGGTTTTTCAAGCTACCCCTGCTGATTGATTAGAAGATCAATTTTGTAATCTGTATAGATTTGTTTATTGTACTCCAAGCAATTATCATTTTGATAAGTGCCTTGGAATAGGTTTCAATTGTAAGGGTTGTGTAGCACTCAAAGCTTTGAAGCAAGAGTGTTTGAATGTCACTTGACTAAAGCTGTGAAGCTGAGTCAAGTTAGTTGTGTACATCACTCAAAGCTGTGAAGCACGAGTGATTGTGTTACTTGATTAAAAAGCTGTGAAGCTTAATCAAGTGTGTGTTTTTGAATAAGTCAAATTGGTTTATGTATCACTGCTGTGATTGAGGGGGAGTGAGTAGGAACTCAGGTTTAAGTTGTACTTAGATTAGAATTGCATTGGGTAGGTCTTAAGTGAAGGAGATAAACTGGTTGGTTTATTCCTGAATTAACATCTCTTATAGTGGATTCTCTCCCTGGCTTGGTAGCCCCCAGAGTAGGTGTTGTTGCACTGAACTGGGTAAACAATTGACTGTGTTATTTACTGCTTTTGTATTTACTGTCATATAGTAAGTCAGATACGGTGTCATAACATTGGACGTGACGTTGAGTATCTGCAGCCAGAATTTCAATTGGCATCAGAGCAGGCACCCTGCCTGTATTACTGGGTGAGATCTAGGGATATCACTTTCTGGCACTATGGACAAAGAAGGAGTTTTTGGAAATAGACCACCCATTCTGGATGGAACTAATTATGACTACTGGAAACCTCGTATGATTGCCTTCCTAAAATCTCTGGACAAAAAGGCTTGGAGAGCTGCTGACAAAGGATGGATTCATCCCACCATAACTGAGGAAGATGGGACAATCAGTCTGAAGCCTGAGGAAGATTGGAGTAAAGAAGAAGATGAGCTAGCCCTGGGAAATTCCAAAGCTCTAAATGCCTTATTCAATGGAATTGATAGAAATATTTTCAGATTAGTTCATCAATATGAACTGGCCAAGGAAGTTTGGGACACTCTCAAAACTACCCATGAGGGAACTTCCAAAGTAAAAATGTCAAGGCTTCAGATGTTGACCACTAAGTTTGAGAATCTAAAAATGATGGAAAATGAAACCATTCATGAGTTTCACATGAACATCTTGGAGATTGCCAACACCTCAGGAGCACTGGGAGAAAAAATGTCAGAAGAAAAACTGGTGAGGAAGATTCTCAGATCTTTGCCTAAAAGATTTGCAATGAAGGTGACTGCCATAGAGGAAGCCCAGGACATTAGCAAGTTGAAAGTGGATGAACTTATTGGGTCTCTTCAGACTTTTGAGATGGGAATCACTAATGATGATGTCAAAAAGAACAAGAGCATAGCACTTATGTCCAACACTGATGTTGAAGAAAACATTTCAGAAGCTATAGCCATGCTAGGAAGACAGTTCAACAAACTCATCAAAAGAATAGATCCAAAGTCAAGGTCTAATGTTCATAACATTTCCTCTAACATTGACAGTTCCAGCAGAAGACCAAGGTCAGATGAGAAGGGAGTTCAAGGCAGAGGAATTCAATGCCATGGTTGTGAAGGATATGGGCATATTCGAGCTGAATGTCCTACCTTTATTAAGAAACAAAAAGGAATGACAGTTACTTGGTCTGACTGTGATTCAGAAAGTAATTCTGAAGAAGAGACTGACAAACGAGTTACTGCTTTAACTGGTGTTTGTACCTCTGAAAGTGACATCAGTGATGAAGAGGTGACTTTTGAAGAACTGGCTGAAACGTACAAGGAATTGTGTATCAGAAGTACTGAAGTCTGTGTGCAGAATGAGAAACAATCAAAACTCATCATAAAGATGGAGGCTGAAAAACGGGCAAACCTTGAAACTATAAGTCATCTAGAAGGAGAAGTTCAATTGCTGAACTCACAACTGAATCAAATGACCAAATCTGTCAAGATGTTGACAAATGGAATTGACAAATTGGAAGAGATCCTACAGATTGGACAAAATGTGGGAAATAAATCTGGTCTAGGATTTATGAAAGCAACGAAATCTGGTTCTGGTAGGCAAATGTCAAAACAGATGTCTCAACACAACTCTCGACATCAGGAACAGAAACATATGAGGAAAAGGTACCAAAGATGGAAATGTCATCATTGTGGTAGATATGGCCACATAAAGCGTTTCTGCTTCAGATTACATGGATACCCTAATCAGAATTCAGGTGTCAAACCTAAGTCTAAAAAGGTACCACATGCTCCTCAATGGAAGAAAAAGGATACTGCACTGATAGCTCACACTTCCCTGAGGGTCTCTACAAAGGAAGACTGGTACTTTGACAGTGGATGTTCCAGACATATGACTGGAATCAAGAACCTCCTCAATAATGTTAAGCCTCACACCACCAGTTTTGTGACCTTTGGAGATGGGGCTAAAGGTGAAATCAAAGGAGTTGGTGATTTGAACTGCCCTGGAGTTCCAAGTCTAAATGAAGTACTGCTGGTGAAAGGACTGACCGCTAATCTCATTAGTATCAGTCAACTGTGTGATCTAGGATTCAAGGTCAATTTCTCAAAATCTGAATGCCTTGTAATCAATGACAAACAAGAGATAGTAATGAAAGGAGTCAGATCCAAAGACAATTGTTACTTATGGGAGGCTGAGAACACCAATTTCTCATCTGTGTGCTGCATTGCAAAAGAAGAAAAAGAGGTGAAACTGTGGCACCAAAAACTTGGCCATCTTCACCTAAGGGGTATGAAGAGGATTATCTCCTTGGAGGCAGTCAGAGGGATTCCAAAACTGCTAATTGATGAAGGAAGAGTTTGTGGTGAATGTCAGGTGGGTAAGCAGACGAGGATGTCACATCCAAAGTCAAGACATCTGACCACCTCTAAGGT
Source organism: Vicia faba (assembly GCA_948472305.1). Lineage (NCBI taxonomy): Eukaryota > Viridiplantae > Streptophyta > Magnoliopsida > Fabales > Fabaceae > Vicia > Vicia faba. Next base: position 879,369,066 of record OX451739.1, read on the forward strand.
TCTAGAACTCCTCCATATGGATCTGATGGGACCAATGCAGGTAGAGAGCCTTGGTGGTAAAAGATATGCCTATGTGGTTGTGGATGATTTTTCCAGATTCACCTGGATTAATTTCATTAGGGAAAAATCAGATGCATTTGAAGTCTTTAGAGAACTGTGCAAGAGAATTCAAAGAGAGAAGGAAGGATGTATTGTCAGAATCAGAAGTGATCATGGCAAGGAATTTGAAAACAGCAAGTTTGATGACTTCTGTGCTTCAGAAGGAATCAGTCATGAGTTTTCTTCTCCCATAACACCTCAGCAAAATGGAGTTGTGGAAAGAAAAAACAGGACCATACAAGAATCTGCCAGAGCAATGTTACATGCCAAAAGACTTCCTATGTATTTTTGGGCTGAAGCTATGAATACAGCTTGCTATGTTCATAACAGGGTCACCTTGAGAAAGGGAACCTCATCCACCATATATGAACTCTGGAAAGGAAGAAAACCAACTGTGAAGTACTTCCATGTGTTTGGCAGCAAATGCTATATCCTGTCTGATCGTGAACAGAGAAGAAAACTGGACTCCAAAAGTGATGAAGGCATATTTCTAGGATACTCCTCAAACAGCAGAGCTTATAGAGTATTCAACTCCAGAACCAAAACCATGATGGAATCAATAAATGTCATAATTGATGACTATCATGAAGAAATAGATGTTCCTTGTACTGTTGAGACATTCTTTGAGACTTCAACCCAACAGGATGATCTACCCAACTCCACCACAACAAAATCTGAATCAAAGGAAGCTAGCAAGACTCCTTCCATCAGAATTCAGAAGGATCATCCAAAAGAGCTCATCATAGGAGATCCTAATAGTGGAGTCATCACAAGATCTAGAGAAATCATCTCAAATTCTTGTTTTGTGTCCAAAATAGAACCAAGAAATGTCAAGGAAGCCTTAACTGATGAATATTGGATTGGTGCAATGCAAGATGAACTGAACCAATTCAAGCAACATGAAGTTTGGGAACTGGTTCCTAGACCTGAAGGAACTAACATCATTGGGACAAAATGGATATTCAAGAACAAGTCAGATGCTGAAGGAGTTGTCACCAGAAATAAGGCGAGACTTGTTGCTCAAGGATACACCCAGGTTGAAGGGGTTGACTTTGATGAAACCTTTGCACCTGTAGCCAGGTTGGAATCAATCAGACTCTTGTTGTCAATTGCTTGTCTTCTGAAGTTCAAGTTATTTCAGATGGATGTGAAAAGTGCCTTTCTAAATGAGGAAGCTTATGTGGAACAACCTAAAGGTTTTGTGGATCCAACCCATCCTGATCATGTTTACAAATTGAGAAAAGATCTATATGGGCTGAAACAAGCTCCTAGAGCATGGTATGACAGGTTAACAAAGTTTCTCTCAGACAAAGGCTACAGAAAAGGAGGCTTGGACAAAACTCTATTTGTCAAAACTGAAGGAGGGAAGTTGATGGTTGCCCAAATATATGTTGATGACATAGTGTTTGGCGGAATGTCAGAACATATGGTTAAACACTTTGCTGACCAGATGCAGGCTGAATTTGAAATGAGTCTCATGGGAGAACTAACTTATTTTCTTGGACTACAAGTCTCACAGATGGAGGACTCAATCTTCTTATCTCAAAGCAAGTATGCTAAGAATATTGTAAAGAAGTTTGGTATGGAGAATGCAAGTCACAAAAGGACTCCTGCTCCTACTCATCTAAAGCTCTCCAAAGATTCAAGTGGGGTTAAGGTGGATCAAAGTCTGTACAGAAGCATGATAGGAAGCTTGTTGTACTTAACTGCCAGCAGACCTGATATTGCCTTTGCAGTTGGAGTTTGTGCTAGATACCAAGCTGATCCCAAAGTCAGTCATATCAATCAAGTGAAGAGAATTTTGAAGTATGTAAGTGGTACTTACAACTATGGATTGTTGTATACTTATGGCTGTGAACCGACTCTGACTGGTTACTGTGATGCTGATTGGGCTGGTAGTGCTGATGATAGAAAAAGCACCTCTGGAGGATGTTTCTTTTTGGGAAGTAATCTGGTTTCCTGGTTCAGCAAGAAACAGAATTGTGTGTCTCTTTCCACTGCTGAAGCTGAATATATTGCAGCTGGTAGTAGCTGCTCTCAAATGTTATGGATGAAACAGATGCTCACTGAGTATAATGTCACACAAGATGTTATGACATTGTACTGTGACAATCTGAGTACAATCAACATATCCAAGAATCCCATTCAGCATAGCAGGACCAAACATATTGACATACAACATCACTTTATTAGAGACCTTGTAGAAGAGAAGACAATCAAATTGGAACATGTTGCCACTGAGCTACAGCTGGCTGACATTTTTACCAAGGCTTTGGATGCAAACCAATTTGAAAACTTAAGGGGTAAGCTGGGTATTTGCCAACATGAGGAATTGTAGCAATTAATTTTGCTTAAAACAAAGACCAAAGGACTTATGCCTGTTCTGATTGGTTTAAAATTGTATTTTCTCATTTCCTACAATTCTTTTAAGAAGTTGAATAGGCACTCCTTTGCTTCCTTCCCCTCTCGTCTTCTCATCAATCAGGAATTTCTTCTCATTTGCTGTTGGTCCTTCAAAACTGACAAAATGTCTCAAACGCCATCATCATCCAATACGACCATCTCAACCTCTTCCTCTGATCAAGATTCTGGGACAATCTCTTCCTGTCTGGACTCTGATGTTCTGGAGATCTGTTCTCATAGAACTAACCCCACCAAGGCCAAAGAGTTGAGAACAAGACATACAGGTAATCCATCTCATCCTTCCTCTTCAGTTCCCCCTGAAATTGCAAATAGGGAAGGGACAGCCTATGTTAATCAAGCAATAGCAAAAATTGTTTCACGAATTCTGAACGAGAACCACTCAGTTCCTGGCATTTCTGTTCCTCTGAACCAAGAAAACTCAAATGCTAAAACAAATCCAAATGTCTCTAAGAATGTTGAGACATCAAACAAAGAGAAAAATGCTGACATTGCTCACAAGAAAAGAAAGAAACCTGAATCCTCTGGATCTGATGACAGTACTTGAAGAATGTTTGCTACTTGGTGGTGTTGCTGGTGGTCAGCTGCTGATCTCATTATTTTGTTTTGGATAATTGTATAACTTTATAAACATGTAATCTTTGGCCCATTTGTGGCTAAAGTGGGGGAGAATATTTTTGGTACTGCTTAATTAGTACTTGACACTATATTTTTCTGCTGTCACTTCTGTCTCTTATTTCTGCTGATATCTATCTATCTCTGATTGTTTAGGAACTTTAGCCAAAAATCTGCCAAAGGGGGAGTTTGTAGGTGTTTAGGTATTGGCTTGCATTTTTGGTAAATTCCAAGTGTATGTGTGAATGTCATGACTGATGTCATAACATTCTAGTTCAGGTTGTACTAACTCATTAGGTACATGTGCAGAAAAATATTGTAATTCAAATACTGATGTTTATAAGTGTGTATCTGAGCATGTTTGCAAAATGATCACATTTTGCTAAATCAGTAGACAGGTTTTCTCAGATGTCATAACAGATGTTATGACATCCGGTTCTGAACTAACAGGATTACAGGATTGGATAAGTCTGAGTTTTTTCAGGAAATAACTCAGTCCTTTCTGAACAGAATCATGCGTTTTCTGAGGAGCAACCTAGCTCGATCCTAACCTGATCAATAAAGTACTGTGACCTGGTCTTTAGGTCAAACGGAATCAACCCTAGGTTTTTGGAAACCCTAATTGAAGTTGCAGCTGCTATATATTCAACAGAGCTGCGGTTTTTCAAGCTACCCCTGCTGATTGATTAGAAGATCAATTTTGTAATTTGTATAGATTTGTTTATTGTACTCCAAGCAATTATCATTGTGATAAGTGCCTTGGAATAGGTTTCAATTGTAAGGGTTATGTAGCACTCAAAGCTTTGAAGCAAGAGTGTTTGAATGTCACTTGACTAAAGCTGTGAAGTAGAGTCAAGTTAGTTGTGTACATCACTCAAAGCTGTGAAGAACGAGTGATTGTGTTACTTGATTAAAAAGCTGTGAAGCTTAATCAAGTGTGTGTTTTTGAATAAGTCAAATTGGTTTATGTATCACTGCTGTGATTGAGGGGAAGTGAGTAGGAACTCAGGTTTAAGTTGTACTTAGATTAGAATTGCATTGGGTAGGTCTTAAGTGAAGGAGATAAACTGGTTGGTTTATTCCTGAATTAACATCTCTTATAGTGGATTCTCTCCCTGGCTTGGTAGCCCCCAGAGTAGGTGTTGTTGCACTGAACTGGGTAAACAATTGACTGTGTTATTTACTGCTTTTGTATTTACTGTCATATAGTAAGTCAGATACGGTGTCATAACATTGGACGTGACGTTGAGTATCTGCAGCCAGAATTTCATTGTCAACCATAACATCAATATGGGGAAGCGGAAAGTCATCCTTGGTCCTTGGGGCTTGCCTTATTCAGGTATCTATAATCCACACATATGTACCTTACCGTCCTTCTTCGGTACTGGAACCATGTTAGCAACCCATTATAGATAAGAGGCAATGGCTAAGCAACAAGCGTTGAACTGTTTCATGACTTCAGCCTTGATCTTTTCTGACATCTCTGGTCGCATGCGACGAACCTTATGTTTCACGGGAGGGAAGTCCTCTTTTGTCGGCAGACGATGAACCACGATATTAGTGTCAAGTCCTGGCATGTCTTTGTATGACCAGGCAAAAACCTCAACATAGTCATGTAGCATCTGAATTAACTTCTCTTTTACACTACGCTCCAGACCGGCACCTATCTTGACTTCTTTCTTGTCCTCTTCAGTACCTAAGTTAATTGTCTCAACTGGCTCTTCATGAGGTTGTATTGCCCTTTCTTCCTGTTGTAACAGTCTGGCAAGTTCTCCTGGTACTTCACAATCTTCCTCACCTTCGTCCTCAGCTTGGTAGATCGTATTTTCAAAGTCATAACTGGAAATAGCAGAACCGTTATCAATGGGATCCAAAGTGGATGTGGATCTGCAGTTTGATATGTGGGTGTGTATAAGCGCATAGCTGTATATTTTTTGATAAAGTAAAAAGCAAAAAATAAAAACAAAAAGCACAAAATTTATATGCGAAACGGCCAATGTTTTATTGATGACATATGAAACTGAGTAATGACCCTCACAAGTAGACCATTGTGCCTTGAGTAAGACACAAGGCTTTAAAGTTTCAATTGTTCAAATATTACATTACCTCAAAAAATAAAAAGACAAATTACTCTTGAATAAAAGTAATGGGCACAAAATCTTTAGCCTCCCAATTGCTGAGTCCACTGCTGATGGTTGGGAACATCCACTTGTCCAGGTCATAATCACTATTGTCGTCTTCCAGAGCATTGACTACATGATTGTTGATCCATAATGGTGGGCCCCGGCACGAGCATGGCGAACAGCTCTCTGGGATCCTAAAGTAAAACCCAAACCAAATTTGTCAATTTTGTAGGGAATATCTGGAAGTTGGCCCCAAATTGTACACCCACCTTCTTCAACTACTGCCTTGGCATCCTTTAGAGAAGCCATCTTCAATAGAGGTCTAGTAGTCTTTGGAACACCGGCAGTGGTCTTGGTCGCAGTAACGGTCTGTGGAACCTCCTCAAAGTTCAGACAGGGGGTCTTAATGAACTCGTCGTCCATTTTAACGTACCTAAAAGAGTTCAAGTGGCTCACCATGTATTCCTCTTCCCCATGAACTGTGATAATCTTCCCATTAACTGGGTACTTCCACATCTAATGTAGTGTAGAAGTAACATCACCAGCTCCATGGATCCAAGGTCGACCCAATAAACAGGAGTAAGACGGGAGGATGTCCATCACATAAAAATTGGAATTAAAAGTCTGAGTACCCACTTTGATAGGGATGTCCACCTCCTCGTGCACCATTATTTTAGAACCGTCGAAGGCCCTCACCACAATGTTATTGGGCTTTAGTGTGAGTCCTTTGCAATCTAACTTGTCCAGAGCATTCTTGGGCAAGACATTCAGTGATGAATATGTATCCACCAGAACATGGGCTAATGTAGTGCCCCTACACTCAATAGAGACATGCAGGGCATCATTATGTTTCCTTCCCTTAAGAGTTAGGTCTGCTTCAGAGAATCCCAGGCCATTGTCAGCATTCAGGTTGGCCATGCAATTCTCGAATTGATCAGCGGAGGTCTCTTGAGGCACATTGGAAAATTTCAGGAATTTTACTAAATCCTTATCATGGGCTTCAGAGCACAGCAGTAGAGCCAGCATTGAGATTTTTGAAGGGGTTCGCCATAATTGCTCCATGATATTATAGTCACTTTTCTTGATTATCTTCAGTATCTCTTCCATTTCCTTTTTAGTAGCCTCGAGGATGACTTCTGGATGCGTCTTCGTCTGGACAGGCTCAACCAATACCTCTTTTCTTCGAGTCTCGACCGACTCGATAGAAGGGATAACAGCAGGACTAGCAGTAGGAGTAGCAATGGGGATGCGGACAGGAGCAGCAGCAGGAATAATCACTGGGGTAGTAATAGGAGTACTAGCAGGAGTAGCAGCAGGAATGATCACAGGAGTAGCGACAGTTTTTGGAGAGATATCAGGAGAGAAAACTCTTCCTCTTCTCGTTATTTTACTGGTCCCAACGATATTGCCAACGTGAGGATCAGTATCTTCAGTAACTTGGTCTTCAATAGCCAACAGGTCTTGCTTGGTGCCATGGTAATAGACATCAGCCCCATAATTCCAGGGAACAACTTTATCTGAGGAGTATGGTATTGGCCCTGGATGGGTGATGATCAGGGGAGAAAACTTTGGAACATATGTAATCCTAACAGGTCTTTTGATGGAGACCCTAGGAGGATTGTCGGAAATAGTGATTATCGAAACATCCTCACATAAAATTCTTGCAAGAGGAACTTTCTCGAACAGGATTTCTTTGTTAACCATCAGGCGCTGGACGCCCATCTTCAATAACAAATAGACATCTGGTAGAGTCATACATAAGTGGCAACCTTCACCATAGCCCGGAAATAAAATGGCTCGCAACAGATTCGTTTTGATAGTCAGAAGAGGAGTAGCTAACTTATCCACAGAAGAAACAAGACGATCATCATCAACAGCATTGACACCATGGCCATGTTTGGGCATGGGTGTAGTTATTACATTGGGCGTCTCTGGAAGGTCAAACTCAATCTCCTTCGCCTCAATGAGATCCTGTACTTTATTTTTTAGAGCCCAACAGTCATTTGTATCATGCCCCAGAGTTTCAGAGTGGTAAGAACATAGAGCATTTGGGTTGTAGGGGAGAAGCAATATTAGGATTCTTTGGGGCCTCCTTTAGAGTTACCAAATTGGACTTCAGCAGGTGTGGCAAAACCTTGGATATAGTCATGTTGATTCGAGTAAATTTTCTTATGGGCGCACCTGGTATGTGCTGATTATTTCGTTGTTGGTTTGATGCAGGATTGGAAATCATAACATCTCCTACCGTCGGACGATGCTCAGTTTTGTTGTGATTTCTTTGGCTATAAGCATCACTTACCTCCTTCTTTCCTGTGAAAGGATTCTTTGCAGTACTGGAGGATGCTTCTCTCTATATTTTACGACTTTTAATGCCAGCCTCTACCCGTTCACCAGTCAGTATCAATTCAGTGAACCCAGTAGAAGAACTTTCAATCAGATGGTTAAAGAACGGACCAGACAACGTACCCAAGAGCATGTCCATCAGCTCTCTATCAAACAACGGAGGCTAGACTCTTCCGGCAAGGTCTCTCCACTTTTGGGCATAATATTTAAAACCTTCACCGGAACCCATAGACATACTTTGCAACTGCGTACGAGTCGGGGCAAGGTCAGCATTATATTGATACTAATTGTAGAAAGCAACAGCCAAGTCTTCCCAATTGCGAATGTTTGTTCTCTCCCATTGATAGTCCCATTCCAGCTGAGTCCCTACTAAACTTTCCTGGAAGAAACAGACCCACAGGTTCCTATCAGTAGTGTGGGGTTGAATTTTCCTGATATACGACCTTAAATGAAGCTTCAGGCAGGAGAAACCATCGTACTTAGCAAATGTAGGGACTTTGAATTTTTGCGGGATGACCACCCTTGAAGTCAGTCCTAGCTCCTCAAAATCCAACCCATGTATCCTCTGGATCTCCATAGCATTGAGTCGATCCTCTAGCTGTTTGTATTTATCATCAGCAGGAGGATACTGCTCCTCAGAATAATCAGGTTCATCTTCCTCAGACCCTGGATTGTTGTTTTCTTCCACTGGCTTCTCTTCTTGATTGTCCCCCTCATTTGACGTGGTCGTGAAATCTATAGCTAGCTTAACCAGTCCTCTGATCCTTCTTCCTAAATTCAAAACACCAGTTGGTTTCTTTGCCTTCTTGGTCTTATCTTTGACGATTAGAGCTTTCAGATCCTCTTGCCCTTGGGCCAGAGCCAGGAACATTTGCTGAAACTGAGGGTTCTGAGCTTGGAGATCCTTTATTGTTTGTTTGAGAGCCATTTCTTTTGTTGGAATAAATAGCTAAAAGAATAAGAAACCTATCTTGAAATACCTGCTCATGTAATGAAACGCATGATAATGTTTATGCAATTTTTTCAAGGATTTTGAGATCTTAAATTTGCTTAGTCAAAGAGAAGAACAAACATTAATTGCATTCATAAGTTTAAATAATTACAATGATGCCTCTTGGGCTTATAATAGAAGAGACAAAAAGTGAAAATAAACTCCTAAATCTGATAGGACTCAAGCTGCCCATGAGCACATACTCTTTGGTGCAATGTAGGCATTTAAACTTTATTCTTCATGCAATTGTCTTATAAGCTCCAAAACCCTTTTCTCACTTGCATAGAACTGGGGCTTCAAAGGTATCTCGTTCATCTTTAAGTTGAACCCAAGATTTTTTCAATTCTTCGAGAGTAGTGGGCATGTCAAGATGGATAATGGTATGAGGTAAATTTGTATCTGCAACGGGTTCCATGATGATGGGTAGAATGGAGGGGTAAGGTATCATGAGATTTTGAGCATGAGCTCGCACCCACTTAAGATAAGGCTCCAAAGGGGTGGAATTCTTATGCCCCAGTGTCTTGCTATCCACTTTATTTACCATGCCCCAAGCTCGGATGAACCTTTGACGGTATCCTTGAACATCATCCTCATAATTGAACACAATGCCTTGAACCAATACATCATGAGGACCATCCCTCCTAGCATACCCAAACTGCTGCAATGCCAAACGAGGGTTATAAGTGACTCCTACCCTAATGCCTAGGAGAGGGAAATTAGGGAATTCCCCACAGCGATCAATGATGGTAACGTCTTCCATAGATCGAGGACACCAGTGAATATCTGAATGTGTAACATCAGCCTACTAGACCATCCTAAGCCTTATTCATTCTTCACAACAGATCAGGGTAGGTGTGAAATAAAAAACATATCCAATAGAGGAGTACAACACATAAGGGTCCCTCTTCTCTTTACAGTGCGAGTGTGAAAAGAGTGGAGAATGTCTCCAAGCAAAATAGTCATCGGATTATGAGACAAGGAGATTTTGAATGCATTCACGTCTATAAGTTGGTCCGGATTAGGGAACAGTACCATCCCATAGATGAGAATGTCCAATACCTCCTCAAAGGCTTGTAAGTCCAAAGTATCCCAGAAGTAGTTAGCTTTTTCAAACAAGAACTTGGATAGGAACCCTTTGGTACCGCTTCTTGTTTCCTAATTTTCTACAACGTCAGACCGTTGTAAATATAGAGCTTGAGAAATTTCCTCAGGTTTTGGGTCTCTTTCCATACCTTTGAAGGGTAACTGATTGAGGATAGGCACACCCAATAACTGAGAAAACTCTTCCATGGTAGGCACCAACTGGTAGTCGGGAAATGTGAAGCAATGGTGTAACGGGTCAAAGAACTGAAAGAGAACTTTCATCATGTCTTCAGTAGGGCTTGAGGTCACCAAACTGAGGAGCTGACCATGTCTTTTAGTGAATGGGGAATTCTCATGAACTCTTGATTCCAATTCCTTGAGTTGAGGGAGTACCCTTACAAGGTTGACTTGGATAGTATTTCTGCGAAGGGGAGCCTTGTCCTAAAAACAGACACAAAGATAAGTCGTAAAAGTCCTTGAAATGGTTAGTATGATATGCCATGTTATGATGTTATGATGTTATGCAAAAATAGATATATATACAATCACACAAACATATCCTTAGGTTTAGGCTTGCATGGATTTCATAGGTAAGTACCCCCTTTAAGTATAGTTAGTTCAACCTGTCCTATCAATAGTAACTGGGTTCTAGGGAATGTCAATATCACTGATCTTTCTTCACCGAGCATTGTTTCAGCTCAAGCCTCTTTATTAGCGACCAAAATATCCTGAAAGTCGGATCTCAATGAGTGTAGTATCGAGTATCAACCAACTTCGAACTGAACCAAAGTTGGTTATCTCACTACTTCATAATGGCCAAGTTAGTTCAATTAAAGGTTCTAAGGTCAGATGATGCTTCATGGCACCACACAACGGCCCCGTATTCTCCTTGACTACTCAAGGGCTACCGGTACCAACAAATTTGCCACATAAATGTAGCTATCGCTTCAATTGTGTCAGTATACCCCACATAGTCCCTATGATCTATTTCTACTTACCTAAAAGGTTCCCCAGATCCGGGTGTAGGATCTTTACAAGTAAACCCAAGCAAACCCTCAAAGTTAAAGCAAACAAGCATACAAGGAAAACAAGTTAAATATGACCTAAACTCTAAGGTAACCCCACTTTTATAAAATCCCCAGCAGAGTCTCCAATTCTGTGATACGGTGGCAGAACCGACTGTTTACTGGTTTTGTGTTTGTATTCGCAAATGTTGCGGTAAACAAGAGTCGCCACCGAATTTTCTTTTATCCAACAAAGGAAAGGGTGAAAAGAATAGAAAAAGACCTTTCGAGAGTTTTCAGAGTAAGGGGGTAGATTATGGAAAGGGAAGGTATTATCACCCTTTCCATCCGTAGTTATCTATGGGCTCTTAGATGCTTAGCTCATTTGAAAAATACCTTATGCTTTTTGTGTGTTTTTGAAAAGTATTTTCAAATTCCATAGTGAGGCGGTTTTCTTTATGGTAACTCTTGTATCAGTCCTCAAGAGTTTTGATAAAGCGAATGTTTTTGAAAGTGTTTTTGAAAGGTTATTGTGTAAGTGTAAAAAAGTTTTTTTTGAGCACAGCATCTAACACCTATCTACTTGTACTCGAAAAGATTCGCTCTTTTCCTCTTATCCTTTAGACAGTGTTATCCTACTATTAGGGAGTAGGTAGCCCTATCGTTGGATGTTTGAGGGATATTCGAAGGGACATACCGTCATAAAGGAAACATGTAGAGACGCTTTAGCAATTTTGTTTAGGGACTAGATCATTTACCGAAAGGCAACTATAGGGTCATCGAGGGACTATGGTCTTTTGATTTACGGGTCTTTGCTAAAGTGTCCCTGTTTCGAGGAACATGATTGTTTTTCCGAAGGAAACCGAAGTGGGCATACCTTAGAGGTGTATATGTGCAAGTACTTCAATTCAGTTTATTTATCTTTATTATTAGGTTCACTAACGTTTGATTTCAGTCTTTCCATACAAGCCTAATTACTAGCAGTTAATATTTTGCAGAAATTTAAAGTGCGAGAATTTAAATCTACGCTATTATAGTGCTTCGGGGAGGGGTATTTACATTCCCAAATGGGGGAAATAAAATAAATAAAAGCAATAAAGTCCTAGTTTAATCTATTACATACTGTCAGTAGGTACATTAATATGAAAAGTGCGAAAATAAATAAATGCGCGTGAATTGAGAAAAACGTCTAAAAATCCTTGGGAAAGGAAAATCTTTTGTTTATTTTTATTCATTTTAAGAAAATAAAGTCTAAGTCTATTTAATTTTAATTTTAAGAAAGATGTTACAGTAATTAAATTAATTAGTTAACAAAAATAACTTTAATTAAAAAACAAACTAGACCTAAATTTTTGGGATTTTGTTTTAATGTTAATAAAAAAGGCAAGAAAATAAAAGAAATAAGCAAAAACCAAAAATAAGAAAATAAATAGAGGCTTTTTTGATCCAGGGGAGGAAAGGTCTTTTGATCCTGGGAAAGATATGGTTCTTTCGACCCAGGGAGAGAAACTGTCTTCTTCGATCCAGGGAAGGAACTGTCTTCTTCGATCCAGGGAAGGAACCGTCTTCTTAGATCCAGGGGAGGAAGTTGTCCTCTTTGATCCAGGGAAGGAAGCTATTCTTTTCGATCTAGAGGAGGAAGTGATTTTCGATCTAGGCCTGGTGTCGAACCTAGGCTTTCCAAGCTTACACACGCATCCTTCACCACTGGGCCATCTGCTTAATCATTAATACAAACAACAAGAAAACAATATATCTGAAACATCATAAAATACTGAGGTGTTAAAACCATGGCATTTGTTTGGACTGAAGGTGTTTGTACAGGGAGATACGACCAAAACGTGGCAGGCTGCCCTAATATTGGTTTTTTTTATTCCTTCCTTAACCTGGAAAGTGTAATGTCAAAACAAATCTAAACAACAACATGAGTATGGATCTGTGCATCGAATCTATTTAAATTGCATGAACTGAAATATTAGAGCATGAGAATTTTACCCTACCAGAGCAATGAGATCTACTGGTTTTAAGATGTTTTAAGCGTCAAGGAGGGCTGGTATGCACTCCTGGGATCCTCAAGATGATGATGGAACGCCTGGAATGGACTGAGTGTGGCTGGAATTGGTTGTTCGAATTTCACCACTTTGCTGGATTTTTGGCAATTTTTCGTGGCTCTCTAGGCAGTGTATATGCGTGTATGAGGTAGCATTTTCGTCCCTTTGCGTCTGATATTATTGGGTTTATATAGGCAAAGATTTAGGTCAACATTTGTATACCAAATCTTTGGTCATCATGAGAGAGAGATTTGATTTGTTTTTCATGAAAACTTGCCATATTTGATCTAATCATGCGTTTCTGCCAGCTTGCTCTGAGTTGTTTTGGGCCTCCAACTTGATGGGAATCGAAAGCCTGGGATGCCTTTACTCTTTTAGGTAGCCAATCTAAGTGACTTTGGGGCTGGTTGAAGCTTCATTCTTCCTTCTTCAATTTCCCTCAATTTGGGCCAATCGAAATGTCAACTTATTGATATGCTTATCAAGGGACATCTTATTCTGATATGCTAATCGAAGGGCACTTTGTTGACCTACCTTCGAAGTAAACCTTATATTTACTCTTTGATTTTCTATGACTTGCTACTCATGGCTCCTTTGATTAGACCCATATATCTGCCTTAGCTACTTGATTCTGAAAAACTCAAATAGCCCAAACGAAAACTTCATTTTGGCCAGTCGAAGCCACTTTAGTCACTTCCTTCGAATGCCATTGCACAGGGGGCTTGGGCCTGGAAATATGTAGGATCAAGACTTAACATAAGACAAACTTGATTTCAATAATTATGTGTCTCCTTCAAATGGACCACCTATATATCCTTTGAATGGACTTTTTGTGTGTCTTTTGAATGGTCCATATGCATGCCTTGTGCCTTCTTCGAATGGGACACCAATGTGTGTCCTTCGAATGGACCTTTGGAATGCTCTTTCGAAGGGGTCATTTTGTGTTCCATAGTGCAGAAACTGTGTTGAGGAGTCTTGGCTTTGTGCATTGAAGGCAAGCACAAAGGAATTATTTGCCTTATGCATTGAAGGCAAGTTGAAAGGAGTCTTTGACTTAGTGAATCCAAGGCAAGCATGAAGGGGCTTTTGGCCTAGTGGATCGAAGGTTGCATGAAGAGGCATTTGGCCTAGTGAATCGAAGGGAACTTGTAGAGGCTGTTGGCCTTGTGAATCGAAGCGAACTTGTAGAGGGTTCTTGCCTAAATGAAACTTGGACCAAGGCTTGCTCGAATGGGACCCAACGCTCAATCGAAGCTGGTGTGCCAATGCTTGATCGAAGGGGACCCAACGCTCAATCGAAGTTGGTATGCCAATGCTTGATAGAAGGGGACCCAACGCTCCATCAAAGCTGGTGGGCCAATGCTTGATCGAAGGGTCTTAGATGCCCAATCAAATCTTGTGAGACAAACATCGTTCTAAGGGTTTTAAAAGCCCAGTCGAAACTCCTTATCCAGATGCCAATCGAAGACCCTTTTGTTCACCTGCCAATCGAAGGATATTGTTGATATGCCAATCGAAAGGCACTTAACCATCATTTAGAAATTTTCATTTTCTTTAGGCAAGTGTTTGTAACTACCCATGTAAAGGAAAACCTTGGGAAGCATGAGAGGGAAAAATTTTAGGTACAACAGATGCCCTTGTTCAATCTTATTAAACTTGAGGATTTTGATTGGCTTGTCTGCCTTTCATGATCTGAAGGTGGAAGAGGATTGAACACTAGAGTGTCCAAAAATTTGCAATTGCGTGAAGTAACACTGATGGTTGATGATGGCGTAAATGGGATAACAGATGCCATTTGAGAAGATGACTGAGAGTCATCGGAGATGGGCTTAAAGATGCCATCCAAAGTAGATGCTGATTTCCTAAGAGGTCTATTTAGTGGGGGATTCCTGCTCCTGCTGTCTGAGGAGGACTCCGCTGGGGAATGTGAGTTTTTGTTGTTCTCCTGCTAGAGGAAAACTCTCTGGGGAATAGAGTCTAGGAACTTCAGTTGTCCTAGGCTCACTGAGGAGTTATCTTTGTACTCGAGAGATAAAAGTTCGCTACTTTCTGGTTGAAATCTAGGTTTCACAGTAACTTGCTAGGGATAATGGAATTAACCGTTACATGAAAATGTATTAGAAAGAGCCTGTGTAGGGTTGTTCCAGGATGAGTCTGTGTTAGTTTGCATCCGGAGATATATGAGAAAGAACCTGTGTGAGGCTGCTTTGGGACGATTCAGTGTTAGACTGCATTAGGATGATAAGAAGGAACCCGTGTAAGATTGATTTGTCTGGTCGTGTAGATAGTTTTCCTGTCTGGTTTCAGGTGTTAATCTATAAATCAGATGTTCACATATAGTTGTCATGTCTTATTTCAGGTATAAATCTGGAACTTGAAAATTGTCGGTCGTTGAGATAGTTGTCCTGTCTAGTTTCAGGTATTAATCTCTGACCTGAGAAAGAAACATAGTTTTCCTGGCTTGTTACAGGTATTAATCTTCAATCTCCTCTTGTAGATAGTTTTCCTGGCTTGTTACAAGTATTAACCTACAGTCAGTCGTCCACATATAGTTTTCTTGGCTTGTTACAGGTATTAATCTGGAGCTTGTTTTTGTCGATTGTTGAGATAGTTATCATGTCTGGTTTCAGGTGTTAATCTCTGACCTGAGAAAGATAGTTTTCCTGGCTTGTTATAGGTATTAATCTTTAATCTCCTTATGTAGATAGTTTTCCTGGCTTGTTACAAGTATTAACCTACAGTCAGTCATCCACAGATAGTTTTCCTGGCTTGTTACAGGTATTAATCTGGAACTTGTTTTTGTCGATTGTTGAGATACTTGTCATATCTGGTTTTAGGTATTAATCTTTGACCTGAGAAAGAAAGATAGTTTTTCGAGCTTGTTACAAGTATTAATCTTCAATCTCCTTATGTAGTTTTCCTGGCTTGTTACAGGTATTAACCTACAGTCGGTCGTCCACAGATTATTTTCCTGGCTTGTTACAGGTGTTAATCTCGAACTTGTCAACATTAATCACATAGATAGTTCCCCCGTCTGGTTTCAGGAATTAATTAGTGGCCTGCTGTATTTATTGGTAAACTCATCTTGTTCAGGGAGTTCATACCACTTGGTCATGTAGATAGTTTCCCCGTCTAGTTCCGGCCATTAATCTTTGACCTGCTGCATAATTTGATAGTGTTTGTCCATCTGTGAACTCAACCTTGAAAGGTAAGGTCATTTTAATTCAATGTCATAATGTATGAATTGCATGATGTTCTCAAAATAAATGAGATTATGATATATGCATCTGTACTGCATATGCTATGATGTTTGTAAAATGATGTATGAGTGCAATGTATGAATGTATCGGTTGTTCTATTGTGGTATTGTTGAATTAGGGAAAATAAATCCCTTATTGTTGCTGGGGGGAAGAATGTAGGTCTTCTAATTTGTTGAAGTTGAAATGTTGGGAGATGAACTTCTGTTGTTAGAGAAATAAACTCTATTGGGGAGGGTAAACTCCATGAACTGCTTGGGGATTTTGTTGAAATCCTGTTGGGGAATCCGAAGAAGCTTTGGCGACTTCACTGGGGAATTTTTAGTTGGAGCTGTAATTTAGAGATTCTTGCTCCGCTGGGGATATGAGAACCTGACACCATTAGGTTTCATACCGAGAATATGGCAGTGACCTTGTAGTAGGATGTCTCTTCCTCTGTACCTGTTTGGAGAAGGTATCTGCTAGAGAAAATATTTGCGGGGATTTTGTGGACGGCCCTTAGATATTGTCTTGTTTCTTAAAGTCATTAGTAACTGCCTTTCTGTTTTTTATGTGTATATTTATAAGTAGTAATCACATTCAAATGCATATGTTCATAAATAATCACTGGATGTTTTGCAAACAAAAAAGTAAAATAAAAATAGATGTTTTGCGCTTTCAAAGAGAATAGCTTTGTATTAACTTGAATAAGCATTTTTGTACAAGGAGACGGACATCCTAGTAAGAGAATGTCGTCGTAAGAATAGGAACTATACAAAAATAGTATACAAAGAAAAAAAACTATGTGAACTAATCCCATTAGGTTCTCATTATGCTATTGCCTTTATGTCTTTGAGCGTCTCATCTCTTTTGCTGCTTGTCCGAAGCTAACTGGATTGATTAGTACTACTTGAGCTCGATAGTTGATACTGAAGATTGGTTGTAAGGTGATCCAACAGTACATAGTCATACGCTTTAAATCCCTAACTTTTTCCTGGACCTCCTATTGTACCCCGAAATTTCCCTCTCACTTATCAAGAATTTGCTCACAAGATCTCCTTGGGCTCAAGACTGCATTAGGGTTTGATCAGCTCAAGACACCTCCTTAGACACTGATGACCAAAATTAGGGTTTGAATTTTCACGAGGATTTTTGAACTATCAATGCTTCATATGACTTTCATGGATCATTATGGACCCCCAAGATTAATCATGTCAATTTTCAAGCCTTGGATCACACTTTTGATCAGTCAATTGAACAGTTGACCTAAAAATCAGCTGTATTGGGGGAATAGTCAACCATGGCCAATTTACAGTCAAACTTCATAATTTTTTATTCACATCAACATTTTAAACCCATATGTATCATTTGATCAAGTTTGGACCATAATTCCTTAAGAAATTTGATCAAATCTCCAAAACGGCAAAATGGTCAAAATTAGGGTTTTGACTGGGAAAGGGCAATTTCTGATTTTTGACCTAGAAAATGGTCAATTGATTTAAGGCATGATCTCAAGAGTCCAATTGCATCATTTTTACCTAATGACATGATTCAAAACATTTCAAATCCATTGGATTGACAGATGAATTTTGCAGTCAACTGATCAAAAGTCAATTGTATACTGGAAAGTCAAACTTTGACTTTTTGGTCAAATTTAAGCACCAAAGATCACAATTCATCAAAACATGTAAAAATGGGAAACTTATTCATCAATAAATCAAGAAATCAAGATTTCATTTTGAAAAGTCAAAATTTCTAAACTTAGAAATTTTTCTAAGTCTAAAAAATTTCTTATTTTTTCATAACTTTGAGCAATTTTTTCATTATGATGAAAGATGATTCAAAGGAAACTTCTAACATGAAAGTTGTATATATCCATGAAATATACAACTTTTATTCACACAACTTCTCCTAAAAGTGCTTGTATCTCAAGTTATAATTTTATGAATACATGCTCATGAACTAAAAAAGACTTAGTGAAATTTTGCCCTAGATAGGTAGATTTTTGACCTAACTTCATGGAAATTTTTCAAATAGTTCAAAGGGGAATATTCAAAATCAATTCAAATATGAGTTGTAGAGCACATTTCAAGCTTTCCAAAATGTCCAAGAACTCCTTGAGATCATTCTTGAGTAGGGAGAATCGAAGAGATGAAGTTGGTGTTTTGTCACTTGAATTATAGGTCATTTTCATGATGAACACAAATGCAATTTCAATGTTGGGCTGCATAATCTTTGCTTTGCAGGCCTCAAACTTGTTTGTCACTCCATAATTAATGGATTACACAAACTTTTGAGCTATAATCCAAGTGGTTTAAGCTTTATCCAATTCACATTGCCATTTTGGGAAGAAAGTTAACAATACCATTCTTGTAAAGCAAGTTTTTTGCATAAAGTTCACATTGAGCCTCTAACTTGTTCCCTCTTATCACACTCCATCCACAAAGTCATAAGAAAGCTTGTTTAAAGCATAGACACTCTATCTTAGCAAGTACACAAGACTTTGAAACTTGTTTTGTCAAAAAATCACATGTTTAGCTTAAGGATGCAAATTCAAATTCTGATCAACAACAAGTCTCCAAACTTGTTGCTTATAAATAGAAGCACTATTTGTGAGCTAGGAGACGAGCTTGAAGACCCTTAAACTCACTCAAATTCCCTCTATCCAGAAATTGTATCAAAACACCATTGTTGTGCAAGTTCTGGCTTTACATACCAAACTTCAAATCCCCTCGTGCGTTCTTTGGCCTTTCACTTCCAAAAGCTTCTAAACATCAAATACAAACCATCCAAAGTCCATTTTCTCAACTGTAACACCTCTATCATCAAGCTCTATTTTCAAAAACAGGGGTTTGAAACTTGACTTCTCCAGAGCTCCTCAGCCACTTTCAGCTCAAGCTAATCATTGCATTAGCTTCCTGGGACCTCAAGGAAGCTAACCTGATCCTTGCAGCACTTTGAATCAAGCTCATTTGCATTTCACGATTTCCAGTTTTTAGGTATTTTTCTTGAACTTCTATCTCATTAATTAGGCATTGTGAGGCTTGCATTTGTAAAGATAAAATGTAGACCACATTGCCACGAAGTTATACATATCCATAGTTTGCATTTACATGTCCTGAGCTTAGAGAATTTTAGAGTTGAAGTTTCTGAAATTTTTAGGGTTCAAATTAGAGCCAGAGAAATTCTCATTTATCTTTGACTTTTAGCTTTAGTTATTTACATGGTTAGATTCATGAGGAAGAATGCAACAACTTTCATTTTGTCATCTTCCATTTTTGTTGAGAAATGAAGAAGTTACAGGTACACCAGCAGGAGGTTGAAGATGAAGTCATCGGGACTTGATTTGCCTTACATATTTATTGTTTTGTTTATATAAACGAATGTATAGTCACCCCAGTGGTAAAGCGCGCGCCTGTTAACCTTTGGGACTTGGGTTCGAGCCCCAGTGGTACCCATTTTGTATTTTTACATATTTTTACATTTTTTGACCTTTTTTGCAGGGTGCTTGGGCCTTTGGGCCTTTTTGTGTTTTTTTACTAACTAACCTCCTTGTCTGCTTATGCACCACTGGCCCAATTTGTTTTATTTTCTTAATTTTATTTGTTTTTTTTTCTTAATTATTTTTCACTAATATTAAAAATCATAAAAAATATTTAAAAAAAATTATCTTTATTTTAATTTAGTTTATTTTATTTTTCTTACCAAGAAATATTTTTATTAATTATACTTTATTTATTTTTTTACAAATCACCTTGTAAATTTAATTAAAGCTAGGTTAATATTTATTTTTCTTTTACACCTATTAAAATATATTATTTTTGATATAAAAAAAAGACTAAAAATATTTCATGATGCCATAAATATTTTCAAGACAAAAATACCAAAAAATACTTTTTCTAAACTTATTTTCTTTTAATCAACTAAATAGAATTAGGGTTTTATTTAAAAAATCTTTTCTTAATAAATTTAAACTTAATTAATTATTTTCTTTAAATTAATTAGGTTAAAACAATTTTCCTCTTTCTCATAAAAAATCCAAACAAAAAGATCCATTTTCTTTGCATTTACATTCTTGCATATTTATTTTTGTATATTTATTTATTTCAATTATTGTATAAATTCTATATGGCTGTAATAGACTAATTAGGCTTTAAATTCTTGCAATACCCATTCAATTTGTACACCCCCTTTCCACAAATCATGTAATAGCTTAGTATTTTTATTTTTCGCAATTTAAATGCTCTATATTCACATGCTAATAATTAGGGTTTGTATGGAAAGAACAAAAATCAATCAAATAGAAAACCCTAATTCAAGACAAAATCAAGCATGAAAACAATACACTTGCACACAAGCACCCCTAGGGTTATCCCACTTGGTTGCCTTACAAAAATGGCCATATTACGCATGTGAGATATCTTGGAAAAAACAAACGAATACAAGATCATAGTCCCTCGATGATGCTATGTAAGTTGCCTTACAAATCATCTTAGTCCCTCAAAAAGAATGCTAAGATACCTTGCAATATTGCTAATCATGGTTATACGATGACCCGCGCCCGTCCCGTTTACATCCAAAGATAGGGTTGCTTACCAAATCAATGGTAAGACAACAATGTCAAAGGAAAAGAAAATGAACAAGAAAGACATTTGAGTAGGTAGATTGCTCCTAATTACTTGCTCCATTTCAAAACAAACATCCTTGCTATTTTCAAAACAATCACGTACACTTTCAAACATCTTACAAAATTGAAAACATTTTCAAAAGATCAAACATCTTTGTATACATTCTTACAAACAAGAATCATTACAAAGATTGCCTAAACAATGGCCTCTTTACAAAATACTTTCAAAAACCACATAAAGCACAATTTCAAGCAAAAGCAAGTGATCTAGCAAGTAACTAAGAGCCCATGGAAAACCATGGATGAAGAGAGTGCTAATACCTTCCCTTTTCATGATCTACCCCCCCGAAATCAAGAAACAATCTCAAAGGTATTTCATGTGCTTTTTCACCTTTCCTTTTGGATAAAAGAAAAGTCAATGGAGACTCTTGCTAACCGCAACATTTGCGATCAAACGCAAAGCCCTCAAGTCAGTTCTCCCACCGTATCACAGAACTGGCAACTCTGCTGGGGAAATATAAAAAGTGGGGTTACCTTAGGGATAGATCACATTTATTTGCTTACATTGTTTGACTTGTATGCTTTATATTATGGTTCTTTGTATGGGTTTGAATCCTCTACCCAGATTTGGGATACATTATAGGTAAGTAGCAATACATTATGGGAACTATGCGGGGTATACCGACATGGTCTAAGCAATAGCTATGTTAGTACGACATATTTGTGGGTACCGGTAGCCTTTGAGTTAATCAAAGAGAATACGGGGCCGTTGAGTGATGTCATGAAGCACTAATGAACTTTTAGAACCTTTACTTGACCAACTTGGCCTTTAGGATGTAGTGAGATGGCCGGTTTTGGTGCAGTCCGAAGTTGGTAGATACTCGATACTACACTCATTGAGGTTTGGTTTCTTGGGATATTTCAGTCGCCATTAAAGAGGTTTGTGCTGAAACAATGACCAAGGAAACAAACCAGTGATATTGAGCTCCTTAGAACCCAGTTACTATTACTAGGACAGGTTTAAGCCAACTAAACTTCAAGAGGGTACTTACCTATAAAACTCCATGCAAGCCTAAACCTAAGGATTTGTTTGTTTTGTTTGTATATGCATACTTGTACATAACATCATGAACATCATGAACATCATATGCATTTACTAACCAATTCAAGGATTTTGGGATTCATCTTTGTTCTTGTTTTGTAGGATATGGATTCACTTCGCAGGAAAACTATTCAAGTCAACCTTGTAAGGATCCCTCCACAACTTAAGGAGCTAGCTTCAAGGATTCCTGAAAACACTCCATTCACCGAGAGACATGGTCGCCTACTCATCTTAGTCACCTCCAACACAGATGAGGATATGATAAAGGTGATCTTTTAGTTCTTTTATCCTTTACACCAATGCTTCACATTTCCCGACTATCAACTTGTGCCTACTTTGGAAGAATTCTCCCAACTCTTGAGGATTCCAATTCTTAATCAACTACCTTTCAAAGGTACAGAAAGAGACCCAAAGCCAGAAGAGATTGCTCAAGCTCTACACTTGCACTCATCTGATATCACAACTCATTGGGAAACAAGAGTGGTGTCAAAGGTTTCTTAGCATTCCTGTTTGAGAAAGCCTAAAATTGTTGGAATTCCTTGGACTTGCAAGCCTTTGGGGAAATTGTGGCTCTCCTCATCTATGGGATGGTTTTGTTTCCAAATCCTGACCAACTCATAGATATCAACACCGTCAAAATCATCATATCCCGCAACTCGGTGCCTACATTGCTAGGAGATATCCTACATTCTTTTCACACTTGCACTATGAGGAAAAGAGTTTTCCTTATGTGTTGCACTCATCTTTTGGCAAGATGGTCTATTTCGCATCTTCCCCAATCTGTATTTAAAAATGAGCAAGTTCAAGGTGGTCACAAAGGTTGATAACGCTCAAACATTCGAACATTCATTGGTGCTCCTGATCCAAAGAGAATGTTATCATTGTCGACCGTAGTGGAGAATTCCCTAATGTCCCTTTACGTGGCATTAGGGGAGGTATCACCTACAACCCCTGCTTGGCCTGCACGAGATGCTGATTCAAGGTTTGGTATTTAACTACGACAATGACGATCAAGGTCTTCGTCAGAGATTTATCCGAGCTTGAAGGATGTTGAATAAGGTAGATAGCAAGACTTTGGGGGCACAAGAATTCCATCCCTCCTGAGCCTTACCTCAAATGGGTACGAACTCGTGTTCAGAGTCTTATGATGCCTTACCCCTCCATTATCCCGGTAATCATTGAGCCTGTCATAGAAGAAGATGTTCCATACACTATCCTACATCCTGATATTCCCACCTTTCTTGAAGACCTACAAAGAGATTGGATACAACTCAAGGGGGAGCGAGATAATTTCGAAGCCTAATTCTATGCGAGCGAGAAGAAGGTTTTGGAACTCACTAGACTACTTCATGAGGAGCAGACTATGAATGCCTAAATCACACCAAAGAGGATGCGAACTACCTTTTTATCTAAGAGTTTTTGTATTATTTTGCCCGAAAAGGAATTTATGTACTCAAGTTTTAATCTATTAATATAACATGTGTTTCCTTTTTGTCTAAAACAAATTTGAATCTTTGAAATCCTTGAAATCATTACATATGCATATACCATTCATCATAACATAAGTCGGTCTTTTGCAACAAGTCTCCTCATCTCTCTACTGTTTATTTCAGTAAGATGGATCTCGAGCAAACAGTGAAGGACCTCCAAGCTCACAATACACAGTTTCAACAGTTGCTCTTGACCCTAGCCAAAGGATAAAAAGAGTTAAAGACTTTGCTAGTTAAGGAGAAGAAAAAGAAGACAAAGAAGGTAACCGGAGTCCTAAACATGGGAAGAAGATTTCATGGGCAGACAAGAAGAACCCTAGATTTTGCAACGACATCCAATGAAAGAGACAATCAAGATGGGAAAGGCAAGGAAACAGTTGTCCCGTCAGAATTAGAAGAGGAAGAGGAATAAGAAGACTATTCTGAAGAACAATACCCTCCAGTTGATGACAAGTATAAATATCTCAAAGAGTGGTTGAGTGTGATGGAAATCCAAAAAGTGCCTGGCTTGGACTTTGAGGAATTTGTGTTAGTGTCGTGGATTGTCATTCCTCCCAAATTCAAAGCACCTGTGTTCGCCAAGTATGACGGAGTCTCATGTCCAAAAATGCATCTCCGATCATATGTAAGGAAAATCCAGCCTCATACCGCTGACAAAGACTTATGGGTACACTTCTTCCAAGACAGCCTGTCTGGAACTCAACTTGACTGGTTTTACCAACTAGAAAGAGCCAATGTTCACAACTGGGAAAATCTTGCTGCAGCCTTATACAAACAATACCAATACAATGCTAACCTTACACCTACCCGTACTCAACTTCAGAGTATGGCCATGGCTTCAAATGAAGGCTTCAAGGACTATGCGCAAAAATGGAGAGATTTAGTCGGAAGAGTTCAACCGCCTCTATCTGAGAGAGAATTGGTAGACATATTCTTAGGCACCTTGTTTGGTCCCTTCTTCAATCATTTAATTGGAAGTTCATCTACAGGTTTTATTGAACTGATATTGACCGGAGAAAGGGTAGAAGTCGGTATAAAGAGTGGAAAGATTCAGAAAGATACATCCTCTTCTGCAGCTGTAAGGAAGCCTTTCATCAGAAAGAAAGAAGTGGTTGTCGTTTATCCTAAGAGAAATCAAGATAGGGCCGAGCGCCGACCAATGGTGGGGGATTTGGTGATCCCTAAACCTGCGCCTGATCAACAAAGAAACAATTAACCGAGGATGGAAAGACTGGTCAGGCAGTTCACCAGAATTAACATGACCTCGTCTCAGGTATTACCGCATCTACTAAGATCCAATTTGGTGACCTTGAAAGAAGCTCCAAGAAACCCCAGCACAACATCTCCTCACTATCATCCCAATGTCCGTTGCGCATATCACTCTGAAAGTCCCGGCCATGACACTAATAACTGTTGGGCTCTGAAGAACAAAATACAAGATATCATTGAAGCAAGAGAGATTGAATCCGATGCGCCCGAAAAGCCAAATGTCATTTCTGCCCATATGCCTGGACATGGCCATAATACCAATGCCATTAAGAAGAAATGTTTGTTACTTCAGTTGATGAACTTATGACCCCACTTATGACTATTAAAGTGAACTTGTTGAATGCCGGTGTATTCCCGGGTTGTGATGAAGTTTTCCATTTCTGTTTGTCCTCACCAACCAACTGTCCTTTGTTGAAAGCAGGCGTTCAGTGCCTAATAGGTAACAAAGAAATTATATTCGAGAAGACTTCTGTCCCACCTGTTCCTTTTGAAGATGTTTTTATCATTACCATTTCGGCCAATTCTTCTAGGGTCTCCACCAAAAGACCCGTTAGAATTACATCAGTTCCAAAAGCAACTCCTTTAATAATTACAATTCCTGGACCAGTCCCATATTCGTCAGATAAAACCATACCATGGAATTATGGAGGGGATGTCTACTACCATGGTATCAAGCAGGACTGGCCAGCCGTCGAAGATTCAAGCTCTGAGAAAGTCAACTTCGACATCAGTAATATTGCAGGAACTAGCAAGATTACCCGAAGCGGAAGGATATTCTCTCTAGAAATTTCTCCCCCAAAAGCAGTTTCTGGACCCGTAATCATTCCCATTGTTACTCCCCCAAAAGTTGTTCTCGGTCCTACAATCATCTCAGCCAATACCCCAACTAACAAAGCTATTACAACCCCTGTTATCATTCCTACTGACACTCCTACTGCCGAGTTAATTGAGACTCGAGGTAAAAGTATTCTGATTGAGCCTGTCCGAACGAAGGCTCAGTCATTGGCTATCCCTGAGACCTCCCGGAAAGAGATGGAGGAAATTCTGAAGATTATAAAAAGAAGCGACTACGATGTAGTTGAACAACTGGGGCAAACTCCCTCTAAAATTTCCATGTTGGCATTACTACTATGTTCTGAGGCGTATGCAAAAGCCTTGGTAAAATTCCTGAAAACTGCCCATGTACCCCAAGAGACATTTGCCGATTAGTTTCAAGACTGTGTAGCCAACTTGACTGCAGATAATGGTCTAGGTTTTTTGGATGCTGATTTAACGCCAAGAGGGAGGAAACGTAATGAGGAATTTCATGTCTCAGTTGAATGTAGGGGCACAACCATGGCTCATGTTTTGGTAGACACCGGATCATCTCTGAATGTATTGCCTAAAAAAGCTCTTGATAGGCTTGACTGTGAGGGATTGATATTGAAGCCAAGTAACATAGTAGTAAGGGCTTTTGACGGCTCGAAAAGGATGGTACATGGGGAGGTAGACAGTACCATAAAAGTTAGAACACAAACTTTTGATTCAACTTTTTATATAATGGATATCCGTCCCTCATATTCCTGCTTTCTAGGCCGACCATGGATTCACAATGCTGGCGCTGTCACTTCTACGTTGCACCAAATGCTGAAATATCTGATTCAAGGGAAAACTATCACCATTCATGGAGAAGAAGAGTATATTATCAGCCATCTCAATTCCTTCAGATATGTGGAATTAGATGGTGAATTTATTGAAACTCCATTTCAAAACTTTGAAGAGGTCCCTCAAGATGTGGCAGTAACCAAGGTTGTTCCCAAGATCACAAGGCCTCCACTCCGGATGTCATCTCTGAAGGATGCCAAAGCAGTGGTAGAAGAAGGTGGGTGTACTATCTGGGGACAACTCCTAGATATCCCATATAAGTCTGACAAGTTTGGCATGGGTTTCACTTCAAGTGCTCAGAAGGTTGTACGTCGTGCTCATGCCGGAGGACCACCCCTGACGATCAGTAACCACGAGGTCAATGTCGTAGAAGATGATGAAGATAGTTGTGACTTGGAGGACTGGATATTCCCAACTGTCAATGGAGGGCTCAACAATTGGGAGGCAAGAGATTTTGTCCCGATCACTTTTATCCCACAGTAATTTGTCTTTATATTTTGTTGGATCTGTAATATTAAAACAATTCGCACTCTTTAAACTGTGTGTCTTACCCGAGGCACAATGGTCCATTTGTAAGGGTTATTATCTCATTTTCATATGACATCAATGAATCATGGACGTTTTCGCATACAAACTTTTGTGCTCATTGTTTTTCTTTTTAAATTTTTTATTTCTTTCAAGGATAGTTATACCCTTACACACACTCACACTCACAATGACGGTATACATCCATTCGGGATCCCATGGGTAACGATACTGCTATGGCCTTTTGTGACTCTGAGAATCTAATCTACCAAGCTGAAGACGAAGGTGAGGAAGATTCTAAAGTACCAGGGAACTTGCCAGACTACTACAACAAGAAGAGAGAACCATGCAGCCTCAAGAAGAACCCGTGGATACAATCAACCTAGGTACTGAAGAAGACAAAAAAGAGGTCAAGGTGGGTGCCAATCTGGAACCCAGTATCAAGGAGCATTTGATTCAGTTGTTACACGATTATGTCGATGTCTTTTCCTGGTCGTATGACGACATGCCAGGACTTGATGCAGATATTGTGGTACATCGTCTGCCTACAAGAGAGGATTGTCCGCCAGTAAAGCAAAAGGTTCCCCGCATGAGGCCTGATATGTCATAAAATATTAAATCAGAAGTCATGAAGCAATTCAACACTGGATTCTTGGTTGTCACCTCTTATCCCCAATGGGTTGCCAATGTTGTTCCCGTGCCCAAAAAGGACGGCAAAGTGCGAATGTGTGTGGACTACAGATATTTGAATAGTGCAAGCCCTAAGTATGATTTTCCACTCCCCCACATTGATATTCTATTTGATAATATGGCACAACACAAAGTGTTTTCCTTCATGGACGGTTTCTCAGGTTACAACCAAATCAAAATGGCACCTGAGGACATGGAGAAAACAACGTTTGTCACGCAGTGGGGCAATTTCGGCTATAAGTGATGCCATTTGGAGTGAAGAATGCTGGGGCAACCTATCAGCGTGGCATGGTAGCTCTATTTCATAACATGATACATCACGAAATAGAGGTCTATGTGGACGATATGATAGCCAGATCTCAAACAGAAGAAGAGCATCTTGATCACTTACAAAAACTGTTTGATAAACTGAAGAAGTATAAACTGAGGTTAAATCCAAACTGTTGTCCCCCAAAATTTGCCCTCTCATATTTCCCAAGACATTGCAAGAAAAATCTCCAAGTGGCTCAAGATTGCTCAAGAATTGGACAGTCAAGCTATCTCCTAAGGCAGTCAATCTCAAATTAGGGTTTTGTGTTGCATTAAGGTCCTTGCATCCAAATGACCTCAAGTTTTACCCAATGTCCTAATATGTTCTCAAGTTCATCCATGTCAAATTTCAAGCCTTGCAGAGGAAGTTTGATCAGTCAATTGCTCAAAAGATCCAAATTCGACTGTATTAGGGCAAAAGTCAACTGTGACCCAAATACAGTCAAACTTCAAGATTTTTTGTCAACATTCTCATTTTGAAGGATATTTCATCATTTTATCAAGGGTTGATCATGATTCATCAAGGATTGCTCAAAATTCATCAAGACTCAAAAGTTGCTAAATTAGGGTTTTGTAGGAAAAGTCAACTCAACTTTGACCTAGCATAACTTTCTCATACTATATGAGAAATTCCCCATCCAAAGCTCATTTTGAAGAGGATTCAATTTCCTACAATCCATCTTCACACTCCAAGATCAAGAAATGCACTCACAAAAAGTTACAAATTTGGACATTATAGGTCATTTTTGAAAGTCAACAAAAACACCTTTTTTGCCAAAGCTTATAAATTGAGCATGGAATTTAAAATTGAGGTGATACCAAAAGGGTTGGTTAGAGGACATCTCAATATTTCTAAAAAGTCCAAGAACACTTCCAAAAGTTCAAAATTGAAGAAGTTATGCATTGTTGAAGTTGGGCATTTTTGCAAAATTGCCAAAAGTCAACTATCCCCAAAACTTCAAATTTTGTCAAATGGGCCCATTCTTTTCCACTTGATTTGATATCATCACACTACACACATGTCCTAGCTTCAGCCTTGTGTCCATTTATTAGTTTTTCTATTTTATTTAATTTTTTATTGAATTAATTCATTTTAAATCAATTAAAATCAAATAAAATCCAAATATTGATCACTTGGAATCTTTTTAATTGTTATAGGTCTTAATTGTCATCATGGACATGATCAAACTCGTATCTCACCATATCATGAACAAAAAGATGGATTTTGGAAAAGTTTGGAAAGTTATCAATGGAGGATCAAATCAAATCCTAAAACATCAATGCACAAAGATTCAAGACCCAAAACTTGACCTAATCCAATGCTCCACACATATACAAGCCAAAGCATACGAGATCAAGGGTTGGAGGCTGCATAATCACAAAAAGAAAACTTGAAAAAACTTGAAAAATGCTTGAAACTGAAATCACTCCTAGAGGTAGTTTCAACACCAAATCTCGACGTGAATCAATTGCTGGGCCTCCACTGAGTCAGAAGCAATCAAAAGCACACTCTCATACCCTCTCAATTGCGATGTAAGTCTCTCACAAAACCGCTCTGCACTTGAAATCGCAACTCTATATTTCTGCATCTTTTGAACAAATCTTTGGTATATTCATGATGCTCATTCGATTTGCAAGCTTTCTACTTTAACCAATTGTGTTTATATGACCTGTAGTGCCATACCTGAATCTAGGGTTCTTGGTTTTTGTTTTTGGGCATTTTATTTTCAGGTAAAATCAGTGCAAATAATGGATATGTACGTGCTCAGGAGACCTAGACAAGCATGACTATGGTCTTGGAATTAATTTCTATGGCCTAGGATAGATTTTAGGATGCAGCTACGGATTTAGCTGCGGATGTAAATCCGCAGGTAAATAACCAGGACCAACAAAGAAGATGAATACGTGCCCCCTCCCCATTGGACCATTCATAATTTGCGCGCTTTGTTTTATATTTTCTGGAATATTACGCGTTTTCGTATTTTATTATTATTATCCACTATGTATACAACTAACGTTCAATGGTCCAGTGGCGAAGGCGTTAGTGCATAGTCCAACAGGACCTGGGTTCGAATCCCAGGTCCCCTACATATTTGTTATATTTTGTTTTCAGGTTATCCAATGCCTTTCCAGGCGCGCAGTACATGATACTCCCTCATTCCAATGCTTGCCAGATGGCCCCAGGCCAGATCTGGTGGTCCATATTGGAGGTCCATCATTAGACTAAGTCAAAGGCGTACAGGGAACCAGGAAAGTCAACCAGGCCAGTGGACAAATGGGCCTTGGAATTGCTGAATGAACCTCCCAAAAGCAGGCCCAAAATCTCTAACTCTCTCTATTTTTCATTTTTATTTATTTGTTTTGTTTAATTATTATTTTTATTTAAACTAACCAATTAAAACTTTTTCCTCATAAAATCAAAAACCAAAAAATATATTTTATTTATTAAAATTAAATTCAGCACTTTATTTTTGTAAATAAATATTAATTCAATTAATTTAGTTTTAATTAGGTATAACTTTTAATATTTTTGCAATAATTAAAATTAATGTAGATAATTAGTTTTTACTAACTTTGATCAAATTTATTTTATTTCTTTAAATATCAAAAATCCAAAAAATATTATTTTCATTAATTAATTAATTAGCTTATTTAATTTAATAATTAACTTAGGTCTAATTTCTTTTTAAATTCAAAATAACAAAAAAAATCTTGTCTTTAGTAATCAAAAGGGTCAAAACCCTAAAAACTCGCCCGATTTAATTTCTCGCACAAGATCCATATTTATTTCAATATTGTATCTGTTTCCCAGAATGTAATAGTTTAATTAGGACTTTAAATATTTTATCGCTTTATTTATTTTCCGCATTTTAATTTCAAGGGTTGTTTTTGGCGATGTAAATACCCGACGCCTTGTAATAGTTAGTTTAATTTCCGCAATTTAATTTCCGCAACTTATAAACTGTTAGATGTTTGATAATAGGGAATGCATGACAAGATCGAATGTTTAACTTAAAATCAACATAGATAACCATTGACATGTACAAAGATAAAATTAACTGAAAACTACACACTCGCACATGTGCCCTCTTAGGGTACACCTCACTTGGTTGCCTTCGTACGCGGTCATTGAGTATAGGAAGTTTTAGAGGTCGCCCTCTTGTCCAAAGATCATAGTTGCCTCGAAACGGTTGCCTCGGAAAAATGATCTAAGACATTAGGGTTACCGCTAAGGCGTCCTAACATTGCTTTAGTGATCGTACGTCCCTTAATCGAATTGACCCTTAAACTCCAACGACGATGCTACCTACTCATCCATAGTGGGATAGCATTGTCTAAAGGACATTAGCACAGATTGATTCCTTTTTCGAGTAGGTAGATGGTTCTTAAGTACTTGCTCTTTTTAAAACAAAATAAAACTTTTCGCACTTACACCTTTCAAACAAAAACTTCTTCAAACCCACAAACACAAAGAAAAACAAATTTTGAAAACACTTTGAGCAAGTACCTAAGAGCCCGTGGATAACCACGGATAGAAAGGGTGCTAACACCTTCCCTTTCTATAATCTACCCCCCGGACCCGAGAAACATCTCGAAAAAGGAATTTTTCTGTGCTTTTTTCCTTTCCTTGTTGGATAAAATAAAAGACGGTGGCGACTCTTGCTTACCGTGACATTTTGCAAAAACAAACGCAAAACGCAAACCAGCATTCCAAAAAACAGTCAGTTCTTTCCCACTGTAACACAGAACTGGAGACTCTGCTGGGGACGCTTAATAAGTGGGGTGTACCTTAGGAATAGTTCATAATGTTTTCAATTGCTTGACTTGTATGCTTTATATTTGTAGGCTTGTATCGGAGTTACTATAGATCCTAACCCAGATCAGGGGGATACCCTTTAGGTAAGTAGCAATAAACTGTGAGGGAACTGTATGGCATAAACCGATACGGTTGAAGCAGTAGCTACATTGGTGTGGCACTTTAGTATGTACAGATATCCCTTGTGGCGCAACGAGGAGAATATGGGTCTGCTAAGGGGTCATTAAGCACCAACTGACCTTAGAACCTTTAAATTGACCAACTTGGCCATAGAACAGTAGCAGTATGCTACACTCATTGAGACCAAACTCTCGCGATGATTCTGGCTGCAAGAAAAGGTTGCTAAATTGGAATTATGACCAATCGAGGGTGGTCAGTGATATTGAGATCCTCTAGAACCCGGTTACTATTTTTAGGACAGGTTTGAACCAACTAAACTTAAAGAGGGTAATACCTAAACTCCATGCCAGCCTAAACTTAAGGCTGTTTGTGTGACTTGTATGCCTTTAAACTTGAACTACTTGCACATTCTTGTTATCTGACAACATGAGTTCCTTGCAGGTTTTGTTTACAGTCCTTATCCAATAATTTGGATTTATTGGAGGGTTTACTTACATCACTTCACACTTTTGCTTAAACGCATAGCATACACATCATAACATCATGCCTTAACATTTCCTTAACCATTTCAAGGATCTCAAGGGTTTGTGATGCAGGTTATGGTAAATCAAATGTCTAGCAAGGGGCAAAGGGGATTTATTTTCCTCCAGCCAAGGTTGTCTAGAAATCAAAACACGATAACTTGAGTCAGGGGCTATGACCCACTCGATATGGTGATCTTGACTCTTGAAGAAGGACTCTTAACAACACGAAGTTTCTTCAATCAATCTGCAAACAAATTCTAACAGTTTCTTGTTTACCCCGCGAGATCCTTGAAAACATTGCATACATATATCATACATATCATTGCATAACAGGTCTCCCAGTACAGGTCTCTCATGTTCTCGCTGTTTATTTCAGCAATGGCTCTCAAACCAGACAACCAAGATCTTCATACTCCAGAAGCTCAGTTCAGGGACGTATTCCTAAACCTATCCAAGGGGCAGGAAGAGTTGAGAACACTCCTCATTGGGAACTTGGTCAAGAAAAGTCCTGAAGACAATAAGGACGAACGGCTGGAACAACTGCAAGCTGAGTTCAGTGCCATGAAAACCCAGATTCTGGGGCAGATGACTCTTATCCAAGGCTTAGCTCGGGAACAAGAAGAGTTGAGAACCATTATCAACCAGCTTCATCAAGACAGATACAACAACATGAAGCAAACAGTCAAGGCCAGAGATCAAGTCATTAATCAACTTCCGAGAAGTCAGAGGTTTGGTTTGATGAAGAATAGACCTCTCCAAGTTGCTACTACCTCACGGGTCCAACAACAACCTTGCCATAAACAACGGGTTAATCAGAGTAAGCCGGATACACCCAAGAGGCAGTTTACCAAGCTCAACATGCCGTTGTCTCAAGCTTTACAACACCTGTTGAGATTGAATCTGGTGACGTTAAGGGACCCTCCTAAGAATCCCAACATAGCCTCCCCAAGGTACAATCCTGATGCAAGGTGTGCATATCACTCCAACAGCACGGGGTATGATACTACAATCTGTTGGGAGTTGAGCAACAAAATTCAAGACCTGATTGATGAAGGAGCATTGGAACTCACACAAGACAGTCATATTGAATTCTTTTTGCCATCCCCCCAAGGTTCTCCATTTGAAGTGACAAGTCCTGAGACGAGAAGACTTTTTGTTCATTAGAATTTTCAAGTTGTAATTTTCTTTTGATTGTTAGATGATTTATTCATGTCAAACTTTGTTACTTTATCAATGCATTGCATATGTCTGTTTTGAATCAGTCCATTCGTATTCACTATATTCAAATTGCTTTCATTTTTGTGATGTTCAACTCTCGATTAAAAAATTCTAAGCCTTTTGAGGGAGGATGACGAAAATGATATCAAAATCTCTACAGTATGCTTTTGAACAGACCCCGCTGACGATGTACAGGCATTGTTTCAAATCCTAAATAGTGGAGTTATAAGGAAGATAATCCCTCGTCAACCCCTTTGAGCCAAAGAAGTTGGAGTTTTTCTTTTCACAAATTAAAACCCTTAATTATAACCTGGGGCAGGGTAGTTTTCTCAGTTAATTCAGGTGCACAATGAATGGCATCAAAGAAGTCCTTCTGAAACAAAATACGGTGATGGTTCCGTATAATCATAAGGACAGGCAGTCATTATCTCTCAGAAATAAAAGCTCATTAAGTCAAAACCTATGAAAGAGACTTACAAAACTGGGGCATCCCGCTGACTGTAATCACAAGAGAAATAGTTCAGGCAAAAAGACAGGGATAATAAAATCAAAAAGAAAGAGATCCTACAAACTCTCAACAAAATGATTGCCTGTTCAAAATAAATTGTCAGTATCCGAACCATCACTGGTATATCAGAGCAAAGACTCAAACAAGATCTAATGCACGATTAGCTGAGTTTAGGAAACATCACGAAGAACGGGTGGGTATAAATAAAATTTGAGCCTTTATCCTTTGTTTCTTAAACCGTGAACCAGGCCACGTTATAACCCTTAAAAAGTCCTAGCTGAAGCATGGGTTAGTCCGAAAGCATACTGTTACAAAAGATATCCTGACTCCTGTAGGGCTTGCTGTAAATCCTGAGTTGACGTCACATTTTACAAAATTTTCCTATCTTACTGAAAAAATGCATTTTCAAAAACTTCAAGACAGACATAAGCTTTGCATTCTTAAAATAACATTGTTTGCATATGACTATTTGTTCAAACAGCAGAGAAATTTGCACGACGAATATCTAGTGAACAAAAAACCTTTTCAATAAAAAGGGTCACCTCAAGTAGAAAAAACACCTCCAACCAAGGGGCACGGCATGAGCATTATCCATCATCTGGGGCAGTTAAGTCAAGATTCAAGGAATCTCTCAAAATGCCAAATAGCCAGGGGCAAATCTCTATCTGAATCAATTGGGGGATTGGACATGAATTCTAGCAATGAATCTTGCATGATCAAACGAAGATCTTCTGGTAGTATGGCAACACAACACTACCGACAGTGACACCTCCCTATATCTCTGAGAGCATGGACATAGTCAGAAAATACCGCGCATGAATAAAGACCCTCTAGGTTGACTGGCCTAGGTAAAAATAAGGGCTTCCCGGCGAACTAAAAGGGTTCGGGCAAAAATTAGGGATGAGAATGAAAAAGTGTACACCTGGCAATTCGAAAACCTGAAAAGGCGGCTTGGGAAAAAAAGGGTATCACGGTGGACTGAAAACCCGAAAGGGAGGTCCAGGCAAAAATTAGGGATCAAAGTGTACAACTATGTCTCGTCATCTCGTCACTGGCCTACCAGAAGAAGACTTGTCATTTTGACCGAAAGATACCAAGCACCTCATAGGTGGGGATAATACTCGATCCACAGGGCCTCCGCAAGCACCTTCTCCCGCAGAAACAAGGGCAAAAAAGTCTCGATGCAAGCCATCGTCATATCCTTAGCACGCGTCCCAGTAACACTCACTCCCCGCAGAGTAAGACAGTAATGATAGCTCTCCCCAGCTGAGACTTGCAACTGTGAATGAATGAATCGGTAATAGTCTCCCCCCAAGCAGAGTTTATCTACCATCAATACTAAAAAGGCTTGATATCCCCGGCAGTCTTAATATTCCCCAATGGATTAAAAGAATGTTCCCCGGTAGAATACAAGATACCCCCAGTGGAGTTAAAATTTTCCCAACGCAGTCTGAAAGAGCTTCCCCAACGGAGTTGAAGCATCATCCCCAGTAGACTCTGGAAGTTTATCCCCAGCGGAGTACAAATTAAATCTCCCCAGCCAAGTTCAAAAGACCATTCCCAGCAGAATTCAGAGGATTATCCTCACAGAAGTCTAACAGGGTTATCCCCAGCAAATTGCAACTAAAAGATCATCCCCAGCGAAGTTCTTTCTTTTCACAAGCAGGAATTCAATCCTCAACAGATTCAGTATCACCAGCAACGGTAATCCATCCCCAGTGGAGTTTATTAGTGGAATCCTCAGCAGAGCATCTCTTCCCCACAGAGTAATCTCCTCATCAGTTTATTCCCCAACGAAGTTATCTTCTCCTGCAGGCTTATTCTCACAATCACCTTTGTTCATCATCCTCAGCGGAAGCGAATAATTCAACTCTATTCTCCAGCAGCTCCGGGATTTATTTTCCCCGGCTAAAACATCACATTTCCATACATCATGATACATGCATATATGCATCATATAATACAATCTCATTTATGTTGAGAACATCATTGCTTGATCCATATCATGCATTGCATATGACTGACCTTTTCCTTTCAGGAGAGATGCAATTAAATTCTCAACTATGTGGAAGACCTTGTCTGGTCAAGTAAAATCGAGTCCTAAAGATTTTTCTGATGTCGATCCAGTCAAAGTTAATCCAAGACCTTGTCTGGTCCAGTTAAATCGATTCCTAAAGATTTTTCTGATGCTGATCCAGTCAAAGTTATTCCAAGACCTTATTTGGTCCAGTTAAATCGATTCCTAAAGATTTTTCTGATGCCGATCCAGTCAAAGTTAATCCAAGACCTCCTCTGATTCAGTCAGATCGCCGATAAGATCTCCCTGATTCGTATTCCAGTTGAAGTTAATCCAAGACCTTGTCTGGTCCAGTTAAATCGATTCCTAAAGATTTTTCTGATGTCGATCCAGTCAGAGTTATTCCAAGACCTTGTCTGGTCCAGTTAAATCGATTCCTAAAGATTTTTCTGATGCCGATCCAGTCAGAGTTATTCCAAGACCTTGTCTGGTCCAGTTAAATCGATTCCTAAAGATTTTCCTTATGCCGATCCAGCCAAAGTTATTCCAAGACCTTGTCTGATCCAGTAAATCGATTCCTAAAGATTTTTCTGATGCCGATCCAGCTGAAGTTATTCCAAGACCTTGTCTGGTCCAGTTAAATCGATTCCTAAAGATTTTTCTGATGCTGATCCAGTCAAAGTTAATCCAAGACCTCCTCTGGTTCAGTCAGATCGCCGATAAGATCTCCCTGATTCGTATTCCAGTTGAAGTTAATCCAAGACCTTGTCTGGTCCAGTTAAATCGATTCCTAAAGATTTTTCTGATGCCGATCCAGTCATAGTTATTCCAAGACCTTATATGGTCCAGTTAAATCGATTCCTAAAGATTTTTCTGATGCCGATCCAGTTAGAGTTATTCCAAGACCTTGTCTGGTCCAGTTAAATCGATTCCTAAAGATTTTTCTGATGCCGATCCAGCCGAAATTATTCCAAGACCTTGTCTGATCCAGTTAAATCGATTCCTAAAGATTTTTCTGATGCCGATCCAGCCGAAGTTATTCCAAAACCTTGTCTGGTCCAGTTAAATCGATTCCTAACGATTTTTCTGACGCCGATCTAGTCAAAGTTAATCCAAGACCTCCTCTGGTTCAGTTAGATCACCGATAAGATCTCCCTGATTCGTATTCCAGTTGAAGTTAATCCAAGACCTTGTCTGGTCCAGTTAAATCGATTCCTAAATATTTTTCTGATGTCGATCCAGTCAGAGTTATTCCAAGACATTGTCTGGTCCAGTTAAATCGATTCCTAAAGATTTTTCTGATGCCGATCCAGTCAGAGTTATTCCAAGACCTTGTCTGGTCCAGTTAAATCGATTCCTAAAGATTTTTCTGATGTCGATCCAGCCGAAGTTATTCCAAGACCTTGTCTAGTCCAGCTAAATCGATTCCTAAAGATTTTTCTGATGCCGATCCAGCCGTAGTTATTCCAAGACCTTGCCTGGTCCAGTTAAATCGATTCCTAAAGATTTTTCTGATGCTGATCCAGTCAAAGTTAATCCAAGACCTCCTCTGGTTCAGTCAGATAGCCGATAAGATCTCCCTGATTCGTATTCCAATTGAAGTTAATTCAAGACCTTGTCTGGTCCAGTTAAATTGATTCCTAAAGATTTTTCTGATGCCGATCCAGTCAGAGTTATTCCAAGACATTGTCTGGTCCAGTTAAATCGATTCCTAAAGATTTTTCTGATGCCGATCCAGTCAGAGTTATTCCAAGACCTTGTCTGGTCTAGTTAAATCGATTCCTAAAGATTTTTTTGATGCCGATCCAGCCGAAGTTATTCCAAGACCTTGTCTGGTCTAGTTAAATTGATTCCTAAAGATTTTTCTGATGCCGATCCAGCCGAAGTTATTCCAAGACCTTGTCTAGTCCAGTTAAATCGATTCCTAAAGATTTTTCTGATGCCGATCTAGTCAAAGTTAATCCAAGACCTTGTCTGGTCCAGTAAAATCGATTCCTAAAGATTTTTCTGATGCCGATCCAGTTAAAGTTAATCCAAGACCTTGTCTGGTCCAGTTAAATCGATTCCTAAAGATTTTTCTGATGTCGATCCAGTCAAAGTTAATCCAAGGCCTTGTCTGGTCCAGTTAAATCGATTCCTAAAGATTTTTCTGATGCCGACCCAGTCAAAGTTATTTCAAGACCTTGTCTGGTCTAGTTAAATCGATTCCTAAAGATTTTTCTGATGCCGATCTAGTCAAAGTTAATCCAAGACCTTGTCTGGTCCAGTTAAATCGATTCCTAAAGATTTTTCTGACGTCGATCCAGTCAAAGTTAATCCAAGACCGTCTCTGGTTCAGTCAGATCACCGATAAGATCTCCCTGATTTCTATTCCAGTCGAAGTTCAGACCACCTGTCAACAGTCTCCAAATGGCATCCGTAAGCCCATTCCCGACATCACAATGCTAATACCACTTCATGCGAGTGCAAATTTCTGGGCACTCTAGTGTTCAATCATCTTCCACCTTCGGATCACGAAAGGCCCGAAAGCCAATCTATATCCTCAGGTTTAAGAAGATTGAACAGGGGCAGCTATTGTACCCCAAAATTTTCCCTCTCATATTTCCCAAGACATTGCAAGAAAAATCTCCAAGTGGCTCAAGATTGCTCAAGAATTTGACTGTCAAGCTATCTCATAAGGCAGTCAATCTCAAATTAGGGTTTTGTGTTGCATCAAGGTCCTTGCATCCAAATGACCTCAAGTGTTCCCCAATGTCCTAATATGTTCTCAAGTTCATCCATGTCAAATTTCAAGCCTTGCAGAGGAAGTTTGATCAGTCAATTGCTTAAAAGATCCAAAATCGACTATACTAGGACAAAAGTCAATTGTGACCCAAATACAGTCAAACTTCAATATTTTTTGTCAACATTCTCATTTTGAAGGATATTTCATCATTTTATCAAGGGTTGATCATGATTCATCAAGGATTGTTCAAAATTCATCAAGACTTAAAAGTTGCTAAATTAGGGTTTTATAGGAAAAGTCAACTCAACTTTGACCAAGCATAACTTTCTCATACTTCATAAGAAATGACCCATCAAAAGCTAATTTTGAAGAGGATGCAATTTTATACAATCCATCTTCACACCCCAAGATCAAGAAATGCACTCAAAAAAAGTTACAAATTTGGACATTATAGGTCATTTTTGAAAGTCAACAAAAACACCTTTTTTTCCAAAGCTTATAACTTGAGCATGGAATATCAAATTGAGAAGATACAAAAAGGGTTGGTTAGAGGACATCTAAATCTTTCTAAAAAGTCCAAGAACACTTCCAAAAGTTCAAAATTGAAGAAGTTATGCATTGTTGAAGTTGGGCATTTTTGCAAAATTGCCAAAAGTCAACTATCCCCAAAACTTCAAATTTTGTCAAATGGGCCCATTCTTTTCCACTTGATTTGATCTTTTCACACTACACACATGTCCTAGCTTCAGCCTAGTGTCCATTTATTAGTTTTTCTATTTTATTTGATTTTTTATTGAATTAATTCATTTTAAATCAATTAAAATCAAATAAAATCCAAATATTGATCACTTGGAATCTTTTTTATTGTTATAGGTCATAATTGTCATCGTGGACATGATCAAACTCGTATCTCACCATATCATGAACAAAAAGATGGATTTTGGACAAGTTTGGAAAGTTATCAATGGAGGATCAAATCAAATCCTAAAACATCAATGCACAAAGATTCAAGACCCAAAACTTGACCTAATCCAATACTGCACACATATACAAGCCAAAGCATACGAGAGCAAGGGTTGGAGGCTGCAGAATCACAAAAAGAAAACTTGAAAAAACTTGAAAAATGCTTGAAACTGAAATCACTCCTAGAGGTAGTTTCAACACCAAATCTCGACGTGAATCAATTGCTGGGCCTCCACTGAGTCAGAAGCAATCAAAAGCACACTCTCATACCCTCTCAATTGCGATGTAAGTCTCTCACAAAACCGCTCTGCACTTGAAATCGCAACTCTATATTTCTGCATCTTTTGAACAAATCTTTGGTATATTCATGATGCTCATTCGATTTGCAAGCTTTCTACTTTAACCAATTGTGTTTATATGACCTGTAGTGCCATACCTGAATCTAGGGTTCTTGGTTTTTGTTTTTGGGCATTTTATTTTCAGGTAAAATCAGTGCAAATAATGGATATGTACGTGCTCAGGAGACCTAGACAAGCATGACTATGGTCTTGGAATTAATTTCTATGGCCTAGGATAGATTTTAGGATGCAGCTACGGATTTAGCTGCGGATGTAAATCCGCAGGTAAATAACCAGGACCAACAAAGAAGATGAATACGTGCCCCCTCCCC
Organism: Vicia faba; assembly: GCA_948472305.1. Classification (NCBI taxonomy): domain Eukaryota; kingdom Viridiplantae; phylum Streptophyta; class Magnoliopsida; order Fabales; family Fabaceae; genus Vicia; species Vicia faba. The sequence goes on from OX451739.1 coordinate 879,409,250, forward strand.
ATTGGACCATTCATAATTTGCGCGCTTTGTTTTATATTTTCTGGAATATTACGCGTTTTCGTATTTTATTATTATTATCCACTATGTATACAACTAACGTTCAATGGTCCAGTGGCGAAGGCGTTAGTGCATAGTCCAACAGGACCTGGGTTCGAATCCCAGGTCCCCTACATATTTGTTATATTTTGTTTTCAGGTTATCCAATGCCTTTCCAGGCGCGCAGTACATGATACTCCCTCATTCCAATGCTTGCCAGATGGCCCCAGGCCAGATCTGGTGGTCCATATTGGAGGTCCATCATAAGACTAAGTCAAAGGCGTACAGGGAACCAGGAAAGTCAACCAGGCCAGTGGACAAATGGGCCTTGGAATTGCTGAATGAACCTCCCAAAAGCAGGCCCAAAATCTCTAACTCTCTCTATTTTTCATTTTTATTTATTTGTTTTGTTTAATTATTATTTTTATTTAAACTAACCAATTAAAACTTTTTCCTCATAAAATCAAAAACCAAAAAATATATTTTATTTATTAAAATTAAATTCAGCACTTTATTTTTGTAAATAAATATTAATTCAATTAATTTAGTTTTAATTAGGTATAACTTTTAATATTTTTGCAATAATTAAAATTAATGTAGATAATTAGTTTTTACTAACTTTGATCAAATTTATTTTATTTCTTTAAATATCAAAAATCCAAAAAATATTATTTTCATTAATTAATTAATTAGCTTATTTAATTTAATAATTAACTTAGGTCTAATTTCTTTTTAAATTAAAAATAACAAAAGAAATCTTTTCTTTAGTAATCAAAAGGGTCAAAACCCTAAAAACTCGTCCGATTTAATTTCTCGCATGCGATCCATATTTATTTCAATATTGTATCTGTTTCCCAGAATGTAATAGTTTAACTAGGAATTTAAATATTTTATCGCTTTATTTATTTTCCGCATTTTAATTTCAAGGGTTGTTTTTGGCGATGTAAATACCCGACGCCTTGTAATAGTTAGTTTAATTTCCACAATTTAATTTCTGCAACTTATAAACTGTTAGATGTTTGATAATAGGGAATGCATGACAAGATCGAATGTTTAACTTAAAATCAACATAGATAACCATTGACATGTACAAAGATAAAATTAACTGAAAACTACACACTCGCACATGCGCACTCTTAGGGTACACCTCACTTGGTTGCCTTCGTACGCGGTCATTGAGTATAGGAAGTTTTATAGGTCGCCCTCTTGTCCAAAGATCATAGTTGCCTCGAAACGGTTGCCTCAGAAAAATGATCTAAGACATTAGGGTTACCGCTAAGGCGTCCTAACATTGTTTAGTGACCGCACGTCCCTTAATTGAATTGACCCTTAAAATCCAACGACGATGCTACCTACTCATCCATAGTGGGATAACATTGTCTAAAGGACATTAGCACAGATTGATTCCTTTTTCGAGTAGGTAGATGGTTCTTAAGTACTTGCTCTTTTTAAAACAAAATAAAACTTTTCGCACTTACACCTTTCAAACAAAAACTTCTTCAAACCCCCAAACACAAAGAAAAGCAAATTTTGAAAACACTTTGAGCAAGTACCTAAGAGCATGTAGATAACCACGGATAGAAAGGGTTCTAACACCTTCCCTTTCTATAATCTACCCCCCGGACCCGAGAAACATCTCGAAAAAGGAATTTTTTTGTGCTTTTTTCCTTTCCTTGTTGGATAAAATAAAAGACGGTGGCGACTCTTGCTTACCGCGACATTTTGCAAAAACAAACGCAAAACACAAACCAGTATTCCAAAAAACAGTCAGTTCTTTCCCACCGTATCACACAAACAAATGAACATTTGGGGTACGGTTTGATAAACTCCTAGGCTTTATCGTCGGCAACAAAGGTATTGAAGTAGATCCTGCCAAGGTAAAACAATACAAGAGATGCCTGCTCCTCGTACTAAGAAGGAAGTCAGAGGATTCTTGGGGCATTTGAACTACATTGCCAGATTCATCTCTCACCTGACAGCTACTTGTGAACCAATCTTCAAATTGTTGAAGAAAGATCAAGTAGTCAAATGGAATGACGAGTGCCAAGTTGCTTTTGATAAAATCAAAGAATACTTACAAGAGCCTCCTGTGTTAATGCCACCAATCGAGGGAAGACCATTGATCATGTATCTGACTATTTTAGGAAACTCAATGGGGTGTGTATTGGGGCAGCATGATGAGTCTGGCTGAAAAGAGCATAATATTTATTACCTGAGCAAAAACTTTACCGACTGTAAACCAGATATTCACTGCTCGAGAAAACTTGTTGCGCTCTGGCATGGGCTGCTCGCCGGCTAAGACAGTATGTGCTAACTTATACTACTTTGTTTATATCTAAAATGGATCCGATAAAATACATCTTCGAGAAACCTGCTCTCTCCAGGAGAATAGCGAGATAAAAGATGATCCTAACAGAATATGACATACAGTATACTACCGAGAAAGCAATAAAGGGCAGTGTATTAGTTGATCACCTTGCTCACCAAGCTGTAGAAGACTACCAATCCATGAAGTTCGAATTTCCAGATGAAGACATCATGACGGTAAATAACTGTGAAGAATTCAGGCCACATGACAGACCTGAATAAGGATCCCGATGGACACTGTTCTTTGATGGGGCATCCAACATACTTGGCAATGGTATCAGTGTTGTACTCATATCTCCGGAAGGGTGTCATACTCCCTTTACTGCCAGACTTTGCTTCAATTGTACAAACAACATGGCGGAATACGAAGCGTGCATCTTTGGTCTCAAAGCTTCCATAGACTTGGGGATCAAATCCTTGGATGTATTCGGAGATTCAGCTTTGGTTATCAGTTAGATCAAAGGGGAATGGGACACCAAACACCCTAACCTTATCCCTTATAAAGAACATGTTTTGACATTGTTACCACATTTTGAGAAGATTACCTTAGAGCATTTTCCACGAGAAGAAAATCAGCTAGCAGACGCTCTAGCCACAATGTCATCTATGTTTAAACTTAATTGGGATAACGAGGCTCCCTGGATCACTATTGAATGAATGAAGGAACCAGCACACTGTCACGAGATTAATACTGAAGAAGTAATGGACCAGCCTTGGTTCCATGAAGTTAAGAAGTATCTCGAGGCTCAAGAATATCCAGAAGGAGCTTCAGTCAATGATAAGAATTTCTTAAGGAGATTCTCTGCTAAATTCTTCCTTAGTAATGGCATCATGTACAAACGCAGTCATGACTCTGTGTTACTTCGGTGCGTAGATAAGGTTAAAGTTGAAAGGATCATGGTTGAGTTGCATGAAGGCACTTTTGGCACCCATTCCAGTGGGCATACGTTGGCAAAGAAAATCCTACGGGAAGGATATTACTGGTCTACCATGGAAGAAGATTGCTATGAACACTCTCGAACCTGCCACAAGTGTCAGATTTATGCTGACAAGGTGCACGTACCTCCAGTTCCTCTGAATGTCTTGATGGCTCCTTGGCCCTTTGTTATGTGGGGAATTGACATGATTGGGGAAATCAAACCAACAGCTTCCAATGGACACCACTTCATCCTAGTGGCCATTGACTATTTTACAAAGTGGGTGGAGGCAGCTTCTTTCGCTTCTGTTACCAAGAATGTTATTTCCCGTTTCATCAAGCAAAATCTCATTTGCCGGTACTGTATCCCGAAAAGGATCATCACTGACAATGGTACAAATCTCAACAACACTATGATCACCGCCTTGTGCGAGCAATTCAAGGTCCAGCATCACAATTCTTTCCCTTACCGGCCAAAGATGAATGGTGTTGTCGAAGCTATAAATAAGAACATTAAAAAGATCATACAGAAAATGACACTCACATACAAAGACTGGCATGAGATGCTACCATTCGCTCTCCATGGGTATCGTACCACAGCACGCACATCAACCGAGGCAACACCCTATTCTCTGGTTTACGACATGGAAGTCGTCTTGCCTATTGAGGTTCATATCCCCTCTCTAAGAATTACGAAGGATGCAAGGCTGAATGAAGAAGATTGGATTCAGACTCGACTTGATCAACTAAACTTGATTGATGAGAAGAGACTTATTGTTGTTTGCCATGGTCAAATGTATCAAAAAAACGGATGATCAAGGCTTTCAACAAAAGAGTCAGACACCAAATGTATCAAGTTGGGGATCTGGTAATCAAACGCATCATACTTCCACAAGATGATCCCAGGGGGAAATGGACTCCTACCTATGAAGGACCATTTGTAATAAAAAATATTTTCTCTGGTGGGGAAATGATCTTGACTACCATGGATGGCGACGACCTGACACATCCTGCGAACACGGACATAATCAAAATACGCATAAGAGACCTGCTAGGTTGACATACCTAGGCAAAACAAGGGCATCCTGGTGAACCAAAAAGGTTCGGACAAAAATTAGGGATAAAACAAAAAATTTGTACACCCGGCAAGTTGAAAACCCGAAAGGGCGACTTGGGAAAAAAGGGTATCCCGGTGGACTGAAAACCCGAAAGGGAGGTCCAGGCAAAAGTTAGGAAATTAAAGTGTATAATTATGTCTCGTTGGATCACCTTACGGACAACCTGCAAACTCAAAGGTTCTGATCAATTCAATCATCTTCGGACTAGGCAACAAATAGACAAGATTCTCAGAGATACGAAGGCTATAGCAGAATGAGAACCCCATGGGATTATTACACATATCTATCTTTTCTTTGTATTAAAATTTTCATTTTTTTGCGACGGTGTTCTCTTACTAGAATGTTTGTCTCATTGTACAAAAATACTTACTCAAAGTCAATACAAAGGTATCTCCTTGAAAGTGAAAAACTATCTGTTTTTCTTTACTCTTGTGTTTTGTTTACAAAAACGTCCAATGATTCATTGTTGAACATATGCATTTGAACATGATTACTGTTTACAAATAAACAAAATGAAAGACAATTACTAATGGCTTTAAGAGGTAGCGAAATCTCTCTAAGCTATTTCCAGAAATCCCCCACAATTTGCAGTTTATTCCCCAGCAGAACAGAGCTTCCAGTTATCAATCCCCAGTAGAAGTCGTCAAATTTCTCAGGATTCCCCAATAGGATTTTACAAGCAGTACATGGCATTTCCTTTACAACAGAGTTTATTTCTCTAAGAAGAAATTCATCAAAACTTAGACTTCACAACATGAAGACTTATGCTCCATATCCTCAGCAGCAGTCAGGGATTTATTTTCCCTAATCCAACAGCAGTGCTGCAAATTAGCTCACATGCGCATACATCGCATCCATATATCATAAACATTGATAAAACGAATGCATTATATCATACATTTTATACAACATGACTTTTAATCTTAGCTAACATGTTACCCTTTTTAGGATAAGATTAACAGCTATCATTAACAATGTTCAAAACTTTTTAGATGCAGTTCAGATACGCTCCGGACATGGAAGCCATTTTGATACTCATTCAGAGCCTCTTTCAGATACAGTTCAGATACACTCCAGACACGGATGCCATTCTGATACTCATTCAAGTGCAACTTTCAGATACAGTTCAGATACTCTCCAAACACGGATGCCATTCTGATACTCATTCAGATTTAACTCTCAGATACAGTTCAGATACGCTCCAGACACAGATGTCATTCTGATACTCATTCAGATTCAACTCTCAGATACAATTCAGATACACTCCATACACAGAGGCCATTCTGACACTCATTCAAAACTAGCTTTCAGATATAGTTCAGATACGCTCCAGACACGGATGTCATTATGATAATCATTCAAAATCAGCTCCCAGATACAGTTCAGATACGCTCCAGACACGGACGCCATTTTGATGCTCATTCTTTCAGCTTACAAATTACAATACCAACAATCACTATTGGATGGCATCTACAAGCCCATCTCTAAAAACTTTTTATCACCTCTCCAAATGGCATCTTTAAGCCCATTCCCTCAACCATCACATCACCGAGTGCAAATTTCTGGGCACTCTAGTGTCCAATCATCTTCCACCTTCGAGTCACGACTGGTAAAACATGTCAATCTAACTCTTCAGGCTTAAGAAGATTGAACAGGGGTAGCTGTTGTACCCAAAATTTTCCCTCTCACTTATCAAGAATTTTCTCACAAGATCTCTTTGGGCTCAAGACTGCACTAGGGTTTGATCAGCTCAAGACACCTCCTTAGACACTGATGACCAAAATTAGGGTTTAAATTTGCACAAGTATTTTTGAACTATTAATGCTTCATATGACTTTCATGGGTCATTATGGACCCCCAAGATTACTCATGTCAATTTTCAAGCCTTGGATCACACTTTTGATCAGTCAATTAAATAGTTGACCTAAAAATCAGTTGTATTGGGGAAAAAGTCAACCATGGCCAATTTACAGTCAAACTTCATAATTTTTTATCCACATCAACATTTTTAACCCATATGTATCATTTGATCAAGTTTGGACCATAATTCCTCAAGAAATTTGATCAAATCTCCAAAAGGGCAAAATGGTCAAAATTAGGGTTTTGACTGGGAAAGGGCAATTTCTAATTTTTGACCTAGGAAATTTTCAATTGGTTTAAGGCATGATCTCAAGAGTCCAATTACATAATTTTTACCTAATTACATGATTTAAAACATTGCAAATCCATTGGATTGACAGATGAATTTTGCAATCAACTGATCAAAAGTCAACTGTATACTGGAAAGTCAAACTTTGACTTTTTGGTCAAATTTAAGCACCAAAGATCACGATTCATCAAAACTTGTCAAAATAGGAAACTTATTCATCAAGAAATCAAGAAATCAAGATTTCATTTGAAAAGTCAAAATTTCTAAACTTAGAAATTTTTATAAGAGTAAAACATTTCTTATTTTTTCATAACTTTGAGCAAATTTTTATTTATGATCTAAGATGATTCAAAGGAAACTTCCAACATGAAAGTTGTATATCTCCATGAAATATACAAATTTTTTTCATACAACTTCTCCTAAAAGTGCTTGGATCTCAAGTTATAATTTTATGAATACATGCTCATGAACTAAAAAAGACTTAGTGAAATTTTGCCCTAGATAGGCAGATTTTTGACCTAACTTCATGGCAATTTTTCACATAGTTCCAAGGTGAATCTTCAAAATCAATTCAAAGATGAGTTGTAGAGCACATTGCAAGATTTCCAAAATTTCAAAGAACTCCTTGAGATCATTCTTGAGTAGGAAGAATCGAAGAGATGAAGTTGGTGTTTTATCACTTGAATTATAGGTCATTTTCCTAATGAACACAAACACAATTTCAATGTTAGGCTGCATAATCTTTGCTTTGCAGGACTCAAACTTGTTTGTCACTCCATAATTAATGGATTACACAAACGTTTGAGCTATAATCCAAGTGTTTTAAGCTTTATCCAATTCACATTGCCATTTTGGGAAGAAAGTTAACAATACCTTTCTTGTAAAGCAAGCTTTTTGCATAAAGTTCACATTGAGCCTCTAACTTGTTCCCTCTTATCACACTCTATCCATAAAGTCAGAAGAAAACTTGTTTAAATCATAACCACTCTATCTTAGCAAGTACACGAGACTTTGAAACTTGTTTTGTCAAAAAATCACATGTTTAGCTTAAGGATGCAAATTCAAATTTTGATCAACAACAAGTCTCCAAACTTGTTGCTTATAAATAGAAGCACTATTTGTGAGCTAGGAGACGAGCTTGAAGACCCTTAAACTCACTCAAATTCCCTCTAGCCAGAAATTGTCTCAAAACACCATTGTTGTGCAAGTTCTAACTTTACATACCAAACTCCAAATCCCCTCGTGCGTTCTTTGGCCTTTCACTTCCAAAAGCTTATAAACATCAAATACAATCCATCCAAAGTCCATTTGCTCAAATGTAACACCTCCATCATCAAGTTCCATTTTCAAAAACAGGGGTCTGCAACTTGACTTCTCCAGAGCTCCTCAGCCACTTTCAGCTCAAGCTAATCGTTGCATTATCTTCCTGGGACCTCAAGGAAGCTAACCTGATCCTTGCAGCACTTTGAATCAAGCTCATTTGCATTTCACGATTTCCAGTTTTGATGTATTTTTATTGAACTTTTATCTCATTACTTAGGCATTATTAGGCTTGCATTTGTGAAGATAAAATGTATACCTCATTGCCACGAAGTTGTACATATCCATAGTTTACATTTACATGGCTTGAGCTTAGAGAATTTTAGAGTTGAAGTTTCTGAAAATTTTAGGGTTCAAATTAGGGCTAGATATATTCTCATTTATCTTTGACTTTTAGCTTTAGTTATTTACATGGTTAGATTCGTGAGGAAGAATGCAACAACTTTCATTTTGTCATCTTCCATTTTTGTTGAGAAATGAAGAAGTTACAGGTACACCGGCTGGAGGTTGAAGATGAAGTCATCAAGACTTGATTTGTCTTACATATTTATTGTTTTGTTTATATAAACGGATGTATAGCCCCCCCAGTGGTAAAGCGCGTGTCTGTTAACCTTTGGGACCTGGGTTCGAGCCCCAGTGGTACCCATTTTGTGTTTTTACATATTTTTACATTTTCTGACCTTTTTTGCAGGGCATTTGGGCCTTTGGGCCTTTTTGTGTATTGTTTACTAACTAACCTCCCTGCCTGCTTATGCACCCCTGGCCCAATTTGTTTTATTTTCTTAATTTTATTTGTTTTTTTTCTTAATTATTTTTCACTAATATTAAAAATCATAAAAAATATATAAAAAAATTTATCTTCATTTTAATTTACTTTATTTTATTTTTCTCACCAAAAAATATTTTTATTAATTATACTTTATTTATTTTTTTACAAATCACCTTGTAAATTTAATTAAAGCTAGGTTAATATTTATTTTTCTTTTACACCTATTAAAATATATTATTTTTGATATAAAAAAAAGACTAAAAATATTTCATGATGCCATAAATATTTTCAAGACAAAAATACCAAAAAATACTTTTTTCTAAACTTATTTTCTATTAATCAACTAAATAGAATTAGGGTTTTATTTAAAAAAAATCTTTTCTTAATAAATTTAAACTTAATTAATTATTTTATTTAAATTAATTAGGTTAAAACAATTTCCCTCTTTCTCATAAAAAATCCAAACAAAAAGATCCATTTTCTTTGCATTTACATTCTTGCATATTTATTTTTGTACATTTATTTATTTCAATTATTGTATAAATTCAATATGGCTGTAATAGACTAATTAGGCTTTAAACTCTTGCAATCCCCATTCAATTTGTACACCCCCTTATCACAAATCATGTAATAGCTTAGTATTTTTTATTTTTCGCAATCTAAATGCTTTATATTCACATGCTAGTAATTAGGGTTTGTATGGAAAGAATAAAAATCAATCAAATAGAAAACCCTAATTCAAGACAAAATTAAGCATGAAAACAATACACTTGCACACAAGCACCCCTAGAGTTATCCCACTTGGTTGACTTACAAAAATGGCCATATTACGCATGTGAGATATCTTGGCAAAAACAAACGAATACAAGATCATAGTCCCTCGATGACGCTATCTAATTTGCCTTACAAATGATCTTAGTCCCTCAAAAAGAATGCTAAGATACCTTGTAATATTGCTAATCATGGTTATATGATGACCCACGCCCGTCCTGTTTACATCCAAAGATAGGGTTGCTTACCAAATCAATGGTAAGACAACAATGTCAAAGGAAAAGAAAATGAACAAGAAAGACATTTGAGTAGGTAGATTGCTCCTAATTACTTGCTCCATTTCAAAACAAACATCCTTGCTATTTTCAAAACAATCACATACACTTTCAAACATCTTACGAAATTGAAAATATTTTCAAAAGATCAAACATCTTTGTATACATTCTTACAAACAAGAATCATTTCAAAGATTGCCTAAACAATGGCCTCTTTACAAAATACTTTCAAAACCCACACAAAGCACAATTTCAAACAAAAGCAAGTGATCTAGCAAGTAACTAAGAGCATATGGAAAACCATGGATGAAGAGGGTGCTAATACCTTCCCTTTTCATAATCTACCCCCCGAACTCAAGAAACAATCTCAAAGGTCTTTCCTGTGCTTTTTCACCTTTCCTTTTGGATAAAAGAAAAGTCGGTGGTGACTCTTGCTAACTGCAACATTTGCGATCAAACGCAAAACCCTCAAGTCAGTTCTCCCACCGTATCACACCTCCCTTTCGGGTTTTCAGTCCACCAGGATACCCTTTTTTGCCCAAGCCGCCTTTTCAGGTTTTCGACTTGCCGGGTGTACAGCTTTTTTTTGTATATCCCTAATTTTTTCCCGAACCCTTTTGGTTCGCCGGGATGCCCTTATTTTTTCCTAGGCCAGTCAACCTAGCGGGTCTTTGTTCATGTGTAGTATCTTTTAACTATGTCCGCATTTACCGGATGTGGAAGGACGTCACCATCCATAGTAGTTAAGATCATGGCTCCACCAGAAAATATGTTCTTAATCACAAATGGCCATTCGTATGTGGGAGTGCATTTTCCCCTGGGATCACCTTGTGGCAGTATGATGCGCTTGATTACTAGGTCACCAGCCCGATATATCTGACGTCTAGCCTTCTTGTTAAAAGCTTTAATCATCTGTTTTTGGTACATCTGACCATGGTAGACAGCCGCGAGCCTCTTCTCATCAATCAGGTTTAATTGGTCAAGTCGGGGCTGAACCCATTCGTATTCACTCAGCCTTGCATCCTTCATGATCCTCAAGGAAGGGATCTGGACCTCAATAGGCATGACAGCTTCCATACCGTACACCAGAGAGAAAGGAGTTACCCCTATTGATGTGCATATTATGGTGCGGTAACCATGAAGAGAAAATGGTAACATCTTGTGCCAATCTTTATATGTCACTGTCATCTTCTGTATGATTTTCTTGATATTTTTATTAGCATCTTCTACAGTTCCATTCATCTTCGGTTGGTAAGGAGAAGAGTCATGATGCTGGATCTTAAATTGCATGCAGATCTCGGTGATCATAGTGTTATTAAGATTGGTACCATTATCCGTAATGATTCTTTCTGGAATATCATACCGACAGATAAGGTTATGTCTAATGAAACAGGCCACAACATTCTTGGTAACAGAAGCAAATGAGGTTGCCTCAACCCACTTTGTGAAGTAATCAATGGCGACCAGGATGAAACAGTACCATTAGAAGCTTTAGGTCTAATCTCTCTAATTATGTCGATGCCCCACATTGGGAATGGCCAAGGAGCAGTCAAGATGTTTAGAGGCACCGGAGGCACGTGCGCCTTATCAGCATAGATCTAGCATTTGTGACAAGTCCATGAATGTTGATTATAGTCTGCTTCCATAGTGGACCAGTAGTATCCTGCCCGTAGGATCTTTTTAACCATCGTGTGCTCACTAGAATGGGTGCCAAAGGTACCTTCATGTAAATCAGCCATAATCTTCTCTGCTTCACTCTTGTCTACACACCGCAGCAAGGTAGAGTCATGGTTGCGCTTGTAGAGGATCCCATTACTGAGGAAGAACTTGGCAGAGAACCTTCTTAGGAACTTCTTGTTGTTGACTGAAGCTCCCTCAGGATACTCTCGGGCTTCGAGATACCTTTTGACTTCATGGTACCAAGGCTTGTCCATTATTTCTTCAGTACCAATCTCGTGACGGTATGCTGGTTCATCCATCCTTTCAATAGTGATCTCAGGAGCTTCGTTATCCCATCTGACCTTGAACATGGATGACATATTAGCCGGCGCGTTTGCTAGTTAATTTTCCTCTCGTGGAAAATGCTCAAAGGTACTTTCTTCAAAGTATGGAATCAATGTCAACACATGCTCTTTGAAAGGAATGAGATTAGAATGCTTTGTGTCCCATTCTCCTTTGATTTTACTAATCACTAAGGCCGAGTCTCCAAATACACTCAAGAATTTGATCCTCAAGTCGATAGTAGCTTTGAGACCCATAATACATGCTTCATATTCAGCCATATTGTTGGTGTAATTGAAACATAATCTGGCAGTGAAGGGAGTATGATAGCCTTCAGGTGATATGATCACATCGCCGATGCCATTTCCAAGAGCGTTGGAAGCTCCATCAAAAACCATAGTCCATTGGGATCCTTTTTCAGGTCCTTCATCCGGTCCAGGTTCTTCACAATCAGTTACTAACATGATGTTCTCGTTCGAGAACTCAAAATTCATGGATTGGTAATCGTCCACAGCCTGATGAGCCAAATGATCAGCCAATACACTTCCCTTAATTGCTTTATGGGTTTTGTATTGAATTTCGTATTCGGTCAGGATCATTTGCCATCTAGCTATTCTTCCAGAGAGAGAGAGAGAGAGAGAGAGAGAGAGAGAGAGAGAGAGATAGATTCTCAAAGATGTACTTGATAGGATCCATTTTAGATATCAATAAGGTAGTGTGAGTCAACATTTATTGTCTTAGTCGGCGAGCAGCCCATGCCAAAACGCAACAAGTTTTCTCGAGCAGTGAGTATCTTGTTTCACAGTCAGTAAACTTTTTGCTAAGGTAGTATATTGTATGCTCTTTTTGACGAGACTTGTCATTCTGCCCCAGCACACACCCTATTGAGTTCTCTAATACCGTTAAGTACATGATCAGAGGTCTTCCTTCAATTGGCGGCATTAAAATTGGAGGCTCTTGAAGATATTTCTTGATTTTGTCAAAGGTGTTATGGAAGTTGTCATTCCACTTCACTGCTTGATCTTTCTTCAGTAATTTGAAGATTGGCTCACAAGCAGCGGTCAAATGTGAAATGAATCCGGCAATGTAGTTCAGACGTCCCAAGAATCCACTAACTTCCTTCTTAGTGCGAGGAGTTGGCATTTCTTGTATAGCTTTAACCTTTTCAGGGTCAACTTCAATGCCTTTGTTGCTGACAACGAAGCCTAAGAGCTTACCAGATCTTACTCTAAAGGTGCACTTATTCGGATTCAGCCTTAGTTTGTACTTCTTCAACCTTTCAAATAGCTTATGTAGGTGATCGAGGTGCTCTTCTTCAGTCTGAGACCTAGCTATCATATCATCAACGTAAAACTCTATCTCATGATGGATCATATCATGAAACAAAGCTACCACGGCACGCTGATAGGTTGCCCCCGCATTCTTTAACCCAAATGGCATAACTTTGTAACAGAAAGTTCCCCACTGTGTGACAAAGGTCGTCTTATCCATGTCCTCAGGTGCCATTTTGATCTGATTATACTCGGAGAAACCATCCATGAAGGAGAATACCTTATGTTGTGCAGTGTTGTCAACTAGAACATTAATATGGGGAAGCGGAAAGTCATCCTTGGAGCTTGCCCTATTCAGGTCTCTGTAATCCACACACATACGTACCTTACCGTCCTTCTTTGGTACTAGAACCACGTTAGCAACCCATTATGGATAAGAGCTGACGGCTAAGAAACCAGTGTTGAACTATTTCATGACTTCAGCCTTGATCTTTTTTGACATCTCTGGCCGCATGCGACGAACCTTCTGTTTCAAGGGAGGGCAGTCCTCTTTTGTCTGCAGACGATGAACCACGATATCAGTGTCAAGTCCTGGAATGTCTTTGTATGACCAGGCAAAAACCTCAACATAGTCATGTAGCATCTGAATTAACCGCTCTTTGATACTATGCTCCAGATCAGCACCTATCTTGACTTCTTTCTTGTTCTCTTCAGTACCCAAGTTAATTGTCTCAACCGGCTCTTCATGAGGTTGTATTGACCTTTCTTCCTATTGTAACAGTCTAGAAAGTTCTCCTAGTACTTCACAATCTTCCTCACCTTCGTCCTCAGCTTGGTAGATCGTATTTTCAAAGTCATAACTGGAAATAGCAGAACCTTTATCAATGGGATCCAGGGTGGATATGGATCTGCAGTTTGATATGTGGGTGTGTGTAAGAGCATAGATGTATATTTTTTGATAAAGTAAAAAGAAAAAAAGAAAAATAAAGAGCGCAAAATTTGTATGCGAAACATTTAATGTTTAATTGATGACATATGAAAATGAAGAAATAATTCTCACAAATAGACCATTGTGCCTCGGGTAAGACACAAGGCTTTTAAGTTTCAATTGTTCAAATATTACATTTCCTCAAAAACAAAAAAGACAAATTACTCTTGAATAAAAGTAATGGGCACAAAATCTTTAGCCTCCCAATTATTGAGTCCATCGTTGATGGTTAGGAAGATCCACTTGTACAGATCATAATCACTATCGCCGTCTTCCAGAGCATTGACTTCATGATTGCTGATCTATAATGGTGGTCCCCCAATGCGAGCACGACGAACAGCATTTTGGGCTCCTGAAGTAAAATCGAAACCAAATTTGTTAGATTTGTAGGGAATATTGGGAAGTTGGCCCCAAATTATACACTTACCTTCTTCGACTACTGCCTTGGCATCCTTTAGTGAAGCCATCTTTAACGGAAGTCTAGTAGTCTTTGGAACACCAGCAGTGGTCTTGGTCGTAACAACAGTCTATGGAACCTCCTCAAAGTTCTGACAGGGCATCTCAATGAACTCGTCGTCCATTTCAATGTACCTGAAAGAGCTCAGGTGGCTCACCATGTATTCCTCTTCCCCATGAACTGTGATAATCTTCCCATTGACTGGGTACTTCAGCATCTGATGTAGGGTGGAAGTAACAGCACCAGCCCCATGAATCCAAGGTCGACCCAATAAACAGGAGTAAGACGGACGGATGTCCATCACATAGAAAGTGGAATTAAAAGTATGAGTACCCACTTTGATAGGGATGTCCACCTCCCCGTGCACCATTCTTTTAGAACCGTCGAAGGCCCTCACCACAATGTTACTAGGCTTTAGTGTGAGTCCTTCACAATCTAACCTGTCCAGATCATTCATGGGCAAGACATTCAGCGATGAACCTGTATCCACTAGAACATGGGCTAATGTAGTGCCCCTGCACTCAATGGAGACATGTAGGGCATCATTATGTTTCCTTCCCTTGGGAGTTAGGTTTGTATCAGAGAATCTTAGGCCATTGTCAGTAGTCAGGCTGGCCACGTAATTCTCGAATTGATCAGCAGAGGTCTCCTGAGGCACACGGGTAGATTTCAGGAATTTTACTAAAGCCTTAGCATGGGCTTCAGAGCACAGCAGTAGAGCCAGTATTGAGATTTTTGAAGGGGTCTTCCCCAATTGCTCCACAACATTATAGTCACTTTTTTTTATTATCTTCAGTATCTCTTCCATTTCCTTTTTAGAAGCCTCAGGGATGACTTCTGGATGCATATTCTTCTGGAAAGGCTCAACCAATACCTCTTTTCCCTGAGTCTCGGCCAACTCGGTAGCAGGGTTAATAGTAGGACTAGTAGTAGGAGTATTAATGGGAATGCTGACAAGAGCAGCAGTAGGAATAATCAAAAGAGTAGTAATAGGAGTACTAGCAGGAGTAGCAGCAGGAATGATCACAGGAGTAGCGACAGTTTTTAGAGAGATATCAGATGAGAAAACTCTTCTGCTTCTCGTTATTTTACCGGTCCTAACGATATTGTCAACGTGAGGATCAGTATCTTCAGTAACTTGGTCTTCAATAACCAACAGGTCTTGCTTAACGCCATGGTAATAGACATCAGCCCCATAATTCCAGGGAACAGCTTTATTCGAGGAGTATGGTATTGGCCCAGGAATGGTGATGATCAGGGGAGAAAACTTTGGAACAGATGTAATCTTGACGGGTCTTTTGGTGGAGACCCTAGGAAGATTGTCAGAAATGGTGATTCTCGAAACATCTTCACATGAACTTCTTGCAAGAGGAACTTTCTCGAACAGGATTTCTTTGTTAACCATCAGGCGCTGGATGCCCATCTTCAATAACAAACAGTCATCAGGTATACTCGTGCATAAGTGGCAACCTTCACCACAACCCAGAATTAAAATGGCTCGCAAAAGATTCCTTTTGATAGTCAAAAGAGGAGTAGCTAACTTATCTATAAAATAAACAAGACGATCATCATTAACAACATTGACGCCTTGGCCATGTTTGGGCATGGGTGTAGTTATTACATTAGGCGTCTCTAGAAGGTCAAACTCAATATCCTTTGCCTTAATGAGATCATGTACTTTATTATTTAAAGCCCAACAGTAATTTGTATCATTCCCCAGAGTTTCAGAGTGGTAGGCACATCGAGCATTTGGGTTGTAGCGGGGAGAAGCAGTATTAGGATTCTTTGGGGCCTCCTTCAGAGTTACCAAATTGGACTTCAGCAGGTGTGGCAAAACCTGGGATAGAGTCATGTTGATTTGAGTAAACTGTCTTCTAGGTGCATCTAGTCTGCGATGATTGTTTCATTGATGGTTTGATGCAGGATTGGAAATCATAACAGCCCTTACCGTCGGACGACACTCAGTTTTGTTGTGATTTCTTTGGCTATAAGCAGCACTAGCCTCCTTCTTTCCTGTGAAAGGTTTCTTTGCAGTACTGGAGGATGCTTCTCTCTGTATTTTACCACTTTTAATGCCATCCTCTACCCGTTCACCAGTCAGTATCAATTCAGTGAACCCAGCAGAAGAACTCCCAATTAGATGGTTAAATAAAGGACCAGATAACGTACCCAAGAACATGTCCATGAGCTCTCTATCAAACAAAGGAGGTTGGACTCTTCCTGCAAGGTCTCTCCACTTTTGGGCATAATCTTTAAAACCTTCACCGGAAGCCATAGACATACTTTGCAATTGTGTACGAGTTGGGGTGAGGTCAGCATTATATTGATACTGCTTGTAGAAAGCAACAGTCAAATCTTCCCAATTGTGAATGTTGCTTCTCTACAGTTGATAGAACCATTCCAGCTGAGTCCCTGCCAAACTTTCCAGGAAGAAATGGACCCACAGATTCCTATCAGTAGTGTGGGGTTGAATCTTCCTAACATACGACCTTAAATGAAGCTTCAGACAAGAGACACCGTCGTACTTAGCAAATGTAGGGACTTTGAATTTTTGTGGGATGACCACCCCTGAAATCAGTCCTAGCTCCTCAAAATCTAACCCGGGTATCCTTTGGATCTCCATAGCATTGAGTCGATCCTCTAGCTGTTTGTATTTATCATCAGCAGGAGGATACTGCTCCTCAAAATAATCAGGTTCATCTTCCTCAGACTCTGGATTGTTGTTTTCTTCCACTGGCTTATCTTCTTGATTGTCCCCCTCATTTGGTGTGGTTGCGAAATCTATAGTTCTCTTAACTGGTCCTCTGATGCTTCTTCCCAAATTCAAAACACCAGTTGGTTTCTTTGCCTTCTTGGTCTTCTCTTTGACGATTAGAGCTTTTAGATCCTCTTGCCCTTGGGCCAGATCCAGGAACATTTACTGAAACTGAGCGTTTTGAGCTTAGAGATCCTTTACTGTTTGTTCGAGAGCCATTTCTTTTGCTGAAATAAACAGCGAAAAGAATAAGAAACCTGTCTTGAAATACCTGCTTATGCAATGAAATGCATGATAATGTTTATGCAATGTTTTCAAGGACTTTTGAGATCTTAAATTTGCTTAGTCAAAGAGAAGAACAAAAATTAATTGCATTCATAAGTTTAAATGATTACAACGATGCCTCTTGGGCTTATAATAGAAGAGACAAAAAGTGAAAATGAACTCTTAAATCTGACAGGACTCAAGCTTTCCATGAGCGCATCCTCTTTGGTGTAATGTAGGCATTTAAACTTTGTTCTTCATGCAATTGTCTTGTAAGCTCCAAAACCCTTTTCTCACTTGCATAGAATTGGGCTTCAAAGGTATCTCGTTCCTCTTTAAGTTGAACCCAATATTTTTGCAATTCTTCGAGAGTAGTTGGCATGTCAGGATGAAGAATGGTATGACGTACATCTGTATCTGCAACAGGTTCCATGATGATGGGTAGAATGGCGGGGTAAGGCATCATGAGATTTTGAGTGCGAGCTCGCACCCACTTAAGATAAGGCTCCAAAGGGATGGAGTTCTTATGCCCTAGTATCTTGCTATCCACTTTGTTTACTATGCCCCAAGCTCAGATGAACCTCTGACGGTACCCTTGAACATCATCCTCATAATTGAACACAATGGCTTGAACCAATACATCATGAGGACCATCCCTCCTAGCATAACCAAATTGTCACAATGCCAAACAAGGGTTATAAGCGATTCCTCCCCTAATGCCTAGGAGAGGGACATTAAGGAATTCCCCACAGCGATCAATGATGGTAACTCCTTCCATGGATCGAGGACACCAGTGAATATATGAATGTGAGAGACATTAGCCTACTAGACCATCTTAATCCTTGTTCATTCTTCACAACAGATCGGGGTAGGTGCGAAATAAACCACCTAGCCAACAGATGAGTACAACACATAAGGGTCTCTCTTCTCTTTACAGTGCGAGTGTGAAAAGAGTGCAGAATGTCTCCAAGCAAAGAAGTCATCGGATTATGAGACAAGAAGATTTTGACTGCATTCACGTCTATGAGTTGGTCCGGATTAGGGAACAGTACCATCCCATAGATGAGAAGGGCCAATACCTCCTCAAAGGCTTGTAAGTCCAAAGTATCCCAGAAGTAGTGAGCTTTTTCAAACAAGAACTTGGATAGAAACCCTTTGGTACCGCTTCTTGTTTCCCAATTTGCTACAACGTCAGACCGTTGTAAATACAGAGCTTGAGCAATTTCCTCAGGTTTTGGGTCTCTTTCCATACCTTTGAAGGGTAACTGTTTGAGGATAGGCACACCCAATAACTGATAAAACTCTTCCATGGTAGGCACAAACCGGTAGTCGGAAAATGTGAAGCAATGATGTAACAGGTCAAAGAAATGAAAGAGAACTTTCACCATGTCTTCATTAGGGCTTGAGGTGACCAAACTGAGGAGCCGACCATGTCTTTTAGTGAATGGGGAATTCTCAGGAACTATTGATGCCAATTCCTTCAGCTGAGGAAGTACCCTTACAAGATTGACTTGGATAGTATTTCTGCGAAGGGGGGCCATGTCCTATAAAACAAACACAAAGATAAGTCCTAAAATTCCTTGAAATGGTTAGTGTGATATGCCCAGTTATGATGTTATGATCTTATGTACAAACAGATTTATACAATCACACAAGCAGATCCTTAGGTTTAGGCTTGCATGGATTCCATAGGTAAGTACCCTCTTGAAGTATAGTTGGTTCAACCTATCCTATCAATAGTAACCGGGTTCTAGGGAATCTCAATATCACTGATCTTTCTTCACCAAGCATTGTTTCAGCACACGCCTCTTTATTGGCGGCCGAAATATCCCGGAAGTCAGATCTCAATGAGTGTAGTATCGAGTATCAACCAACTTCGGACTGCACCACATAGTGGCCCCGTATTCTCCTTGACTATTCAAGGGCTACCGGTACCAACAAATTTTCCATATCAACGTAGCTATCGCTTCAACCGTGTCGGTATACCCCGCACAGACCCCACAATCTATTGCTACTTACCTAAAAGGTGCCCCAAATCCGAGTAGGATCTTTACAAGTAAACCTAAGCAAACCCTCAAAGTTAAAGCAAACAAGCATATAAGAAAAACAACTTAAATATGACCTAAGCTCTAAGGTAACCCCACTTTTATAAAATCCCCAACATAGTCTCCAGTTCTGTGATACGGTGGCTGAACCGACTATTTACGGGTTTTGCATTTGTATTCGCAAATGTTGCGGTAAGCAAGAGTCTCCACCGAATTTTCTTTTATCCAACAAAGGAAAGGGTGAAAAGAATAGAAAAAGACCTTTCGAGAGTTTTCTGAGTAAAGGGGGTAGATTATGGAAAGGGAAGGTGTTAGCACCCTTTCCATCTGTAGTTATCTACGGCCTCTTAGATGCTTAGCTCATTGGAAAAATACCTTATGCTTTTTGTGTGTTTTTGAAAAGTATTTTAAAATTCCATAGTGAGGCGGTTTGTTTATGGTAACTCTTGTATCAGTCCTCAAGAGTGTTGATAAAGTGAATGTTTTTGAAAGTGTTTTTGAAAGGTTATTGTGTAAGTGTAAAAAAGTTTGTTTTGAGCACAGCATCTAACAGCTATCTACTTGTACTTGAAAAGATTCATTCTTTTCCTCCTATCCTTTAGACAGTGCTATCCTACTATTAGTGAGTAGGTAGCCCTATCGTTGGATGTTTAAGGGATATTTTAAGGGACGTAGAGTCATAAAGGCAACATGTAGAGACGCTTTAGAAATTTTGTTTAGGGACTAGATCATTTACCGAAAGGCAACTGTAGGGTCATCAAGGGACTATGATCTTTTGATTTACAGGTCTTTGCTAAAGCGTCCCCGTTTCGAGGGACGTGACTATTTTTTCCGAAGGCAACCGAAGTGGGCGTACCTTAGAGGTGTATATGTGAAAGTGATTCAGTTCAGTTCATTTATCTTTATTATTAGGTTCGCTAACGTTTGATTTCAGTCTTTCCATACAAGCCTAATTACTAGCAGTTAATATTTTGCAGAAATTTAAAGTGCAGGAATTTAAATCTACGCTATTACAGTGCTTCAGGGAGGGGGTATTTATATGCCCAAATGGGGGAAAGAAAATAAAGAAAAACGATAAAGTCCTAGTTTAATCTATTACATACTGTCAGCAGGTACATTATTATGAAAAGTGCGAAAATAAATAAATACGCGCAAATTGAGAAAAAAGTCTAAAAATCCTAGTGAAAGGAAAATATTTTGTTTGTTTTTATTCATTTTAAGAAAATAAAGTCTAAGTCTATTTAATTTTAATTTTAAGAAAGATGTTACAGTAATTAAATTTATTAATTAACAAAAATAATTTTAATTAAAAAACAAACTAGACCTAAATTTTTGTGATTTTGTTTTAATGTTAATAAAAAAAGGCAAGAAAATAAAAGAAATAAGCAAAAACCAAAAATAAGAAAATGAATAGAGGCTTTTTTTATTCAGGGAAGGAACGGTCTTTCGATCCTGGGAAAGATATGGTTCTTTCAACCCAGGGAGAGAAACTGTCTTCTTCGATCCAGGGAAGGAACCATCTTCTTCGATCCAAAGAAGGAACCGTCTTCTTCGATCCAGGGGAGGAAGTTGTCCTCTTCGATCCAGGGAAGGAAGCTATTCCTTTCGATCTGGGGGAGGAAGTGATTTTCGATCTAGGCATGGTGTCGAACCCATGCTCTCCAAGCTTACACACACATCCTTCAACATTGGGCCATCTGCTCAATCATTAATACAAACAACAAGAAAACAATATATCTAAAACATCATAAAATACTGAGGTGTTAAAACCATGGCATTAGTTTAGACTGAAGGTGTTTGTACAGGGAGATACGACCAAAACGTTGCAGGCTGCCCTAACAATGGTGTTTTTGATTCCTTCCTTAACCTGGCATGTGTTATGTTAAAACAAACCTAAACAACAACATGAGTATGGATCTTTGCATCGAATCTATTTAAATTGCATGAACTGAAAGATTAGAGCATGAGAATTTTACCCTACCGGAGCAACGAGATCTGTTGGTTTTAAAATGTTTTAAGCGTCAAGGAGGGCTGGTATGCACTCTCGGGATCCTAAAGATGATTATGGAACTCCTGGAATGGACTGAGTGTGGCTGGAATTTGTTGTTCGATTTTCACCACTTTGTTGGATTTTTGGCAGTTTTTGTGGCTCTCTAGGCAGTGTATATGCGTGTATGAGGCAGTATTTTCGTCCCTTTGCGGCTGAGATTATTGGGTTTATATAGGCAAAGATTTAGGTCAACGTTTGTGTACCAAATCTTTGGTCATCATGAGGGATAGATTTGATTTGGTTTTCATGAAAACTTGCCATATTTGATCCAATCATGCATTTCTGCCAGCTTGCTCTGAGTTGTTTTGGTCCTCCAACTTAATGGGAATCGAAATCCTGGGATGCCTTTGCTCTTTTAGGTATCCATTCGAAGTGACTTTGGGGCTGGTTGAAGCTTCATTATTCCTTCTTCGATTTCCCTTAATTTGGGACAATGGAAATGTCAACTTATTGATATGCTTATCAAGGGACATCTTGTTCTGATATGCCAATCTAAGGGCACTTTGTTGACCTTCCTTCAAAGTACACCTAATCTTTGCTCTTCGATTGGCTATGACTTGCTACTCATGGCTCTTTCAATCGGACCCATCTATCTGCCTTAGTTGCTTGATTCTGGAAAACTCAAATAGCCCAAACAAGAACTTCATTTTGGCCAATCGAAGCCACTTTTGTCACTTCCTTCGAATGCCATTGCACAGGGGGCTTGGGCCTGGCAATATGTAGGATCAAGACTCATCATAAGACAAACTTGCTTTCAATAATTATGTGTCTCCTTCGAATGGACCACCTATATATCCTTCGAATGGACTTTTTGTGTGTCTTTCGAATAGTCCATATGCATGCCTTGTGCCTTCTTCGAACGGGCCACCAATGTGTGTCCTTCAACTGGACCTTTGGAATGCTCTTTCGAAGGGGTCATTTTGAGTGCCATAGTGCAGAAACTGTGTTGAGGAGTCTTGGCCTTGTGCATTGAAGGCAAGCATAAAGGAAGTATTTGCCTTATGAATTAAAGGCAAGTTGAAAGGAGTCTTTGACTTAGTGAATCCAAGGAAAGCATGAAGGGGCTTTTGGCCTAGTGGATCGAATGTTGCATGAAGAGGCCTTTGGCCTAGTGAATTGAAGGGAACTTGTAGAGGTCGTTGGCCTTATGAATTGAAGTGAACTTATAGAGGGTTCTTTCTTAAATGAAACTTGGACCAAGGCTTGCTCGAAGGGGACCCAACCCTCAATCGAAGCTGGTGTGACAATGCTTGATCGAAGGGGGCCCAACGCTTAATCAAAGTTGGTGTGCCAATGCTTGATCGAAGGGGACCCAGGCTCCCTCGAAGCTGGTGGGCCAATGCTTGATTGAAGGGTCTTAGATGCCCAATCAAAGCTTGTGAGACAAACATCACTCGAAGGGTTTTAAAAGCCCAGTCGAAACTCCTTGTCCAGATGCCAATCGAAGACCCTTTTGTTCACCTGCCAATCGAAGGATATTGTTGACATGCCAATCAGAAGGCACTTAACCATCATTCAAAAAAATTCATTTTCTTTAGGCAAGTATTTGTAACTACCCATGTAAAGGAAAACCTTGGGAAGCATGAGAGGGAAAATTTTGGGGTACACCAGTGTGCCTTCAGCGCACTAAGCAAGGACCCCCTACAAGTTTTCTTTGATTCACCAGCAGTGAACTCCTGCATACGAGCTTCGATTGGGCGCTGAATCTCCTTCGATCAAGCTTAATTCACAAAGCTTCCATTGGGCAAAGGCCCCTTCAGCTTGGCATCAGCGCACGTATGCCTTTTCATGCTTGCCTTTGGTCTACTAGGCAAAAGGCCCCTTTCACTGGTCTTTGATTCATAAGACAAAAGGTTGCCTTAGACTTGCATTTGATCCATAAGGTCAAGGTCCCTTCGACTTGCCTTTGTGTTTGCTTTCGACCCATAAGAAAATGACTTCCTCTGGGCTTGCCTCCAATGCACAAGGCAATGGTTTCCCCTCATACTAGCTTTGACTCCACAGTTTTCCACATTTTTACACCTAGTAAGACCTATTCGAAGGACACACCAATGGTGCCTTCAAAGGACATAGATGTAGTCCACTCGAAGGATACATAATTGTGGGAAACAAGCTTGTTTTGCCTTTTGATGAGTATTGGTTCAAGATGCTTGCCTTAAGCACACAAGGCAAAGGCTTCCTCTTCGACTGGCCTTTGATTCACCAAGCAAAGATTTCTTTTTCATGCCTGCCTTTGTTTCACAAACATAGGATTGCTACATTATAAGCACGCATTGATAGCCCATTCAAAGAATTCAAAAGGGTCGTTCGAAGGATATACATGTGTTCCATTCGAAGGAGACACATAATCATTAGAAATAAGTTTGTTTTATGATGAGTCTTGGTCCAAGAGGTTTGCTGACCAAAAACCAACATGCTGCTAAGCCCAAGCCTCCTGCACAATTGCATTCGAAGGAGTTACCAAGAGAAGTTTCGACTGGACAAAAAAGAGCTTTCATTTGGGCTAGCTGAATAAGGGCTCAATTGAAGAGGCCTCAATGATGAGAATTGGAGCCATTCGAAGGAGGAAACCCTGGGCCAATCAAAGAGAATGGCTTGAGGGCATTCGAAGGAGCCAAATGTGTCCAGCCTCATCCCAAGTCCCAAAGGGGTAGGAACTCACCAAAAAGGTGATCCCTCAATGTGTCTGATTTGACCTTCAAAGCCTAGTTAATGGTTGTCCCTTGCCATTTATATGTTATGACCCTCTCCCTATCTACTATAAATACACACCATTTCTACAAGCCAATGGGTACATACTACATACATACGCCCAGAAACTACACACATACACTACCTCACACACACACGTTGCCACATAAGCCACACCAAAGTTAATAAAATCTCACAAGTGATCCAAATCGAAGGAATCTTCAACAACGCTCCACTCACTCCCTGAAGTTTGTAGGAAGCATTCCCAAGCACTAGGCAGGCTCAACATACACTGGAGCATCACTCACAGCATTTGTCTGTTGGTAACTTATTTTCGATCTCAAACTAGCTAAGCATGCAATTTTTTAAATTCATGTTAATCATACATTCATGTTATTGCTAATGTTTGTGATTGCTTTCATGTGCTACATGCAAGATTAAGCGCAGGGGTTGGGATCGTGCCATGGCTTGGGCACGGTCCATGTTTTCTTTCGAATCTCAGGGTTCATGAGGTTGAAAGACAGACGAAGTAGCTTTTGATTCAGACCCAAATGATCTGAATTAGTATTATTGCAGCCACGGGCTGTCAAATCCAAGACTATATTCGACCCAAGTCTGGGTTTTTATCTTGTTTTCTCTAATAAATTTCTTACAGGAGTACAGCATACACCTCCAGCAATATTCTCTGCTGGATCGAAGGCCACATCATTCCCTGGATCGAAGGATGACGCCATTCATTGGATCGAAAACTGCCTTTCCTTCGGATCGAAAGACTTGCTTTCTTGTATTTTTATTTTTTGTGTTACTTACTTCTTTTATTAGTTTCCCTTTTAAAATTAACATAAAATAAAAACTAATCATCATAAAAATCAGGATTAGATTTTTACTAATTAAATTAATTTTTGAATTGATTAATTAATTAATTTTACATCTTTTTTCTCAAAAAAAAAAATTAAAATTAGAATTTAGGTTTAATTTTATTTTTCTCAATTTATTTTCTTCTCATAAAAAACCAAAAACAAAATAAAAGATTTTTATTCCATAGGTTTTTAGATGCCTTTTCCAATTCACGTGCAATTTTATTTTAGCGTTATCATATTATTGTATCTGCTTCCTGGTTGTAATAGACTATAATTAGGACTCCTTTATTTTTACCGCTTTCTTTATTTTACCCCAAAGTTTGGACATGTAATAATCCCCCTCCCCGAAGCTTTGTAATAGCATAGGATTTACAATTCCCGCATTTTATTCCTGTACATATTAATTGTTAGATGTATGCTAATAGGATTGCATGACAAGAGCATAAAACAAAACGTTAGCAAACCTAACACAAAAGACAAAAATAACTAAATACAACACACTTGCACATATACACCTCTAGGGTACTCCCACTTTGGTTTCCTTCAGAAAATAAACCAGTCATGTCCCTCGAAAGTAGGAACGCTTTAGCAAAGACTCTTAAATCAAAATATCATAGTCCCTCGATGACCATCGGACTCTTGCTTACCGCAACATTTGCAAACACAAATGCAAAACCAGTATAATTGTCGGTTCTACCACTGTATTACAGAACTGACGACTCTGCTGGGGACATATAAAAAGTGGGGTTACCTTAGAGCTTAGTTCATTATTTACATTGTGTGTTTGTATGTTTTATCTTTAAAAGGGCTTGCTTGGGTTTACTTCTAAAGATCCTACACCCGGATCTAGGGCACATTTTTAGGTAAGCAGCAATAAATCGTGGAGACTGTACGGCATAAACCAATATGGTTAAAATGATAGATGTGTTTGTGTGACACTTTGGTTGGTACCGGTATCCCTTGTGTTAAATCGAGGAGAATACAGGGCTGCTGCGCGGTGCCGTAAAAGCACTAACGGACCTTAGAACCTTAGTTGAACAAACTTGGCCATTAGAAAGTAGTGAGATAGTCGGCCTCGGTATAAATCAGAGGATTGGTTGATACTCGATGCTAAACTTATTGAGATCGTACTTTCGGGATATTTCTGCCGCGAGAAAAGATTGCTTGAGCTGAAATAATGCCCGATAAAGAAAAATTGGTGATATTGAGACTCCTTAGAACCCAGTTACTTTTCTAAGACAGGTTGAACCAACTATACTTCAAGAGGGTATTTTCCTATAAACCCCATGCAAGCCTAAACCTAAGGTCTTATGTGTTTTGCATGTGTGTGATTAAACTGTTCAAACATAACATCATGCATCATAATATCCATATTTCATTTCACTAACCATTTCAAGGACTAGGAGAATTTATCTTTATTCTATTTTGAATATCATAGATTTCGATCATAGAAATACCATCGGAATCAGCTTTTTGAGAATACCTCTCCAACTCAAAGAGCTAGTATCAAGGGTTCCCGAGACTTCCTCGTTTACCAAGAAATATGGTCGACTTCTCAACTTGGTTACTTCAAGCTTCGATGAGAAGATTATGGGGGTAATCTTTCAGTTCTTTGAACCCAAGCACCATTGCTTCACATTTCCCGACTATCAATTGGTACCCGCCATGGAAGAGTTCTCTCAGTTATTGGGTGTACCCATTCTGGATCAAATTCCTTTCACCGGTTTAGAGGAAGTTCCAAAGCCAGAGGTTATTGCAGCTGCCTTACATTTGAAATGGTCTAACATGGTATCAAACTTGGAAACAAGAAGCGGGGTCAAGGGTTTCCTAGTCAAGTTCCTATTGGAAAAGGCTCAGTTGTTTTGATATTATTTATATTTCCAAGCCTTCGAAGAAGTCCTGGCTCTTCTAATCTATGGGTTAGTATTATTCCCCAATCTGGACTTGCTCATAGATGTGAATGATGTCAAGATTTTTATCTCCCGTAACCTTGTGCCTACTTTGCTCGGAGATATCTTGCATTCCCTCCACACTCGTACCATGAAGAGAAGAGGGGTTCTCATGTGATGTATGCCTTTGCTGTCTAGGTGGTTTATTTTTCACCTTTCTCAATCAGTATTGAAGAATGAACAAGGTTTGGGTTGGTCACAAAGGGTAATATCACTTTCTCATTCGGATATTCTTTGGTATTCCAGATCTTTGGGAGATATTTCTATCATTGACTGTCGTGGGGAATTCCCTAATGTCCCACTCCTCACCATTAGGGGAGGTGTCACTTATAATCCTTCCTTGGCTCTACAACAGTTTGGTTATGCTTAGAGGGTTGGTCCCCATGATATTCTTATCCAAGGCATTATGTTCAACTACGAGGATGATGTTCAAGGGTATCGTCAAAGGTTCATACGAGCTTGGAGCATGGTAAATAAGGTGGATAGTAAGGCTTTGGGGAACAAGAATTCCATCCCTATGGAACCTTATCTTAGATGGGTACGAGCTTGCGCCCAAAATCTTATGATGCCATATACAACCATCTTACCAGTGATTGTGGAACCGGTCGCCGAGGAGGATGTTCCTTATACAGTTCTCCATCCTGATATGCCCACTGATCTTGAAGAGCTGCGGAGGTCTTGGGTTTAGCTGAAGGAAGAACATGATACCTTTAGAGATCAATTATATGCTAGTGAGAAGAGTGTTGGAGCTCACAAAGCAACTTCACAAAGAAGAGAGTCTTAATGTCTACCTCGGCACGAAGAGGAAATGCCCATGGGAGATGTGATTCTTAGATTTTAAGAGTTTTTTTATTTTCAGTTGTAAGCCTAAAAGGAGATTGTAATTTGAATCTTATTAATAAAATCTTTATTTCATTTTGACTCATAAATTTAAATTTCCCAAAGTCCTTGAAAACATCGTATAAGCATATCATGCATTTCATTGTATAAGCAGGTATTTCAAGACAAGTTTCCTATTCTTTTCGCTGTTTATTTCAACAAAAGAAATGGCTCTTGAACAAACAGTGAAGGACCTTCAAGCTCAAAATTCCCAGTTCCAACAAATGTTCCTAGCTTTGGCCAATGGGGTAAGAAGATCTGAAAGCTCTTATCGTTAAAGAGAAGACTAAGAAGGCAAAGAAACCAGTTGGTGTCTTGAATTTGGGAAGAAGGTTCAGAGGACCGGCTAAGCAAGCTCTAGATTTCGCAACCCTGTCAAATGAGGGGGATAATCAAGAAGAGAAGCCAGTAGAAGAAAACAACAATCCAGGGTCTGAGAAAGATGAAGTTGACTATTTTGAGGAGCAGTATCCTCTTGTCGATGATAAATACAAACAGCTGGAGGATCGCCTCAATGCTATGGAGATCCAGAGGGTACCCGGGTTAGATTTTGAAGAGCTAGGACTGATCTCAGGGGTGGTCATCCTGCAGAAATTCAAGGTCCCCACCTTTGCTAAGTACGAAGGTGTCTCCTGCCCTAAGCTACACCTAAGGTCATATGTCAGGAAGCTTCAACCCCACACTACTGATAGGAATCTGTGGATACATTTCTTCCAGGAGAGTTTGTCGAGGACTCAGCTGGAATGGTTCTATCAACTGGAAAGAACCAACATTCGTAATTGGGAAGATCTGGCTGTTGCTTTCTACGAGCAGTACCAATATAACGCGGACCTCGCCCTAACTCGTACACAATTGCAAAGTATGTCTATATGTTCCAGCGAGGGTTTTAAAGATTATGCCCAAAAATGGAGAGACCTTGCGGGAAGAGTCCATCCTCTGTTTTCTGACAGAGAATTGGTGGATATGTTCTTGGGAACGTTGTCTGGTCCGTTCTTTAACCATCTGATTAGAAGCTCTTCTGTTGGGTTCATTTAACTGATACTGACTGGTGAACGGGGTAGAAGTTGGCATTAAAAGTGGTAAAACCCAGAGAGATGCATCCTCCAACACAGCAAAGAAACATTTCACTAGAAAGAAGGAGATCGGTGCTGCTTACAGCCAAAGAAATCAAAACAAAACTGAACATCGTCTGATGGTAAGGGCTGTTATAATTTCCAATCCTACATCAAACCAACAACGAAATAATCAGCACAGGCCGGATGCGCCTAGAAGATAGTTTACCCAGATCAACATGACCTTATCCTAGGTTTTGCCACACCTGTTGAAGTCCAATATGGTGACCCTAAAGGAGGCTCCTAAGAATCCCAATACTGCATCTCCTCACTACAACCCAAATGCCTTATGTGCCTATCATTCTGAAATTTCGGGGCATGATACAAACGATTGTTGGCCTTTGAAAAATAAAGTGCAGGATCTTATCGAGGCGAAGGAGATTGAGTTTGACCTTCCAGTGACCCCCAACGTCATAACTGCACTAATGCCCAAGCATGAATCGGGAATCGGTGCTATTGGTGTTGTTTCCTCTACAGAGGATACTGACAGCGACTGTGACATGGACAAGTGGATCTTCCCAACCATCAGCAGTGGACAAGTGTATCTTCCCAACCATCAGCGGTGGACTCATTAATTGGGAGGCCAAAGACTTTGTTCCTATTACTTTTATTCAAGAGTAATTGTCTTTTTGTTTTGGGATATGTAATATTTGAAAAATTGAAACTTTAAAGCGTGCCTTACCTGAGGCACAATGGTTTATTTGTGAGGGTTATTGCTTCATATTCATATGCCATTAATAAATCATTGGATGTTTTGCATACAAATTTTACGCTCCTTGATTTTCTTTTTCTACTTTTTACTTTATCAAAACAGCTATGCTCTTACACACACCCACATATCAAACTGCAGATCCACATCCACTCTAGATCCCATTGATAACGGTTATGTTATTGCCAATTATGACTTTGAAAATCCGATCTACCAAGCCGAGGACGAAGGTGAGGAAGATTATGAAGTACCAAGAGAACTTGACATACTGTTACAACAGAAAGAAAGGGTAATACAGCCTCATGAAGAGTCGGTTGAGACAGTTAACTTGGGTACTGAAGAGGATAAGAAAGAAGTCAAGATAGGGGCCGATCTGGAGTGCAGTGTCAAGAAGCATCTAATTCAGATGTTACACGACTATGTTGAGGTTTTTTCCTAGTTATATGAAGACATACCGGACACTGATATTGTGGTCCATCGCCTACCAACAAAAGAGGACTGCCCTCTAGTGAAATAGAAGTTTCATCACATGCGGCCCGAGATGTCAGAAAAGATCAAGGCTGAAGTCATGAAACAGTTCAACACCGGTTTCTTAGCAGTCACCTCTTATCCATAATTGGTTTCCAATGTTGTTCCAGTACCTAAGAAGGACGGTAAAGTACGTATGTGTGTGGGTTATAGAGACCTGAATAGGGCAAGCCCCAAGGATGACTTTTCACTTCCCCATATCGATGTTCTGGTTGACAACACCGCATAACATAGGGTATTTTCCTTCATGGATGGCTTCTCTGGGTATAATTAGATCAAAATGGCGCCTGAGGACATAGAGAAAATAACCTTTGTCACACAATGGGGCACTTTTCATTACAAAGTTATGCCATTTGGGTTTAAAAATGTCGGGGTAACCTATCAGCGTGCCATGGTTGCTTTGTTTCATGATACGATCCATCACGAGATAGAGATTTACGTTGATGATATGATAGCCAGGTCTCAGACTGAAGAGGAGCACCTTGATCACCTACAAAAGCTGTTTGAAAGGCTCAAAAAGTATTGTTGTACCCCAAAAATTTCCCTCTCATTTATCAAGAATTCGCTCACAGGATCTCCTTTGGCTCAAGACTACACTAGGGTTGATCAGCTCAAGACACCTCCTTAAGCACTGATGACCAAAATTAGGGTTTGAGGTTGCACAAGGATATTTGAACTTACAATGCCCCATATGGTTTTCATGGATCATTATGGACCCTCAAGATTACTCATGACAAGTTTCAAGCCTTGGATCACACTTTTGCTCAGTCAGTTGAGTAGTTGACCTAAAAATCAGCTGTATTGGGAAAAAAGTCAACTATGGCCAATTTATAGTAAAACTTCATAATTTTTTATCCACATCAACAATTTAAACTCATATGTATCATTTGATCAAGTTTGGACCACAACTCCTTAAGAAATTTGATCAAATCATCAAAAGGGCAAAATGGTCAAAATTAGGGTTTTGACTAGGAAAGGGACTTTTCTGATTTTTGACCTAGAAAATGATAAATTGGTTTAAGGCATGATTTCAAGAGTTCAATTGCATCATTTTGACCTAATGACATGGCTCAAAACATTGCAAGTCCAATAGATTGACAAATGAATTTTTCAGTCAACTGTATACTGAAAAGTCAAACTTTGACTTTTTGGTCAAAATTCAATGTCAAATATCACAATTCATCAAAGAATGTCAAAATATGAAACTTATTCATCAAGAAATCAAAAATTTAAGATTTCATTTTGAAAAGTTAAAATTTCTAAACTTAGAAATTTTTCTAAGTGTTGGAAATTTCTTATGTTTTCATAACTTTGAGCAATTTTTCACCATGATGCAAGATGATTCAAGAGAAACTTCCAACATTAAAGTTTTAGATATCCATGAAATATACAACTTTGCTTTACACAACTCCTTCCAAAAGTGCTTGGATCTCAAGTTATAATTTTAAGAACATGTGGCCATGAAACAAAACACTTAGTGAAATTTTGCCCTAATTTGGTCAGGATTTTGACCCAACTTCATGGAACTTTTTCATATAGTTACAAGGGGAATCTTCAAAATCAATTTAAATATTGGTTATAGAGCACATTGCAAGCTTTCCAAAATATCTAAGAACTCTTTGAGATCATTTTTGAGTAGGGAGAATCGAATATATGAAGTTAGGGTTTTATCACTTGAATTACAAGGCATTTTGTGATGAACAAAATTCAAATTCAAAGTTGTGCTGCATAAACTCTACTTTTCAGGCCTCAAAATTATTATACACTCCATATTTAATGGCTTGCACAGCTGTTAGAGGTCTCATTTCAAGCATTCAATTCAAGGCCATGCTTTATGTTCATTTTGGGAAGAAGGTGTACATTGCCATTTTGATAAAGTGCTTTTTTACACAAAACTTGTTCTTGAGCCTTGCACTTGTTCTCTTATGATCATACAAGTCCCATAACCCATAAGAAACTTGTTAGACACTTACAATCACTCATCCCATGCTTGTACCTCACATTGAAACTTGCTTTCCCACTTTTCTTCAAAATCAAGTAACCTAGCAATTAGCTGAAAACTTGTACTTCTGATTGTCCAAACCACTCCAATCCTTTTTCTTATAGATATACAAACCATTTTCCCCAAAATACATGAATGCTTGAACCCTAAAAACACCAAGAGCTCATAATTACATCTCATACCTCCATTTTCACATAAATTGACCAAAAACTTGAAACTCATAACTCACTCGTGCGTTTTCAAGCCTCTTGGTTCCTAAAGCTTCTAAACATCATTTAGAACTGATCACACACCCTGTTACAAGACTGTAACACCATTAACACCATCCTCCATTTTCAAAAACAGAGCTTTGCACTTGGAATTCTCCAGAACTCCTCAGGTAATTTCAGCTCAAGCTAAGCATCCCATTAGCTTCCTGGGAACTTGAGGAAGTTAACCCAATCATTGGAACTCCTTGAAAGCTGCTCAAACTTCAAACCCAATACCCTCTTGCAAGGTAAGTTTTATAACTTTGGAACTTTTCATACATGCATCATCAATGATTTATTTGTGAATGAAACATGTAGATATCATTGCCCTAAAGCTAACCATGTCCATAGTTTCCATTAATTTTGCCTTAGCTTAGAGAATTTTAAGATTGAATTTTCTGAGATTTTTAGGGTTCAGATTAGGGCCAATGAAATTCATGTTTGTCTTTTATCTATAGCTTTAATACTTTACATTTCTGAAATCGTGAGGAAATTTGCTACAAGTTTCATGTTTACAGTTTTCATTTTTGTTGAGATTTGAATAAGTTACAGTTGGTCTGGCTGGAGGTTGAAGATGAAGTGTAAATCAGGGCGCGTTTTGTATCATATATTTATTGTTTTGCTTATGTTAACGGATGTATAGCCATTCCAGTGGTAGAAGCGCGCGCATGTAACCTGAGGGACCTGGGTTCGAGCCCTAGTGGTACCCTTTTGATTTTTTTACATTTTTCTTTGCATTCTGACTTTGTTGACAAGGCGCCTGGGCCTCTTTGGGCTTTGTTTGCTTTTTTTGTTTTTACTCTCTAACCCCCTACAGGATATTCACACCCCTGGCCCAGTTTTTATTTTATTTTATTTATTTTCTTAATATATTTTCCTAATACTGAAAAATCATTAAAAAAAATATAAAAATAGTAGATTTATATTTTAACTTAGTTTTTTTTCTCACCAAAAAATATATTTTATTTAACCATACTTTATTTATTTTACTAATTATTCTTGTAAATTTAATTAAAAGTAGGTTATTATTTATTTTCTTTTACACCAATTAAAATATATTATTTTAATATTTAAAAAGACCAAAAATATTTTATAATACCATAAATTATTTTTTAAAAAAAATACAAAAAAAATACTTTTCTTAAACTTAATTTCTTTTTAATCAACTAATAGATTTAGGGTTCTATTTAAAATCTTTTCTTAGTAATTTTAGGTTTTACCTTTTACTACTTTAATTAATTATTTTTCCCTTTAATTAATTAGGTTAAAATCAAAACCCATTTTCTCTAGAAAAATCCAAACAAATATTTATTTTCTTTACATTTCACATTTTTGTACATTTATTCATCTTGTACATTATTTATTTCAATTCTTGTACAAATTCAATATGGTTGTAATAGATTAATTAGGTTTATTTTCTTGCAATCCCCATTTATAATTTGTACCCCCCCCCCCCCCCACACACACACACACACTCCCACAAGTATTGTAATAGCATAGTAACTTTAAATTCCGCAATTTATCGCTTTATATATAACATGCTAGTAATTAGGGTTTGTATGGAAAGACTGAAACCAATACTTAGAAAACCCTAATTCAAGACAAAATCAAGCATGAAAACAAAACACTTGCACACAAACACCCCTAGGGTAAATCCATTTGGTTGCCTTTACAAAATTGGCCATATTACGCATGCGACGTATCTTAGCCAAAACAAGCAAAGTGTAAGATCATAGTCCCTCGATGATGCTATCTAAGTTTCCTTTCAAATGATCTTAGTCCCTAAAATATAATGCTAAGAAACCTTGCAACATTGCTAAGCATGGTTATACAATGACCCACGCCCGTCCCGTTTACATCCAAAGATAGGGTTACTTACCAAATCAATGGTAAGATAACAATGTCAAAGGAAAAGAAAATGAACAAGAAAGACTTTTGAGTAGGTAGAATGCTCCTAATTACTTGCTCAATTTCAAACAAGGCATACTTGCTATTTTCAAAAACAAGCACCTACACTTTCAAAACATCTTACAAAATTTGAAAACATTTTCAAAAGATCAAACACTTTGTATACATTCTTACGAACGAGAATCATTACAAAGTTTGCCTAAACAATGGCCTCTTTACAAAATACTTTCAAAAAAACCACACAAAGTTCAATTTCAAACAAAAGCAAGTGATCTAGAAAGTAACTAAGATTCCATGGAAAACCATGGATGAAAAGGGTGATAATACCTTCCCTTTTCATAATCTACCCCCCTAACTCAAGAAATAATCTCAAAGGTCTTTCCTATGCTTTTTCACCTTTCCTTTTTGGATAAAAGAAAAGTCGGTGGCGACTCTTGCTAACCGCAACATTTGCGATCAAACGCAAAACACCCAAGTAAGTTCTCCTACCGTATCACAGAACTGGCGACTTTGCTGGGGAAAATTATAAAAGTGGGGTTACCTTAGGGTTAGATCACATTTACTTACTTTCATTGTTTGCCTTGTATGATTTACATTATGGTTCTTTGTTTGGGTTTAAATCCTCTACCCGAATTTGGGATACCTTATAGGTAAGTAACAATACATTGTGGAAACTTTGAGGGGTATACCGACATGGTCTAAGCAATAGCTACATTAGTGCGACATATTTGTGGGTACCGGTAGCCCTTGAGTTAATCAAGGAGAATACGGGGCCGCTGAGT
This sequence comes from Vicia faba, assembly GCA_948472305.1. Lineage (NCBI taxonomy): Eukaryota > Viridiplantae > Streptophyta > Magnoliopsida > Fabales > Fabaceae > Vicia > Vicia faba. The sequence goes on from OX451739.1 coordinate 879,444,470, forward strand.
GGTGTCATGAAGCACTAATGAACTTTTAGAACCTTTACTTGACCAACTTGGCCATTAGGACGTAGTGAGATGACCGACTTTGGTGCAGTCCGAAGTTGGTAGATACTCGATACTACACTCATTGAGGTTTGGGTTTTTGAGATATTTCGGTCTCTATTAAAGAGGCTTGTGCTGAGACAATGCTCAAGGAAACAAACCAGTGATATTGAGCTCCTTAAAACTCGGTTACTATTGCTAGGACAGGTTTGAGCTAACTAAACTTCAAGAGGGTACTTACTTATGAAACCCCATGCAAGCCTAAACCTAAGGACTTGTTTGCTTTGTTTGTATATACATACTTGTACATAACATCATGAACATCATAACATCATATTCATTCACTAACCATTTCAAGGATCTTGGGATTTACCTTTGTTCTGTTTTGTAGGACATGGATTCTATTCGCAGGAAAACCATTCAAGTCAATCTTGTAAGGATCCCCCCACAACTTAAGGAGCTAGCTTCAAGGATTCTAGAAAATTATCCATTCACCGAGAGACATGGTCTCCTACTCAACTTGGTCACTTCCAATACTGATGAAGACATGATGAAGGTGCTCTTTCAGTTATTTGATCCTTTACACCATTGCTTCACATTTCTTGATTATCAACTTGTGCCAACTTTGGAAGAATTCTCCCAAGTCTTGAGGATTCCCATTCTCAATCAACTACCTTTCAACGGTACAAAAAGATACCCAAAGCCATAAGAGATTGCTCAAGCTCTACACTTGCAATCATCTGATGTCACAACTAATTTGGAAACAAGGAGTGGTGTCAAAGGTTTCCTAGAAAAGTTCTTGTTTGAGAAAGCCTGAAACTGTTGGAATTCTTTGGATTTACAAGCCTTTGAGGAAAGCTATCTATTTTTCTTTACTCTTGTGTTTTGTTTACAAAAAAGTCAAATGATTTATTGTTGAACATATGCATTTGAACATAATTATTGTTTACAAATAAACAAAATAGAAAGATAGTCACTGATGGCTTTAAGAGATAGGGAAATCACCCTAAGTTATTTCCATAAAGTCCCCCATAGTGTGCAGTTTAATCCCTAGCAGAACAAAGCTTCCAGTTATCAATCCCCAGTAGAAGTCGTCCAAATTCTCAGGATTCCCGAACAGGATGTTACAAGCAGTACACGGCATTTCCCTTACAACAGAGTTTATTTCTCTAAGCGGAAATTCATCAACACTTCAACTTCAAAACATGAGGACTTACACTCCATATCCTCAGTAGCAGTCAGGGATTTTATTTCCCCCTAACCAACAACAATGCAGCAGATTAGCTCACATACGCATACATCGCATCCATATAACATAAACATCGATAACACGAATGCATATATCACAATCTCATTGTACCATGCATTTCATACATCATGACATTGCATACAGCTAATGTTTTTTACCCTTTTCAGGATAAGATTAATCAATAGCTACCATTAACAATGTTCAAAGGATTTTTTTGATACAGTTCAGATACGCTCCAGACACGGATGCCATTCTGATACTCATTCAGATTTAGTTTTCAGATACAGTTCAAATACGCTCCAAACACGGACGCCATTCTGATACTCATTCAGATTCAGTTTTTAGATACATTTCAGATACGCTCCAGACACAGATGCCATTCTGATACTCATTCAGATTCAACTTTCAGATACAGTTCAGATACGCTCCAGACACGGATGCCATTCTGATACTCATTCAGATTCAACTTTCAGATACAGTTCAGATATGCTCCAGACACGGATTCCATTCTGATACTCATTCAGATTCAGTTTTCAGATACAGGTTAGATACGCTCCATACACGGATGCCATTCTGGAACTCATTCAGTTTCAGCTTATAGATATGGTTTAGCAATCATTTCTGTATGGCATCTACAAGCCCATCTCAAACAACTTTCTACCATCCCTTCAAATGTCATCTTTAAGCCCATTCCTTATACCATCAACCATCACATCAACGAGTGCAAATTTCTGGGCACTCTAATGTCCAATCATCTTCCACCTTCGAGTCACGAATGGCAAAACTAGCCAATCTAACTCTTCAGGCTTAAGAAGATTGAACAGGGGCAGCTGTTGTGCCCCAAAATTTTCCCTCTCATTTATCAATAATTTTCTCACAAGATCTCCTTTGGCTCAAGACTACACTAGGGTTGATCAGCTCAAGACACCTCCTTAAGCACTGATGACCAAAATTAGGGTTTGAGATTGCACAAGGATATTTTAACTTCCAATTCCCCATATGGTTTTCATGGATCATTATGGACCCTCAAGATTACTCATGATAAGTTTCAAGCCTTGGCTCACACTTTTGCTCAGTCAATTGAGAAGTTGACCTAAAAATCAGTTGTATTGGGGAAAAGTCAACTATGGCCAATTTACAGTCAAACTTCATAATTTTTTATCCATATCAATAATTTAAAATCTTATGTATCATTTGATCAAGTTTGGACCACAACTCCTCAACAAATTTGATCAAATCATCAAAAGGGAAAATGGTCAAAATTAGGGTTTTGACTAGGAAAGGGCAATTTCTGATTTTTGACCGAGCAAATGATCAATTGGTTTAAGGAATGTGTGACACGGTGGGATAACTGACTTGAGGGTTTTGCGTTTAATCGCAAATGTTGCGGTTAGCAAGAGTCGCCACTGACTTTTCTTTTATCCAAAAGGAAAGGTGAAAAAGCACAGGAAAGACCTCTGAGATTATTTCTTGAGTTCGGGGGGTAGATTATGAAAAGGGAAGGTATTAACACCCCTTTCATCCATGGTTTTCCATCGACTCTTAGTTACTTGCTAGATGACTTGCTTTTGTTTGAAATTGTGCTTTGTGTGGTTTTTGAAAGTATTTTGTAAAGAAGCCATTGTTTAGGCAATCTTTGTAATGATTCTTGTTTGTAAGAATGTATACAAAGATGTTTGATCTTTTGAAAATGTTTTCAATTTTGCAAGATGTTTGAAAGTGTATGTAATTGTTTTGAAAATAGCAAGGATGTTTGTTTTGAAATGGAGCAAGTAATTAGGAGCAATCTACCTACTCAAATGTCTTTCTTGTTCATTTTCTTTTCCTTTGACATTGTTGTCTTACCATTGATTTGGTAAGCAACCCTATCTTTGGATGTAAACGGGACGGGCGTGGGTCATCGTATATCCATGATTAGCAATGTTGCAAGGTATCTTAGCATTCTTTTTGAGCGACTAATATCATTTGTAAGGCAACTTAGATAGCGTCTTCAATGGACTATGATCTTGTATTTGCTTTTTTGCTAAGATACCTTACATGCGTAATATGGCCATTTGTATAAGGAAACCAAGTGGAGTTTACCCTAGGGGTGCTTGGGTGCAAGTGTATTGTTTTCATGCTTGATTTTGTCTTGAATTAGGGTTTTCTAAATATTGGTTTTAGTCTTTCCATATAAACCCTAATAACTAGCATTTGTATATAAAGCGATAAATTACGGAATTTAAAGTTACTGTGCTATTACAATACTTGTGGGAGGGGCTATACAAATTGTGAATGTGGATTGCAAGAATATAAACCTAATTAATCTATTACAACCAAATTGAATTTGATATCAATGTACAAGGAAATGAATAATTATAAAGTACAAATGCAAATGGAAAAGAAACATGATTTTTGTTTGGATTTTTATGAAAAGAGGTTTTAACCTAACCCTAATTAGAGAAAAAATAATTAACTAAAATTAATTAAATTAACTTAAACTAATTAAGAAAAGAAATTAAATTTGAAACATTTTTAGGTTTTTAAGAAAAGGTTTTAAACTAAAATGATATAATAAGTTAATTAATTAAAATAAACATAAATTCTAAATTGATTTTAATTTACGAGAGGATAATATAATAAGTAAACCTTATTATCTAAATATTAATTAATTAAGAAAATAAATTAATTGTTTTTTTAAGCAAAATGTTTTTAGTCTTTTTGTATTTATAAAGGAAATAAAATATAAACATATTATTATCTAAATAAATAAATTATTTTTTGGTATTTTTATTAATAATAATAATAATCATATAAATAATAATAATAATAATAAAAATAAAATATGAAATGAAATGAAATGAAAAGGAAAAAAAAAGAAATAATAAAAAATAAAGAGCCAGGGGGTGCATGAAGTAGGCAGGGAGTGAGTAAGCAAAAAATAAAATAAAAGCCAGGCCCAAAGGGTCCAGCGCCTTCAAACAAAACAAGTCAGAATGTCAAAAAATATGAAAAATAAAAAAGGGTACCACTAGGGGTCGAACCCAGGTCCCATAGGTTAACAGGCACGCGCTTTACCACTGGGGTGTCTATACATCCGTTCATATAAACAAAACAATAAATATGTAAGGCAAATCAAGTCCTGATGACTTTATCTTCAACCTCCAGCCAGTGTACATGCAACTTGTTCATTTCTCAACAACAATGGAAGATGACAAAATGAAAGTTGTTGCATTCTTCCTCACGAATCTAACCATGTAAATAACTAAATTTAAAAGTCAAAGATAAATGAGAATTTCTCTGCCCTAATTTGAAACCTAAGAATTTCAGAAACTTCAACTCTAAAATTCTCTAAGCTCAGGCCATGTAAATGCAACCTATGGATATGTACAGCTTCGTGGCAATGAGGTCTACATTTTTCCTTCACAAAATAAACATTAATGATGCTTAAATGATGAGATATAAGTTCAAGTGAAAAACCTCAAAATTGGAAATCGTGAAATGCAAATGAGCTTGATTCAAAGTTCTGCAAGGATCAAGCTAGCTTCCTTGAGGTCCCAAGATGCTAATGCAATGATTAGCTTGAGCTGAAAGTGGCTGAGGAGCTCTGGAGAAGTCAAGTTGCAGACCCCTGTTTTTTAAAATGGAAATTGATGATGGAGGTGTTACAGTTGAGCAAATGGACTTTGGATGGTTTGTATTTGATGTTTAGAAGCTTTTGGAAGTGAAAGGCCAAAGAACGCACGAGGGGATTTGGAGTTTGGTATGTAAAGTAAGAATTTGCACAACAATGGTGTTTTGAGACAGTTTCTGGCTAGAGGTAGTTTGAGTGAGTTTAAGGGTCTTCAAGCTCGTGTTCTATTTCACAAATAGTTCTTCTATTTATAAGAAACAAGTTTGGAAATTTGTTGTTGATCATAATTTGAAATTACATGTTTATGCATAACATGTGATTTTTGAGAAAACAAGTTTCAATGCCTTGTGTACTTGCTAAGATAGAGTGGTTATACTTTAAACACAATTGCTTATGACTTTGTAGATGAAGTGTGATCAGAGGGAACAAGTTAAAGGCTCAAGAATGGACTTTATGCATAAAGCTTGCTTTTCAAGAATGGTATTGTTAACTTTCTTCCCAAAATGGCAATGTGAATTGGATAAAGCTTAAATCACTTGGATTATAGCTCAAAAGTTTGTGTAATCCATTAATTATGGATTGACAAACAAGTTTAAGGCCTACAAAGCAAATATTATTCAGCCTAACATTGATTTGGTTCATGTGTTCATCCAAAATGACTTATAATTCAAGTGACAAAACCCTAATTTCATCTCTTCGATTCTCCCTATTCAAGAATGACCTCAAGGAGTTATTGGACATTTTGGAAATCTTGAAATGTGCTATACAACCCATATTTGAATTTCTTTTTAAGATTCCCCTTTGAACTATATGAAAATTTTTCATGAAGTTAGGTCAAAATCCTGGTCAAATTAGGGCAAAATTTCACTAAGTGTTTAGTTTCATGACCCTATGTTCATAAAATTATAACTTATATCCAAGCACTTTTGGAAGAAGTTGTGTGAAGAAAAGTTGTAGATTTCATGAAGATCTAAAACTTTCGTGTTGGGAGTTTCTCTTGAATCATCTTGTATCATGGTGAACTTTTGGCTCAAAGTTATGAAAAAACATGAATTTTCAACACTTAGAAAAATTTCTAAGTTTAGAAATTTTGACTTTTCAAAATGAAATATTGACTTTTTGATTTCTTGATGAATAAGTTTCATATTTTGACATGTTTTGATGAATTGTGATCTTTGGTACTTAAATTTGACCAAAAACTCAAAGTTTGACTTTTCAGTATACAGTTGACTTTTGATCAGTTGACTGCAAACTTCATCTGTCAATCCAATGGATTTCAAATGTTTTGAATCATGTAATTAGGTAAAAATTATGCAATTGGACTCTTGAGATCATGCCTTAAACCAATTGACCATTTTCTAGGTCAAAAATCAGAAATTGCCCTTTCCCAGTCAAAACCCTAATTTTGACCATTTTGCCCTTTTGGAGATTTGATCCAATTTCTTGAGGAATTGTGGTCCAAACTTGATCAAATGATACAAATGAGTTTAAAATGTTGATGTGGATCAAAAATTATGAAGTTTGACTATAAATTGTCCATAGTTGACTTTTTCCCCAATACAACTGATTTTTAGGTCAACTACTCAATTGACTGAGCAAAAATGTGATCTAAGGCTTGAAACTTGACATGAGTAATCTTGGGGGTCCATAATGATCCATGAAAGTCAAATGAACCATTGAAAGTTAAAAAATCATTGTTCAATCTCAAACCCTAATTTTTGGTCATCAGTGCATAAGGAGGTGTCTTGAGCTAATCAAACCCTAGTGCAGTCTTGAGCCCAAGGAAATCTTGTGAGCAAATTCTTGACAAGTGAGAGGGAAAATTTTGGGGTACAACAGCTGCCCCTATTCAATCTTCTTAAACCTGAAGAGTTAGATGGGCATGTCTTGCCATTCGTGACTCGAAGGTGGAAGATGATTGGACACTAGAGTGCCCAGAAATTTGCACTCAACGATGTGATGGTAGAGGGAATGGGCTTAAAGATGTCATTTGGAGAGGTGATAGAAAGTTTTTGGAGATGGGCTTGTAGATGACATCCAAGAGTGATTGTTGAATTGTAATTTGTAAGTTGAAAGAATGAGTATCAGAATGGCGTTCGTGTCTAGAGCGTATCTGAACTGTATCTGGGAGATGATTTTGAATGATTATCAGAATGGAATCCGTGTATGGAGTGTATATGAACTGTATCTGAAATCTAGTTTTGAATGAGTGTCAGAATGGTATCCGTGTCTGGAGCGTATCTGAACTGTATCTGGGAGCTAATTTTGAATAATTATGAGAATAGAATTTGTGTCTGGAGCGTATCTGAACTGTATCTGAGAACTGAAACTGAATGAGTATCAGAATGGCATCCGTGTCTGGAGCGTATTTGAACTGTATCTGAGAGTTAAATCTGAATGAGTATCAGAATGGCATTTGTGTCTGGAGCATATGTGAACTGTATTTGAGAGTTGAAACTGAATGAGTATCAAAATGGCGTCCGTGTCTGGAGCGTATCTGAACTGTATCTGAGAGTTGAATCTGAATGAGTATTAGAATAGCATCTGTGTCTGGAGCGTATCTGAACTGTATCTGAGAACTAAAACTGAATGAGTATCAAAATGGAATCTGTGTCTGGAGCGTATCTGAATTGTATCTGAGAGTTGAATCTGAATGAGTATCAGAATGGCATCCATGTCTAGAGCATATCTGAATTATATCTGAGAACTCTGAACATTGTTAATGATAGTTGTTAATCTTATCCTGAAAAGGGTAAAATGTTAGCTAAAGTGCAGGGTCATGATGTATGAAATGTATGATATAATGCATTCGTTTTATCAATGTTTATGATATATGGATGTGATGTATGCGCATGCGAGCTAATCTTCCACACTGCTATTAGACTGGGGAAAATAAATCCCTGACCGCTGCTGAGGATATAGAGTGTAAGTCTTCATGTTGTGAAGTTGAATTGTTGGTGAATTTCCGCTTAGAGAAACAAACTCTATTGTAAGGGAAATGTCATGTACCGCTTGTAAAATCCTGTTGTGAAATCCTGAGAAATTGAACGACTTCTACTGGGGATTGATAATTGGAAGCTTGTTCCGCTGGAAATTAAACTGCAAATTGTGGGGGATTTATGGAAATATCTTAGAGAGATTTCCCTACCTCTTAAAGCCATTAGTAATTGTCTTTTATTTTGTTTATTTGTAAACAGTAATTATGCTCAAATGCATATGTTCAACAATGAATCATTAGACGTTTTTGTAAACAAAACACAAGCGTAACGAAAAACAGAGAGTTTTTGCACTTTCAAGGAGATATCTTTGTATTGACTTTGAGTAAGTATTTTTGTACAATGAGACAAACATTCTAGTAAGAGAACGCCATCGTAAAAAAATGAAAATTTTAATACAAAGAAAATATAGCTATGTGTAATAATCACATGGGGTTCCCATTCTGCTATAGCCTTCGTATCTCTGAGAATCTTGTCTATTTGTTGCCTCGTCCGAAGATGATTGAATTGATCAGAACCTCTGAGTTTGTCAGTTGAAGCCAAAGGTTGTCCGTAAAGTGATCCAATGGGATATAGTCATACGCTTTAATTCCCTAACTTTTTCCTAGACCGCCCTTTCGGGTTTTCAGTCCACCGGGAAACCCTTTTTTCCCAAGCCGTCCTTTCGGGTTTTCAACTTGTAGGGTGTAAATTTTTTTTTATCCCCTAATTTTTGCCCGAACCTTTTTGGTTTGCCAGGATGCCCTTGTTTTGCCTAGGTATGTCAACCTAGTAGGTCTCTTATGCGTAGTATTTTTTTACTATTTCTGCGTTCACAGGGTGCGGAAGGTCGTCGCCATCTATGGTGATCAAGATCATTGCCCCACCAGAGAAAATGTTTTTGATTACAAATGGTCCTTCATAGTAGGAGTCCATTTACCCCTGGGATCACCTTGTGGCAGTATGATGCGTTTGATCACTAGATCCCCAACTTGATATACTTGGCGTCTGACCTTCTTGTTGAAAGCCTTGATCATCCGTTTTTGATACATTTGACCATGGAAAACAGCAGTAAGTCTTTTCTCATTAATTAAATTTAATTGATCAAGTCGATTCTGGATCTAATCGTCTTCATTCAGACCTGCATCCTTCATAATTCTTAGAGAGGGGATCTGAACCTCGATAGGCAAGATAGCCTCCATGCCATAAACCAGAGAATATCGTGTTTCCCCGGTTGATGTTCGAGCTGTGGTATAATACCCGTGGAGAGCGAATGGTAGCATCTCATGCCATTCTTTGTATGTGACTGTCATTTTCTGTATGATCTTTTTAATGTTCTTATTTGCAGCTTCGGCAACACCATTCATCTTCGGCCGGTAAGGAGAAGAATTGTGATGCTGAATCTTGAATTGTTTGCACAAGGTGGTGATCATAGTGTTGTTGAGATTTGTACCATTGTCAGTGATGATCCTCTCCGGGATACCGTACCGGCAAATGAGATTTTTCTTGATGAAACGGGCAACAATATTCTTGGTAACGGAAGCGAAAGAAGCTTCCTTCACCCACTTTGTAAAATAGTCAATGGCCACTAGGATGAAGCGGTGTCCATTGGAAGTTGTTGGCTTGATTTCCCCAATCATGTCCATCCCCCACATAGCAAAGGGCCAAGGAGCCGTCAAGACATTCAGAGGAACCGAAGGTACGTGCACCTTGTCAGCATAAATCTGACACTTATGGCAGGTTTGAGAGTGTTGATAACAATCTGCTTCCATGGTAGACCAGTAATAGCCTGCCTGTAGGATTTTTTTTCCATCGTATGCCCACTGGAATGGGTGCCAAAAGTTCCTTCATGTAACTCGGCCATGATCCTTTCGACTTCAACCTTGTCTACGCACCGAAGTAACACAGAGTCATGGTTGCGTTTGTAAATAATGCCATTACTAAGGAAGAACTTAGCAGAGAATCTTCTTAAGAACTTCTTATCATTGACTGAAGCTCCTTCTGGATATTCTTGAGCCTCGAGATACCTCTTGACTTCGTGGAACCAAGGTTGGTCCACTACTTCTTCAATATTAATCTCGTGACAGTGTGTTGGTTCATCCATTCGTTCAATGGTGATCTGGGGAGCCTCGTTATCCCAATTAAGTTTTAACATAGATGACATCATGGCTAGTGCGTCTGCTAGCTGATTTTCTTCTTGCGGGAAATGCTCGAAGGTAATCTTCTCAAAATATGGTAGCAATGTCAAAACATGTCCTTTATAAGGGATAAGGTTAGGGTGTTTGGTGTCCCATTCCCCTTTGATCTGACTGGTAACCAAAGCTGGATCTCTGAATACATCCAAGGATTTGATCCCCAAGTCTATGGCAGCTCTGAGACCAAAGATGCATGCTTCGTATTCTGCCATGTTGTTTGTACAATTGAAGTAGAGTCTTGCTGTAAAGGGAGTATGACACCCTTCCGGAGATATGAGTACAACACTGATACCATTTCCAAGTACGTTGGATGCCCCATCAAAGAACAGGGTCCATCGGGATCCTTGTTCAGGTCCCTCATATGGCCTGAATTCTTCACAGTTATTTACCGTCATGATGTCTTCATCTGGGAATTCAAACTTCATGGACTGGTAGTCTTCCACAGCTTGGTGAGAAAGGTGATCAGCTAGTACACTGCCCTTTATAGCTTTTTGGGTAGTATAATGTATGTCATATTCCATCAGGATCATCTGCCGTCTCACTATTCTCCCAGAAAGAGCAGGCTTTTCGAAGATGTATTTTATCGGATCCATTTTAAATATCAACAAAGTAGTATGAGTCAGCATATACTGTCTTAGCCGAGCAGCCCATGCCATAGCGCGGCAAGTTTTCTCGACCAGTGAATATCTGGTTTCACAGTCGGTAAACTTTTTGCTCAGGTAATAAATAGCATGCTCTTTTCGGCCAAACTCGTCATGTTGACCCAATACACACCCCATTGAGTTTTCTAAAACAATCAGATACATGATCATTGGTCTTCCCTCGACTGGTGGCATCAACACAGGAGGCTCTTGTAGGTATTCTTTGGTTTTGTCAAAAGTAACTTGGCACTCTTCATTCTATCTTACTACTTGATCTTTCTTCAACAATTTGAAGATTGGTTCACAAGTAGCTGTCAGGTGAGAGATGAATCTGGAAATGTAGTTCAAACGCCCCAAGAATCCTCTGACTTCCTTCTCTGTACGAGGAGCGTGCATCTCTTGTATTTCTTTAACTTTAGCAGGATCGACCTTGATACCTTTGTTGCTGATGATAAAGCCTAGGAGTTTACCAGACCGTACCCCAAATGTGCATTTGTTTACCAGACTGTCTCTCAAACAGTTTTTGTAAGTGATCAAGATACTCTTCTTCTGTTTGAGATCTGGCTATCATATCGTCCATGTAGACCTATATTTCGTGATGTATCATGTCATGAAATAAAGCTACCATGGCATGTTGATAGGTTGTCCCGACATTCTTTAGTCCGAATGGCATCACCTTATAGCAGAGAGTGCCCCACTACGTGACAAACGTTGTTTTCTCCATGTCCTCAGGCGCCATTTTGATTTGGTTGTAACCTGAGAATCTGTCCATGAAGGAAAACACTTTGTGTTGTGCCGTATTGTCAACTAGAATATCAATGTGGGGGAGTGGAAAATCATCCTTAGGGCTTACCCTATTCAAATCTTTGTAGTCCACACACATTCGCACTTTGCCTTCTTTTTTGGGCACGGGAACAACATTGGCAACTGTTGTACCCCAAAATTTTCCCTCTCATTTATCAAGATTTTCCTCACAAGACTTCTTGGACTCAAGACAAGATTAGGGTTTGCTCAGCTCAAGACATCACCTTGCACTGATAACCTGAAATTAGGGTTTGAGTTTGAACAAGTATTTTTGGACCATTAGTGCTTCATGTGACTTTCATACACCATCTTGGACCCCTAAGATTTCTCATGTTAAGTTTCAAGCCTTGAATCACATTTTTGATCAGTCAATTGGACAGTTGACCTAAAAATCAGTTGTATTAGGGAAAAAGTCAACCATGGCCAATTTATAGTCAAACTTCATAATTTTTGATCCACAACAACATTTTAGACCCATATGTACCATTTGATCAAATTTGGATCACAACTCCTTAAGAAATTTGATCAAATCATCAAAAGGGCAAAATGGTCAAAATTAGGGTTTTGACTGAGAAAGGGCAATTTTTGATTTTTAACCTAGCCAATGACCAATTGGGTTCAAACATGATTTCAATGGTTCAATGGCATCATCTTTACCTAATCATATAGTTCAAAAGGTCTCAAGTTCATTGGATTGACAGATGAATTTTGCAGTCAACTGATCAAAAGTCAATTGTACACTGAAAAGTCAAACTTTGACTTTTTGGTCAAAAACAAGTGCCAAGGGTCATAATTCATCAAGATATGTCAAAATGTGAAACTTGTTGACCAAGAAAACCAATTTTGAAAATTAGGGTTTTGAATTTGAAAATTTTCATAACTTAGAATTTTTCTAAGTATGGAAATTTTCTTATTTTTTCCCAACTTTTTAACCATGATGCAATTTGATTCAAAGAAAACTTCCAACATGAAAGTTATAGTCCTCCATGAAATCTACAACTTTGATTCACAAAGTTTTCCCAAAAGATGCTTGGATCTCAAGTTATGAATTTGTCAATAGGGGTCCATGAACTAAATGACTTAGTGAAAATTTGCCCTAATATAGGCAGGTTTTTGACCTAACTTCATGGACATTTTCACCTAGTTCCAAGAGGTATATCAAAATTTATTTCAAATATGGATTATAGAGCACATTGCAATATTTATAAAATATCCAAGAACTCTCTAAGATCATTTGTGGTTAGGGAGAATCGAAGAAGAGAAATTGGCATTTTGTCACTTTTGATCAAGCCATTTTTACAAAGTGTCAAGTTGCAAATCTGATCAAGGATGCTTGTACCTTGCATTACAGGTCCTAAACTCATTCTAAACTCCATAATTAAATTCAAACTCATAGGATAAGGGCTTTATATTTGCTTTTTGGAGCATTGTACAAGAAATAATTACATAAATGGCCAAAAGTTCACAATGCCATTTTCATAAAGCAAGCTTTTTGCAACTTTATCAACCTTGAGCCATGGACCTGTTCCTTTGGTGCAGGAAATTTCCACATATCACAAGCAATGTACACCAACTCTTTGCAGCCTTAAAATTAGTCAGTACAAACATGTTGCACAAGTCATCTCACGTTTCTTAAAATGCAAGAAAGTTGGCCAAAAGTTCAGAACTTGTACAAGGTGATAAAGAGTGGACTTTGTATCCATTCTATAAAAAATATACCAAGTCATTACAAGCCAAGACACGAATTGATAGCATCCAAAACACCCTAAAACTCAGAAACTTCATTTTTCTTCCCAAAACTTCCAACTTCTGCAAAATCCTAACCATTTCATTTTTGGCTCGTGCGTTTCTTATTTCAACACTTCAAACATCTTATCCACATCATATCAAAGCTATCCAAGCCTTTACATTGTTGTTGTAACCCCTGTTTCAGCCATCACCATTTTCACTTTGAAAGGTTGCAGCTTGACTTCTACAGAGAGTTTTGGCCATCCACAAAGCAAGCTAGGCATTGGAATAGCTTGAAGGAACTTCAAGGAAGCTCACACGATCCTCAGGCCTCACTCAAAGTCCCCACATTGCCATATCAAAATCCAGCTGAAGGAGGTATTTTTCAAAACTCTATCTCTCTATTTAGACATCTTCAAGCCACGATTTATGAAGCAAAAATGTAGCCCTTATCTTAGTGAAGCTGTACATATGCATATTTGTCATTTATATTAACCATGTTGTGAGAATTTGAAGTTTGAAGTTCATGAAATAATTAGGTCACGAATTAGGGTTGATTAAATTCTCTCTGATCTTTGAGAGTTAGGTTACAAATTTTATATCATTGGAATCGTGAGATAAAATGCTACATGTTTTGTGTTATAAGTTTTTGTTTTTATGCAAGCAATAGAGAGTTACAGATTTAAAGAGAAAACGCGCGAAGGAGAAGAAGCCGGAGGACATGGACGATGACCTTGGGCTTTTTGGCGCATTGGGCTATTTTTGTTTTTGATTTTCACACCCTCCCCCGATCCACTATTTGCACCCCCTGACTTATTTTGTTATATTTTTCATATTTTCTCATATTTTTATGTTTATTACTTTTAATAATTTTTTCCTGAACATTAAAAAATCATAAAAATAATTTCTTTATCTTTTGCACTTTTATTTTATTATTTTTATTATTTTTTGGCATAAATATTAATTTATTAGGATAACATACTTTATTTTCTTAAATAACTTGTAAATAATATAAAAAAATGCTATACATTTTTATTATATTATTTATAGTCATAAATAATTATTTTCATACATATTTTAATTTTTAATATTTGTACATAATATTATTTATTTATCTTCTTGTACAAAAAAATGGACAAAATAAAAATTTTGAATATATATTTTCTTTAATCAAAAATTAGGGTTTCCCCTTTTCAAAAATAATACTATTATTTTTATTTTTTTCTAGGGTTTACATGAATTATTTTCTCATACAAAGAATCAAATACAAAATATTTTTGCATAAATACATTGCATTACATATTTAAATATTTGTATATTTATTTATTTCGCACAATATTCAATTGGGTTGTAATAGTATTTTTAGGGTTTATTTTGTGCAATATCCCCATTCAAAAACTTGTATCCCCCCTCTCATAATAATTGTTGTAATAGCGTAGTTTACATTTACGCAATTTATTGCTTTCATATACCATGCTTAGTAAACTAGGGTTTGCATGATAAGACCAAAAACAAACAAATAGAAATGACCTAATCCAAGACAAACAAAATGCATGAAAAATGACACGCATTGCACACAAGCACCCTTAGGGTTTCACCCACTTGGTTGCCTAAACAAAAATGGCCATGGTATGCATGCAAAGTATCTTGGCAAAACAAAACAAAAATAAGATCATAGTCCCTCGATAACGCTATCAAAAGGTTGCCTAAACAAATGATCTTGGTCCCTCAAAAATGCTAAGATACTTAGCAACATTGCTATCATGGTCATACGATGACCCACGCCATACCCGTTTAACATCCAAAGATAGGGTTGTTTACCAAATCAATGGTAAATCAACAATGTCAAAGGAATAAAAATGCATAGGAAAGACATTTGAGTAGGTAGATAGCTTCTAAGTTGCTTGCTCCATTTCAAAATAATCCTTTGAAGGGGTGAAAAACACAAGAAGGGGGGGGTTGAATTGTAAAACTGGAAACTTAAAGCAAATGACAAGGTATTTTTATCCTGGTTCGTTTGATCTCAAACTACTCCAGTCCACCCGTTCAAGGTGATTTCGCCTCTCTCCAACGAGGTCTTAATTCACTATATTCAACTGAATACAAATCTGCTTTAGCACCTGCTAAAACCTTCTTGATTCAAACCACAATCCGGTTTGTCAAGGCAACACTTTCTTACAAAGGTATAATCAAATGTGTGTGAATGTTTCTACAAAACTATATCACAACTGTGATGTTTACACAAATGAAGCTTAGAATACTAGGATGCTAAACGCTAATGAAGTATCAGAGTTTGTTGGTTTAGCAAAACTTGTAGAGTGAAGATTATTGTTCAGCTTTGTGCGTGTAGAGAGTTTGGAAGCATTAGCCGTGATAATCTTCAAAGCTTGGTTTATATAGCACTTTGAGAAGATGAACGTTGAAGCAAATATTCTTGATTCAATGCTATTAACAAGCTTTCCTTTTTGAGCAGATCTTGTCTAGAATGATGCCGTTGGTATTGATTAGCTTTCAATGCACAGTACCGTTGCTTCTTCAATGCACGATCTGGCTTGGCTCATTCTGATTCTGCTTCGCTGCTGATGAACTAATTTGTTTCTGTATCAGAGTGTTTTACGCGCAGTTCTGTTCATCAAGCTTCAGCATGTGCAAGCGTTGATCATCTGATCTTGACGTTCTGATTCAGCAACTTCTGATGCTGATGTGCAAACTCATATTCTGATGCTGAAAACGTGATCTTGCTTATGTTAATCAGCATATCTGCAAGTCAGAGCATAGTAATTTTTAGGCAGCATATAATTCAATCATAAAATATTTAACTACTATATCTTTTCACTTTGTTATCATCAAAACTTAAATATAGGGTACTAGATTCAAACATTGTTCTAACAATCTCCCCCTTTTTGATGATGACAAAAACTAGATATTTTAAATGAAAAATAACGTGAAAAGTTATCAGATCTATGTATCAGAATAAGAAGTACGGAGAAGTCAGAGTTAAGAGATACTCCCCCTGAGTTTGTTACTTCCCTTTGATATGTGTGTTCTTCAGAGTCAGATCTTTTTCTATCTTTGAGCATCAGATTATAAGTCTTTGACTTATCAGAAAGCAGAGCTTCAGAGCTTTTCCTGTCAGAGCCTTGCTTCGGATCAGAGTGTTAGGTCGATCAGATCTTCATATATCAGAACTTCATATTTGATCAGAGCAACATGAGCTTTTATATTTTGATCAGAGCTTCCTTGTGCCTGTAGACTTAACAACAAAACAGAAAAATATTTCAAGTAATAGAGTTAGAATGTTTGAGAATTTCTGTCTAGTTAGCCGTTATTGATTTTAAATATCATTCTTGTTCTCCCCCTTTTTGTCAGCAATCAAAAAGTGTTAGTGATGTGCTAAAACAATTTAGATCAGAAAAACAAATTATATTAAAAATAGTTCAGATCACAAGAGCATTACACAAACATAGTCAAAACATAGTCAAAGGTACATCAGAAAATGAAGAAAAAATAGAGAATGTCATGCATGAAAAAATTTCAAGGTTGTGGGGGCATGCGTGAGAACAGGCTTTCCAGCATTGCTTGAATCTTTTCAGAAGTTGCATTCTGCTTCTGAACCATGGTGACAACAGTATCAATTTTGCTGTCCTGGACATTCATTCTTGCTTCCATCTTCTGATTATTCTCATCCATCCGCTGCTGTAGACGCAAGTCATTCAGCCTTAATTCTTCCAGAGCCTGCCTGTCCAAGGCAGCTTGAGAACTTTCAGCAGGAGGAGGCTTCTCAGAACTTTCAGCTACATCTTCTGCTGGATTCTCTTCCTGAAGAGTCTTGTCTTCTTCTGAAGGTTGCACCTGTGCTGGTTGAGGAGGTGGAACTTCTGATTGCTCAGGGATCAGAGGTTCTTCTGTGATAGGTTGTTGTGATTGTGGTTCTGATTCTTGTTCTGGTTCTGGTTGTGGTTGAATTTCTGGTTCAGGTTGTGGAGGAGGAATATTTGGTGGTTCAGAGTGAGGTTGAACAGAAGTATGTTCACGCTCAATATCAGCTAGCACTCTATCAAGTGCTGGTGTTGTTGAAACAGTTGGTTGTTGTTTGGAAATTTTAATGGGAATTTTAATTCTGGTTCTTCTGAGTTGTAAGGCCTCAGAAGGGTCTTCTGGTATGGTTTCATCAATAGTGGGGATTGGAATGGAAATTCTGTGAGAGGTTGGAGGCGGAGCAACAGATGTTGGAATAGTAGAGGAAATTGAAATAGGAGCAGCAGATGAATTACCTCGTTTCTTTGGAGTCTGGTGAGATGATCCTTCTGCTTTCCTCTTCTTTGACTTCTTCTGAGTCACTTCAGGTTGAACTTGACTCAGATCTTTGATCTTCAGCTTGGAACCTGCAACTTCTTCCTTGTGAGAATCTGGATACTTGGCAAACATATCAGGATGGGATTCCATTTCAGAAAATCTTGGGAAATCACTCAGAGGCACTCTTCTTCTGGAGATGTCAGCAGTTGAAGAAGCTCTGGGTTCCTTCCTGATATTGTCTATCAGCTTCATCTTTTTCAGATTCTTGGCATTAAGCGGTTTTCCAACAGTTGGTTCAAAATTGCCCAGTACTTTAGCTTCGCTCAGATAATCTATCAGCTTATTCTCTGTCAGAATATCTGATATGAGCCTCCCAAATGGTATCCAGTCCCTTTTGGTCCTTTCTTCTTCTCTAGTCTCTTTCACACTAGTCTTCAGATGATTGAACAGGAAGTGTGCCAAATTGATCTTCACCCTCTGATCAATAAAGTAGATCAGAAATTGCTGATCCACGTTTATATAGTCAGGAGAGCTTGTTGGCTTCCTGTGATTGAAACAGCCTAGAACAATTTTGGCCCACACTCTGCAGTGATCCTTCAGATCCTTGATTTTGCTGCTGGGAAAACCAAGAGTGAAAATGCAGTTTGCTACCACACCTATATCAGGACACCTATCAGCCATGTCCACACAGCGGACTCCACCACCACTTTGACCTATTAACCTGGCAATGAGGTCTTCAGAAATTATTATCTTCTTTCCCATAACAGAAGAGACGACTAGATGCTTATCAATCTTGGCATGAATCCAAAATTCTTTGACAAGCTCTGGGAAGGTTGGTCCAACCAATCTATCAAAGTACCTCTCCCACTTTTGAGCTTTGACTTCAGCAGTTAGGTCAAATCCATTATCCTTCAAACTTTCGAAATCGATGATTAATTCAGAGAGAACCTCAAGATTCTTTACTGGTGTGAGAAGAGTTCTTGTAGGCGCTTGATATTGCTCAGAGGTTTCTTTCTTCTGATTTCCTGCAGAAATGCTGGAGGATGCCATTGTTCTCACACAAAAAGCTTGAGAATGATTTGAGAAAAGCTAGGGTTTTGAAGGAGATATGCAGAAAAATGCTTGAGAGATTATGAGTAAGCGTAAAGATTAAGAATGAAGAGTAATGTGCTTAAATAGAAATTTCAAAATTATTTTGAAAAATAAAACGTTTTTAAGAGAGAGAAAAAAAATAATGATTGCCATTAACAGGCGTGATTACTTTTGCATTTAATGCTTGCTGATTTTGGGGGATTTGAGAAAGATACTTAAAAACGGTTACCAGACATGTGTCTCAATGCACCCAATCAGCGCTTTCCTTTCTCAGAAGCGTGCACGCGTTCTGCTTCAGGGATTTGCTGATGATTGGATGACACTTGTTTGATGTAGTGATCAGCACGTCTGTTTTTGAGATTAGACTCTCAGATCTTTAGACTTGCCTCTGATACAATCTGCATGTTCTAACTTTCTGAAAGAAGATTGATCAGAAGTTCACAGTAATATAAATACATTCTGAAAGATAAGAATATGGAATTAAAGCATTTTCATTCTGGGCATACTTTCATGCTGAGATGTTTCAGAATGAAATTAAACCTATCTTCTGAAAGGGGTTTTGTAAAGATATCAGCCCATTGATGGTCTGTATCTATAAATTTCAAGTTTAAAATACCTTTCTGAATATAGTCCCTAATGAAATGATGTTTTATTTCTATATGCTTAGCTCTAGAATGTAAAATAGGATTCTTACTTAAGCAAATAGCAGAAGTATTATCACAAAGAATAGGAATGTTACTCTCAAAAATCTGGAAGTCTTCAAGCTGACTTTTCATCCAGAGCATCTGTGTGCTGCATCCAGCTGCTGCTATGTACTCAGCTTCTGCTGTTGACAGAGCAATAGTTGATTGCCTTTTGCTGGACCACGAGATCAGATTTTCTCCCAGAAACTGACAGCTTCCAGAAGTACTTTTTCGTTCCACTCTGTCTCCAGCAAAATCAGCGTCGCAGTAGCCTACTAAACTGTAATCACTAGATTTTCTATAAAACAAACCCAGATTAGTAGTACCTTTCAGATACTTGAAAATTCGCTTAACAGCTGTTAAGTGAGATTCTCTAGGATCTGATTGGAATCTAGCACAAATACATACACTGAATAGAATATCAGGTCTTGAAGCAGTCAGATAAAGGAGAGAACCAATCATACCTCTGTAGACTTTCTGTTCTACGCTTTTGCTTACCTCTTCTCTTTCCAGAATGCACGTGGGATGCATTGGAATCTTTGATGGCTTACATTCTGAGAGGTCAAATTTCTTCAGAAGATCTCTGATGTATTTTCTCTGATGAATGTAAGTTCCCTCTGGAGTTTGATTGATCTGAATTCCTAGAAAGAACTTCAGTTCCCCCATGAGGCTCATCTCAAATTCTGCCTGCATACACTTAGCAAATTTTCTTCCAAGAGAAGGATTAGTAGATCCAAAGATTATATCATCAACATAAATTTGACAGACTAAAATGTCACTCTTAACTGTTTTACAGAATAGAGTGGTGTCCACTTTCCCTCTGGTGAACTCATTTTCAAGCAGAAAGTTACTTAGCCTTTCATACCAAGCTCTGGGAGCTTGTTTCAGACCATACAGTGACTTTTTCAGTTTGAAAACATGTTCTGGATGTTTTGTATTTTCAAAACCTGGGGGTTGGTGAACATACACTTCTTCTTCTATATAACCATTTAAGAATGCACTTTTGACATCCATCTGATACAGAGTGATGCCTCTATTAACAGCAAATGAGATTAAAAGTCTGATAGATTCTAACCTGGCGACTGGGGCAAAGGTTTCTGTATAGTCTATCCCCTCTTGCTGACTATAACCTTGTGCAACCAGTCGTGCCTTGTTTCTGACGACTTCACCTTGTTCATTAAGCTTGTTTCTGAACACCCATCTTGTTCCAATGACGTTGAATCCTTTTGGTCTTGGAACGAGATCCCATACGTCGTTTCTGGTGAATTGATTCAGCTCTTCTTGCATTGCCAGAATCCAGTCATTGTCCAGAAGTGCTTCATCAATAGAAGAAGGTTCAATCAGAGACACAAGTCCCATCAGAGTTTCTTCAGAGTTTCTGAAGCTTGCTCTTGTTCTGATTGGATCTTCCTTTCTTCCTAGAATAGTTTCTTCTGGGTGATCCAAACTGCTTCTGGGTAATCTCTTCTGAGGTTGATCGGCAGCAGTTGTAGGATTTCTAGCATTGCTTCTTTCAGACGTTGAAGGAATGTCTGTGTTGAGAGCTTCTGATGACTTGTCTTCAGAACCTGCAAATTCAATTTCTATACCTGCAAGATTTTCATTCTGCTTTGACTTTTCAGAGTCAAGCTTGTCATCAAAACGAACACTGATTGATTCTTCCACAATCTGTGTTTCTGTATTGTATACTCTGTACCCTCTTGAGCGTTCAGAGTATCCTAACATAATACACTTCTGTGCCTTAGAATCAAACTTGTTCAAATAATTCTTAGTGTTTAACATATAGCAAGTACATCCAAATGGATGAAAATACGAAATGTTGGGCTTTCTGTTCTTCCACAATTCATATGGAGTCTTTTCCAGAATAGGTCTTATTGAGATTCTATTCTGAATGTAGCACGCTGTGTTTATTGCCTCTGCCCAGAAAGTCTTAGCAACGTTTGTCTCGTTGATCATGGTTCTGGCCATTTCTTGCAATGTTCTGTTCTTTCGTTCTACAACTCCATTTTGTTGGGGAGTTCTAGGACAAGAGAAATCATGCAGAATGCCTTTGTCATTAAAGAATGACTCAAAATCTTTATTTTCAAATTCTCCACCATGATCACTTCTGACTTTAACGATTCTAAGATCTTTTTCATTCTGAACTTGGTTACAGAAGGTAACAAACACAGAGTGTGACTCGTCCTTGTGTCTTAAGAACTTTACCCATGTCCATCTGCTATAGTCATCTACGATTACTAACCCATACTTCTTGCCACTGACAGAGGCAGTCTTAACTGGTCCAAATAAATCAATGTGCAGAAGTTCTAATGGCTTAGAGGTAGAAACAACATTTTTGGATTTAAAAGAGGGTTTTGCAAATTTGCCTTTCTGACATGCTTCACACAGAGCATCTGAATTGAACTTCAAATTTGGAAGTCCTCTGACCAGATTGAGTTTGTTAATCTGAGATATTCTTCTCATACTAACATGTCCCAATCTTCTGTGCCAGATCCATTGCTCGTTGTTAACAGACAGAAGACATTTTACGTTCTGACTCTTAAGTTCAGAAAGTTTGATTTTGTAAATGTTGTTTTTCCTCTTACCATTAAATAGGATAGTCCCATCTTTCTGACTAACAGCTTTACATGATTTTTGATTAAAGATTATATCATAACCGTTATCACTTAATTGACTTATGGATAACAGGTTATGCATCAATCCATCAACAAGCAGAACATTATTAATAGAGGGAAGATTTCCGTTACCTACAGTTCCAGAGCCAATTATCTTTCCCCTCTGATCGCCTCCAAAGCCAACGTGGCCTCCAGGCTTAAGTTCCAGGCTTTGGAACATATGCCTTCTTCCCGTCATGTGACGTGAGCAGCCAGAGTCCAGGTACCATGACTGGTGTTTCTGACTTGCTGCTAAAGATATCTGCAACATGTATTATTTTATCCTTAGGTACCCAGATCTTCTTGGGTCCTGATTTGTTAGTCTTACCAAAACTCTGGTTGAATTTTGGTTTCACAAAGTGATTACTACTAGTATATTTGATGTCATGTGTGTGACCATACACAAAGTGTGAATTTAGAGGAGTGTGTTTAATAACTAAATCCATGACATTTTTAGGTGTAGGAACCTTACCTAGGTATCCTATTCCTTTCCTGCCGTTTCCGCTAACTCCATAGATCATTGAAGCCATTCTGCTTCTATCTATGCTTTTAGCAAGGAACTTCTGGAAACTATGATCATACTCCTTAATGATCTCATCAGCGTTGCTGGGAGTTTCAGCAATTGGTTCCTTCTGAGAGTTTTGTAAAGAGTTTTCTAATTTTAAAATTTTATCTCTCAGCTCAGAGTTTTCCAATTTGAGACTCTCAGACTTATTAGAGTCAGATTCAAGAGTCCTTTTCAGGTCTCTGAATTTAGCTCTAATCTGCTGATAACGTTCCAGAATTTCATTTAGGCTTTCAGCAAGTTCAGCCTTTGTAAAATTAACAGCGAAGTTAGGGAATACCTCTTCTGTGTCTGATTCTGAGTCTGAGTCAGAAGCTTCACTGTCATCTGGAATGTTAGCCATAAGCGCTATGTTCGCCCTTTCATCATCTGATTCTGAGTCAGCTTCAGACGAGTCAGAGTCATCCCATGTGGCCATGAGACTTTTCTTCTTCTCTCTTCCAAACTTCCTTTTTGGCTTTTCCCTCTGAAGCTTTGGACAGTCACTCTTGTAGTGACCTTGCTCATTGCACTCGTAGCAGATGATGTCTTTTGTATTTGGCTTCTTGCTACCTGAGGAGCCTTCAGATCTTCTGTATCCAGAGGAAGAATCTGTTCTTCTGTATCTGGAAGAAGACTCGTTCTGATCAGATCTTCTGGGATTCCTGAACTTCTTTTGTCTTTGCTTCCACAGTTGATTTACTCTTCTGGAGAGAAGAGAAAGCTCGTCTTCTTCTGATGAGGATCCATCAGATGTTTCTTCAACTGCCTGCAAAACTTTAGATTCAGATTTTCTGTTAGATTTCAAAGTTATAGGCTTACCTTGCTTCTGAGGCTCGTCAGCTTCCAACTCTATCTCATGACTTCTGAGGGAGCTTATAAGTTCCTCCAGAGTGATTTTGTTGAGATCTTTCGCCAGCTTCAGAGCAGTAACCATAGGCCTCCACTGCTTGGGTAAACTTCAGATTATCTTCTTGACATGGTCAGCAGTAGAGTATCCCTTGTCCAGAACTTTGAGACCAGCTACCAGAATCTGGA
Organism: Vicia faba; assembly: GCA_948472305.1. Classification (NCBI taxonomy): domain Eukaryota; kingdom Viridiplantae; phylum Streptophyta; class Magnoliopsida; order Fabales; family Fabaceae; genus Vicia; species Vicia faba. The sequence continues at coordinate 879,468,018 of OX451739.1, forward strand.
ATCTAGAGAACATAGTTTCAATGGATTCAGATTCTTCCATTTTAAACGCCTCATACTTCTGAATGAGCGCCAGAGCCTTTGTTTCCTTGACTTGAACGTTCCCCTCATGCGTCATTCTGAGAGAATCAAAGATGTTCTTAGCTGTGTCTCTGTTGGAGATCTTCTCATACTCAGTATAGGAGATGGCACTGAGAAGGATGGTTCTGGCCTTATGGTGATTCTTGAAATCACGCTTTTGTTGGTCAGTCATTGATTTTCTATCAATCTTCTGACCAGTTGCATTCACAGGGTGCGTGTATCCATCTGTCACCATATCCCACAGATCAGCATCATGTGCTAGAAAGAAGCTTTCAATTCTGTCTTTCCAGTAGTCAAAGTTTTCTCCATCAAAGACTGGAGGTTTGCCGCTGAATCTGTCTCTATCCTCATTGTTGTCATTGCTGAAATGAGAGTTGTTTCCTGCCATAGTGTTTTTCTGACGCTGGATCTTTTACTGACACGGTTAAGTGTTTTAGCTCAGAACCAGGCGCTCTGATGCCAATTGAAGGGGTGAAAAACACAAGAAGGGGGGGGGTTGAATTGTAAAACTGGAAACTTAAAGCAAATGACAAGGTATTTTTATCCTGGTTCGTTTGATCTCAAACTACTCCAGTCCACCCGTTCAAGGTGATTTCGCCTCTCTCCAACGAGGTCTTAATTCACTATATTCAACTGAATACAAATCTGCTTTAGCACCTGCTAAAACCTTCTTGATTCAAACCACAATCCGGTTTGTCAAGGCAACACTTTCTTACAAAGGTATAATCAAATGTGTGTGAATGTTTCTACAAAACTATATCACAACTGTGATGTTTACACAAATGAAGCTTAGAATACTAGGATGCTAAACGCTAATGAAGTATCAGAGTTTGTTGGTTTAGCAAAACTTGTAGAGTGAAGATTATTGTTCAGCTTTGTGCGTGTAGAGAGTTTGGAAGCATTAGCCGTGATAATCTTCAAAGCTTGGTTTATATAGCACTTTGAGAAGATGAACGTTGAAGCAAATATTCTTGATTCAATGCTATTAACAAGCTTTCCTTTTTGAGCAGATCTTGTCTAGAATGATGCCGTTGGTATTGATTAGCTTTCAATGCACAGTACCGTTGCTTCTTCAATGCACGATCTGGCTTGGCTCATTCTGATTCTGCTTCGCTGCTGATGAACTAATTTGTTTCTATATCAGAGTGTTTTACGCGCAGTTCTGTTCATCAAGCTTCAGCATGTGCAAGCGTTGATCATCTGATCTTGACGTTCTGATTCAGCAACTTCTGATGCTGATGTGCAAACTCATATTCTGATGCTGAAAACGTGATCTTGCTTATGTTAATCAGCATATCTGCAAGTCAGAGCATAGTAATTTTTAGGCAGCATATAATTCAATCATAAAATATTTAACTACTATATCTTTTCACTTTGTTATCATCAAAACTTAAATATAGGGTACTAGATTCAAACATTGTTCTAACATCCTTTCTATTTTCAAAAACACACACACATTTCAAAAACATTTCCAAACATCTTTCAAAACATTGAAACATTTTTCAAAAGACAAACATCTTTGTATACATTCTTACGAACGAGAATCATTACAAAGATTGCCTAAACGAATGGCATCTTTTCAAAATACTTTCAAAACCACACCAAACACAAAGCACCATTTCAAACAATTTCAAAAGCAAAGCAAGTGATCTAAGGAAGTAACTAAGAGCCCATGGAAAACCATGGATGAAAAGGGTGCTAGCACCGTACCTTTTCATAATCTACCCCCCGAACTCAAGAAAACATCTCAAAGGTATTTCCTGTGCTTTTTACCTTTCCTTTTGGATAAAATAAAAGTCGGTGGCAACTCTTGCTAAACCGTGACATTTGCAACGAAACGCAAAACCTCAAGTCAGTTCTCCCACCGTACCATAGAACTGGCGACTCTGCTGGGGAAAATTATAAAAAGTGGGGTTATCTTAGGGTTTAGATCACCTTTATTTGCTTACAATTGTTTGACTTGTTTGCTGTACACTTTGGTTCTATTGTTTGGGTTTGAATCCTCCACCCGGATTTGGGAAACATTATAGGTAAATAGTAATACGTTGTGGAAACTGTTCGGGGTATACCAACACGGTCAAAGCAATAGCTATGTTAGTGTGACATATTTGTGGGTACCGGTAGCCTTTGAGCCAATCAAAGAGAATACGGGGCCGCTGAGTTATGTCATAAAGCACTAACGAACTTCTAGAACCTTTACTTGACCAACTTGGCCTTTTAGGATGTAGTGAGATGACCGGCTTTGGCGCAGTACGAAGTTGGTAGATACTCGATACTACACTCATTGAGGGTTGGTTCCTAAGAATATTTCGGTGGCCAGTCAAGAGGTTTAATTGAAACAATGAACAAGGAAACAATCCAGTGATATTGAGCTCTTTAGAACCCGGTTACTATTTCTAGGACAGGTTGAGCCAACTAAACTTCAAGAGGGTACTTACCTATGAAACCCCATGCAAGCCTAAACTAGGAACTTGTGTGATTTGCGTGTACATATATACTTGTGCATAACATCATGGACATCACGAAGCATCATTTTCATCCACTAACCATTTCAAGGATTTTGGAAATTCATCTTTGTTCTTGTTTTGTAGGATATGGATTCACTTTGCAGGAAAACTATCCAAGTCAACCTTTTAAGAATTCCTCCACAACTCAAGGAGCTAGCTTCAAGGATTCCTGAGAACTCTCCATTCACCGAGAGGCATGGTCGTCTTCTCAACTTAGTCACTTCCAACACAGAGGAAGACATGATGAAAGTTCTCTTCCAGTTCTTTGATCCTTTGCACCACTGCTTCACATTTCCTGACTACCAGTTTGTGCCCACTTTGGAAGAATTTTCTCAACTCTTGAGGATTCCAATTTTCAATCAACTACCTTTCAACGGTACGGAAAGAGATCCAAAGCCTAAAGAGATTGCTCAAGCCTTGCACTTGCAATCATCTGATGTCACAACCCATTGGGAAACTAGAAGTGGTGTCAAAGGCTTCTTGGCAAAGTTCTTGTTTGAGAAGGCCCAAAGCTGCTGGAATTCTTTGGTCTTACAAGCTTTTGAGGAGATTGTAGCTCTTCTCATCTATGGGATGGTCTTGTTCCCTAACCCTGATCAACTCATAGATGTGAGTGCTGTCAAAATCTTCATGTCTCGCAATCCGGTGCCTACATTGCTTGGGGATATCTTACACTCTTTTCACACTCGTACAAAGAGGAAAAGAGGTGTTCTCATGTGTTGCACTCCTCTCCTTGCAAGATGGTTTATTTCTCATCTTCCCCAATCAGTCTTGAAGAATGAGCAAGGTTTGAGGTGGTCACAACGATTGATAACTCTTACACATTCAGATATTCATTGGTGTTCTTGATCCAAGGAGAATGTTATCATCGTCGACCATTGTGGGGAATTCCCTAATGTCCCTCTACTTGGAATTAGGGGAGGCATCACCTACAACCCCTTCTTGGCTCTAAGACAGTTTGGTTATGCCCGAAGGGATGGCCCACATGATATGCTGGTTCAAGGCTTAGTTTTCGACTTCGACAATGAAAATCAAGGACTTCGTCAAAGGTTCATCCAAGCTTGGAGGATGCCAAACAAGGTAGATAGTAAGACTTTGGGACACAAGAATTCCATCCCTCTTGAGCCTTACCTCAAGTGGGTACAAACTCGCGCCCAAAGTCTTATGATGCCTTACCCCTCCATTCTCCCAGTGATTATAGATCCTGTTAAGGAAGGAGAGGTTCCATACACCCTCCTACATCCTGACATGCCAACATCACTCGAAGACCTACAAAGGAGTTGGATACAGCTCAAGGGAGAACGCGATACTTTCGAAGCCCAATTCTACGTAAGTGAGAAAAAGTTTTTGGAACTCACTCGGTTACTTCATGAAGAGAAGACTCTCAACACCTACATTGCACCAAAAAGGATGCGCAACGTCTTTTTATCTTAGAATTTTGTACTATTTTGCTCTAGGGGCATTGATGTTTTCAAGTTCTTTTTTATTAATATAATGTGTGTTCCTTTTTGTTTGAAACAAATTTGAATTTTCAAATCCTTGAAAGCATTGCATGAATCCATATCATTCATCATGTGCATAAGTAGGTCTTTGCAAGAAGTTTCCTCATCCCTCTGCTGTTTATTTCAGCAAAATGGATCTTGAACAAACGGTTAAAGACTTGCAAGATCAGAATTCACAATTTCAACATCTACTCTTGACCTTGGCCAAGGGGCAGGAGGAGCTCAAGACTCTGCTAGAGAAATAGAAAGAGAAAAAGAAGAAGAAGCCAGCCGGTGTGGTTATCATGGGCAGAAGGTTTCAAGGACGAGCCAGATGGACCTTGGAATTTCCAACAACCTCTAAGGAAGGGGAAAGAAAAGGAAAGGAAACGGAAGTGCCATCATATTCTGAAGCAGAAGAAGAAGAAGAGGAAGAGGACTACTCTGAACAATAATACCCTCTGGCCGATGACAAATGCAAACACTTGGAAGAGCGTCTAGCTGCTATAGAAGTACAGAGAGTACCTAGTCTAGATTTTGAGGAACTAGGGCTGGTGTCAGGAATAGTAATTCCTCCAAAGTTTAAAGTGCCTTTATTTGCCAAGTATGATGGGGTGTCTTGTCCCAAGATGCACCTCCGCTCATATGTCAGAAAGATGCAGCCACATTCTGCTGACAAAGACTTGTGGGTTCACTTTTTCCAGGACAGTTTGTCAGGAACACAACTTGATTGGTTCTACCAGTTGGAAAGAGCAGATGTCCATAATTGGGAAGACTTGGCAGCCGCCTTTGATAAACAGTATCAATACAACGCCGATTTGGCACCGACCCGTACTCAACTCCAGAGTATGGCCATGGTATCCAATGAGGGCTTCAAAGACTACGCCCAAAAGTGGAGGGATTTAGCCGGAAGGGTGCAACCACCTTTATCTGAAAGGGAGCTAGTGGAAATGTTCCTGGGAACTCTATCAAGTCCTTTCTTTAATCACCTGATTGGAAGTTCCTCTGCAGGATTCACTAAATTGATTTTAACTGGCGAGAGGATAGAAGCCAGTATAAGAAGTGGGAAAATTCAGAAAGACGCGTCTACCTCTGTCGTTGTAAAAAATCCCTTCACGGGAAAGAAGGAAGTGTCTGATGTCTATGCACAGAGAAATCAGGGAAGAACCGAGCACTGACCAACGGTGGGGGCCGTTATGATTCAAAAGCCTGCATCAGACCAGTCAAGAAATAACCAGCCGAGAAATAATCAGCCAAGGGTGGAAAGGCCTGTACGGAAATTCACCAAGATCAACATGACTCCAGCTCAAGTCCTACCCCATCTTCTGAAGTTGAATATGGCCATGCTAAAAGAGGCCCCTAAAAATCCCAATACTACATCTCCACACTACCATCCGAATACCAGGTGCGCTTACCATTCTGAAAGTCCAGGGCACGACACCAACAATTGTTGGGCTCTGAATAACAAAATCTAGGATCTGATAGACGCAAAGGAAGTTGAATTTGAAGCTCCTGAGAAACCGAATGTTATTTCTGCTCCAATGCCTATGCATGGGCATAATGTCGGTGTTGTTGAGGAAGACTTATTTGTTGACGCCGTGGATGAATTGTTGACTTCGCTCTCGACCATCAAGTTGAATTTGTTAAAGGCTGGGGTTTTCCCAGGTTGTGACAAAGATTGCCGTATTTGCCTATCCTCATAATTTGATTGTCCTCTGTTGAAGAAAGGTATCCAACAACTGATTGATAATCAAGAAATTTTGTTTGAGAAAGCTCCTATTTCACCCATTCTAGTTCTAGAAGTTTCAATAATAACCATATACGCCAATCCTTCTAGGGTTCCTAAAAAACCCGTTAGGATTACATCCGCTCCTATGACTACTCCATTGAAGATAACAATGCTCAGGCCAGCCCCATACAAATCAGATAAAACGGTACCATGGAATTATGGTGGAGAAATCTACTACCATGGTGTCAAACAGATTGAACAGACTGCTGAAGAAGAGAGCTCTGAAGAGGACAATTCCGACATCAGTAACATTGTCGGAACAAGCAAAATTACCCGTAGTGGAAGAATTTTCTCTCCAGAGATTGCCCCTCCAAAGTTAGTCTTTGGACCCGTGGCCATTCCGAAGATTACATCTGTACCAGTGATTGTACCTGCAAGTGTACCCACCAACAATGACAATACAATTCCTATCCCTACTTCCACTGCTGAGAATAAAGGAAAGAATCTTCAAGATGAGCCTGTCCTAACGAAGGCTCAATCACTAGTTATTCCTGAAACATCCAAGAAGGAGATGGAAGAAATCCTGAGGATCATTAAGAAAAGTGATTATGATGTGGTTGAACAACTGGGGCAGACCCCCTCCAAAATTTCTATGTTAACATTGTTGCTTTACTCTGAGGCACATGCTAAAGCTTTGGTAAAATTTTTGAAGATGGCTCATGTGCCGCAATAGACGTCTGCAGATCAATTCCAGGAGTGTGTGGCCAGTCTGACAGGTGACAATGGCCTGGGTTTCTCTGATGCAGACTTGACCTCCAAATGGAGAAAACACAATGATGCACTACATGTCTCAGTGGAGTGTAGGGGAACCACCTTAGCCCATGTCTTAGTTGATATGGGATCATCTCTGAATGTCTTGCCGAAGAAAGCCCTGGATAGACTGGATTGTGAGGGGCTGACTTTAAAACCCAGCAATATAATTGTGAGAGCATTTGACGGCTCTAAAAGGATGGTCCATGGGGAGGTGGACATCACGATCAAGGTGGGAACCCAGACGTTCAATTCAACATTTTATGTGATGGACATCCGTCCTTCTTACTCTTGTCTGTTGGGACGTCCCTGGATTCACAATGTCGGTGTGGTCACCTCCACTTTGCATCAGATGCTGAAGTACCTCGTCCAAGGGAAGATCATAATTGTCCATGGGGAAGAGGAATACATGATTAGTCATCTGAATTCATTCCGATATGTGGAATTGGATGGCGAAATCATTGAAACTCCTTTCCAACATTTTGAAGAAGTCTCTCAGGAAATAGCGGCGACCAAAGCGGTATCCTCAACTCCTGTGATCACAAGACCTCCACCTCGGATGTCTTCTCTAAAAGATGCAAAGGCAGTAGTGGAAGAAGGCGGACCCACCATCTGGGGGCAGCTTCTAGATTTTCCTTACAAATCAGACAAGTTTGGCCTGGGATTTACTTCACCTGCTCAGAAGGCTGTGCATCACGCCCGTGCCGGAGGGCCACCTGTGAAGATCAGCCACCAAGGGGTTAATGCACTAGAGGACAGTGAAGAAGATGGAAGCCTAGAATATTGGATATTTCCTACTGTCGGCGGAGAACTGTGCAACTGGGAAGCAAAAGACTTTGTTCCGATTACTTTCATATCTCAGTAATTTATCTTTTCCATTTCTGTTGGATCTGTAATAATTCACAAACAATTCGTACTTTTTCAACCTTGTGTCTTACCCGAGGCATAACGGTCCATTTGTAAGGGTCCTTATTTCATTTTCATATGTCATTTTATGAATCATGGACGCTTTTTCATATATAAACCTTTTGTGCTCATTGTCTTTCTTTTACATTTTGTTGTTTTAAGATGGCTATGCCCTTACACACACCCACACTCACAAATGCAGGTACACTTCCACTCCGGATCCCATGGGTAACGATACTGATATAGCCTTCAGTGACTCTGAAGATCTGATCTACCAAGCCGAATACGAAGGTGAGGAAGATTATGAGGTGCCATGGGAATTGGCCAGACTTCTACAACAAGAGGAAAGAGCTATTCAACCTCATTAGGAGTTGTTGGATACAATCAATCTGGGTACTGAAGAAGACAAGAAGGAAATCAGAGTGGGTGCCAATCTAGAGCCGAGTGTCAAGGAGCGCCTAATTCAGATGCTGCATGATTATGTTGAGATCTTTTCCTGGTCATACGAAGACATGTCGGGACTTGATACACACATTGTGGTACACCGTCTACCCACAAGCGAAGACTGTCCACCAGTGAAGCAAAAGGTCTGCCGCATGAGACCTGACATGTCAGAGAAGATCAAAGCAGAAGTTATGAAACAGTTCAATGCTGGATTTCTGGCTGTTACTTCCTATCCACAATGGGTTGCTAACATTGTTCCCATGCCTAAAAAGGATGGCAAAGTCAGAATGTACGTTGATTATAGAGATTTAAACAGGGCCAATCCTAAAGATAACTTTCCACTTCCGCACATCGACATCCTGGTCGACAATACAGCTCAGCACAAAGTATTTTCTTTCATGGACGGATTCTCAGGCTATAACCAGATCAAAATGGAACCTGAAGACATGGAGAAAACTACTTTTGTTACACAGTGGGGTATGTTCTGCTACAAAGTGATGTCATTCGGACTGAAGAATGCTGGGGCAACCTATCAACGCGCCATGGTAGCTTTGTTTCATGATATGATACATCATGAGATAGAGGTCTACGTAGATGACATGATAGCCCGATCACAAACTAAAGAAGAACACCTTGATCACTTGCAAAAGCTGTTTGTCAGGTTGAAGGAGTACAAGCTAAGATTGAACCCGAACAAGTGCACATTCGGAGTACGGTCTGGTAAGCTCTTAGGTTTCATTGTCAGCAACAAAGGCATCGAGGTTGATCCCGCCAAAGTCAAAGCTATACAAGAAATGCCTGCTCCTCGCACTGAGAAGGAAGTCAGAGGTTTCTTGGGACACCTAAACTATATTGATAGGTTCATTTCTCACCTAACATCTACTTGTGAGCCAATCTTCAAGCTGTTGAAGAAAGATCAGGTAGTTAGATGGAATGATGAATGTCAAATTGCTTTCGATAAAATCAAGGAGTATTTACAAGAGCCTCCTGTCTTGATGCCACCTGTCGAAGGAAGACCGCTAATCATGTATCTGACTGTCTTAGAGAACTCAATGGGGTGCATATTATGGCAGCATGACGGGTCTGGCCGAAAAGAGCATGCCATTTATTACCTTAGCAAAAAGTTTACCGACTGTGAAACCAGATATTCACTGCTCGAGTAAACTTGTTGCGCTTTGGTATGGGCTGCTCGCTGGCTAAGACAGTATATATTGACTCATACCACTTTGCTGATATCTAAGATGGATCCGATAAAATACATCTTCGAGAAGCCTGCTTTGTTTGGAAGGATAGCTAGATGGCAGATGATCCTAACAGAGTATGACATACAGTACACGACCCAAAAAGCTATAAAGGGTAGTGTGCTAGCTGATCATCTTGCTCATCAAGCTGTAGAAGATTAGCAATCCATGAAGTTTGACTTTCCTGACGAAGACATCATGACATTGGACAATGTTGAAGATTTCAAACCATATGACGGACCTGAACAAGGATACCGATGGACCATGTACTTTGATGGGGCATCCAATGCACTTGGTAATGGTATCGGCGTTGTGCTTATATCTCCAGAAGGTTGCCATACTCCTTTTACAGCCATACTTTGCTTCAACTGTACGAACAACATGGCAGAATATGAAGCATGCATCTTTTGACTCAAGGTTGCCATAGACTTGGGAATCAAATCTTTAGTTGTGTTTGGGGATTCAGCTTTGGTCATCAGTCAGATCAAAGGAGATTGGGACACTAAGCATCCAAACCTCATCCCTTACAAAGAACATGTTCTGACATTGCTACCACATTTCGAGTAGATTACCTTCGAGCACTTCCCGCGAGAAGAAAATCAGCTAGCAGATGCTCTAGCTACAATGTCATCCATGTTTAAACTTAATTGGGATAATGAGGCTCCCCAAATCACCATTGAACGGATGGACGAACCTGCACACTGCCACGAGATTAATACCGAAGAAGTAGTGGACCAGCATTGGTTTCATGAAGTAAAAAGGTATCTTGAGGCTCAAGAATACCCAAAAGGAGCTTCAGTCAATGATAAAAAGTTCTTAAGGAGATTCTCAGCTAAGTTCTTCCTGAGTAATGGCATCCTGTACAAACGCAATCATGATTCTATTCTGCTCCGTTGTGTGGACAAGATTGAAGCTGAAAGGATTATGGATGAATTGCATGAAGGTACCTTTGGCACTCACTCTAGCGGGAATACGATGGCTAAGAAGATTCTAATGGCAGGCTATTACTAGTCTACCATGGAAGCAGACTACTATTAACATTCTCGGACTTGTCATAAATGTCAAATCTATGCAGACAAGGTACACGTGCCCTCGGTTCCTCTAAATGTCTTAACAGCTCCTTGGCCCTTCACTATGTGGGGAATCGACATGATTGGGGAGATCAAGCCTACAGCCTCCAATGGGCACCGCTTTATTCTAGTGGCCATTGATTACTTTACAAAGTGGGTCAAAGCAGCTTCCTTCGCATCCGTTACTAAGAATGTTGTTGTCCGCTTCATCAAACAGAATCTTATTTGCCGGTACAATGTGCCAAAAAGGAACATCACTGATAATGGTACAAACCTTAACAATACTATGATCATCGCCCTGTGCGAGCAGTTCAAGATTCGACATCACAATTCATCCCCCTATCGGCCAAAGATGAATGGTGCATTTGAAGCTGCGAACAAAAATATCAAAAAGATCATACAGAAAATGACAGTCACCTACAAGGACTGGCATAAGATGCTACCGTTTGCTCTCCACGGGTACCGTACCACGGCTTGCACATCAACTGGGGCAACACCCTATTCTTTGGTTTATGGCGTGGAGGCTGTTTTACCTATCGAGGTTCAGATCCCCTCTTTAAGAATCATGAAGGATGCAGGTTTGAGTGAAGACGATTGGATTCAAACCCGACTTGATCAGTTGAACTTAATTGACGAGAAGAGACTTACTGTTATTTGCCATGGTTAGATGTATCAAAAACGGATGATCAAGGCTTTCAACAAGAAAGTCAGACGCCAAGTGTATCAAGTTGGAGATCTAGTGATCAAGCGCATCATCTTGCCACAAAGTGATCCCAGGGGCAAATGGACTCCTACCTACGAAGGACCATTTGTAATCAAGAACATCTTTTCTGGTGGGGCAATGATTTTGACCACCATGGACGGCGCCGACCTGCCGCACCCTGCGAACACAGACATAGTCAAAAGATACTATGCATAAATGACCCTCTAGGTTGACACACCTAGGCAAAACAAGGGCATCCTGGCGAACCAAAAGGTTCGGGCAAAAATTAGGGATAAAACAAAAAAATTTGTACACCCGACAAGTTGAAAACCAGAAAGGGCGACTTGGGCAAAAAAGGGTTTCCCGGTGAATCGAAAACCCGAAAGGGCGGTTCAGGTAAAAGTTAGGGAATTAAAGCGTATGACTATGTCTCTTCGGATCACTTTAAGGATAATCTCTTCACTGACAAACCTCAAGGCTTCTGATCAATCCAATCATCTTCGGACGAAGCAACCAATGGACAAGATATTCGGAGATACGAAGGCTATAGCAAAATGGGAACCCCATGGGATTTTTTACAAATAGCTATCTTTCTTTGTATAAATTTTTCTTATTTTCATAACACCATCCTCTTACTAGGATGTCTGTCTCCTTTGTACAAAATACTTATTCAAAGTAAATACAAATATATCTCTTTAAAGTGCAAAAAAACTATTTGTCCTTTTCTTTTTACACTTGTGTTTTATTTGCAAAAACGTCCAATGATTCATTAATGAACATATGCATTTGAACATAATTACTGTTTACAAATAAACAGAAGTGGAAAAGAACAATTACTGACAGGTTGAAAGGATAGGAAAACGTCTTTAGGCTATTCCATGAGCAATCCCTACGGTACATCATTAAGATCCCCAGTGGAGCCTAAGTTTCAAACTGATTAATCCCCAGCGGAGTTGAAACTTCAAACCCTTAATCCCCAGCGGAGCCAAAACTTTGAACTACAGATCCCCAGCGGAGCTGAAATTTTCAACTATCAATCTACAATGGAGACCATCCAGTTTCTCCAAATTCCCCAGCAAATTATCTTGAAGCCTGAAAACCAACCAGACAACAACTTCTGATAACCCCCCAGTAGATTGGCAGACAACCCAAATTCCTGAACTATGTTCCCCAGCAGGAATAAGCTTTTTCTCACAGAGTCTTCACTACTCCCCAGCAGGATAGCTTTCTTCCCTACAGAGTTTTCATTGCTCCCCAACAGAATGAAGATTCTCATTCTTATTTCCCAGCAGAACAAGGATTCCCTTTGTGTAATCCCCAATAGACGTCATCAAAGTTCTCTGGATTTCCCAAGCAGATTACTCAAGCAGTATTTGACATTACTCTTACAACAAAATTTCTGCCAATACTCCAACTTCAAGACATGGAGGATCCCTATATCCCCAGAGAAGTCGTCAAGGATTTCTTATCCTCAGTCGCCAAGGATTTATTTTCCCCGGCAGCAGTCAAGGATTTATTATCCCCAGCTGTCAAGGATTTATTTTCCTCAGTAATACAGCAAATCAGCTTACATGCACATACATTACATTCATATATCATAGACATTGATAAAGCACATTTATTGCATCATACATTTCATGCAACATAACTTTGTGTTTTAGCTAACATTTTACCCTTTTCAGGATAAGATTAACAGCTACCATTAACAATGATCAAAGATTTCAGATACAGTACAGATACACTTCAGACATGGAAGTCATTTTGATACTTATTCAGATTTCAAGTCAAGATACAGTTCAGATATGCTCCAGATATGGATGCCATCCTGATACTCATTCAGATCTCAACTTCAGATACATTTCAAACACAGAAGTCATTCTGTTACTTATTCGGTTTCTAGTTCAGATATACTCCAGACACGGAAGTCATTCTGTTACTTATTCAAGATATAGTACGGATACACTTCAGACATGGAAGTCATTCTGTTGCTTATTCAGATTCTAGTCCAGATATACTCCAGACACGGAAGTCATTCTGTCGCTTATTCAGATTTAAAATTCTCGATACAGTATAGATACACTCAAAACACGGAAGTCATTTTGTTACTCATTCAGATTCAAATACAGACATAGCTCGGATACGCTCCAAACACGGATGCTATTCCATTTCTCCTACAGATTCAGTCTCCAGATACAGTTCAGATACGTTCCATACACCATTCTGATACTCATTCTTTTGACTTACAACTTATAGTTCAACAAACATTCTTGGATGGCATCTACAAGCCCATCTCCAACAAGATTCTATCAGCTCTCCAAATGGCATCTTTAAGCCCATTCCCTCAACTACATTTTGTCGAGTGCAAATTTACGGGCACTCTAGTGTCCAATCATCTTTTACCTTCGAGTCACGAACGGAAAAACTCGCCAATCTAACTCTTCAGGTTCAAGAAGATTGAACAGGGGAAGCTGTTGTACCATAAAATTTTCCCTCTCATTTATCAATATTTTCCTCACAAGACTTCTTGGACTCAAGACAAGATTAGGGTTTGCTCAGCTCAAGACATCACCTTGCACTGATAACCTGAAATTAGGGTTTAAGTTTGCAAAATGATTTTTGGACCATTAATGCTTCATGTGACTTTCATACACCATCTTGGACCCCTAACATTTCTCATGTTAAGTTTCAAGCCTTGAATCACATTTTTGATCAGTCAATTGGACAGTTGACTTAAAAATCAGTTGTATTGGGGAAAAAGTCAACCATGGCCAATTTACAGTCAAAATTCATAATTTTTTATCCACAACAACATTTTAGACCCATATGTACCATTTGATCAAATTTGGATCACAACTCCTCAAGAAATTTGATCAAATCATCAAAAGGGCAAAATGGTCAAAATTAGGGTTTTGATTGAGAAAGGGCAATTTCTGATTTTTAACCTAGCCAATGACCAATTGGGTTCAAACATGATTTCAAGGGTTCAAGGGCATCATCTTGACCTAATCACATAGTTCAAAAGGTCTCAAGTTCATTGGATTGACAGATGAATTTTACAGTCAACTGATCAAAAGTCAATTGTACACTGAAAATTCAAACTTTGACTTTTTGGTCAAAATCAAGTGCCAAGGGTCATAATTCATCAAGATATGTCAAAATGTGAAACTTTTTTACCAAGAAAACCAATTTTGAAAATTAGGGTTTTGAATTTGAAAATTTTCATAACTTAGAATTTTTCTAAGTATGGAAATTTTCTTATTTTTTCCCAACTTTTCACAACTTTTTCACCATGATACAATTTGATTCAAAGAAAACTTCCAACATGAAAGTTGTAGTCCTCCATGAAATATACAACTTTTAGTCACAAAGTTTTCCCAAAAGATGCTTGGATATCAAGTTATGAATTTGTGAATAGGGGTCCATGAACTAAATGACTTAGTGAAAATTTGCCCTAATTTAGGCAGGTTTTTGACCTAACTTCATGGACATATTTCACCTAGTTCCAAGAGGTATCTCAAAATTCATTTCAAAATGGATTATAGAGCACATTTCAAGCTTTCTAAAATGTCCAAGAACTCTCCAAGATCATTTGTGGTTAGGGAGAATCGAAGAAGAGAAATTGGCATTTTGTCACTTTTGATCAAGCCATTTTTACAAAGTGTCAAGTTGCAAATCTGATCAAGGATGCTTGTACCTTGCATTACAGGTCCTAAACTCGTTCTACACTCCATAATTAAATGCAAACTCAGAGGATAAGGGCTTTATCTTTGCTTTTGGAGCATTGTACAAGAAATAATTCCATAAATGGCCAAAAGTTCACAATGCCATTTTCATAAAGCAAGCTTTTTGCAACTTTATCAACCTTGAGCCATGGACATGTTCCTATGGTGCAGGCAATTTCCACAGATCACAAGCAATGTACACCAACTCTTTGCATCCCTAAAAGTAGTCAGTATAAGCATGTTGCACAAGTCATCTCACTTTTCTTAAAATGCAAGAAAGTTGGCCAAAAGTTCAGAACTTGTAAAAGCTGATAAAGAGTGGACTTTGTATCCATTCTATAAAAAATATACCAAGTCATTACAAGCCAGGACACGAATTGATAGCATCCAAAACACCCTAAAACTCATAAACTTCATTTTTCTGCCCAAAACTTCCAGCTTCTCCAAAATCCTAGCCATTTCATTTTTGGCTCGTGCGTTTCTTGTTTCAACACTTCAAACATCTTATCCATATCATATCAAAGCTATCCAAGCCTTTACATTGTTGTTGTAACCCCTATTTCAGCCATCACCATTTTCACTTTGGAAGGTTGCAGCTTGACTTCTACATAGAGTTTTGGCCATCCGCAAAGCAAGCTAGGCATTGAAATAGCTTGAAGGAACTTCAAGGAAGCTCATACGATCCAAAGGCCTCACTCAAATTGCCCACATTGCCATATCCAAATCCAGCTGAAGGACGTATTTTTCAAAACTTTATCTCTCTATTTAGACATCTTCAAGCCACGATTTGTGAAGCAAAAATGTAGCCCTTATCTTAGTGAAGTTGTACATATGCATATTTGTCATTTATATTAACCATGCTGTGAGAATTTGAAGTTTGAAGTTCATGAAATAATTAGGTCACGAATTAGGGTTGATTAAATTATCTCTGATCTTTGAGAGTTAGGTTACAAATTTTATATCATTGGAATTGTGAGATAAAATGCTACATGTTTTGTGTTATAAGTTTTTGTTTTTATGCAAGCAATAGAGAGTTACAGATTTGAAGAGAAAACGCGCGAAGGAGTAGAGGCTGGAGGACAAGGACAATGACCTTGGGCTTTTTGGCGCGTTGGGCTGTTTTTGTTTTTGATTTTCACACCCCCCTGATCCACTATTTGCACCCACTGACTTATTTTGTTATATTTTTCATATTTTCTCATATTTTTATGTTTATCGCTTTTAATAATTTTTTTCTGAACATTAAAAAATCATAAAAATAATTTCTTTATTTTTTGCACTTTTATTTTTTTTTTTTTGGCATAAATATTAATTTATTAGGATAATATACTTTATTTTCTTAAATAACTTGTAAATAATAAAAAAAAATACTATACATTTTAATTATATTATTTATAGTCATAAATAATTATTTTCATACATATTTTAATTTTTAACATTTGTACATAATATTATTTATTTATCTTCTTGTACAAAAAAATGGACAAAATAATAATTTAGAATATATATTTTCTTTAATAAAAAATTAGGGTTTCCCCTTTTCAAAAATAATACTATTATTTTTCTTTTTTTCTAGGGTTTACATGAATTATTTTCTCATACAAAGAATCAAATACAAAACATTTTTGCATAAATACATTGCATTGCATATTTAAATATTTGTATATTTATTTATTTCACACAATATTCAATTGGGTTGTAATAGTATTTTTAGGGTTTATTTTGTGCAATATCCCCATTCAAAAACTTGTATCCCCCCTCCCATGATAATTGTTGTAATAACGTAGTTTACATTTACGCAATTTATTGCTTTCATATACCATGCTTAGTAAACTAGGGTTTGCATGATAAGACCAAAAACAAACAAATAGAAATGACCTAATCCAAGACAAACAAAATGCATGAAAAATGACACACATTACACACAAGCACCCTTAGGGTTTCACCCACTTGGTTGCCTAAACAAAAATGGCCATGGTATGCATGCAAAGTATCTTGGAAAAACAAAACAAAAATAAGATCATAGTCCCTCGATGACACTATCAAAAGGTTTCCTAAACAAATGATCTTGGTCCCTCAAAAATGCTAAGATACTTAGCAACATTGCTATCATGGTCATACGATGACCCACGCCCGTCCCGTTTAACATCCAAAGATAGGGTTGTTTACCAAATCAATGGTAAAACAACAATGTCAAAGGAATAAAAATGCATAGGAAAGACATTTGAGTAGGTAGATAGATTCTAAGTTGCTTTCTCCATTTCAAAACAATCCTTGTTATTTTCAAAAACACACACACATTTCAAAAACATTTCCAAACATCTTTCAAAACATTGAAACATTTTTCAAAAGACAAACATCTTTGTATACATTCTTACGAACGAGAATCATTACAAAGATTGCCTAAATGAATGGCATATTTTCAAAATACTTTCAAAACCACACCAAACACAAAGCACCATTTCAAACAATTTCAAAAGCAAAGCAAGTGATCTAAGCAAGTAACTAAGAGCCCATGGAAAACCATGGATGAAAAGGGTGTTAGCACCTTCCCTTTTCATAATCTACCCCCCGAACTCAAGAAAACATCTCAAAGGTCTTTCCTGTGCTTTTTTACCTTTCCTTTTGGATAAAATAAAAGTCGGTGGCGACTCTTGCTAAACAGCGACATTTGCGACGAAACGCAAAACCTCAAGTCAGTTCTCCCACCGTACCACAGAACTGGCGACTCTGATGGGGAAAGTTATAAAAAATGGGGTTACCTTAGGGTTTAGATCACCTTTATTTGCTTACAATTGTTTGACTTGTTTGCTTTACACTTTGGTTCTATCGTTTGGGTTTGAATCCTCCACCCAGATTTGGGAAACATTATAGGTAAATAGCAATACATTGTGGAAACTGTGCGGGGTATACCGACACGGTCAAAGCAATAGCTATGTTAGTGTGACATATTTGTGGGTACCGGTATCCTTTGAGTCAATCAAAGAGAATACGGGGCTGCTGAGTGATGTCATGAAGCACTAACGAACTTCTAGAACCTTTACTTGACCAACTTGGCCTTTTAGGATGTAGTGAGATGACCGGCTTTGGCGCAGTCCGAAGTTGGTAGATACTCGATACTACATTCATTGAGGGTTGGTTCCTTGGAATATTTCGGTCGCCAGTCAAGAGGTTGAATTGAAACAATGAACAAGGAAACAATCCAGTGATATTGAGCTCTTTAGAACCCGGTTACTATTTCTAGGACAGGTTGAGCCAACTAAACTTCAAGAGGGTACTTACCTATGAAACCCCATGCAAGCCTAAACTAGGAACTTGTGTGATTTGCTTGTACATATATACTTGTGCATAACATCATGGACATCACGAAGCATCATTTGCATCCACTAACCGTTTCAAGGATTTTGGAAATTCATCTTTGTTCTTGTTTTGTAGGATATGGATTCACTTTGCAGGAAAACTATCCAAGTCAACCTTTTAAGAATTCCTCCACAACTCAAGGAGCTAGCTTCAAGGATTCCTGAGAACTCTCCATTCACCGAGAGGCATGGTCGTCTTCTCAACTTAGTCACTTCCAACACAGAGGAAGACATGATGAAAGTTCTCTTCCAGTTCTTTGATCCTTTGCACCACTGCTTCACATTTCCTAACTACCAGCTTGTGCCCACTTTGGAAGAATTTTCTCAACTATTGAGGATTCCAATTCTCAATAAACTACCTTTCAATGGTACGGAAAGAGATCCAAAGCCTAAAGAGATTGCTCAAGCCATGCACTTGCACTCATCTGATGTCACAACCCATTGGGAAATTAGAAGTGGTGTCAAAGGCTTCTTGGCAAAGTTCTTGTTTGAGAAGGCCCAAAGCTGCTGGAATTCTTTGGTCTTACAAGCTTTTGAGGAGATTGTAGCTCTTCTCATCTATGGGATGGTCTTGTTCCCTAACCCTGATCAACTCATAGATGTAAGTGCTTTCAAAATCTTCATGTCTCGCAATCTGGTGCCTACGTTGCTTGGGGATATCTTACACTCTTTTCACACTCGTACAATGAGGAAAAGAGGTGTTCTCATGTGTTGCACTCCTCTCCTGGAAATATGGTTTATTTCTCATCTTCCCCAATCAGTCTTGAAGAATGAGCAAGGTTTGAGGTGGTCACAATGATTGATGACTCTTATACATTCATATATTCGTTGGTGTTCTCGATCCAAGGAGAATGTTATCATCGTCGACCATTGTGGGGAATTTCCTAATGTCCCTTTACTTGGGATTAGAGGAGGCATCACCTACAACCCCTGCTTGGCTCTAAGACAGTTTGGTTATGCCCGAAGGGATGGCCCACATGATATGTTGGTTCAAGGCTTGGTTTTCGACTTCGACAACGACAATCAAGGACTTCGTCAAAGGTTCATCCGAGCTTTGAGGATGCCAAACAAGGTAGATAGTAAGACTCTGGGACACAAGAATTCAATCCCTCTTGAGCCTTACCTCAAGTGGGTACGAACCTGCGCCCAAAGTCTTATGATGCCTTACCCCTCCATTCTCCCAGTGATTATAGAGCATGTTAAGGAAGGAGAGGTTCCATACACCCTCCTATATCCTGACATGCCAACATCACTCAAAGACCTACAAAGGAGTTGGATACAGCTCAAGGGAGAATGCGATACTTTTGAAGCCCAATTCTACACAAGCGAGAAAAAGGTTTTGGAATTGTTTTAATATTACAGATCTAACAAAATGTAAAGACAGATTACTTTGGGATAAAAGTGATCGGGACAAAATCTCTAGCCTCCTAATTAATGAGCCCTCCACTAACAGTTGGGAATATCTGGTCCTCCAAGTCACAGCTATCTTCATCATCTTCTACAGCGTTGACCTCGCGGTTGCTGATCTTTAGGGGTGGTCCTCCGACACGAGTGCGACGCACAACCTTCTGAGCACCTGAAGAGAAACCCAGGACAAACATGTCAGACTTATATGGGATATTTGAGAGTTGTCCCCAGATAGTGCACCCACCTTTTTCTACCACTGCTTTTGTATCCTTCAGAGATGAAATCTGGAGTGGAGGCCTTGTAATCTTGGGAACAGCCTTGGTTACTGCCACATCTTGCGGGACCTCTTCAAAGTGTTGAAATGGAGTTTCAAAAAATTCACCATCTAATTCCACATATCTGAAAGAATTAAGATGGCTGATCATATACTCTTCTTCTCCATGAACGGTGATAATCTTCCCTTGAATCAGATATTGCAGCATTTGGTGCAACGTAGAAGTGACAGCGCCAGCATTGTGAATCCATGGTCGGCCTAGCTAGCCGGAATATAAGGGACGGATATCCATTACATAAAAAGTTGAATCAAATGTTTGGGTTCCAACCTTTATGGGGATATCCACTTCCCCATGTACCATCTTTTTCAATCTGTCAAAAGCCCTTACTACTATGTTACTTGGCTTCAATGTCAATCCCTCACAGTCAAGCCTATCAAGAGCTTTTTTAGGCAATACATTCAGAGATGAGCCAGTGTCCACCAAAACATGAGCCAGGGTTGTGCCCCTACATTCAACTGAGACATGCAATGCCTTATTATGCTTCCTTCCTCTTGGTGTTAAATCAGCATCCGAAAAACCTAGACCATTATCTGAAGTCAAGCTGGCTACGTAGTCTTAAAACTGATCGGCAGATGTCTCTTGGGGTACATGGGCAGTTTTCAGGAATTTTACCAAGGCTTTTGCATGCGCCTCGGAACATAGTAGTAATGCCAGCATGGAAATTTTAGAGGGAGTTTTCCCTAGTTGTTCAACTACATCGTAGTCGCTTCTTTTTATGATCTTCAGAATTTCCTCCATCTCTTTCTGAGAGGTCTCAGGGATATCCAATGACTGAGCCTTCGTTCGGACAGGCTCAATCAGAATACTTTTACCTTGAGTCTTGGTTAACTCGGCAGTAGGAGTGTCAGTAGGAATGATAACAGGGGTTGTAACAGCTTTGTCAGATGGAGTATTGGTGGAGATAATTGTAGGACTGGGAATAGCCTTCGGAGGAGCAGCAACAACAGGAATGATTACGGGTCCAGAAACTGCTTTTGGGGGATCAATTTCTGGAGAGAATATCCTTCCGCTTCGGGTAATCTTGCTAGTCCCTGCAATATTACTGATATCGGAGTTGACTTTCTCGGAACTCAAATCTTTGGCCGCTGGCCAATCCTGCTTGATACCATGGTAGTAGACATCCCCTCCATAATTCCATGGTATGGTTTTATCTGACGAATATGGGACTGGTCTAGGCATTGTGATTATTAAAGGAGTTTCTTTCAGAACTGATGTAATTCTAACGGGTCTTTTGGTGGAGACCTTGGAAGAATTGGCGGAAATGGTAATGATAGAGACATCTTTAAAAGGAACGGGTAGAACATAAGTCTTTTCAAACAAAATTTCTTTGTTATCCATTAGGCACTGAACGCCTATTTTTAACAAAGGACAGCTGGTTGACGAGGACAAACAGAAATGACAACCTTCATCACAGCCCGGGAAAACACCGGCTATCAACAAGTTTACTTTAATAGTCAGGAGTGGGGTCATAAGTTCATCAACTGAAGTAACAAACATTTCTTCTTCAATGGCATTGGTATTATGGCCATGTTTGGGCATAGGGACAGAAATGACATTTGGCTTTTCGGGCGCATCGAATTCAATCTCTTTCACTTCAATGAGGTCTTATATTTTGTTCTTTAGAGTGAAACAGTTATTAGTGTCATGGCCGGGACTTTCAGAGTGATATGTGCAACGGGCATTGGGATGATAGTGAGGAGATGTTGTATTAGGATTTTTCGGAGCTTCTTTCAAGGTCACTAAATTGGTTCTTAGTATATGCGGTAATACCTGAGATAGGGTCATGTTAATTCTGGTGAACTGCCTGACCGGTCTTTCCATCCTCGGTTGATTGTTTCTTTGCTGATCAGGCGCAGGCTTAGGAATCATAATAGCCTCCACCATTGGACGGCATTCAGCCCTATCTTTATTTCTCTGAGGATAAACGGCAACCACTTCTTTATTTCCGATAAATGGCTTCCTTATAGCTGCAGAAGAGGATGTATCTTTTTGGATCTTTCCATTCTTTATACCGACTTCTACCCTTTCTCCGGTCAATATCAGTTCAGTAAAACCTGCAGATGAACTTCCAATTAAATGATTGAAGAAGGGACCAGACAAGGTGCCTAATAACATGTCTACCAACTCACTCTCAGATAGAGGGGTTTGAACTCTTCCGGAAAAATCTCTCTATTTTTGTGCGTAGTCTTTGAAACCTTCATTGGAAATCATGGCCATACTCTGGAGTTGAGTACGGGTAGGCGCAAGATCCGCATTGTATTGGTATTGTTTGTAAAAGGCTGCAGCAAGATCTTCCTAATTATGAACATTGTCTCTTTCTAACTGGTAAAACCAATCAAGTTGAGTTCCAGACAGGCTGTCTTGGAAGAAGTGTACCCATAAGTCTTTGTCAGCGGTATGGGGCTGGATTTTCCTCACATAGGACCGGAGATACATTTTAGGGCATGAGTCTCCGTCATAATTGGCGAACACATGTGCTTTGAATTTGGGAGGAATGGCAATCCCCGACACTAACCCCAATTCCTCAAAGTCCAAGTCAAGCACTTTTTGGATTTCCATCGCACTCAACCGCTCTTCGAGATGTTTATACTTGTCATCAGCTGGAGGGTATTGTTCTTCAGAATAGTCTTCTTCTTCCTCTTCCTCTTCTGATTCTGACGGGATGACTTTTTCCTTTACTTTACCATCTTGATTGTCTCTCTCACCGGATGTCGTTGCAAAGTCTAAGGGCCTTCTTGTCTGCCCATGAAATCTTCTTCCCATGTTTAGGACTCCGGTTACCTTCTTTGTCTTCTTTTTCTTCTCCTCATCCAGCAAAGTCTTCAACTCTTCTTGCCCTTTGGCTAGGGTCAAGAGCAACTGTTGAAATTGTGTATTCTGAGCTTAGAGGTCCTTCACTGTTTGCTCGAGATCCATCTCACTGAGATAAACAATAGAGAGATGAGGAGACTTGTTGCAAAAGACCTACTTATGTTATGATGAATGGTATATGCATATGTAATAATTTCAAGGATTTTAAGATTCAAATTCATTTTAGACAAAAAGGAAACACACGTTATATTAATAGATTAAAGCTTGAGTATAATAATGCCTTCTTGGGCAAAAACAAATACAAGAAACTTTAAGATAAAAAGGTGGTGTGCATCCTCTTTGGTGCAACGTAGGCATCTAGAGTATGCTCCTCATGAAGTAGCCTAGTGAGTTCCAAAACCTTCTTCTCGCTTGCGTAGAATTGGGCTTCGAAAATATCTCGCTCCCTCTTGAGTTGTATCCAATCTCTTTGTAGGTCTTCAAGAAAGGTGGGCATATCATGATGTAGGATAGTGTATGGAACATCTCCCTCCATGACAGGCTCAATGATCACCGGGAGAATGGAGGGGTAAGGCATCATAAGACTCTGAGCACGAGTTCGTACCCATTTGAGGTAAGGCTCAAGAGGGATGGAATTCTTGTTCCCCAAAGTCTTGCTATCCATCTTATTCAACATCCTCCAATCTCTAATAAATCTCTGGCGAAGACCTTGATCGTCGTTGTCGTAGTCAAATACCAAACCTTGAATCAACATCTCGTGCGAGCCATCCCTTCGGGCGTAACTAAATTGTCTTAAGGCTAAGCATGGGTTGTAGGTGATACCTCCCCTAATGCCAATTAAAGGGACATTAGGGAATTCCCCATGACGGACGATAATGATAACATTCTCTTTGCATCGGGAGCACCAATGAATGTCCGAATGTTTGAGCGTCATCAACCGTTATGACCACTTTGAACCTTGCTCATTTTTTAATACAGATTAGGGAAGATGCGAAATAAACCATCTTGCCAAGAGAGGAGTTCAACACATAAGGACACCTTTTTTCCTCATTGTGCGAGTGTGAAAAGAGTGTAGGATATCTCCTAGCAATGTAGGCATCGGGTTGCGGGATATGAAGATTTTGACGGCGTTGATATCTATGAGTTGGTCGGGATTTGGAAACAAAACCATCCCATAGATGAGGAGAGCCATAATTTCCTCAAAGGCTTGCAAGTCCAAGGAGTTCCAACAGCTTTGGGCTTTCTCAAACAGGAACTTTGCTAGGAAACCCTTGACACCACTCCTTGTTTCCCAATGAGTTGTAACATCAGATGAGTGAAAGTGTAGAGCTTGAGCAATCTCTTCTGGCTTTGGGTCTCTTTCCATACCGTTGAAAGGTAGTTGATTGAGAATGGGAATCCTCAAGATTTGGGAGAATTCTTCCAAAGTAGGCACAAGTTGATAATCGGGAAATGTGAAGCAATGGTGTAAAGGATCAAAGAACTGAAAGAGCACCTTCATCATATCCTCACCTGTGTTGGAGGTGACCAAGTTGAGTAGGCGACAATGTCTCTCGGTAAATGGAGAGTTTTCAGGAATCCTTGAAGCTAGCTCCTTGAGTTGTGGAGGGATCCTTACAAGATTGACTTGAATAGTTTTCCTGCGAAGTGAATCCATATCCTACAAAACAAGAACAAAGATGAATCCCAAAATCCTTGAAATGGTTAGTGGATGTATATGATGTTATGATGTCCATGATGTCATGTACAAGTATGTATATACAAACAAAGAAAACAAGTCCTTAGGTTTAGGCTTGCATGGAGTCTCATAAGTAAGTACCCTCTTGAAGTTTAGTTGGCTCAAACTTGTCCTAGCAATAGTAATCGGGTTCTAAGGAGCTCAATGTCACTGGTTTGTTTCCTTGGTCATTGTTTCAGCACAAGCCTCTTTAATGGCGACCAAAATATCCCAAGAAACCAAACCTCAATGAGTGTAGTATTGAGTATCTACCAACCTCGGACTGCACCAAAGTCGGTCATCTCACTACATCCTAAAGGCCAAGTTGGTCAAGTAAAGGTTCTAAAAGTTCATTAGTGCTTTATGACATCACTCAGCGGCCCCGTATTCTCTTTGATCAACTCAAAGGCTACCGGTACCCACAAATATGTCGCACTAACATAGCTATTTCTTAGCATGACGGTATACCCCGCATAGTTTCCACAATGTATTGCTACTTACCTATAAGGTATCCCAAATCCGGGTAGAGGATTCAAACCCAAACAAAGAACCAAAATGTAAAGCATACAAGTCAAACAATGGAAGAAAATAAATGTGATCTAGCCTTAAGGTAACCCCACTTTTAAGATTCTTCCCCAACAGAGTCACCAGTTCTGTGATACGGTAGGAGAACTGACTTGAGGGTTTTGCGTTTAATCGCAAATGTTGCGGTTAGCAAGAGTCACCACCGACTTTATTTTATCCAAAAGGAAAGGTGAAAAAGCATAGGAAAGACCTTTGATATTGTTTATTAAGTTCGGGGGGTAGATTATGAAAAGGGAAGGTATTAGCACCCCTTTCATCCATGGTTTTCCATGGGCTCTTAGTTACTTGCTAGATCACTTGCTTTTGTTTGAAATTGTGTTTTGTGTGGTTTTTGAAAGTATTTTGTAAAGAGGTCATTGTTTAGGCAATCTTTGTAATGATTCTTGTTTGTAAGAATGTATACAAAGATGTTTGATCTTTTGAAAAAAATTTCAATTTTGCAAGATGTTTGAAAGTGTATGTGATTGTTTTGAAAATAGCAAGGATGTTTGTTTTGAAATGGAGCAAGTAATTAGGAGCAATCTACCAACTCAAATGTCTTTCTTGTTCATTTTCTTTTCCTTTGACATTGTGATCTTACCATTGATTTGGTAAGCAACCCTATCTTTGGATGTAAACGGGACGGGCGTGGGTCATCGTATAGCCATGATTAGCAATGTTGCAAGGTGTCTTAGCATTATTTTTGAGGGACTAAGATCATTTGTAAGGCAACTTAGATAACGTCATCGAGGGACTATGATCTTGTATTTGCTTTTTTACTAATATACCTTACATGCGTAATATGGCATTTTGTATAAGGTAACCAAGTGGAGTTTACCCTAGGGGTGCTTGGGTGCAAGTGTATTGTTTTCATGCTTGATTTTGTCTTGAATTAGGGTTTTCTAAGCATTGGTTTTAGTCTTTCCATACAAACCCTAATTACTAGCATTTGTATATAAAACGATAAATTGCGGAATTTAAAGTTACTATGCTATTACAATACTTGTGGGAGGGGGTATACAAATTGTGAATGGAGATTGCAAGAATATAAACCTAATTAATCTATTACAACCAAATTGAATTTAATATCAATGTACAAGGAAATGAATAAATATAAAGTTTAAATGCAAATGGAAAAGAAACATGATTTTTGTTTGGATTTTTATGAAAAGAGGTTTTAACCTAACCCTAATTAGAGAAAAAAATTAACTAAAGTTAATTAAATTAACTTAAACTAATTAAGAAAAGAAATTAAATTTGAAACATTTTTAGGTTTTTAAGAAAAGGTTTTAAATTAAAATGATATAACAAATTAATTAATTAAAATAAACCTAAATTCTAAATTGATTTTAATTTACAAGAGGATAATATAATAATTAAACCTAATTATCTAAATATTAATTAATTAAGAAAAGAAATTAATTGTTTTTTTAAGCAAAATGTTTTTAGTATTTTTGTATTTATAAAGAAAATAAAATATAAACATATTATTATCTAAATAAATAAATTATTTTTTGGGATTTTTATTAATAATAATAATAATAATGATATAAATAATAATAATAATAATAATAATAATAAAAATAAAATATGAAATGAAATGAAAATAAAAGAAAAAAAATGAAATAATAAAACATAAAGAGCCAGGGGGTGCATGAAGTAGGTAGGGAGTGAGTAAGCAAAAAATGAAATAAAAGTCAGGCCCAAAGGGCCCAGCGCCTGTAAACAAAACAAGTCAGAATGTCAAAAAATTTGAAAAATAAAAAAGGGTACCACTGGGGCTCGAACCCATGTCCCATAGGTTAACAGGCGCGCGCTTTACCACTGGGATGGCTATACATCCGTTCATATAAACAAAACAACAAATATGTAAGGCAAATCAAGTCCTGATGACTTCATCTTCAACCTCCAGCCAGTGTACCTGCAACTTCTTCATTTCTCAACAACAATGGAATATGAAAAAATGAAAGTTGTTGCATTCTTCCTCACGAATCTAACCATGTAAATAACTAAAGCTAAAAGTCAAATATAAATGAGAATTCCTCTGGCCCTAATTTGAACCCTAAGAATTTCAGAAACTTCAACTCTAAAATTCTCTAAGCTCAGGCCATGTAAATGCAAACTATGGATATGTACAGCTTCGTGGCAATGAGGTCTACATTTTTCCTTCACAAAATAAACATTAATGAAGCTTAAATGATGAGATATAATTTCAAGTGAAATACCTCAAAATTGGAAATTGTGAAATGCAAATGAGCTTGATTCAAAGTGCTGCAAGGATCAGGTTAGCTTCCTTGAGGTCCCAGGAAGCTAATGCAATGATTAGCTTGAGCTGAAAGTGGCTGAGGAGATCTGGAGAAGTAAAAATCCATATTTTAATTGATTTTGAATATTCCCCTTGTAACTATATGAAAAAGTGTCATGAATTTAGGTCAAAATCCTGGTCAAATTAGGGCAAAATTTCACTAAGTGTTTAGTTTCATGACCTTATGTTCATAAAATTATAACTTGAGATCCAATCACTTTTGGAAGAAGTTGTGTGAAGAAAAGTTTTATATTTCATGGAGATATACAACTTTCATGTTGGGAGTTTCTCTTAAATCATCTTGTATCATGGTGAAAATTTGGCTCAAAGTTATGAAAAAACATGAATTTTCAACACTTTGAAAAATTTCTAAGTTTAGAAATTTTGACTTTTCAAAATGAAATCTTGACTTTTTGATTTCTTGATGAATAGGTTTCATATTTTTACATGTTTTGATGAATTGTGATCTTTGGTACTTAAATTTGACCAAAAAGTCAAAGTTTGACTTTTCAGTATACAGTTGACTTTTGATCAGTTGACTGCAAAATTCTTCTGTCAATCCAATGGATTTGCAATGTTTTGAATCATTTCATTAGGTCAAAATGATGCAATTGGACTCTTGAGATCATGCCTTAAACCAATTGACCATTTTCTAGGTCAAAAATCAGAAATTGACCTTTCCCAGTCAAAACCCTAATTTTGACCATTTTGCCCTTTTGGAGATTTAATCAAATTTCTTGAGGAATTTTGGTCCAAACTTTATAAAATGATACAAATGAGTTTAAAATGTTTATGTGGATCAAAAATTATGAACTTTGACTGTAAATTGGCCATAGTTGACTTTTTCCCCAATATAACTGATTTTTAGGTCAACTGCTCAATTGACTGGGCAAAAATGTGATCCAAGGCTTGAAACTTGACATGAGTAATCTTGGGGGTCCATAATGATCCCTGAAAGTCATATAAAGGATTGAAAGTTCAAAAATCCTTGTGCAATCTCAAACCCTAATTTTTGGTTATCAATGCATAAGGAGGTGTCTTGAGCTGATCAAACCCTAGTTCAGTCTTGAACCCAAGGAGATCTTGTGAGCAAATTCTTGATAAGTGAGAGGGAAAATTTTGGGGTACAACAGAATGATTTCAAGAGTTTAATTGCATCATTTTGACCTAATGACATGGCTCAAAACATTGCAAGTCCAATAGATTGACAGATGAATTTTTCAGTCAACTGATCAAAAGCCAATTATATACTGAAAAGTCAAACTTTGACTTGTTGGTCAAAATTCAATGTCAAAGATAACACTTAATCAAAGCATGTCAAAATATGAAACTTATTCATCAATAAATCAAAATTTTAAGATTTCATTTTGAAAAGTAAAAATTTCTAAACTTAGAAATTTTTCTGTTCGAAATTTCTTATTTTTTCATAACTTTGAGAAAAAATTTCACCATGATGCAAGATGATTTAAGAGAAACTTCCAACATGAAAGATGTAGATCTCCATGAAATCTACAACTTTCCTTTACACAACTCTTTCTAAGAGTGCTTGGATCTCAAGTTATAATTTTAAGAACACGTAGTCATGAAACAAAACACTTAGTGAAATTTTGCCCTAATTTGGTCAGGATTTTGACCCAACTTCATGGCACTTTTTCATATAGTTCCAAGGGGAATCTTCAAAATCAATTCAAAAATGGTTTCTAGATCACATTTCAAGCTTTCCAAAATGTCCAAGAACTCTTTGAGATCATTTTTGAGTAGGGATAATCGAAGAGATGAAGTTAGGGTTTTATCACTTGAATTACAAAGCATTTTGTGATGAACAAAATTCAAATTCAAAGTTGTGCTGCATAAACTCTACTTTGCAGGCCTCAAACATGTTAGGAACTCTATAATTAAATGCTTTAACAGCTGTTAGAGGTCTCATTTCAAGCACTCAATACAAGGCCATGCTTTATGTCCATTTTGGGAAGAAAGTGTTTATTGCCATTTTGATAAAGTGCTTTTTTACACAAAACTTGTTTTTGAGCCTTGCACTTGTTCTCTTCTTATCATACAAGTCCCATAACACATAAGAAACTTGTTAGACACTTACAATCACTCAGCTCATGCTTGTACCTCACATTAAAAGTTGGTTTCCCACTTTTCTTTAAAATCAAGTAACCTAGCAATTAGCTGAAAACTTGTACTTCTGATTGTCCAAACCACTCCAATCCTTTTTCTTATAGATATACAAACCATTTTCCATAAAATACACGAACGCTTGACCCATAAAAACACCAAGAGCTTAGAATCACATCTCATACCTCCATTTTCACATAAACTAACCAAAAACTTGAAACTCATAACTCACTCGTGTGTTTTCAAGCCTCTTGGTTCCTAAAGCTTCTAAACATCATTTAGAACTGATCCCACACCCTGTTACAAGACTGTAACACCATTAACACCATCCTCCATTTTAAAAAACAGAGCTTTGCACTTGGACTTTTCCAGAACTCCTCAAGTACTTTCAGCTCAAGCTAAGCTTCCCATTAGCTTCTTGGGAACTTGAGTAAGCTAACCCAATCATTGGAACTCCTTGAAATCTGCTCAAACTTCAAACCCGATACCCTCTTGCAAGGTAAGTTTTCTAACTTTGGAACTTTTCATACAGGCACCATCAATGATTTATTTGTGAATGAAACATGTAGATATCATTGCCCTAAATCTAACCATGTCCATAGTTTCCATTAATTTTGCCTGAGCTTAGAGAATTCTAAGATTGAATTTTTTGAGATTTTTAGGGTTCAGATTAGGTCCAATGAAATTCATGTTTGTGTTTGATCTATAGCTTTAATGTTTTACATTTCTGAAATCGTGAGGAAATTTACTATAAGTTTCATGTTTACAGATTTCATTTTTGTTGAGATTTGAACAAATTACAGTTGGTATGGCTGGAGGTTGAAGATGAAGTGTAAATCAGGGCGCATTTTGTATCATATATTTATTGTTTTTCTTAAGTTAATGGATGTATAGCCAACCCAGTGGTAGAAGCGCGCGCCTTTAACCTAAGGGACCTGGGTTCGAGCCCTAGTGGTACCCTTTTGATTTTTTTACATTTTTCTTTGCATTTTGACTTTGTTGATAAGGCGCCTGGGCCTCTTTGGTTTTGTTTGTCTTTTTTGTTTTTACTCTCTAACCCCCTGCAAGCTATTCACACCTCTGGCCCAGTTTTTATTTTCTTTTCTTATGTTTATTTTATTTATTTTCTTAATATATTTTCCTAATACTGAAAAATCATTAAAAAAATATAAAAATAGTAGATTTATATTTTAACTTAGTTTTTTTCTCACCAAAAAATATATTTTATTTAACCATACTTTATTTATTTTACTAATTATTCTTGTAAGTTTAATTAAAACTAGGTTATTATTTATTTTCTTTTACACCAATTAAAATATATTATTTTAATATTTAAAAAGACCAGAAATATTTTATAATACCATAAATTATTTTCAAGACAAAAATACAAAAAAAAAATATTTTTCTTAAACTTAATTTCTTTTTAATCAATTAATAGATTTAGGGTTCGATTTAAGATCTTTTCTTAGTAATTTTAGGTTTTACCTTTTACTACTTTAAATAATTTTTTTTCCCTTTAATTAATTAGGTTAAAATCAAAACCCATTTTCTCTAGAAAAATCCAAACAAATATTCATTTTCTTTACATTTCACATTTTTGTACATTTATTCATCTTGTACATTATTTATTTCAATTCTTGTACAAATTCAATATGGTTGTAATAGATTAATTAGGTTTATTTTCTTGCAATCCCCATTTATAATTTGTACACCCCCGCCCACGAGTATTGTAATAGCATAGTAACTTTAAATTCCGCAATTTATCGCTTTATATATAATATGCTAGTAATTAGGGTTTGTATGGAAAGACTAAAACCAATACTTAGAAAATCCTAATTCTGTTAGAACATAGTTTGATTCTACAACCCTTTATTAGAGTTTTGATGATAACAAACACAAAGAACAAATATGCACTCTAAAAATTGTGTTACTGTGTATGCAAAAGTTCTGACCAAAGCAGCATCAGAAGTTAAGCTATAGAAGCTTTCACGCTAAGGTAATCAGAATCTGCGCCGAAGAATGATGATCAGAACATGCGGTGAAGTGAAGCATACTCTGATTCTAAATAGAAGGTTCAGATACAATCAAATTCTCACAACTCTAATTCATCAATGTTCTGAAGCAATTACAGCATACAAGATTGTAAGATTCTGAAGCGTAACCATTCAATAAAGACAGCATCACTTGTAACGGATTCATTCAGACAAGATCTTCTCAATATGGAAACTGCTTAAATGTCCTTTATCACGCTTAATGTTGGACGGGATTCCATTGCCTATATAAACAAGCTTAAAGATCAAATCGTTCACGATTTTTCCAACGCTACGGCAATTCATCTCAAAAGGATGCAACCTTACATACTTATCTTCCACGCTCTAAATTGTGTAAATTATCACAGTTGTGGTAACTGTTTTGGTAACGAAAAACAATCATACACAGAATTCTTGTATCTTGATTAAGACAGTTTTTCCTTGAGATTAACCGGATTGTGGTTGTACTCAAGAGGACTTTGACAGTTGTCAAAGTAGTGATTGTAATCAGTTTTTGATTAGTGGATTAAGTCCTTGTTGGAGAGAGGCGAAATCACCTTGACGGGTGGACTGGAGTAGTTTGAGATCAAACGAACCAGGATAAAAATACTATGTCATTGCACATTTGATTTCAAGTTTTCAATTCAACCCCCCCCCCCCCCCCCTTTCTTGTGTTTTTCACTTCTTCAATTGGCATCAGAGCGCCTGGTTCTGAGTTTATACACTTAACCGTGTCAGCACAAGATCCAAGCTTCAGAAAAACACTATGGTGGGACCAAGCCAAAACATCAGCAATGACTATCATGAAGACAAAGACAGAATCAGTGGCAAACCTCCAGTCTTTGATGGAGAAAATTTTGACTACTGGAAAGACAGAATTGAGAGCTTCTTTCTGGCCCATGATGCTGATCTATGGGACATGGTAACTAATGGTTACACACATCCAATGGATGGAAGTGGTCAGAAGATAGACAGAAAATTGATGTCTGGCCAGCAAAAACGTGATTTCAGAAATCATCATAAGGCCAGAACAATACTTCTCAGTGTTATCTCATACTCAGAATATGAGAAAATCTCAAACAGAGAGACAACCAAAAATATGTTTGACTCTCTGAGAATGACGCATGAAGGAAACATTCAAGTCAAAGAAACCAAGGCCCTTGTGCTCATTCAGAAGTATGAAGCATTCAAGATGGAAGACAGTGAATCTATAGAAGCAATA
Source organism: Vicia faba (assembly GCA_948472305.1). Lineage (NCBI taxonomy): Eukaryota > Viridiplantae > Streptophyta > Magnoliopsida > Fabales > Fabaceae > Vicia > Vicia faba. The sequence continues at coordinate 879,500,580 of OX451739.1, forward strand.
TTCTCAAGATTCCAGATCCTTGTTGCTGGGCTAAAGGTTCTTGACAAAGGATATTCTACTGTTGATCACGTAAAGAAGATCATCATAAGTCTACCCAAGCAATGGAGGCCAATGGTCACAGCACTTAAGCTAGCCAAATATCTCAATAAAATATCTCTGGAGGAACTTGTCAGCTCCCTCAGAAGTCACGAGATAGAGCTAGAAGAAGATGAGCCTCAAAAGCAAGGTAAGCCACTAGCATTAAAATCTAACATAAAATCTGATTTTAAGGTTTTGTAGGCTATGGAAGAAACCTCTGATGGATCCTCATCAAAAGAAGATGAATTGTCTCTCCTCTCTAGAAGGGTGAATCAACTATGGAAGCAGAGACAAAGGAAATTCAGAAACCCTAGAAGATCAGAGAATCAAAATGAATCCTCTTCCAGATACAGAAAGTTTGAGTCTTCCTCTAGACATAGAAGATCTGAAGGCTCTTCAGGATACAGAAATTCAAATAACCAGGACATCATCTGCTATGAGTTGAATGAGCAAGGGCACTACAAAAGTGATTGTCCAAAGCTTCAGAAGGAGAAGCATGTGATACGGTGGCCAGAACCGGGACGTGTTTCCCCTTTTTTAAGGAATTGTTGGTTTGCGTTTTGCGTTTGTGTTTGCAAAATGTCGCGGTAAGCAAGAGTCGCCACCGACTTTTATTTTATCCAACAAGGAAAGGAAAAAAGCACAGAAAAACTCCTTTTTCGAGATTTTCTGAGTACGGGGGGTAGATTATAGAAAGGGGAGGTATTAGCACCCTTTCTATCCGTAGTTATCTACGGGCTCTTAGGTACTTGCTCATCATTTTCAAAATTGTTTTTTTTGTGTTTGTGTGCTTTGAAAAGTTTTTGTTTTAACTTCGATTTAACTCTTGCTTCTGTCTTCAAGAGTGTAATGAACTGTTTTTGAAAACTTTTGTTTGTAAAGGAGTGTAAGTGTGAAGAAAGGTTTGTTTTGTTTGAGCAAGTACTCAAGAGTTAATCTACCTACTCGAAAAAAGAATCGTTATATGTTCGTTTCCTTTAGACAGCGCTATCCCACTATTAGTGAGTAGGTAGCACCGTCGTTGGAGTTTGAGGGTCAATTCTAAAAAGGGACGTACGGTCACTAAAGCAATGTTAGGACGTTTTAGTAGTAACCCTAATGTCTTAGATCAATTATCCGAGGCAACAATATCTGAGGCAACCTTTCCGAGGCAACTTTGATCTTTAGACAAAAGGACGACCACTAAAATATCCTATACTCAATGACCTTTTACTGAAGGCAGCCAAGTGGGAGTGTACCCTGGGAGTGCGCATGTGCGTGTGATTCAGTTTCAGATTATTATCTTTGCACATTTTAGGGTTATCTAACTGTTTTAAAATTAATCATACATTCTTGTCATACATCCTATTATCATACATCTAACAGTTAATAATTTGCGGAATTTAAAATGCGGAAATTAAACTACCCTATTACAAGGCTTCGGGTATTTACATAGCCAAAAACAAACCCTTGAAAAGTAAAGCGGTAAATGTAAATAAACGTCCTAATTTAAACTATTACAAGCTGTGAACAGATACAATAATTGGGATAAAAAATAAAATAAAGCGCGCGATGACAAACTAGATCGAATGTGAACTAGGGTTTTGACCCTTCTATCCTAATTAAAAGAGAAAATGTTTTTTTTTTGTTTTTAATATTTTTTAAAGAAAAGAATTTAGGTTTTAAAATACATGTACAAATTAATTAGTGATTAAATTAATTAATGAAAATAACAAAATGACCTATTTTTGGTTTTTTGGTTATTTTTAAGAAAGGAAAATAATTAATTTAGAAATAAGACCTATTTGTTCTAATTAATTTTAATTATTTACAAAAAGAATTAAAATTACCTAAAGTTAATAACCTAATTAAATTAATTTAATAAAAATAAAATCTAGGCCTAATTTATGAAAAGTATATTTTTTATGATTTGTTGATAGAAAAATAAAATAATTATTTGGTTAGTAAAATAAATTAATTAATTAATTAAATGAAATATAAAAAGAAAAAAATAATAAGAAATGGGCCTGAATAGTATTTTTTTTGGGTGTGAGAAGCAAGCTTTTGGCCCATTTGAGTGAGGTCCACGTTGACTGGCACAATCACATGTCTTGAGTTGACTAGGCTTCATGGTGTTCTCCCCTTAGTGGCCCTTGGATCTGGCCATCTGGCCACTTGGCATGTTAGATGATGAGGGAGCATGGTGGTCACTAGCTTTATGTATGCGTTGGAACCTGAAAGGCAAAATAATATAGAAATTGGGGGGACCTGGGATTCGAACCCAGGTCCTGAGGCAATTACCAACGCTATACTCACCACTGCACCACTTATGTTTTGTTGTACATGGAATACATAATAATAATAATATACAAAAAACAAGTATTAGTGGAGGATAAAAAAAATGCGCGCAGAAAGTTTAAATGGGCCAATGGAGAGATGACACGCAGGTCGTCTCCTTCCTCTCTCTGTGGGTAAAAGTCCCAGACTTTTACCTACGGACGTTTGTCCGTAGCTATTGACAGGGCTCGTTCCAAAATCCTCTTTGAGCCATATAAATGACATTTAATGCCATGGTTAGACTCGTCTCGTCCTCCTGAACATGATGGTGCCATTCATGAAAGCTAATCTCACTTGTACACAAAAACCCTAATTCGAAGCTACAAAACCTAACAATGGTGAAATCCAATATAGGTCATATAAATGCAATTAATAAATACAGGAAGCTGGCAAATGTTTCATGCATCAACAATATGTGATTAATTCATCCTAACAATGCCTAAATCGTGCTATTCGAATTCAAGAAATGTTGGGTATCGTGACTGACTTACAGAGCTTTTTGGGACTGGAAAGGCTTGGTTCTTGATTGCTTTCGCTTGCTGAGACTCCCAGGAATCGATTGGGATAGGCAAAGAGTCTTGTATTGGTCTCTAAGTGCAAATTCGATTCACCACTTTTTCTTGATTTTTTGAGTTTTTTTCTCCTTGTTGCGCCTGTTTCTAACCTCTGTTTTAGGTCTGCACGCCCTCTATATGTATCAAGGAAGGGATTAGGGTTGATAACTGCTCTCAATCTTCCTCCATCAATTATTTGGATCTTTGATTTGATTCACTTTTAAAACTTTCCAAAATTGGCCTATTTCAATCTTTTTGTTCACACCATGCATTGATACGAATTTGAATACTTGCTAGCTGTATAATAAAGCCTGAAACAAGCATAAAATCTTTTGTTTTCAATGTTTTGGATTTTATATGATTTGTTTTGATTTAAATTGAATTAATTCAAATAAAAATAAAAATAAATAATAAAAGCATTATAAAGACAAGTGGCAAGGGCAAGAGCTCGTGGACTATGTTGCCAACTCAAAACAAGTGAAAAAGATTGGGCCCATTTGGCAAAAATTGAAGTTTTAGGGATAGTTGACTTTTGGCAATTTTGCAAAAAAGGTCAACTTCACCAATGTATAACTTCCTCAATTTTGACTCTTTGGAGGTTTTCTTTGAATTTTTAGAAATATTGAGATGTCCTCTAATCAACCCTTTTGGTCTCATCTCATTTTGATATTCCATGCTCATGTATGAAGCTTTGGTAAAAAATGTGTTTTTGTTGACTTTTCAAAATGACCTATAATGTCCAAATTCATAACTTCTTGTGAGTTCATATTTTTAACTTGGGAGATGAAGATGGATTGTAGGGAATTGAATCCTATTAAAAATGAGCTTTGGATGGGTTATTTCTCATAAAGTATGAGAAAGTTATGCTTGGTCAAAGTTGAGTTGACTTTTCCTACAAAACCCTAATTTAACAACTTTTGAGTCTTGATGAATTATGAGCAATCCTTGATGAATCATCATCAATCCTTGATCAAATGATTAAATATCCTTCAAAATGAGGATGTTGACCAAAAATCTTGAAGTTTGACTGTGTGTGGGCCACAGTTGACTTTTATCCTAGCATAGTCGATTTTTAGGCCTTTGAGCAATTGACTGAGCAAACTTCCTCTGCAAGGCTTGAAACTTGACATGGATGATCTTGATAACATATTAAGACATTGGTGATAATTTGGGATCCCTTGGACTCAATTATCTTGATGCAACATGAAACCCTAATTTGAGATAGACTGCCTTAGGAGAGAGCTTGTCTGGCCAACCCTTGGACTACCTTGAGCAACTTGAGGATCTTTCTTGAAATGTTTTGAGAAATATGGGAGGGCAAATTTTGGGGTACAACAGCTGCCCCTGTTCAATCTTCTTAAACCTGAAGATTTAGATTGGCTTGTCTGCCTTTCGTGATCTGAGGGTGGAAGATGATTGAACACTAGAGTGCCCAGAAATTTGCACTCGCATGAAGTGGTAATTGTCTTGTGATGTCGGGAATGGGCTTACAAATGCCATTTGGAAATTGCTGATGAGGGGATGGGCTTAAAGATTCCATCTGAAGGAGTGTTGATCGCATAAGAGATTCCTTAGCGAGAGCTTGTATACCTGTCGTTTGAGGAAGATTCCGCTGGGGAAGGCTGATCTTTGTTGAGAGAAATAGAATTTTAGGAGCTTCGTCGTCCGTTATTCTGCTGGTGAGAATTTTAGGAACTTCGGTCGTCCATATTCTACAGAGGAATCATCTCTGTTGAATTTTAGGAACTTTGGTCGTCCATATTCTACTGAGGAATCATCTCTGTTGAATTTTAGGAACTTCAGTCGTCCGTATTCTACTGAGGAATCATCTCTGTTGAATTTTAGGAACTTCGGTCGTCCGTATTCTATTGAGGAACCATCTATGTTGAATTTTAGGAACTTCGGTCATCTGTATTCTACTGAGGAATCATCTCTGTTGAATTTTAGGAACTTCGGTCGTCCGTATTCTACTGAGGAATCATCTCTGTTGAATTTTAGGAACTTCGGTCGTCCGTATTCTACTGAGGAATCATCTCTGTTGAATTTTAGGAACTTCGGTCATCTGTATTCTACTGAGGAAACATCTCTGTTGAATTTTAGGAGCTTTGGTCGTCCATATTCTACCGAGGAATCATCTCTATTGAAGAGGAAAGTTGAATTTTAGGAACTTCGATCGTCCGTTATTCAATTGGGGAATCATTTATGTTGACATTTAGGAATTTCGGTTGTCCGTTATTCAACTGAAGAATCATCTCTGCTGACATTTAAGAACTTCGGTCATCAGTTATTCAACTAAGGAATCATCTCTATTGAAGAGGAAAGTTGAATTTTAGGAACTTCGGTCATCCGTTATTCAACTGGGGTTTTAACTATTATCCAATCGTACCCGGGCTTCACAGCTTGAATTTGTGAGAATTTGATTGTATCTTTCCTGAAAGGTAAAGGTTAGCTGTATGCAATGCATGATATGTATCAGGTAGTGATGTTCTCAAAATAAATGAGACTGTGTTGTATGATGTGTATGCATGTCATGATGTATGGAAATGTGATGTTTTTAGCTGGGGAAAATAAATCTCGGGTTGCTGCTGTAGAAAAGAGTTGAATTCTTCGTTTCCGCTGGGGATAGTGAATGAAGATGGTTGTGAGAATAAACCTGCGGGAGAGGATAACTCCGCTGGGGAATAAACCGATGAGGAAATGACTCTGTGGGGAGGAGATACTTTGCCGGAGGATCTATTGATTTGGAAGAATAACTTTAGCCGGGGATGAATTACCGTTGCTGGTGATAATGAAACCTGTTGGGGATTGAATTTCTGTTTGCAAAAGGAATGAACTCCGCTGGGGATGATTTTCTAGTTGCGACTTCACTGGGGATAACCTTTTAGGTTCTAATGGGGACAATCCTCTAGCCTCTACTGGGGATAATTCTCCAAACTCCACTGGGGATAATTTTCCAGTGCTGATGATAGATAAACTCTGCTTGGGCAGAATTTTACCGACTCATTCGCGATTGCGAGCCTCAGCTGGGGAGAGTTAACACTACTGTCTTTTTCTTACTCTGCAGGGAGTGAATGTACCTTAGTCATATTCTTCAGCTAAATATATCCTTGTACCTGGTGGACAGAGCAACTGTAAGGTCTGGACAATTCTTTTTTTGCCCCTGTTCCTGATATTACGAGTAATCATCTTTTGTTTCGTATGTAAATATTTATGAACAGCAATTATTGTCAAATGCATATATCAAAAATTAACATTGGACGTTCTTGCAAAAAAAAAACAGAAAAAAGAAAAACCATTTGAAATTTATTTGTGAAAATGTATTGTATTGACTTTGAAATTTGGCCTATAAATAGGCATTTTTGTACAAGAGGTTGACGTCCTAGTAAGAGAACGCCTACCGAACAAATAGAATTTATACAATTTGTGTAAAACAAAGAAAAACAGCTATTTGAACAATCCCACTGGGTTCCAACTCTGCTATTGCCTTTATATCCTCGAGCATCTCATCACTTTGCTACTTGGTTGAAGGTAGATCAGATTGGTTGGTGCCGTCCGAGCTTGATAGTCGATACCGAAGTCTGGTTGCAAGGTGATCCAATGAGACATAGTGTTACGCATTAATCCCTAATTTTTGCCTGGACCGCCCTTTCGGGTTTTTAGTCCACCAGGATACCCTTTTTTGCCCAAGCCGCCTTTTCAGGTTTTCGACTTGCCGGGTGTACAGTTTTTTCAATTTCATCCCTTATTTTTTCCCGAACCCTTTTGGTTCGCCGGGAAGCCCTTATTTTTACCTAGGCCAGTCGACCTAGCGGGTCTTTGATTATGTGTAGTATCTTTTCACTATGTCTGCATTGACGGGGTGAGGAAGGTCGTCCCCATCCATGGTGGTTAGAATCATAGCTCCTCCTGAGAAAATGTTCTTAACCACAAATGGCCCTTCGTAAGTAGGGGTCCATTTGCCTCTGGGATCATCTTTTGGTAGGATGATGCATTTGATCACCAGATCCCCAACTTGATACTCTTGTCGTCTAACTTTCTTGTTAAATGCCTTGATCATCCGCTTTTGATACGTTTGACCATGACAAATAGCAGTAAGTCTCTTTTCATCGATTAAGTTCAGCTGATCAAGTCGGGTCTGGATCCAGTCATCTTCGCTCAAACCTGCATCCTTCATAATCCGAAGAGAGGGTATCTGAACTTCGATGGGCGAGACTGCCTCCATACCATATACCAAGGAATAGGGGGTTGCCCTTGTTGATGTCTGCGCTGAGGTGCGATACCCATGAAGAGCAAATGGTAACATCTCGTGCCAGTCTTTGTATGTCACCGTCATCTTCTGCACAATCTTCTTGATGTTCTTATTAGCCGCTTCAACAACCCCATTCATCTTCGGTCGGTGGGGAGAAGAGTTGTGATGTTGTATCTTGAACTGCTTGCAGAGCTCGGTGATCATCTTATTATTGAGATTTGTACCATTGTCTGTAATGATCCTCTCTGGTACACCATATTGACAGATCAGATTGTGTTGAATAAACTGTGCCACGATGTTCTTGGTTACAGTAGAAAAGGAAGTTGCTTCAACCCACTTTGTAAAATAATCAATTTCTACTAGAATGAAACGATGCCCATTAGACGCAGTAGGTCTGATCTCACCAATCATGTCGATGCCCCACATTGCAAAAGGCCACGAAGCTGTCAAGACGTTCAGAGGAACTGGAGGTATATGCACCTTATCAGCATAGACTTGGCACTTATGACAGGTCCGAGAATGTTGATAACAGTCGGCTTCCATTGTGGACCAATAGTATCCTGCCCGAAGAATTTTCTTTGCCATGGTGTGTCCACTGGAATGAGTTCCGAAAGTACCTTCATGTAACTCTACCATAATTATTTCTGCTTCGCTCTTATCCACACATCGCAGTAAGGTTGAATCATGATTACGCTTGTAAAGGATACCATTACTGATGAATAACTTTGCCGCGAACCTCCTCAGAAACTTCTTATCATTAACAGATGCACCCTCGGGGTATTCCTGAACCTCAAGATACCTCTTTACCTCATGAAACCAGGGTTTATCTGCTACCTCTTCAGTCTCAATATCACAGTAATGTGTGGGTTCGTCCAACCTTTCAATGGTAATCTGGGGAGCCTCGTTGTCCCACCTGACCTTGAACATAGAAGACATTGTAGCTAACGTGTCCGCTAACTGATTCTCCTCTCTTGGGAAGTGTTCAAAGGTTATCTCCTCGAAGTGTGGAAGCAACGTCAATACATACTCTTTGTAAGGAATAATATTTGGGTGCTTTGTATCCCACTCGCCTTTGATCTGACTGATCACGAGGGCGGAATCTCCGAATACCCTCAAGAACTTAAGCCTTAGGTCAATGGCTGCTTGGAGACCCATGATGCATGCTTCATACTCCGCCATGTTGTTGGTGCAGTTGAAACATAATCGGGCAGTGAACAGAGTATGAGAGCCTTCGGGAGATATGATCACGGCACCAATTCCATTACCCAAAGCGTTTGAAGCTCCATCAAAGTACATAGACCATCGGGATCCCTCCTCAGGTCCTTCATCTGGTCCAGGTGTCTCACAGTCGGTTACCAACATGATGTTCTCATCCGGGAATATGAAGTTCATAGACTGGTACTCATCTACTGCCTGATGTGCCAAATGATCTGCCAATACACTTCCCTTGATTGATTTATGGGTCGTGTATTGAATGTCATACTCAGTCAAGATCATCTGCCATCTTGCTATTCTTCCGGACAAGGCAGGCTTTTCGAAGATATACTTAATTGGATCCATCTTTGATATCAATAGGGTAGTGTGAGTCAGCATATACTGTCTCAGTCGGCAAGCAGCCCATGCCAAAGCACAGCAAGTTTTCTCAAGCAACGAGTATTGGGTCTCGCAGTCGGTAAACTTTTTGCTAAGGTAATAAATAGCATTCTCTTTTCGGCCAGACTCGTCATGCTGCCATAGCACGCACCCCATTGAATTATCGAGTACTGTCAAGTATAATATCAAAGGTCTCCCTTCAACTGGAGGCATCAGAACAGGTGGCTCTTGGAGATATTCTTTGATCCTTTCGAAAGCGGCTTGACATTCATCATTCCATCTTACCACTTTATCTTTCTTCAGCAGCTTGAAGATTGGCTCACAAGTAGCAGTCAGATGTGAAATGAATCGGGCAATGTAATTCAACCGTCCCAAAAAGCCTCTGACTTCCTTTTCTGTTCGGGGAGCTGGCATTTCCTGTATAGCCTTCACCTTTGCAGGATCCACCTGAATACCTTTATCACTAACGACGAAACCCAGCAACTTACCAGACCTCACTCCGAAGGTGCACTTGTTCGGGTTTAACCTCAGTCTGTACAACTTCAACCTGTCAAATAGCTTCTGTAGGTGGTCGAGGTGTTCCTCCTTAGTCTGGGACCTTGCAATCATGTCGTCAACGTATACCTCAATATCATGATGAATCATGTCGTGGAACAAAGCGACCATGGTGCGCTGATACGTTGCCCCAGCATTCTTCAATCCGAAAGGCATGACTTTGTAGCAAAGGTACCCCACTGTGTAACGAACGTTGTCTTCTCCATGTCTTCTGGAGCCATCTTAATCTGATTGTAACCGGAGAAACCATCCATAAAGGAGAAGACCTTATGTTGTGCGGTGTTGTCAACCAGAACGTTGATATGAGGCAGAGGGAAATCATCCTTGGGGCTCGCCTTGTTCAGATCCCTATAGTCCACACACATACGAACCTTACCATCTTTTTTCGGCACCGAAACCACGTTAGCGACCCACTGCGGGTAAGAAGCGACTGCTAGAAAACCGGCATCAAACTGTTTCATAACCTCAGCCTTGATTTTCTCAGACATCTCTGGGCGCATTCGGCGAACTTTCTGTTTCACTGGAGGACAGTCTTCCTTGGTGGGCAGGCGGTGAACCACAATATCAGTATCCAACCCAGGCATATCTTCATAAGACCAGGCAAAGATCTCAATATAGTCACGCAGCATCTGTATCAACCGTTGCTTAACACTAGGTTCCAGATTTGCACCGATCTTGACTTCTTTCTTGTCTTCCTCCATACCCATATTTATTGTTTCCACTGGCTCTTCATGCGGTCGTATGGCCTTCTCTTCCTGAAGTAACAGTCTAGAAAGTTCCCCAGGCACTTCACAATCATTTTCACCTTCGTCCTCGGCTTGGTTGATCGGACTTTCAAAGTCATAACTGGCAGTAGCAGAGTCGTTATCAGTGGGATCCAGAGTGGATGTGGACCTGTGTATGTGAGTGTGTGTAAGACAAATAGTTGTTTGATAAAGTGCAAAAAAGAAAAACAAGGAGCGTAAAATTTGTAATTCAAGAAAACATCCAATGCTTTTATTGATGATATATGGAAATGACACATAATAAGCCCTCAAACAAAGCCACGGTGTCTCGGGTAAGACACCGGGCCGTAAAAGTTTCAAATTGTCTGTTACAAATCCAAAACAAAAGTCTTATTACTGTGTAATAAAAGAAATGGCCACGAAGTCTTTTGCCATCCAATTGCTTAATCCGCTGCCGGTAGTCGGGTAAATCCAGCTGTCAAACTCAGACTCTTCATCATCATCTTCAATTGCATTCACTTTCGGATTAGTTATACGCAGGGGAGGTCTTCCAATCCGCGCATGCCGAACAGCCCTTTGAGCTTCTGCAGTAAAACCCAAACCAAACTTATCAGTCTTGTGTACAAAGTCGGGGTGTTGGCCCCAATTCGCACACCCACCTTTTTCAATAACAGCCCGGGCATCCTTGAGGGAAGTCGTCTTCATTGGAGGATCTTTAGTAACAGTTTCAGTCGACGCCAGAGTTTGAGGGACTTCTTCAAAGTTTTGACATGGGGTTTCAATGAACTCCCCATCCATCTCCACATACCGAAAAGAGTTAAGGTGGCTTACCATGTACTCGTCTTCTCCTTGTACTGTAACAATTTTCCCCTTCACTGGATATTTTAACATCTGATGGAGCGTAGAAGTTACTGCCTCAGCCTTATAAATCCACGGGCGACCCAGTAAACAAGAATAAGATGGTCGGATATCCATCACATAGAACATAGACGCAAAAGTCTAGGAACCAACCTTAATAGGGACATCCACCTCCCTGTGTACCATCCTTTTGGACCCATCAAAGGCCATGACCATAATATTACTTGGCTTCAGAACCAACCCTTCACAATCCAACCGGTCTAACGCTTTCTTGGGTAAAACATTCAACGAGGACCCAGTATCCACTAGCACATGGGCCAGAGTAGTGCCCCTACACTCGATTGAAACATGCAAAGCGTCATTGTGATTTTTTCCTTTGGCAGTCAGGTCTGCGTCGGAGAAACCTAACCTGTTGTCAGCGGTCAAACTAGCCACGCAGTCTTTGAACTGGTCGGCAGATGTTTCCTGCGGCACGTGCGCAGTTTTAAGGAAAGCAATCAGAGCCTTAGCATGGGCTTCCGGGCTGTAAACTGCACTAGACTCCTTCTTGAAAGGCTTCTTCTCTGTACTTGACGAAGCACCTTTCTGTATTTTGCCACTCTTGATACCGGCCTTAACTCTCTCCCCAGTCATAATCAATTCAGTGAACCCAGACGATGAACTACCGATTAAATGGTTGAAATACGGACCAGACAAAGTCCCAAGAAACATATCCACCAACTCCCTATCATCCAGAGGGGGTTTTACTCTCCCAGCAAGATCTCTCCATTTCTGAGCGTAGTCCTTAAAACCTTCTCTCGCACCCATAGACATACCCTGAAGTTGGGTACGCGTGGGAGCAAGGTCGGCATTATACTGGTATTACTTGTAAAAAGCAGCAGCAAGGTCCTCCCAATTGCGGACGTTAGCTCATTCCAGTTGGTAAAACCATTCAAGTTGAGTCCCCAACAGACTATCTTGAAAGAAATGAACCCAGAGGTTCCTATCAGCAGTATATGGTTGAATCTTTCTAACATACGAGCGAAGGTGTAACTTTGGGCAGGAAACCCCGTCGTACTTAGCAAAGACAGGCACTTTAAACTTGTGGGGAATCACCACCCCAGATGCCAAACCCAAATCTCCGAAGTCCAGACCAGGGACTTTCTGGATCTCCATTGCGCTTAACCGGTCTTCAAGTTGCTTATACCTAACCTCAGCAGGAGGATACTTGTCTTCATCAAAGTCAGTGTCATTGTCAGAAAACACAGGGCTAAGACCCTTTCTTTCTTCTTGACTCTCTCCCCCTCCAGATGAGTGAGATAAATCAGCTTCTTGTCTTAACCTGTTCCCAAATCTGTGACCCATATTCAGGAGGACCACCTTCTTATTTTTCTTCTTCTTGTCCTTCAAGATGAGAGTCTTCAGATCTTGTTGACTCTTGGGCAAGTTCAAGAACATTTCCTGGAATTGAGCATTCTGAGCTTGAAGAGCCTTAATGGCTTGATCAGTAGATGTTTCAGAAGACATGTTGTGCTGAAATAAACAGCGAAGAAGATAAGAAACCTGTAAGGGTACCTGTAATGAGGTGCATGGGAATGGAATGTGTATGAAATGATTTCAAAGACTTAGGGAGATTCAAATTTGTAAACCAAAATAAAACACACTTTTATTAGATTAAAATTTGAAACAATGTTTAACAAATTCCTTTAAGGCGTTTACAAAAGAAGTACTGAAAAGCAACTCTAAACTAGAAACAATAAAAGACATCAGAATTCCCATGGTCGTTTTCCTTTCATGCTGACATAATCGTTGATTGTCCTCTCAGTCTCCAGCTGCCTTGTAAGCTTCACGATCTTCCGTTCCTACTCATGTACTTCTCTCTATAGGTATCTCGTTCTTCTCTTAACTGGATCCAAGACCTCTTCAATGCCCCCAGATCAGTAGGCATATGAGGATGGAGGATTTTATAAGGAACCCCTTCTTCGTTAGTATGCTCCACAATCACCGGCAAAACAGCTTCGTAGGGCATTCCCAGCTTTTGAGCACGGGCTCGAACCCATTGGAGATATGGTTGCATCGGGAGAGAAGTCTTCATTCCTAGCTCATGTGGATCAGACTTGTTCACCCTGTCCCAGGCTCGTATAAATCTGTGGCGATGTCCCTCAACATCCCCCTTGAAGTCAAAGACAATGTATGGAAGCAGCAACTCATGAGGACCGTCCCTTCGAGCTCGTCCAAACTGTCGTAAGGCCAAACAAGGATTATAGGTTATTCCTCCTCTAATTCCCAACAATGGAACATCGGGGTATTCCCCGCACCGATCAATGACAACTACTTTTTCCATATCTTTAGTACTCCACAGGATGTTCGTATGAGCAAGGGACATGATTCTGTAAGCCCAAGCCATACCTTCCTCATTCTTCAATGCAGATTTGGGGAGGTGAGAAATAAACCACCTCGCCAGCAGCGGTGCACAACACATGAGAGTTCCCTTTTTCCGAACGGTACGGGTATAAAGAGCATGCAGAATATCACCCAAGAGAGTAGGCACTGGGTTACGGGACATGAAGATCTTAACTGCGTTTACATCGACAAAAGAATCTGAATTTGGGAACAGAGCCAGACCATAGATGAGAAGAGCCAGGATGTCTTCAAATGCTTGAAAGTCCAAACTATCCCTGAACTGTTGAGCTTAATCAATCAAAAACTTAGCCAAGAAACCCTTCTCCCCACTCCGAGTCTCCCAGTTAGATACTACATCAGCCATTATCAGATGGAGGGCTGAAGCAATATCCTCTGGCCTAGGAGCTATCTCCAAACCTGTAAAGGGTGTCTGCTCTAAAATAGATATGCCAAGTAAATCAGAAAACTCCTCCAAAGTAGGGACCAACTGATAGTCCGGGAAGGTGAAACAGTGATGCAACGGGTCAAAGAACTGGAACAAGACGCTCATCATTTGCTCATCTAACTTGGAAGTGACCAGGCTGAGGAGATGACCATGTCTTCTAACAAAGGGAGAAGTATCAAGAACCTTTGAAACCAACTCTCTAAGCTGAGCAGGCATCGGCACGAAGTTGATCCGAATGGTATTTCTGCGCATAGATGCCATGATCTGCAAAACAGAACAAAGATGAATCCCCTTGGTCTTTGAAATGGTTAGTCTAATGAAATATGCATGCAATGTCATGATGCATGATGTCATGATAAGAACACACCACAGGTATCACAGATAGCAAACATGGTAAGGGCAAACAAGTCACACAATAACCCTTAAATTTCAGGCTGGCATGGAGTTTAGGTACTACCCTCTTGCAGTTTAGTTGGTTCAACCTGTCATAGTAATAGTAACCGGGTTCTAGAGGTTCTCAATATCACTGACCATCCTCGATCGGTCCTAATTCCAGTTTAGCAATCTTTTCTTGCAGCCAGAATCATCGCGAAAGTATGGTCTCAATGAGTGTAGCATACTGCTACTTTTCTATGGCCAAGTTGGTCAATTATAGGTTCTAAGGTCAGTTGATGCTTAATGACCCATTAGCAGCCCCATACTCTCCTTATTCCTCCACAAGGGATATCGGTACCAACTAATGTGTCACACCAACATAGCTACTGCTTCAACCGTATCGGTATATGCCGTACAGTTCCCTTACAGTCTATTGCTAGTTACCTAAAAGGTGTCCCCAGATCCAGGTTAGGATCTATAGTAACTCCGATACAAAGCCTACAAATATAAAAGCAAATAGATCAAACAATTGAAAACAATATGATGAATTATTCCTAAGGTACACCCTACTTATTAAATCCCTAGCAGAGTCGCCAGTTCTGTGATACGGTGGCCAGAACCGGGACGTGTTTCCCCTTTTTTAAGGAATTGCTGGTTTGCGTTTTGCGTTTGTGTTTGCAAAATGTCGCGGTAAGCAAGAGTCGCCACCGACTTTTATTTTATCCAACAAGGAAAGGAAAAAAGCACAGAAAAATTCCTTTTTCGAGATTTTCTGAGTACGGGGAGTAGATTATAGAAAGGGAAGGTATTAGCACCCTTTCTATTCGTAGTTATCTACGGGCTCTTAGGTACTTGCTCATCATTTTCAAAATTGTTTTCTTTGTGTTTGTGTTCTTTGAAAAGTTTTTGTTTTAACTTCGATTTAACTCTTGCTTCTGTCTTCAAGAGTGTAATGAAGTGTTTTTGAAAACTTTTGTTTGTAAAGGAGTGTAAGTGTGAAGAAAAGTTTGTTTTGTTTGAGCAAGTACTCAAGAGTTAATCTACCTACTCGAAAAAATAATCGTTCTATGTTCGTTTCCTTTAGACAATGCTATCCCACTATTAGTGAGTAGGTAGCACCGTCGTTGGAGTTTAAGGGTCAATTCGAAAAAGGGACGTACGGTCACTAAACTAATGTTAGGACATTTTAGTAGTAACCCTAATGTCTTAGATCAATTATCTGAGGCAACAATATCCGAGGCAACCTTTCCGAGGCAACTTTGATCTTTGGACAAAAGGACGACCACTAAAATATCCTATACTCAATGACCATTTACCGAAGGCAGCCAAGTGGGAGTGTACCCTAGGAGTGCGCATGTGCGTGTGATTCAGTTTCAGATTATTATCTTTGCACATTTTAGGGTTATCTAACTGTTTTAAAATTAATCATACATTCTTGTCATGCATCCTATTATCATACATTTAACAGTTAATAATTTGCGGAATTTAAAATGTGGAAATTAAACTACGCTATTACAAGGCTTCGGGTATTTACATAGCCAAAAACAAACCCTTGAAAAGTAAAGCGGTAAATGTAAATAAACGTCCTAATTTAAACTATTACAAGATGTGAGCAAATACAATAATTGGGATAAAAAATAAAATAAAGCGTGCGATGACAAACTAGATCGAATGTGAACTAGGGTTTTGACCCTTCTATCCTAATTAAAAGAGAAAATGTTTTTTTGTTGTTTTTAATATTTTTTAAAGAAAAGAATTTAGGTTTTAAAATAAATGTACAAATTAATTAGTGATTAAATTAATTAATGAAAATAATAAAATGACCTATTTTTGGTTTTTTGGTTATTTTTAAGAAAGGAAAATAATTAATTTAGAAATAAGACCTATTTGTTCTAATTAATTTTAATTATTTAAAAAAAGAATTAAAATTACCTAAAGGTAATAACCTAATTAAATTAATTTAATAAAACTAAAATCTAGGCCTAATTTATGAAAAGTATATTTTTTGTGATTTTTTGATAGATAAAGAAAATAATTATTTGGTTAGTAAAATAAATTAATTAATTAATTAAATGAAATATAAAAATAAAAAAAGAATAAGAAATGGGCCTGAATAGTATTTTTTTGGGGTGTGAGAAGCAAGCTTTTGGCCCATTTGAGTGAGGTCCATGTTGACTGACACAATCACATGTCTTGAGTTGACTAGGCTTCATGGTGTTCTCCCCTTGGTGGCCCTTAGATCTGGCCATCTGGCCACTTGGCATGTTAGATGATGAGGGAGCATGATGGTCACTAGCTTTATGTATGCGCTGGAACCTGAAAGGCAAAATAATATAGAAATTGGGGGGACCTGGGATTTGAACCCAGGTCCTGAGGTAATTACCAACGCTACACTCACCATTGCACCACTTATGTTTTGTTGTACATGGAATACATAATAATAATAATAATATACAAAAAACAAGCATTAGTGGAGGATAAAAAAAACTCGAGCAAGAAGTTTGAATGGGCCAATGGAGAGATGACGCGCATGTCGTCTGCTTCCTCTCTCTGTGGGTAAAAGTCCCAGACTTTTACCTACGGACGTTTGTCCGTAGCTATTGACAGGGCTCGTTCCAAAATCCTCCTTGAGCCATATAAATGACATCTAATGCCATGGTTAGGCTCGTCTCGTCCTCTTGAACATGATGGTGCCATTCATGAAAGCTAATTTAACCTGTAAACAAAAACCCTAATTTGAAGCTACAAAACCTAACAATGGTGAAATCCAATATAGGTCATATAAATGCAATTAATCAATACAGGAAGCTTACAAATGTTTCATGGATCAAAAATATGTGATTAATTCATCCTAACAATGCCTAAATCGTGCTATTCGAATTCAAGAAATGTTGGGTATCGTGACTAACTTACAGAGCTTTTTGGGACTGGAGAGGCTTGGTTCTTGATTGCTTTCGCTTGTTGAGACTCCCAGGAATCGATTGGGATAGGCAATGAGTCTTGTATTGGTCTCTAAGTGCAAATTTGATTCACCACTTTTTCTTCATTTTTTGAGTTTTTGTTCTCCTTGATGCGCCTGTTTCTAACCTCTGTTTTAGGTCTGCACGCCCTCTATATGTATCAAGGAAGGGATTAGGGTTGATAACTGCTCTCAATCTTCCTCCATAAATGATTTGGATATTTGATTTGATTCACTTTGAAAATTTTCCAAAATTGGCCTATTTCAATCTTTTTGTTCACACCATGCATTGATACGAATTTGAATACTTGCTAGCTGTAAAATAAAGCCTGAAACAAGCATAAAATCTTTTGTTTTCAATGTTTTGGATTTTATATGATTTGTTTTGATTTAAGTTGAATTAATTCAAATCAAAATAAAAATAAATAATAAAAGCATGATAAGGACAAGTGGAAAGGGCTAGAGCTCGTGGACTATGTTGCCAACTCAAAACAAGTGAAAAAGATTGGGCCCATTTCGCAAAAATTGAAGTTTTAGGGATAGTTGACTTTTGGCAATTTTGCAAAAAAGGTCAACTTCACCAATGCATAACTTCCTCAATTTTAACTCTTTGGAGGTGTTCTTTGACTTTTTAGAAAGCTTGAGATGTTCTCTAATCAACCCTTTTGGTCTCATCTCATTTTGATATTCCATGCTCATGTATGAATCTTTGGGAAAAAAAGGTATTTTTGTTGACTTTTCAAAATGACCTATAATGTCTAAATTCATAACTTCTTGTGAGTGCATATTTTGAACTTTGGAGATGAATATGGATTGTAGGTACTTGAATCCTCTTCAAAATGAGCTTTGGATGGGTCCTTTCTCATAAAGTGTGAGAAAGTTATGCTTGGTCAAAGTTGAGTTGACTTTTCCTGCAAAACCCTAATTTAGCAACTTTTGAGTCCTGATGAATTATAAGAAATCCTTGATGAATCATGATCAGCCCTTGATAAAATGATGAAATATCCTTCAAAATGAGGATTTTGACCAAAAATCTTGAAGTTTGACAATATGTGGGCCACAGTTGACTTTTGCCCTAGCACAGTCGATTTTCAGGCCTTTGAGCAATTGACTGAGCAAACTTCCTCTGCAAGGCTTGAAACTTGACATGGATGATCTTGATAACATATTAAGACATTGGTGAGAATTTGGGCTCCCTTGGACTCAAGTATCTTGATGCAACATGAAACCCTAATTTGAGATAGACTGCCTTAAGAGAGAGCTTGTCTGGCCAACCCTTGGACTACCTTGAGCAACTTGAGGATCTTTTTTGAAATGTTTTGAGAAATATGGAAGGGCAAATTTTGGGGTACAACAAAGCCCAAAAATAAGTTCTTCAAGGAGAATAAGAAAAGCCTCGTGGCAACATGGGATGATTCGGACACTTCTGATGCTGACTCAGAGTTAGATGATGAAAGAAAAAACATAGCTCTCATGGAAAACGTGTTAGAAGACAGTGAAGCTTCTGGTTCAGACTCAGAATCAGACATTGAAGAGGTATTCCCTAACTTCACTATTAATTTCACTAAGGCTGAACTTGCAGAAAGTCTAAATGAAATTTTGGAAAGGTATCAGCAAATCATAGTCAAATTCAAGAACCTGAAAAAGGAACTTGTCTCTGACGCTGAAAAGACTGAGAGTCTCAGATTAGAAAATTATGAGTTAAAAGAAAAAGTTTCAAAATTAGAAAACGATTTGAAAAACTCTCATAAGGAAATAATCTCAGAGACTTCCAGCAATGCTGATGAGATCATCAAAGAGTATGATCACAGCTTTCAGAAGTTTCTGGCTAAAAACATAGATAGAAGCAAGATGGCTTCAATGATCTATGGAGTTAGCAGAAATGGCAGAAAAGGGATAGGATATCAAGTTAAGGTATCTACACCTAATAAATCCATGGACTTAGTCATAAAACGCACACCACTTAAATCACACTTCATATATAGGCACACACACGACCTAAAATACACTAGTAATGATTACTCTGTCAAACCAAAATTCAATCAGAATTTTGGTAAAACTAACAAACCAGGACCCAAGAAGATATGGGTACCTAAGAAAAAAATTATATATGTAGTAGATATCTTTAGCAGCAAGGCTAAAACACCAGTTATGGTACCTGGACTCTAGATGCTCTCGACACATGACGGGAAGAAAGCATATTTTTCAAAGCCTGGAACTTAAACCTGGAGGCTACATGGGCTTTGGAGGCAACCAAAGAGGAAAGATCATTGGCTCTGGAACAGTAGGTAATGGAAATATTCCCTCTATAAATAATGTGCTATTAGTTGATGGATTAATGCATAACCTGTTATCCATAAGCCAATTAAGTGATAACAGTTATGATATAATCTTTAATCAAAATTCATGCAAAGCTGTTAATCAGAAAGATGGAACTATCCTTTTTAATGGAAAGAGGAAAAAAACATTTATAAGATAAAACTTTCTGAACTAAAGAGTCAGAATGTAAAATGTCTTCTCTCTGTTAACAACGAGCAATGGGTCTGGCACAGAAGATTGGAGCATGTTAGCATGAGAAGAATATCTCATATTAACAAACTCAATCTGGTCAGAGGACTTCCTAACTTGAAGTTCAGCTCAGATGCTCTGTGTGAAGCATGTCAGAAAGGCAAATTTGCAAAACCTGCTTTTAAATCTAAAAATGTTATTTCCACCTCTAAGCCATTAGAAATTCTGCACATAGACTTATTTGGACCAGTAAAAATTGCGTCTGTTAGTGGCAAGAAGTATGGGTTAGTGATCGTAGATGACTATAGCAGATGGACATGGTTAAAGTTCTTAATACACAAGGACGAGTCACACTCTATGTTCGTTGCATTCTATAACCAAGTTCAGAATGAAAAAGATCTTAAAATTGTCAAAGTCAGAAGTGATCATGGTGGAGAATTTTAAAATAAATATTTTGAATCATTTTTTAATGAGCAAGGCATTTTGCATGACTTATATTCTCCAAGAACTCCCCCAACAAAATGGAGTTGTAGAACAAAAGAACAGAACATTGCAAGAAATGGCCAGAACCATGATCAATGAGACTAACATTGCTAAGATGTTTTGGGCAGAAGCAATTAACACAACGTGTTACATTCAGAACAGAATCTCTATAAGACCCATTCTGGAAAAGACTCCATATGAACTGTGGAAGAACAGAAAGCCCAACATTTCTTATTTTCATCTGTTTGGATGCACTTGTTTCATTCTGAATACTATAAATTATCTGAACAAGTTTGACCCTAAAGCATAAAAGTGTATTATGTTAGGATACTCTGAACGCTCAAGAGGGTACAGAGTATACAATACAGAAACACAGATTGTTGTAGAGTCAATCAGTGTTAGATTTGATGATAAGCTTGACCCTCAAACGTCAAAGCAGAATGAATTATTTGCAGATATAGAAGTTAAATTCACAGGTACTGAAGACAACTCATCAGAAGTTCTCAACATAGACGCCCCAATAACGTCAGAAAGAAATGTTACAAGCAATCTAGCACCTTCTGTTGGTCAATTCCAGAAAAGGTTTTCCAGAAGCAGCATAGCTCACTCAGAAGATAAAATCCTGGGAAAGAAGGATGATCCAATCAGAACAAGATCAACATTCAGAAACTCTGAAGAATCCCTTATGGGACTGGTCTCTCTGATTGAACTAACAAAAATTGATTAAGCTCTTCTGGACAATGACTGGATTCTGGAAATATAGGAGGAATTAAATCAGTTCACCAGAAATGACGTATAGGATCTAGTTCCCAAACCAAAAGGATTCAACATCATCGGAACAAAGTGGGTGTTCAGAAACAAACTGAACGAGCAAGGAGAAGTCATCAGAAACAAAGCACGACTGGTGGCACAAGGTTATAGTCAGCAAGAGGGGATAGACTATACAGAAACCTTTGCTCTAGTCGCTAGGTTAGAATATATCAGACTCTTAATCTCATTTGCTGTAAACAATGGCATCACTCTGTATCAGATGGATGTCAAAAGCGCATTCCTAAATGGCTACATAGACGAAGAGGTATATGTGCACCAACCCCTTGGGTTTGAGAATTCCAAACACCCAAAATATGTTTTCAAACTAAAGAAGTCACTCTATAGTCTGAAACAAGCTCCCAGAGCTTGGTATGTGTGATACGGTGGGAAGAGAACTGACTGTTTTTGGAATACTGGTTTGCGTTTTGCGTTTGTTTTCGCAAAATGTCGCGGTAAGCAAGAGTCGCCACCGTCTTTTATTTTATCCAACAAGGAAAGGAAAAAAGCACAGAAAAATTCCTTTTTCGAGATGTTTCTCGGGTCCGGGGGGTAGATTATAGAAAGGGAATGTGTTAGCACCCTTTCTATAAGTGGTTATCCACGGGCTCTTAGGTACTTGCTCATTGTGTTTTCAAAATTTTCTTTTCTTTGTGTTTGTGGGTTTGAAAGAAGTTTTTGTTTGAAAAGTGTAAGTGCGAAAAGTTTTATTTTGTTTTGAAAGGAGCGAGTACTTAAGAACCATCTACCTACTCGAAAAAGGAATCAAGTTGTGCTAATGTCCTTTAGACAATGCTATCCCACTATTGATGAGTAGGTAGCATTGTCGTTGGAGTTTAAGGGTCAATTCGATTAAGGGACGTGCGGTTACTAAAGCAATGTTAGGACGCCTTAGCGGTAACCCTAATGTCTTAGATCATTTTTCTGAGGCAACTATGATCTTTGGACAAGAGGGTGACCTCTAAAACTTCCTATACTCAATGACCGCGTACGAAGGCAACCAAGTGAGGTGTACCCTAAGAGTGCGCATGTGCGAGTGTGTTATTTCGGTTAATTTATCTTTGTACATGTCATGGGTTATCTATGTTGATTTTAAGTTCATACATTCGATCTTGTCATGCATTCCCTACTACCAAACATCTAACAGTTAATATTTTGCGGAAATTAAATTGCGGAAATTAAATCTAAACTATTACAAGGCGTCGGATATTTACATCGCCAAAAACAACCCTTGAAATTAAAATGCAGAAAATAAAATAAAGCGATAAAATAAAGTCCTAATTAAAAGCTATTACATTCCGGGAAACAATTACATTAATATGGCAAAAATAGATCGCGCGCAGAAAGTTAAATCGAATGCGAGTTTTTTAGGGTTTTGACCCTTTTGTGAAAGAAAGCATTGTTTTGTTTATTTTTGAATTAGATGGAAATTAAATTAAGTTACCGATTAAATTAATTAATTAATTAAATAAAAAAAACATATTTTTGGATTTTTGGACATTTAAAGAAATAAAGTAAATTTGGTCAAAGTTAGTACAAACCTAATATTCTACATTAATTTTAATTATTGCAAAAATATTAGAAGTTGTACCTAATTAAAAACTAAATTAATTAATTTAATATTTATTACAAAAATAAAGTGATGAGTTTAATTTTAATAAATAAAATATATTTTTGGTTTTTGAGTTTATGAGAAAAGAGATTTTAATTGGTTAGTTTAAATGATAAAAATAATTAAACAAAACAAATAAATAAAATGAAATAAAAAAGGAAATAGAAATAACCCAAAGGGGGGTTCTGGGCCCAGATCAGGGGTGAAAGTGGCAATTTCAAGGCCCATTTGCTGCAAGCCTGCGTTTGACTTTTGGACTCCATGTGACACGTTAACCTTGGCATATGGTAGGCCTTCATTCCTGACCACCAGATCTGGCCTTGGGCCATCTGGCAGGCATCTGGGTGATGGTGTATGGTAGTCGATACCCTTGAGTTTGTACTGGAATCACTGCAAGAAAATAATAACAAAGATGTTGGGGACCTGGGATTCGAACCCAAGTCCTGTAGGCCAATGCAAGTGCTCCACTACCACTCAGCCAACGTGTTTTACTTGTTAGTGTATTAGGTAGAAAATATTATATGGAAAAACAATTATTATGCCTGAAAATAAAAAAAACAAGCGCGAAAATTTGAATGAGCGTATGGGATAGGGACACGTCTTCGTCCCTGTCCTTGGATTTCTACAGGGATTACCTGCAGATTCGTATCCGCAGCAAAAAGCGTAGGTTGAACCTAAAACCAAATCCAGGCCATGAAAATTCAATTTAAAGCCATGGTCTTGTTCGTCTCTCCCTCTTGAACACGCCTATGTCCATCATTTGCCTTAATTTCACCTGTAGCAAAAATGCCCAAAAACAAATACCAAGAACCCTAGAATCAGCTAGGGGGTTACAGGCCATGAAAATATAATTCAATAATGCAAAAAGCCTCTAAATGAAACGAAAAGCATGAATATGCAAAGATTTGGCAAGAAAAGTGCAAGAACTATGAGGTACGAATTCGAGTATAGGGCAACTTTCAGGGAGACTTACAACGTGTTATAGGAGGCGAATGGCCTTGATTTTTATTGCTATAGACTCAGTGGATGTCCAGCAAGAGGATAGCGTTGAGATTTTGCTTTGAATCGGCCTCTAAACACGATTTCAGATTCAAGCTTTTTTCAAGTTTTTGCAAGTTTTGCTTTTGTGATTTGGCAGCCTCTAGGTCCTGAAACTCATGCCTTTGTGTTGTATATCTATCAAGCAATGCATTAGGTCAAGTTTTGGGCTTTGAATCTTGGTGCATTGATGCTTGAAGATGTGATTCGATTCAGCATAAAAAAAACCTTCCAAAAATGTCCAAATTCCATCTTTTTGTTCATGATATGGCTTGATTCGGATTTGATTGTGTACATGATGATATTTAAGACCTATATCAATCAAAAAGATACCAAGTTATCAATTTTTAGATTTTATTTGGATTTAAATTGATTAAAAATGAATTAATTCAATAAAAATCAAATAAAATAGAAAAATTAATAATTGGACACAAGACTGAAGCTAGGACACGTGTGTAGTGTGACAAGATCAAATCAAGTGGAAAAAAGTGGGGCCATTTGACAAAATTTGAAGTTTTGGGGATAGTTGACTTTTGGCAATTTTAGAAAAATGCCCAACTTCAACAATGCATAAAGTCTTCAATTTTGAACTTTTGGAGGTGTTATTTGACTTTTTAGAAACCTTGAGATGTCCTCTAACCAACCCTTTTGGTATCATCTCATTTTGATATTCCATGCTCAAGTTATAAGCTTTGGAAACAAAAGGTGTTTTTGTTAACTTTCAAAAATGACCTATAATGTCCAAATTTTTAACTTTTTGTGAGTGCATTTCTTGATCTTGGGGTGTGAATATGGATTGTAGGAAATTTCATCCTCTTCAAAATGAGCTTTGGATGGGTCATTTATCATAAAGTATGAGAAAGTTATGCTTGGTCAAAGTTGAGTTGACTTTTCCTACAAAACCCTAATTTAGCAACTTTTGAATCTTGATGAATCTTGAGCAATCCTTGATGAATCATGATCAACCCTTGATCAAATGATGAAATATCCTTCAAAATGAGAATGTTGACAAAAAATCTTGAAGTTTGACTGTATGTAGGTCACAGTTGACTTTTGCCCTAGCACAGTCGATTTTTGGGCCTCTTGAGCAATTGACTGACCAAACTTTCTCTGCAAGGCATAAAATTTGACATGGATGAGATTGAGAACATATTAGGAAATTGGGGAGAATTTTATGTCATTTGTATGTAAGGACCTTGATGCAACACAAAACCCTAATTTGAGGTTGACTGCCTTAGGAGATGACTTGATTGTCCAACTCTTGAGCAATCTTGAGCCACTTGGAGATTCTTCTTGCAATGTCTTGAGAAATATGGGAGGTAAAATTTTGGGGTACAACAGCTGCCCCTGTTCAATTTTCTTAAACCTGAGGATATAGATTGGCTTTCGGGCCTTTCGAGATCCGAAGGTGGAAGATGATTGAACACTAGAGTGGCCAGAAATTTGCACTCATATGATGTAGTATCAGCATTGTGATGTCGGGAATGGGCTTATAGATGCCATTTGGAGACTGTTGGTAGGTGGTCTAAACTTCAACTAGAATACGAATCAGGGAGATCTTATCAGCGATCTGATTGAACCAGAGGAGATCTTGGATTAACTTTGACTGGATCGGTATCAGAAAAATCTTTAGGAATCAATTTAAATGGACCAGACAAGGTCTTGTCTTCTTTGACTGGATTGGCATCAGAAAAATCTTTAGGAATTAATTTAACTGGACCAGGGGAGGTTTTGTCTTCTTTGACTGGATTGGCGTCAGAAAAATCTTTAGGAATCGATTTAACTGGACCAGAGGAGGTTTTGTCTTCTTTGACTGGATTGGCATCAAAAAAATCTTTAGGAATCGATTTAACTGGACCAGAGGAGGTTTTGTCTTCTTTGACTGGATTGGCATCAGAAAAATCTTTAGGAATCGATTTAACTGGGCTAGGGGAGGCTTTGTCTTCTTTGACTGCCTTTGACAGGATCGGCATCAGAAAAAACTTTAGGAATCGATTTAACTAGTTTTATCTTCTTTGACGGGATTTGCCTTAGAAAAATATTTAGGAATCGATTTAACTGGTTTTGTCTTCTTTGACTGGATTGGCCTCAGAAAAATCTTTAGGAATCGATTTAACTGGTTTTGTCTCCTTTGACTGGATTGGCCTCATAAAAATCTTTAGGAATCGATTTAACTGGTTTTGTCTTCTTTGACTGGATTGGCCTCAGAAAAATCTTTAGGAATCGATTTAACTGGTTTTGTCTTCTTTGACTGGATTGGCATCAGAAAAATCTTTAGGAATCGATTTAACTGGACCAGAGGAGATTTTGATATAGCTGAGAATTTAACTGCATCTTTCCTGAAAGGTAAAGGTCAGTCATATGCAATGCATGATATGGATCAAGCAATGATGTTCTCAACATAAATGAGATTGTATGGTATGATGCGTGTATGCATGTATCATGATGTATGGAAATGTGATGTTTTAGCTGGGGAAAATAAATCCCGAACAGCTGCTGGAGAGTATAGCTGAATTCTTCGTTTCTGCTGGGGATGACGAAAAAAGATGATAAACTTGCAGGAGAGGATAACTCCGTTGGGGAATAAACTGATGAGGAGATTATTTCGAGGGGAATTACTCAGTGGGGAAGAGATACTCTGCTGAGGATTTTAATGATAAACTTCGCTGGGGATGGGTTACCGTTGTTGGTGATATTGAATCTGTTGAGGACTGAATTCCTGTTTGTGAAAGGAAAGAACTTCGCTGGGGACGATCTTTCAGATGTAACTTGTTGGGGATACCCTGTTAGACTTTTGCGGGGATAATCCTCTGAATTCGCTGGGAATGATCCTTTAAACTTGGCTGGGGAGATTTATTTTTGTACTCTGTTGGGGATAAACTTCCAGAGTCTACTGGGGACGATGCTTCAACTCCGTTGGGGAAGCTTTTTTCAGACCGTGCTGGGAAAATATTGACTCCACTGGGGGTATCTTGTATGCTACCGGGAGAACGTTCTTATACTTTGTTGGGAAATGTTAAGACTGTCGGGGATACTCTTATACTTACTGGGGAATATTCTTATACTCCGCTGGGGAATATTAAAACCTCTTGTAGTGCTAATGGTAGACCAATTTTGCTTGGGGAGAGTATTGCCGATTCGTTCATAGTTGCAAGTCTCAACTGGGGGAGAGCTACCATTACTACTTTATTCTGCGGGGAGTGAAAGTATCTTAGCCATATTCTTCAGCTGAATCTACCTTTGTACCTGGTGAACAGAGCAACCATACAGCTCAGACACTTCTTATTGCCCCCTGCTTCTGATATTACCAGTAATTCATCTTTTGTTTCGCATGTAAATATTTATGAGTAGCAATTAATGTCAAATGCATATATCAAAAATGAACATTGGACGTTCTTTGCAAAACAAAACAGATAAAGGAAAAACAGTTTGAAATTTGTCTGCAAATGAATTGTATTGATTTTGAAGTTTGGCCTATAAATAGGCGTTTTTGTACAAGAGGCTGACTTCCTAGTAAGAGAACGCCGCCGAGCAGATAGAATTTACACAATTTGTGAAAAACTAAACAAAACAGCTATGTGAATAATCCCACTCGGTTCCAACTCTGTTATTGCCTTTATATCCTCGAGCATCTCATCACTTGCTACTGGTTGAAGATGAATCTCATTGATCAGTGTCGTCCGAGCTTGATAGTCGATACTGAAGTCTGGATGCAAGGTGACCCAATGAGACATAGTGTTACGCTTTGATCCCTAATTTTTTCCTGGACCGCTGATTGCAAAAACTTGATCGCAAGACTTTATCGTCTGTTAATCGGGAGACTGCAAGTGCACAGTCCTATCGCGTAGTTTTAAAAGATATCGAACCCACAGAGACTATAAATTGATCTATTGTTATCCTAAGTTACGGTACACAGCTAAGGCGAATAGTTCTTTTAGAATATTGGTTAAGGAATATAAATATAAATAAAACGGATATCGGTACGTAAAGTAGTGAACCTAAGCGGCTTAAATTGAACTTAAGCGTATAAAGATGGTTAACTTAATTGTTCTGTAGAATTTATTAGTTTAAATATCCCCGACTCACACTTTCATGGTCTTATCTCGGATTATACGTCTAAAGCCCTATACCTGCTTTCGCTAGCCTATAAGTGTTTAGAAGTATTTTTTGGAAACTTAATTAATTCTAATTTGGTTTAAAGCGCTTTCATTGTATTTAAATCAAATGCCTAACTTTAGCTATCCGGTTAAAAACCTCACACTTTCATGGTCTCGATCTAACCTATTTACTTTCCTTACTTTCGTAACAAAAAGCGTAGTTTTAATTATAAAAAGTCATAACCAGAAATTAAGTTAATTAGTATTTTAACTTATGAACAATTTAATTCCTACTCTTACTACTATTACTTACCGATACCTAAACGATTTAGCCGGACATATTTATTAATTCGGACATGCATAAATAATAAGGTTCAATATATTTAAACATTCCCATAATCAAATAAATAAACACCAAGCAACAATACTTAAATAAAATAAAATAATTATATTAAGAACCTGGAAATAATAATAATGCTTGAATAATCTTGTTCTTCGAAATAAACGAGCATTCCCCCACAAGTCGGTTGGATCTGCTCGGAGACTTCTTGAATTGAAAAGAAAAATTACGACAAGAAATAAAAAGAACTAGGTCTAACGTAAGGTTAGATCAGTGAAAATTATAGAAACTTAAACTAAAATAAAAACTAAAGAAAGAAACTGAACTAGAAAAGTATGGTAAAAATACAAAACTGAAAAGAAAATACGAAAACAGAAAAATAAAGAAAGACTAAATAACGATTGTTCGGTAAAATTTCCGACCCTTGCTCTGAAGGTTGAACTTGTATTTATAGGCTTCATTTGTAACTTCTCGTTTCCATGTTGTACGAAGGCTAGTGGAGATCATGGGAATAACTACCAGAATCATGGGAGAACATGGGAATAACTACCAGAATCATGGGAGAACATGGGACACGTCTCCATGACGTGAGGAAGTTGAAATATAGCCCGTTACGGTTGTCACAGGTCTGTTACGGTCGTCACAAGGCTATTAGCGTGTTACGTTCGTCACAAGACTATTACGGTCGTAACACCTTGTGGACTGAACTTCTACTGGGCTTTCGCTCTTCTGGGCTTAGTCTTTTTCTTTGTATAATTATTTCTTTCTTCTTAACTCCTCCTTTTTGCTATATCACCCCTTTTGCTTCATTTCTTTGGCTTTTTAATCCGATTTTCCCTCAATTTTGTTTCTTTGCTCAATTGATCTTTTATTTAATACAAATACCTGAAACAAAAGAAATACCAACGTAATACAAAAATAAAATAGAATAAATGAATAAAAATACTAATATTTTCTATGAAAATTAAGCCAAATATGTTATATAAATTCGTGTTATCAACACCCCTATACTTAAACCTTTGTTTGTCCTCAAGCAAAAATTAAAAATGAAAAATTACTTAAGCATAAGTCAAACATAGATATAAAACACAATTCAATTCGTATTTGGTTGCAGGTCAATTCTTTTGTTTGGATAACTCAAGTTCAGACTTCGACACCAAAATTACCATAATGACACTAGATACCCTCATTTATGCAGACCAAATTAAGTCATGAATTATAACTTGACCTAATATTTCGTTTCGTTTCACCCGTTTTCATTCTGGTGCAATCACATTAAGCCCTTTACCTTACGCGCACATAGTGGAGTAACCGGTTAGTGACTTTGATCTTTATAATCTAGCTTGGAGTTCTGGTAGTTATATTTGGTACTCCTTTATCCAATTACAAATTGTGGGGGATCGGACCGTCGTCCGCCCTACCATGTTCAGCACCAGAGACCACTGAACCAATTCATAATGGTTGTTTGCATAAATATTTTATAGTTTCTGCAACCGTTGAATTAAATGATCTGGTAAGGATCATCTAACTTAATAAGTGCATCTTCTAATAAAAATTTCTCTTTAAAAATCTTGATCAAACACTTATATTCATCGATTCTCCACGTAGTTTGTCGTTCAAGGCGGTGCTGACTGCTTTTATAAACTACTCGGGATTACTTTAAAACTAAGTCTTAAGGTGTTGGTATAATAAGTACTTAAATCAATCTAACACGTTGGGGTATTGAAGTGTTATGATGATAATAATTTTGCTTTAGTCGCGCTCGAGTTCTTATTTATAAAAATAAGCAACCTTAATACTAGTTGAATATGTTAATATAACGTTTGAATTTTTTTCGTTATGGCTCAAGAATATGGAGGAATTCGAATAAGCACGAGAATTTTACATAAAAGGCTAAAATTTCATAAATATGTATTTTATTAAATGGAAATTTCGCACTACATAGGAAAAAAAGGAAACTAAAGGGGAATACTAAATAGAGCAAAGATAATAAAAACAAAGTAAGAAATGTTCTGACTCCCCTAAACTTAAAGTAAGCATTGTCCTCAATGCGATAGTACCAGGAGAAATCAGAAAAGAGAAGGGTGATCACTCGTTGCTTGGAGAATTTTGTCCTCTTGCTCCTCTATTTTTATTTCATTGTCTTCTACGTCTATCAGAGTCGTAATCATGCAATCCATCGATTCTAAGGTTTAAGGCATGTATGGACTCGTTGAAATCCTCCATTTGATTTGATATCGCTTCGTAATTGCAGTTATTCCAATGTGCGTAGTCGTGTTGGTCGCGTTGCATTTCTCGAACTAGGCGCAATGTTTCATTTTGAACGACTTCCATTGCTTGGAAACGTTGATCTTGTTGTAGAATCGTAGCATACATTGCTTCTAGAGTAGCCGGAGGATGATCATTGTCTGGTTGTGCAGCCGGCTTGACTGGTGCATTCAAATTGAAACGCCAATTTTGGAAATTTTGCACATTAATCTGATTTGGACATGGAAGTATTATATTGGGAATCAGATGTGAATCGCGGCAGTATATAACATCTAGCGTCTGGGCTGGCATCATATATTGTCCCAAGGACAAAAGCTCGTCGAAAAGGCCTAAAGCATATGCTAAAGATGTGATGATTCCACCGTTGACAGCTTGACCGTTGAGGGCACAGAAAATAAGAAACATCTCATTTTGGTTGACCTTGTGATTATTGGTCCTCCCAAAAATGATGTTTGCGAGAATTCGATGAAAGTACCTCAGAGCGGGATTGTGAATATGCGAAGCGCAGAGATCTCGCCAACTTTCTGTGGGTTGACCGGTTAGATCATCCCAAAGGGAAAAACCAACTTTATCCCAAGAAATGTCGCCTTCGGGGTCAAAAGGTTTGCAATGAATGGTCGGACCTCTAGTGAATTCTAAAAATTCAGCGACTCTTTCTTGATCAATTGAATATTCTTGATTAAACATGCGGAAGTTCGCGGTACCGGTTGTGAATGGATCGTCGGGAGGCGTATTGTATGAGAATGAACTGAGGAACTCAAGCACGAGCGGTTCGAAGGTCGGAGAAGGATTTAAACAGAGATTTAACAAACTCGTATTCGTAAGCATAAAAGTGATGCTTTCCGCCCTACCCAAGGCATCCAAACAATCGGTGTCCACATATTTAGTGGGGACAACCGAATGGGAATAGAATGTCATGTACTTTCCTCTTTGTTGGCCATCATCGTCTTCTCAGAATATAATCGTGGATAGGTCGGGTGGTGGTCGGTCTGGCCTCACTTGACGTTGAGTGTTTCGTGGAGCCATGGAAGAGTATGAAATGAAGGATAGAATGGTAGAAAATGAAATGGATGAGAGAAAGTATATGAGAATTAGATGGAAGGGACGTGAAATGAGAAGAAATGTAGAAGAGTGTTTATATAGGGTTAAGATTGAAGAGGAATTATTATAATAATAATGTGTTGGGAAATGAAGAGGGAAAGTTTGAATAAGAATATATGGTGGAAGATGAATAAGAAGAATATTTTGAAGGAAGAGTAAATAAGAGTTGAATGGGAGTAATGTGGGAAAATGAAAAGAAGAAAAGGACGAAACAAACAGTCAGTCAAGGGAGCAGAAAAGGCAACATGCATCTGGAGAAACACGAGCTGAGGCGGGGGTTATGGACGTAGTGGGACGGTTATGGAGGTAGTGGAAGAAGAAGAGTGGGAGGTTGAAGAAGAAGAAGAGATTATGTCTGCTATAGGGGTTACTGATATAACCCGTGTTACGGTCGTAACACGGGCATGACGGTCGTAACACGGGCATGACGGTCGTAACACGCTAAAAGGCGTGTGACGGTCGTAAGGGCTTTGTTACGGTCGTAACAGCTACAAATTTTGTAACTTTTAGCAGAACAGAGTTGTTTCTGTTCTGTGACATTTCTTTCTTACTACAGATACATTACAAAGCATTATTGCGTCCAGTATTTATTTTCAAACTAGTGCAGATATATTCCAGAGCATGGTGTGGGGACTTGAGGCGACCGTCTTGGGCAGCGATTTGAATTTAGACAGAATAAGGAACAAGGAATTGTATTTCAGCTCACATGCATACATACTATATACATACATATTAATAGTATATATATATATATATATATATATATATAATAGATAAATCTAGAATTTTAATTAATAGTATATATATATATAATACTAGTATATAATGCATTATGATTGATACTATAAATATTGGGAAGTATTAGTTCAGTATATTAATACGAGACGGGGAAATACGATAATTAAAATAATACTCAATTATAATTATAAATATTAACGTGAATTATTTAATTGAGTATAATTATCGGTATTACGGGGAAATAGTTCAAACGCATCAGATGAAAGGGTGCAACCGATAATCGACTTAAATATAAAATTTAACATAAAATAGAAAAAATGAAAATATGGAAGAGAAAATTTAAAATTAGAAACCAGGACGACTACTGGTTGATTTTCCATGGCCACTTATCAAGCCATCTCACATATCCCTCACCTTTTCTTTTCTTTCTTCTGTAGGGTGGTTTATTCTTTCGAAATTGTGGTAGTGGTTCTGGATCTATCATAAGTATAAGTTTTTCAATTTTGGGCTTAGTGATTTCATCCATCGCCTCATAAGTTAACCTCACCCTTTTAACAACAATTATACCATTAATTTTATGGTCCTCTAATTTTCGCTTTTTAGGCAAGACTTCAAATAGTGGTACATTAATGTGGATATTTTTTAAAACCTCAACATACGTTTTAAATTGGGAGTCTACCGGAGTTTCCATAAAAATTTTCGGGAAAGAAATCAGTGGGATGTAGTGATTTGGGATTACAATTTGCGCTTCCTTCTCTACCTCGTTTACAACCTCCTTTTCGAACAGCGTTGGTGAATCTGTCTCAATCTCCACTATTTTCTCGTCAGAACTTTCCTTGGCCGCAATATCACTCTCTTCAAACTCATCATCACTCTCTAGATTTTCAAATAGTTTTTCTATAATGGTTGTTTCAACATCCACATCTTCTTTGGGGAATGGTCCTAGAAGGTTTTGTTCAAGTTGGGAGATTTGAGTTTCTAAGGCCAAGTTGTGAGTCGTGAGGGACTCAACCACAACGGTTAGTTGGCTAAGGTCTTCATTATTTTGAAAACTTTGTTTTCTTACCTCTTCATTTTGGACAGTTTGTGTTTCTACAAAATGCTCAATCATAGACTCTAACCTAGAGTTGGTTATCATCTCATCAGAATCCTCTATTGGTGTTTCGAAGTTAAAATCTTGCGATTCTTCAGAGTCTTGGAAGTAAGTTAAAGTCTCCTTTTGTGTTTCCCCTAAGTGTTTTATCATCCTAGATGTTTCATTAAAATTTTCCATTAATATTTCGAGATCAGATTTATATGGTTCAGGTGATTCTTCAAAATATTGGGTGTGGTAATTATAGAGAGAATTGGGTTGAGGAAAAGTTTGGTTGAAATTATAAGTTTCTTGTGGTTCCTCAAAATGTGGGGATTGGTAGTTTTGGAGGTAATTTGGGTAAGAGTAGGTTTGTGAAGCATTGAAATCTTCCATCAGTATTTCAAGGTTGGATCTATGATATTCTTGTGGTTCCTCAAAATACTGATAATGGGCGTAGGAAAAATTTGGGTTATACATAGTAAATAAAGTAAAGGTGCCTTAGTCTATACGGTGTAACACCAGAGTTACAATATCGACTTAAATAGTCCCCGGCAACGGCGCCAAAAACTTGATCGCAAAAACTTGATCGCAAGACTTTATCGTCTGTTAATCGGGAGACTGCAAGTGCACAGTCCTATCGCGTAGTTTTAAAAGATATCGAACCCACAGAGACTATAAATCAATCTATTGTTATCCTAAGTTACGGTACACAGCTAAGGCGAATAGTTCTTTTAGAATATTGCTTAAGGAATATAAATATAAATAAAACGGATATCGGTACGTAAAGTAGTGAACCTAAGCGGCTTAAATTGAACTTAAGCGTATAAAGATGGTTAACTTAATTGTTCTGTAGAATTTATTAGTTTAAATATCCCCGACTCACACTTTCATGGTCTTATCTCGGATTATACGTCTAAAGCCCTATACCTGCTTTCGCTAGCCTATAAGTGTTTAGAAGTATTTTTTGGAAACTTAATTAATTCTAATTTGGTTTAAAGCGCTTTCACTGTATTTAAATCAAATGCCTAACTTTAGCTATCCGGTTAAAAACCTCACACTTTCGTGGTCTCGATCTAACCTATTTACTTTCCTTACTTTCGTAACAAAAAGCGTAGTTTTAATTATAAAAAGTCATAACCAGAAATTAAGTTAATTAGTATTTTAACTTATGAACAATTTAATTCCTACTCTTACTACTATTACTTACCGATACCTAAACGATTTAGCCGGACATATTTATTAATTCGGACATACATAAATAATAAGGTTCAATATATTTAAACATTCCCATAATCAAATAAATAAACACCAAGCAACAATACTTAAATAAAATAAAATAATTATATTAAGAACCTGGAAATAATAATAATGCTTGAATAATCTTGTTCTGCGAAATAAACGAGCATTCCCCCACAAGTCGGTTGGATCTGCTCGGAGACTTCTTGAATTGAAAAGAAAAATTACGACAAGAAATAAAAAGCACTAGGTCTAACGTAAGGTTAGATCAGTGAAAATTATAGAAACTTAAACTAAAATAAAAACTAAAGAAAGAAACTGAACTAGAAAAGTATGGTAAAAATACAAAACTGAAAAGAAAATACGAAAACAGAAAAATAAAGAAAGACTAAATAACGGTTGTTCGGTAAAATTGTCGACCCTTGCTCTGAAGGTTGAACTTGTATTTATAGGCTTCATTTGTAACTTCCCGTTTCCATGTTGTACGAAGGCTAGTGGAGATCATGGGAATAACTACCAGAATCATGGGAGAACATGGGAATAACTACCAGAATCATGGGAGAACATGGGACACGTCTCCATGACGTGAGGAAGTTGAAATATAGCCCGTTACGGTCGTCACAGGTCTGTTACGGTCGTCACAAGGCTATTAGCGTGTTACGTTCGTCACAAGACTATTACGGTCGTAACACCTTGTGGACTGAACTTCTACTGGGCTTTCGCTCTTCTGGGCTTAGTCTTTTTCTTTGTATAATTATTTCTTTCTTCTTAACTCCTCCTTTTTGCTATATCACCCCTTTTGCTTCATTTCTTTGGCTTTTTAATCCGATTTTCCCTCAATTTTGTTTCTTTGCTCAATTGATCTTTTATTTAATACAAATACCTGAAACAAAAGAAATACCAACGTAATACAAAAATAAAATAGAATAAATGAATAAAAATACTAATATTATCTATGAAAATTAAGCCAAATATGTTATATAAATTCGTGTTATCAATGCCCTTTCTGGTTTTCAGTCCACCAGGATACCCTTTTTTGCCCAAGCCGCCTTTTCAGGTTTTGGACTTGCCGGGTGTACAGATTTTTCATTTTCATCCTTTATTTTTGCCCGAACCCTTTTGGTTCACCAGGAAGCCCTTATTTTTGCCTAGGCCAGTCAACCTAGCGGGTCTTTGATCATGCGTAGTATCTTTTCACTATGTCTGCATTGACGGGGTGAGGAAGGTCGTCACCATCCATGGTGGTTAGAATCATAGCTCCTCCTGAGAAAATGTTCTTAACCACAAATGGCCCTTCGTAAGTAGGGGTCCATTTTCCCCTGGGATCACCTTGAGGTAGAATAATGCGCTTGATTACCAGATCCCCAACTTGATACTCTTGTCGTCTAACTTTCTTGTTAAATGCCTTGATCATCCGTTTTTGGTACGTCTGACCATGACAAATAGCAGTAAGTCTCTTTTCGTCTATTAGGTTCAGCTGATCAAGCCGGGTCTGAATCTAGTCATCTTCGCTCAAACCTGCATCCTTCATAATCCGAAGAGAGGGTATCTGAACTTCAATGGGCAAGACTGCCTCCATACCATATACCAAGGAATAGGGTGTTGCCCCTGTTGACGTCCGTGTTGAGGTACGGTACCCTTGAAGAGCAAATGGTAACATCTCGTGCCAGTCTTTGTATGTCACGGTCATCTTCTGCACGATCTTCTTAATGTTCTTATTAGCCGCTTCGACAGCCCCATTCATCTTCGGTCGGTAGGGAGAAGAGTTGTGATGCTGTATCTTGAATTGTTCGCAGAGCTCAATGATCATTTTGTTGTTGAGATTGGTACCATTGTTCGTAATAATCCTCTCTGGTACACCGTATCGACAAATCAGATTATGCCGAATGAACCGTGCCACGACGTTCTTGGTTACAGTAGCAAAGGAAGCTGCTTCAACCCACTTTGTAAAGTAATCAATTGCTACCAAGATGAAACGATGTCCGTTGGATGTCGTAGGTCTGATCTCGCCAATCATATCAATGCCCCACATTGCAAAAGGCCAAGGTGCCGTCAAGACGTTCAGAGGAACTGGAGGTATGTGCACCTTATCAGCATAGACTTGGCACTTGTGACATGTTCGAGAATGCTGATAACAGTCAGTTTCCATTGTGGACCAATAATATCCTTCCCGAAGGATTTTCTTTGCCATGGTGTGTCCACTGGAATGAGTTCCGAAAGTACCTTCATGTAATTCTGCCATGATCCTTTCTGCTTCATTCTTATCCACACAACGCAGTAAAGTAGAATCATGGTTACGCTTGTAAAGGATGCCATTGCTGATGAAGAACTTCGCCGCGAACCTTCTCAGAAACTTCTTATCATTAACAGATGCACCCTCAGGGTATTCCTGAGCTTCAAGATACCTCTTCACCTCATGAAACCAAGGTTTTTCTGTCACCTTTTCAGTCTCAAGATCACAGCAATGTGCCGGTTCGTCCAATCTTTCAATGATAATCCGGGGAGCTTTGTTGTCCCAATTGACCTTGAACATAGAAGACATCGTAGCCAGCGCGTCCGCCAACTGATTCTCCTCTCTAGGGAAGTGTTCAAAGGTTATCTCCTCAAAATGGGGAAGCAATGTCAATACATACTCCTTGTAAGGAATAAGATTTGGGTTTTTTGTATCCCACTCGCCTTTGATCTGACTGATCACGAGAGCGGAATCTCCGAAAACACTTAGAAACTTAATCCTTAGGTCAATTGCTGCTCGAAGACCCATGATGCACGCTTCATACTCTGCCATGTTGTTGGTGCAGTTGAAACATAGTCGGGCTGTAAATGGAGTATGAGAGCCTTTAGGAGATATGATCACGGCGCCAATGCCATTACCCAAAGTGTTCGAAGCTCCATCAAAGTACATAGACCATCAGGATCCTTCCTCAGGTCCTTTATCCGGTCCAGGTGTCTCACAATCAGTTACTAGCATGATATTCTCGTCTGGGAATTCAAAGTTCATAGACTGGTAATCATCCACTGCTTGATGTGCCAAATGGTCTACCAACACACTTCCCTTGATTGCCTTTTGGGTCATATATTGGATGTCATACTCAGTCAAGATCATCTGCCATCTTGTTATTCTTCCTGACAAGGCAGGCTTTTCGAAGATATACTTGATCGGATCCATTTTTTATATCAACAGAGTAGTGTGAGTCAACTTATATTGTCTCAGTCGGCGAGCAGCCCATGCCAAAGCGTAGCAAGTTTTCTCGAGCAGTGAGTATCGGGTCTCACAGTCGGTAAACTTTTTGCTAAGGTAATAAATAGCATGCTCTTTTCGGCCAGACTCGTCATGCTGACCCAGCACACACCCCATTGAGTTGTCGATTACTGTCAAGTATAAGATCAAAGGTCTCCCTTCAACTGGTGGCATTAGAATGGGTGGTTCTTGGAGATACTCTTTGATCCTTTTGAAAGCGGCCTGGCATTCATCGTTCCAACGTACTACTTGATCTTTCTTCAACAGCTTGAAGATTGGCTCACAAGTAGCAGTCAGGTGCGAGATGAATCGGGCAATGTAATTCAGTCGTCCCAGAAAGCCTCTGACTTCTTTCTCTGTTCTGGGAGCTGGCATCTCCTGTATAGCTTTCACTTTTGCAGGATCCACTTGAATACCTTTGTCGCTCATGACGAAACCCAGTAGCTTACCAGATCTCACCCTGAAGGTGCACTTGTTCGGGTTTAACCTCAGCTTGTACAACTTCAACCTATCAAACAGCTTCTGCAGATGGTCAAGGTGTTCCTCCTCAGTTTAGGACCTTGCAATCATATCGTCGACGTATACCTCAATCTCATGATGGATCATGTCATGAAATAAAGCAACCATGGCACGCTGATATGTTGCCCCAGCGTTCTTCAATCCAAAAGGCATGACCTTGTAGCAAAAGGTACCCCACTGAGTAACAAAGGTTGTCTTCTCCATGTCTTCGGGAGCCATCTTGATCTGATTATAACTGGAGAAACCATCCATGAAGGAGAAAACCCTTATGCTGGGCAGTGTTGTCAGCCAAAACGTCAATATGAGGTAGAGGGAAATCATCCTTGGGGCTTGCTCTATTCAGATCCCTATAGTCGACACACATTCGAACCTTACCATCCTTCTTTGGTACAGGAACCACGTTGGCCACCCACTGAGGGTAAGAAGTAACTGCTAGAAAACCGGCGTCAAACTGTTTCATAACTTCGGCCTTGATCTTCTCAGACATCTCTGGGCACATTCGGCGGACCTTCTGTTTCACGGGAGGACAGTCTTCCTTGGTAGGCAGGCGATGAACAGTATCCAAACCAGGCATGTCTTCATAAGACCAGGAAAAGATCTCAACGTAGTCACGCAGCATCTGAATCAACCGTTGCTTCACACTAAGCTCCAGATTTGCACCGATCTTAACTTCTTTCTTGTCCATATCTGTACCCAGATTCACTGATTCCAACGGCTCTTCGTGCGGCTGTATAGCCCTCTCTTCCTGGAGTAGCAGTCTTGCAAGTTCACCAGGAACTTCGCAATCATCTTCACCTTCGTCTTCGGCTAAGTTGATCGGATTTTCGAAGTCATAACTGGCAGTAGCAAAGTCGTTACCAGTAAGATCCAGAGTGGATGTAGACCTGTGTATGTGAGTGTGTGTAAAATAGTTGTTTTGCAATATATAATAAGGAAAAACAAGGAGCGCAAAATTTGAAATGCAAGAACGTCCAATGCTTTTATTAATGATATATGAAAATTACACACATAAAGCCCTCACAAATGAAGCCACGATGCCCCGGGTAAGACATCGGGCCATAAAGTTTAAAACATTGTCTGTTACAAATTCAAAACAAAAAGTTTCATTACTGGGTGATAACGGAAACGGGCATAGAATCCTTCGTTGTCCAGTTGTTTAATCCACCATTGGCAGTCGGGTAGATCCAACTGTCGATATCAAACTCTTCATCATCGTCATCCCTGATAACATTCACTCCTGCATCTTGTTTAGGCTTTTCTGGTGCCCCGAACTCGATCTCCTTGGCATCAATCAAGTCCTGTACCTTGTTGCTCAACACCCAACAATCATCTGTATCGTGCCCCGGGCTATCAGAGTGAAAAGCACAGCGGGCATTAGGGTTATACTTCGGCGATGTTGTATTTGGGTTCTTCGGGGCTTCCTTTGGAATCACCAGATTAGTCTTCAGCAACTGTGGCAGAATCTGAGATAAGGTCATGCTGAGACGGGTGAATTGCCTTCGAGGTCTCTCGTCCTTTTGTTGATTGTTGTGCTGAGGAGCACCAGCAGGTTTTGAAATAACAACCGCATTAACATCTTGGCGGCGTTCAGGTCTACTCTGGCTTCTCAAACTGTATACAGCACTAGACTCTTTCTTAAAGGGCTTCTTCTTGGTGCTCGACGAAGCACCCTTTTGTATCTTACCATCCTTAATACCAGCCTCAATCCTCTCACCGGTCAAAATAAGCTCTGTAAACCCAGATGAAGAGCTTCCAATCAGATG
Source organism: Vicia faba (assembly GCA_948472305.1). Lineage (NCBI taxonomy): Eukaryota > Viridiplantae > Streptophyta > Magnoliopsida > Fabales > Fabaceae > Vicia > Vicia faba. The sequence goes on from OX451739.1 coordinate 879,540,492, forward strand.
GTTGAAAAATGGACCAGACAGGGTCCCCAGAAACATGTCCACAAGCTCCCGACCAGCCAAGGGTGGTTGTACTCTTCCGGCGAGGTCTCTCCACTTCTGAGCATAATCTTTGAATCCTTCACCCATTCCCATTGACATACCCTGGAGTTGGGTACGCGCAGGAGCGGGGTCGGAGTTGTATTGATACTGCCTGTAGAAAGCAGTAGCCAAATCTTCCCAACTGCGGATACTGGCTCTGTCCAACTAGTAGAACCACTCAAGCTGAGTCCCTGAGAGACTGTCTTGAAAGAAATGGATCCATAGGTTCTTATCAGCGGTGTACGGATGAATTTTCCTCACATATGACCGGAGGTGCAGCTTTGGACAAGAAACTCCGTCATACTTAGCAAAGGCTGACGCCTTGAATTTGTGGGGAATCACTACCCCAGATGATAGACCTAGATCACAAAAGTCCAGACCAGGCACCTTCTGAACTTCCATAGCACTCAACCGGTCTTCCAGTTGCTTGTATCTATCCTCGACGGGAGGATACTTCTCTTCTTCGAAGTCCGTCTCGTTGTCGGAAACCACAGGGCTAGGAGCCCTCCTTTCTTCCTGACTATCTTTCCCTCCAGATGAGGTGGTCAAATCAACTTCATTCTGAAGCCTATTTCCAAACTTGTGCCCTGTGTTGAACAGGATTGTCCTCTTCTTCTTCTTCTTCTTCTCTTTTAGAATCAGGGTCTTCAGGTCTTGCTGACCCTTAGCTAGATTCATGAACAGCTCTTGAAATTGGGCATTTTGGGCCTGGAGGGCCTTGATGGCTTGCTCAGTTGAAGGTTCAGCAGACATGATGAGTGCTGAAATAAACAGCGAAGAAGATAAGAGACCTGTAACAGGTACCTGTTATGAAGTGCATGGGATGAAATGCGTATGACATGATTTCAAAGACAATCGAGATATTCAAATTTGTAAACAAGAAAAGAAACACACTTTATTAGAAAAACTTTGGAATTCAAATTGTTCAACAAATTGCCCTTAGGGCGTTACAAGAATGGAAATACTGAAAAGTAAATAAAAACTGGAAAGGAAATCAACAAAGGACAATCAATGCTCTCATGGTCTCTTCTTGTCGGTGCGGACATAGTCGTTGAGAATCCGCTCGTTCTCCAACTGCCTAGTCAACCTCTGGATCTTCTTCTCTTGCTCGTTGAACTTTTCTCGGTAGGAATCTCGTTCTTCCATCAGTTGCATCCAAGACCTTTTCAGTGCCCCAATGTCAGTGGGCGTGTAAGGATGGAGGATGGTATGAAGAACCCCCTCTTCATTAGCAACTTCAACAGTGACAGGTCGAACGGCTTCATATGGCATACCCAGCTTTTGGGCACGGATACGGACCCATCTGAGATATGGCTCCATTGGAAGAGAAGTCTTTGGACCCAGCTCATGTGGATCAGATTGGTGAACTCTATCCCAAGCCCTTATGAACCTGCGATGTTGCTCGTCGCTATCCCCTTGAAAATCAAAGATGATGTTAGGCATTAAAAGCTCATGAGGTCCTTCTCTTCGGGCCCTTCCAAACTGACGTAAAGCTAAGCATGGGTTGTAAGAAATTCCTCCATGGGTTCCTAACAGTGGAACATTGGGGTACTCCCCACAGTGATCAATAACGGCCACCTCGTCCATACCCTTAAGAGTCCAAATGATATCACTGTGAGAGAGAGACATGACCCTATAGGCCCAACCCATGCCTTCTTTGTTCTTCAACACTGACTTGGGAAGGTGCGAAATAAACCATCTTGCCAATAACGGAGCACAGCACATCAAGGTTCCCCGCTTTCGGGCAGTACGAGCATAGAGCTGATGAAGGATGTCACCCAAGAGAGCGGGTACAGGATTGCGAGAGATGAAGATCTTTATCGCATTCACATCAACAAAGGAGTCAGAGTTCGGAAATAATACCAAGCCATATATCAAAAGAGCCAGAATATCCTCGAATGCCTTGAAGTCTAGACTATCCCAGAAATAGTTAGCCTTACCAACCAAGAACTTAGTCAGAAAGCCCTTTGCTTCACTTCTAGTCTCCCAATTAGCCATTACCTCATCTTTGGTCAAATGAAGGGATGCAGCAATCTCTTCGGGCCTAAGGGTCTTCTCCCAACTAGTAAACGGGGTCTGCTCCAGAACAGAGATACCGAGCAGCTCAGAGAACTCTTCTAGGGTGGGAACCAGCTGGTAGTCCTGGAAAGTAAAACAATGGTACAGTGGATCATAGAATTGGACCAGGACACTCATCATCTGCTCGTCCAATTTGGAGGTGACCAAACTGAGAAGATAACCATGCCTCCTAATGAAGGAAGTAGTATCAGGCATCTTTGCAATCAACTCTTTAAGCAAGATGGGAACTTGGACAAAGTTGATCTGAATGGTATTCCTACGCATGGGCATCATGATGACCTACAAAATAGAACAAAGATGAACCCCTCCTGTCTTTGAAATAGGTTAATCCAATGCAAGATGTATGCAATGTTATGATGTCATGATGTCATGATGGTAAGCACACCAAATGTATCCACAAATAGCAAACATGGTAAAGGCACACAAGTCACATAGAGAGCCCTTAGATTTTAGGCTGGCAAGGAGCTTAGGTACTACCCTCTTTCAGTTCAGTTGGTTTAAACTTGTCCTAAAAATAGTAACCGGGTTCTAGAGGATCTCAATATCACTGACTACCCTCGATCGGTCATAATTCCAGTTTAGCAACCTTTTCTTGCGGCCGGAATCATCGCGAGAGTTTAGTCTCAATGAGTGTAGCATACTGCTACTGTTCTATGGCCAAGTTGGTCAATTTAAAGGTTCTAAGGTCAGTTGGTGCTTAATGACCCCTTAGAAGACCCATATTCTTCGCGTTCCAACACAAGGGATATCGGTACAGACTAAAGTGCCACTCCAACGTAGCTACTGCTTCAACCGTATCGGTCTACGCCATATAGTTCCCTCACAGTTTATTGCTACTTACCTAAAGGGTATCCCCAGATCCGGGTTAGGATCCATAGTAACTCCGATACAAGCCCACAAATATAAATCATACAAAGCATACAATTGAAAACAAAATGATCTAATCCTAAGGTACACCCCACTTATATATTTCCCCAGCAGAGTCGCCAGTTCTGTGATACGGTGGGAAGAGAACTGACTGTTTTTGGAATGCTGGTTTGCGTTTTGCGTTTGTTTTTGCAAAATGTCGTGGTAAGCAAGAGTCGCCACCGTCTTTTATTTTATCCAACAAGGAAAGGAAAAAAGCACAGAAAAATTCCTTTTTCGAGATGTTTCTCGGGTCCGGGGGGTAGATTATAGAAAGGGAAGGTGTTAGCACCCTTTCTATCCGTGGTTATCCACGGGCTCTTAGGTACTTGCTCATTGTGTTTTCAAAATTTGCTTTTCTTTGTGTTTGTGGGTTTGAAAGAAGTTTTTGTTTGAAAAGTGTAAGTGCGAAAAGTTTTATTTTGTTTTGAAAGGAGCAAGTACTTAAAAACCATCTACCTACTCGAAAAAGGAATCAAGTTGTGTTAATATCCTTTAGACAATGCTATCCCATTATTGATGAGTAGGTAGCGTCGTCGTTGGAGTTTAAGGGTCAATTCAATTAAGGGATGTGCGGTCACTAAAGCAATGTTAGGATGCCTTAGCGGTAACCCTAATGTCTTAGATCATTTTTCCGAGGCAACCGTTTCGAGGCAACTATGATCTTTGGACAAGAGGGCGACCTCTAAAACTTCCTATACTCAATGACCGCGTACGAAGGCAACCAAGTGAGGTGTACCCTAAGAGTGCGCATGTGCGAGTGTGTTATTTCGGTTAATTTATCTTTGTACATGTCATGGGTTATCTATGATGATTTTAAGTTCATACATTCGATCTTGTCATGCATTCCCTATTACCAAACATCTAACAGTTAATATTTTGTGGAAATTAAATTGCGGAAATTAAATTTAAACTATTACAAGGCGTCGGGTATTTACATCGCCAAAAACAACCCTTGAAATTAAAATGCGGAAAATAAAATAAAGCGATAAAATAAAGTCCTAATTAAAAGCTATTACATTCCGGGAAACAATTACATTAATATGGCAAAAATAGATCGCGTGCAGAAAGTTAAATCGAATGCGAGTTTTTTAGGGTTTTGACCCTTTTGTGAAAGAAAGCATTTTTTTGTTTATTTTTGAATTAGATGGAAATTAAATTAAGTTACCGATTAAATAAATTAATTAATTAATTAAAAAAAGATATTTTTGGATTTTTGGACATTTAAAGAAATAAAGTAAATTTGGTCAAAGTTAGTAAAAACCTAATATTCTACATTAATTTTAATTATTGCAAAAATATTAAAAGTTGTACCTAATTAAAAACTAAATTAATTAATTTAATATTTATTTACAAAAATAAAGTGATGAGTTTAATTTTAATAAATAAAATATATTTTTGGTTTTTGAGTTTATGAGAAAAAAGATTTTAATTGGTTAGTTTAAATGATAAAAATAATTAAACAAAACAAATAAATAAAACGAAATAAAAAAGGAAATAGAAATAACCCAAAGGGGGGTTCTGGGCCCAGATCAGGGGTGAAAGTGGCAATTTCAAGGCCCATTTGCTGCAAGCCTGCGTTTGACTTTTGGACTCCATGTGACACGTTGACCTTGGCATATGGTAGGCCTTCATTCCTGACCACCAGATCTGGCCTTGGGCCATCTGGAAGGCATCTGGGTGATGGTGTATGGTAGTCCACGCGCTTGAGTTTGTACTGGAATCACTGCAAGAAAATAATAACAACTATGTTGGGGACCTGGGATTAGAATCCAGGTCCTGTAGGCCAATGCAAGCGCTCCATTACCACTCAGCCAACGTGTTTTACTTGTTAGTGTATTAGGTAGAAAATATTATATGTAAAAACAATTATTATGCTTGAAAATAAATAAAACAAGCGCGAAAATTTGAATGAGTGTATGGGATGGGGACACGTCTTCGTCCCTGTCCTTGGATTTCTACAGGGATTACCTGCGGATTCGTATCCGCAGCAAAAAGCGTAGGTTGAACCTAAAACCAAATCCAGGCCATGAAAATTCAATCTAAAGCCATGGTCTTGTTCGTCTCTCCCTCTTGAACACGTCTATGTCCATCATTTGCCTTAATTTCACCTGTAGCAAAAATGCCCAAAAACGAATACCAAGAACCCTAGAATCGGCTAGGGGGTTACAGGCCATGAAAATACAATTCAATAATGCAAAAAGCCTCTAAATGAAACGAAAAGCATGAATATGCAAAGATTTGGCAAGAAAAATGCAAGAACTATGAGGTACGAATTCGAGTACAGGGCGGCTTTCATGGAGACTTACAGCGCGTTTTAGGATGCGAATGGCCTTGCTTTTGATTGCTATAGACTCAGTGGATGTCCAGCAAGAGGATAGCGTTGAGATTTTGCTTTGAATCGGCCTTTAAACACGATTTCAGATTCAAGCTTTTTTCAAGTTTTTGCAAGTTTTGCTTTTGTGATTTGGCAGCCTCTAAGTCCTGAAACTCATGCCTTTGTGTTGTATATCTATCAAGCAATGCATTAGGTCAAGTTTTGGGCTTTGAATCTTGGTGCATTGATGCTTGAAGATGTGATTTGATTCACCATAAAAAACCTTCCAAAAATGTCCAAATTCCATCTTTTTGTTCATGATGTGGCTTGATTCGGATTTGATTGTGTACATGATGATATTTAAGACCTATATCAATCAAAAAGATACCAAGTTATCAATTTTTAGATTTTATTTGGATTTAAATTGATTAAAAATGAATTAATTCAATAAAAATCAAATAAAATAGAAAAATTAATAATTGGACACAAGACTGAATCTAGGACACGTGTGTAGTGTGACAAGATCAAATCAAGTGGAAAAAAGTGGGCCCATTTGACAAAATTTGAAGTTTTGGGGATAGTTGACTTTTGGCAATTTTGGAAAAATGCCTAACTTCAACAATGCATAACTTCTTCAATTTTGATTTTTTGGAGGTTTTTTTGGACTGTTTAGAAACCTTGAGATGTCCTCTAACCAACCCTTTTGGTCTCATCTCATTTTGATATTTCATGCTCAAGTTATAAGCTTTGGCAAAAAAGGTGTTTTTGTTGACTTTCAAAAATGACCTATAATGTCCAAATTTGTAACTTTTTGTGAGTGCATTTCTTGATCTTGGGGTGTGAAGATGGATTATATGAAATTGCATCTTCTTCAAAATGAGCTTTGGATGGGTCATTTCTCATAAATTATTAGAAAGTTATGCTTGGTCAAAATTGAGTTGACTTTTCCTGCAAAACCCTAATTTAGCAACTTTTGAATCTTGATGAATCTTGAGCAATCCTTGATGAATCATGATCAACCCTTGATAAAATGATGAAATATCCTTCAAAATGAGAATGTTGAAAAAAAATCTTGAAGTTTGACTGTATGTAGGTCACAGTTGACTTTTGCCCTAGCACAGTCGATTTTTGGGCCTCTTGAGCAATTGACTGACCAATCTTTCTCTACAAGGCTTGAAATTTGACATGGATTAGCTTGAGAACATATTAGGACATTGGGGAGCATTTGAGGTCATTTGGATGTAAGGACCTTGATGCAACACAAAACCCTAATTTGAGGTTGACTGCCTTAGGAGATGACTTGATTGTCCAACTCTTGAGCAATCTTGAGCCACTTGGAGATTCTTCTTGCAATGTCTTGAGAAATATGGGAGGGAAAATTTTGGGGTACAACAGTATGAAAGACTAAGTAACTTCCTGTTAGAAAAGGAATTCACCAGAGGGAAAATGGACACAACCTTATTCTGTAAGTCATTTAAGAATAACATTTTAGTGTGTCAGATTTATGTAGATGACATCATCTTTGGATCCACTAAACCTTCTCTGGGAAGAGAGTTTGCTAAGTGCATGCAGGAAGAGTTTGAGATGAGCTTAATGGGGGAAATCAAATTCTTTCTGGGCATTCAGATAAACCAAACTCTAGAAGGAACTTACATTCATCGGAGCAAATATGTCAGAGAACTTCTGAAGAAATTTGATCTCTCAGAATGTAAGCCCTCAAAGACTCCAATGCACCCCACGTGTATTCTGGAAAAGGAAGAGGTAAGTAAAAAGATAGAACAAAAAGTCTACAGAGGTATGATTGGCTCTCTCCTTTATCTGACGGCTTCAAGGCCTTACATTTGATTCAGTGTTTGCTTATGTGCTAGATTCCAATCAGATCCTAGAGAATCTCACTTAACAGCAGTTAAGAGAATTTTCAAGTATCTGAAAGGTACTACTAATCTGGGTTTGTGTTATAGAAAATCCAATGAATACAGCTTAGTAGGATACTGTGACGCTGATTTTACTGGAGACAGAGTAGAGCGTAAAAGCACTTCTAGAAGCTGCCAGTTTCTGGGAGAGAATCTGATCTAATGGACCAACAAGAGACAGTCCATAATAGCATTGTTAACAGCAGAAGCTGAATACATAGCAGTTACTGGATGTAGCACTCAAATGCTCTAGATGAAAAGTCAACTTGAAGACTATAACATATTTGAGAGTAACATTCCTATCTTCTGTGATAACACTTCAGCTATATATCTCAAAGTTAGAAGTACAGTTGCCTCAGAGTCTATCCACGAAGATCTGAATGTTTCATTGCAAGGATAGAGGCATGCAGTTCACATCATCAAACATTTGTCATCCTCTCACAAGCCACCTTCTGAGGCTGAACACGCATTTAAATTCTGAAGGGTCCAAGGCTCTGATTGGATGCATTGAGACACTTGTTAGTGGTAACCGTTCAAGTATCTTTCTAAATCCTCTAATCTCAGGTTTCATTAATGCATATAATCATTACTTATTTTCTTACTTACTGCTTACGTTTTTCAAAAACCTATTTAAACTCAATTTACTATTTCATTCATTCACTTTTACTATCTTCTATATTCTCTCTTGTTTCAAGTTTCGTTTTCAAAAACCCTTTCCATCTTCTTCAACAAACCCGTGTGAACAATGGCTTCATCATCAAACCTCAAAAATCTCAGTGCTCCTGAATCTTCTTCAATGGAACAATATGAAGAACCCATTAGGACGCTTCTCACTCCTGTTGATAACCTGGAAGTTCTCTCTGAGTTAATCATTGATTTTGAGAGTTTATAAGAAAATGGGTTTAATCTCTATGAAGACGTAACTGCTCAGGGATAGAACAGGTATTTTGACCATCTGTTGGGTCCAACGTTTCCCATTCTTGTCAAAGAGTTATGGATTCACGCTACATCATCCAACCACCAACTTACTTCTTATGTTATGGGAAATAAAATAGTGATAACAGAAGATCTTATTGGGAAGCTCATTGGATACAATGGTGGTGGAGTCAGATGCATTGATATGGCTGATAGATGCTCTGACCTAAAATCTATTGCCAAGGAAATTTTCACTTCTGGACAGCCATCCAGCAAGATCAGAGACTTGAAGGAGCATCACAGAATTTGGGCCAGAATCATTCTGGGATGTATCAATCACAGGAAGCCTACAAGCTCTCCTGATTACATCAATATTGATCAGCAGTTTCTGATCTACTTCATTGTGAAGAAGACCAGTATAAATCTTCCACACTTGCTCTTCAACCATCTAAGAACAAGTGTGAAAGAGACAAGAGAAGAAGAAATAACTAAGAGGGATTGGATTCCCTTAGGAAGACTGATATCAGATATTCTAACAGAAAACAGGCTGATAGAACATCTGACAGAGGCTCAAGAAATAAGCCCTTTGGAAGCAACTGTTGGAAAGCCTTTTAACACCAAGAATCTGAAGAAAATGAAGATCATTGAGAACATTAAGAAGAAACCAACCATTTCTTCTCATGAGACCATTACTTCTAGGAGAATCCCTCTGAAGGATTTTCCACTATTTTCTAAAATAGACGCCAACCCAGAAATCATAGTCAGATACCTTGAAGCTTGCAAAGCTGATGGGACTGCTCCAGAAATCAACATTCAAGATCTGCACAGGCCAGCTCCAGAGGTTGTGTTAAAGAAATCCAAAAAGAGGAAAGCAGCAGGAGAAGGATCCTTTCAGAAGGCACCTAAAGCTGCAAAAACAAAAGGTAATCCATCGTTTGTTTCTGTTATAGAATCAATAGCTGTTACAACATCTGAAACCATTCCCCCTCAAACAATAGAAAATCCTTCACCCCAAACATTTGAAGATTTTGACATAGAGTTTGACCCATCTGTAACTCTAGGAAATTTTTTTAATGAACCTCACTCCCCCAATCAAAATCCAAACCCAGAACATCATCAACCAGAACTTGCCAAAGTTCTATCAGACATTGAACTGTTTGACCAAGATTTTTCCTCTCCACTCCCAGAAAATCCAAACTCTCAACAACAACCAGAAAATCCACAGCCACACTCTCCTCAACCAGAACATCTGAACCCCAACTCACCACAACCAGAAAATAGACACTCTCTCTCTCCACCTTCTGAAAACCCATCCTCTGAAATTCCTGAACCAGAAACTCCACACGCTACTGCAAACCAATCTGAAGACTCTCCTTTAGATTCTGGTACCACTATCCTAATCTCTAGAATAACAGAACCCCTTTTGGTTCGCTTACCTCTCACTATTCATGATATTCTAGAAATCCCTTCACCATATGAATCCACACCACAAAACACCCATAACACACCAATTATAATTCCTAACTCTCCCACTCCTTCACCCATCAACCATCCAGTTGACAACCTCAGAATTGTAATTGATCCACTAGTGCTGGACAGACTAACTTCCACCTCACACAAAATTGCCATTCCCAAACCTAAACCAACCGCAACCAAATCAGATGTGGGTAAGAGTATGTTGATTTTTGAAACAAAAATGCAGGAATGGATCAATTCTTTGAAGCAAGCAAGCCTAGAGATTTCTAATCCTGCTGCTTCTGATTCTCTGTGGGAAAGATTCAGAAAATAGCTAAACCCTGAAACTCTGAAGCTGAAAGAATTGGGTTATGAAAGGGCTCAACAGAACTTCAGTGATCAGCTAAAAGCCTTCCAAGATCATGTTCTGAGCCAATGGTTCAAGAAAGAAATTCTTCCGCTGGATAATGCTCCCTGGAAAGAGCACCATCCTTCAGAAGTTGTTGAACCAGATTCTGATAGTCTCTCTATGACTACTGCTCCAGAAAACATGATTGTAGCAGAAGAAGTGCTTCAATCAAAATAGGTTGCAGAATATTCTGAACAACATGCAACCCCTGAAGATACACCACCTTCGTCTCTTGTCATGAAAACTCTGGAAGAGTTAAAGAAAGAGAATGCATTAATCCATGCCAGACTGGATAAGCAAGAGGGTACGACCAAAGAGATCAAGGGTATTCTGGATAAACAAGAAGATACTTAAAAATAAATCAAAGACATTCTGGGAAAGTAGGAAGATTCAAGCACTCAGATCAAGAGCTTGTTGGAAGCTTTGTTCACACGTCTTCCCCCTCCTTCTTAGATTTTCTTTAAAACTGTTTATCTGTAATCTTTTATCTTTACCTCCTTGTTTCTGAAACTTGTCATTGCATTTTTTTAATATAATTCATCTTTTTGACTCTGATTATATTGCTTTTTGATACCTGACAAAAAGGGGGAGAAAGTAAGATATTTTCAATAACAGTATACAGGGACAAAGTCTCAAACATTCTGAATATTTTAACCTTTACTTTCTGAAAAGCTTGAACAGGAAAACATTTTGATAAGAACAGAAGGAGATGCATCAAAAGCTCTAACGAGAAGGAACTTCAGGGAAGTAATCAACTCAGGGGGAGTCTCTCTTAAATTTTTTGTTCTATATTTTTCATTGAAAATTCTAGTTTTTGTCATCATCAAAAAGGGGGAGATTGTTAGAACATAGTTTGATTCTACAACCCTTTATTAGAGTTTTGATGATAACAAACACAAAGAACAAATATGCACTCTAAAAATTGTGTTACTGTGTATGCAGAAGTTCTAACCAAAGCAGCATCAGAAGTTAAGCTATAGAAGCTTTCACGCTGAGGTAATCAGAATTTGCGCTGAAGAATGATGATCAGAACATGCACTGAAGTGAAGCATACTATGATTCTGAGTAGAAGGTTCAGATACAATCATATTCTCACAACTTTAAGTCATCAATGTTCTGAAGCAATTGCAGCATACAAGATTGTAAGATTCTGAAGCGTTACTATTCAATAAAGACAACATCACTTGTAACGGCTTCATTCAGACAGGATCTTCTCAATATGGAAACTGCTTAAATGTCCTTTATCACGCTTAATGTTGGACAGGATTCCATTGCCTATATAAACAAGCTAAGAGATCAAATCATTCACGATTTTTCCAACGCTACGACAATTAATCTCAAAAGGCTGCAAGCTTACATACTTATCTTCCACGCTCTAAATTGTGTAAATTATCACAGTTGTGGTAACTGTTTTTGTAACGAAAAACAATCATACACAGAATTCTTGTATCTTGATTAAGACAATTTTTTCTTGAGATTAACTAGATTATGGTTGAACTCAAGAGGACTTTGACAGTTGTCAAAGTAGTGATTGTAATTAGTTTTTTATTAGTGGATTAAGTCCTCGTTGGAGAGAGGCGAAATCACCTTGACGGGTGGACTGGAGTAGTTTGAGATCAAACGAACCAGGATAAAAATATTGTGTCATTGCGCATTTGATTTCAAGTTTTCAATTCACCCCCCCCCCCCCCCTTCTTGTGTTTTTCACTTCTTCAAATTCAAGACAAAATTAAGCATGAAAACAATACACTTGCACACAAACACCCCTAGGGTAAATCCATTTGGTTGCCTTTACAAAATTGGCCATATTACGCATGCGAGGTATCTTAGCAAAAACAAGCAAAGTGTAAGATCATAGTCCCTAGATGACGCTATCTAAGTTTCCTTTCAAATGATCTTAGTCCCTAAAAGAGAATGCTAAGATACCTTGCAACAATGTTAATCATGGTTATACAATGACCCACGCCCGTCCCGTTTACATCCAAAGATAGGGTTACTTACCAAATCAATGGTAAGATAACAATGTCAAAGGAAAAGAAAATGAACAAGAAAGACTTTTGAGTAGGTAGAATGCTCCTAATTACTTGCTCAATTTCAAACAAAACTTCCTTGCTATTTTCAAAAACAAACACCTACACTTTCAAAACATCTTACAAAACTTGAAAACATTTTCAAAATATCAAACACTTTGTATACATTCTTACGAACGAGAATCATTACAAAGTTTGCCTAAACAATGGCCTCTTTACAAAATACTTTCAAAAAAACCACACAAAGTACAATTTCAAACAAAAGCAAGTGATCTTGCAAGTAACTAAGAGCCCATGTAAAACCATGGATGAAAAGGGTGCTAATACCTTCCCTTTTCATAATCTACCCCCCTAACTCAAGAAATAATCTCAAAGGTCTTTCCTGTGCTTTTTCACCTTTCCTTTTTGGATAAAAGAAAAGTCAGTGGCGACTCTTGCTAACCGCAACATTTGTGATCAAACTTAAAACACCTAAGTCAGTTCTCCCACCGTATCATAAGTACAAATTGAGACTGAACCCGAATAAGTGTACCTTTGGAGTAAGATCCGGTAAGCTCTTAGGCTTCGTTGTCAACGGAAAAGGCGTTAAAGTAGACCCAACAAAGGTTAAAGCTATACAAGAAATGCCAACTCCTCGCACTGAGAAGGAGGTCAGGGGATTCTTGGGACGTCTAAACTACATTTCCAGGTTCATTTCCCATCTGACCGCTATTTGTGAGCCAATCTTCAAGTTACTGAAGAAAGATCAAGCAGTGGAGTGGAATGATGATTTCCATAATACCTTTGACTGAATCAAGGAATATCTTCAAGAGCCTCTAATCTTGATGCCTCCAGTTGAAGGAAGACCTCTGATCATGTACTTAACAGTATTAGAGAACTCAATGGGGTGTGTGATGGGGCAGCATGACGAGTCTGGTCAAAAAGAGCATGCAATATACTACCTTAGCAAAAAGTTTACTGACTTTGAAACAAGATACTCACTGCTCGAGAAAACTTGTTGCGCTTTGGCATAGGCTGCTCGCCGACTAAGACAGTACATGTTTACTCACACTACCTTATTGATATCTAAAATGGATCCTATCAAGTACATATTTGAGAAGCCCGTTCTCTCCAGAAGAATAGCAAGATGGCAAATGATCCTGACCAAATACGACATTCAGTACACAACCCAGAAAGCAATTAAGGGTGGTGTATTAGCTGATCATTTGGCTCATCAGGTTGTGGACGACTATCAATCTATGAATTTTGAGTTCCCGAATGAGAATATCATGTTAGTAACTGATTGTGAAGAACCTGGACCGGATGAAGGACCTGAAGAAGGATCCCGATGGACTATGGTTTTTGGCAGAGCTTCCAATGCTCTTGGCAATGGCATATGTGATGTGATCATGTCTTCTGAAGGTTGTCATACTCCTTTCACTTCCAGGCTATGTTTTAATTGTACCAACAACATGGCTGAATATAAAGCATGTATCATGGGTCTCAAAGCTGCTATCGACTTGAGGATTAAATTCTTGAGTGTATTTGGAGACTCGTCTTTAGTAATCAGCCAAATTAAAGGAGAATAGGACACGAATATTCCTAATATTATCCCTTACAGAGAGCATGTGTTGACACTAATTCCATAATTTCAAGAAGTTAACTTTAAGCATTTTCCACGAGAGGAAAATCAACTAGCGGACACGCTAGCTACTATGTCATCCATGTTCAAGGTCAGGTGGGATAACGAAGCTCCTCAAATCACTATTGAGAGAATGGATGAACCAGCATACTGTCATGAGATTGATACTAAATAGGTAGTGGACAAACCCTGGTTCCATAAAGTCAAAAGATATATTGAAACCCATGAGTATCCTGAGGGAGCTTCAATCAATGATAAGAAGTTACTAAGAAGGTTATCTTCCAAGTTCTTCCTCGTAACGGAATCCTCTACAAGCGCAATCACGATTCTACCTTGCTTCGGTGTATAGACAAGAGTGAGGCAGAGAAGATTATGGTTGATTTACATGAAGGTACCTTTGGTACCCATTCTAGTGGACACACGATGGCTAAAAAGATCCTACGAGTAGGATACTACAGGTCCACTATAGAAGCAGACTATTATCAGCATTCACGAACCTATCATAAATGCCAGATTTATGCTAATAAAGTACATGTTCCTCCAGTTCCTCTAAACGTATTGACTGCTCCTTGGCCATTCACAGTGTGGGGGATCGACATGATTGTAGATATTAGTCCTACAACCTCTAATGGGCACCACTTCATCCTAGTTGCCATTGATTACTTCACGAAGTGGGTCGAGGCAGCTTCATTTGCTTCTGTCACCAAGAACATTATGGCCTGATTCATTAGACATAACCTTATCTGTCGGTATGGTATTCTGGAGAGAATCATTACGAATAATGGTATTAATCTTAATAATACCATGATCACTGAGCTCTGCACGTAATTTAAGATCCAACATCATAACTCTTCTCCTTAGTGGCCGAAGATGAATGGCGTTGTAGAAGCTGCTAATAAAAATATAAATAAAATCATACAGAAGATGACAGTGACATATAAAGACTGGCACGAGATGTTACCATTTTCTCTTCATGGTTACCGTACCATAATGCGCACATCAACAGAGGCAACTCCTTTCTCTTTGGTATACGGTATGGAAGTTGTCCTACCCATAGAAGTCCAGATCCCTTCCTTGAGAATCATGAAGGATGCAGAGCTGAGCAAAGACGATTGGGTTCAGACTCGACTTGACCAATTAAACCTGATTGACAAGAAGAGGCTTGCGGATGTCTGTCATGGTCAAATGTACCAAAAACGTATGATTAAAGCTTTTAACAAGAAAGTCAGACATCAGGTATATCAAGCTGGTGACCTGATAATCAAGCGCATCATACTGCCGCAAGGTGATCCCAGGGGGAAATGGACTTCCACATATGAAGGTCCATTTGTGATTAAGAGCATATTTTCTGGTGGAGCCGTGATCTTAACCACTATGGATAGTGACGACCTTCCGCACCCTATAAACGCGGACATAGTTAAAAGATATTACACATGAATAAAGACCTGCTAGGTCGACTGGCCTAGGCAAAAATAAGGGCATCTTGGCAAACCAAAAGGGTTCGGGCAAAAATTAAGGATATACATATGGAAAAAAGATTATACACCCGGCAAGTCGAAAACCTAAAAAGGCGGCTTGGGCAAAAAAGGGTATCCCGGACTGAAAACCCGAAAGGGCAGTCCAGGAAAAAGTTAGGGATTTAAAGCGTATAATTATGTCTCGTTGGATCACTGTGCAGCCAATCTTCAGTATCAATTGTCAAGCTCAAGTGGTGCTAATCAATCCAGTCAGCTTTCGACAAGTAGCAAAGAGATAAGACGCTCAAAGACATAAAGGCAATAGTAGAATGGGAACCCAATGGGATTATTTCACATAATTGTTTTCTTTGTATGTTATTTTGTAAAGTTTATTCTTGTGATGACATTCTCTTACTAGGATGTTCGTCTCCTTGTACAAAAACGCTTATTCAAGTTAATATAGAGCTATTCCTTTGAAAGTGCAAAAATTGTTTTCTTTTTATCCTTATGTTTTGCTTGCGAAAATGTGCAGTGATTATTTTTGAACATATGCATTTGAATGTGATTACTGTTTACAAATACACGCATAAAAAATAGAAAGACAGTTACTAATGGCTTTAAGAAACGGGACAATATCTAAGGGCCATCCATATAATCCATGCATATATTTTCTCCAGCAGGTACAGAGGCAGAGACATCCTACTACAAGGTCACTGCCATATTCTCAGTATACAGCCTAATGGTGTTAGGTGTTCTCATATCCCCAGCGGAGCAAGAATCTCCAAATTACTGCTCCAATAAAAAGATTCCCCAGTGAAGCCACCAAGCTTCTCAGGATTCCCCAGCAAGATTTCACAAAATCCCCAAACAGTGCATGGATTTTTCCTTCCCCAACATAGTTTATTTCTCTAATAATGAAAATCTGTCTCCCAGCAATTCAACTTCAACAAAATTTAAATACTTACATTCTTCACCCCCAGCTACAATCGGGGATTTATTTCCCTTAACTCAACAACAATGCAATAGAACAAATGACGCGTTCATGCATTACATTCATACATCATTCCTACAAACATCATAGCATATGCAACATAAATGCATATATCACAATCTCATTTATTTTGAGAGCATCATACAATTCATACATCATGTTATCACATGAAACTGATTTTACCTTTTTCAAGTTAAATTAATAGACAGATAAACACTATCAACTTATACAGTAGGTCAAAGATTAATTCCCGAAACCAGACGGGGAAACTATCTACACGACCGAGTGGTATGAACTCCCGGAATAAGACGGGTTTACCAACAAATATAGCAGGCCACTGATTAATGCCCAAAAATAGACGGGGAACTATCTATGTGACCAATGTTGCCAAGTTCCAGATTAATACCTGAAACAAGACATAACAACTATCTGTAAACGATCGAGTTTAGATTAATACCTAAAACCAGACAGGACAACTATCTACGTGAGCAGATTGAAGATTAATACCTTAAGCAATCCGATAAAACTATCTTTCTTTCTCATAGGTTAGAGATTAATACCTGAAACCAGACAGGATAACCATCTCAATGACCAAAATGAGTTCCAGATTAATACCTGTAACAAGACAGGACAACTATATGTGGACGACCGACTGTAGGTTAATACCTGTAATAAGCCAGGAAAACTATCTACATGAGGAGATTGAAGATTAACACCTGAAACCAGACAGGAAAGCTATCTTTCTTTCTCAGGTTAGAGATTAATACCTGAAACTAGCCAGGATAACTATCTCAACGACCCACAAAGACAAGTTCCAGATTAATACCTGAAACAAGACCGGATAACTATCTGTGAATGACCGATTGTAGATTAATACCTGAAACCAGATAGGAAAACTATCTACATAACCAGATGAAGAAATCTTACACGGGTTTCTTCTCATGATCTCTGGATGCAGTCTAACACAGACTCATCCTGAAGCAATCTTACACGGATTCCTTCTCAATTTCCAGATGCAGTCTAACACAAACTCATCCTAAAGCAGCCTTACACAAGCTCCTTCTAATACATTTCCAAACAACATTTAATTTCATCCTCCCTAGTAAATTACTGTGAAGCCTGGAGTTCAACCAGAAAATAAAAAACTTTCATCTCTCCAGTCTAGAGATAACTCCTCAGCAGAGCCATGGACAACTGAAGTTCCTAGACTTTATTCCCCATAGAGTTTTTTCTCAAGCGGGAGAACAACAGAAATCAACCTTCCCTAGTGGACCTCTCCTCAAACAGCAGGAATAGGAATTCCCCACCAAGGGACCTCTTATGAAGTCATCACCTACTTTAGATGGCATATTTAAGCCCATCTCCGACAAATCTCAGTCATCTTCTCTAAATGGCATCTTTAAGCCCATTCCCTACACAGTCAATCATCACATCACGCGAGTGCAAATTTCTGGGCACTCTAGTGTTCAATCATCTTCCCCCTTCAAATCACAAAAGGCAAACAAGCTAATCTAAATCTTCAGGTTTAAGAAGATTGAACAGGGGCAGTTGTTGTACACCAAAATTTTCCCTCTCAAGTTTTCCAAGATTGTCTCTTACATAGGTGGTTACAAACACTTGCTTAGAGAAAATATAATTTTTATTTAAGATAATCAAGTATCTTTCAATTGGCTTATGAACAAGGTACTTCGATTGGGCATTTGGAACTCTTCGATCATGCTTTGATTAGTGAGCTTCGATTGGGTCCACAGTTATCATTCCAGCAATGCCCTATGTGCGTGCCTTCAGTGCACTAGGAAAATACTCCCTCTATGCGTGCCTTCAGCGCACTAAGCAAGAACCCCCTACAAGTTTGCTTCAATTCACCAACAGTGAACTCTTGCATACGAGCTTCGATTGGGTGTTGAGTCTCCTTCGGTCAAGCTTAATTCATAAAGCTTCCACTGGGCAAAGTCCCCTTCAGCTTGGCATCAGCGTGCATATGCCTCTTCATGCTTGCCTTTGGTCTACTAGGCAAAAGGCCCCTTTCACTGGTTTTCAATTCACAAGACAAAAGGCTTCCTCAGACTTGCCTTCGATCTATAAGGTCAAGGTCCCCTCGACTTGCCTTTGTGTTTTCTTTCGACCCATAAGAAAATTACTTCCTCTGGGCTTGCCTTCAATGCACGAGGTAATGGTTTCCCCTCATACTAGCTTTGACTCCATAGTTTTGCATATTTTGACACCTAGTAAGGCCCACTCGAAGGACACACCAATGGTGCCTTCGAAGGACATACATGTAGTCCACTCGAAGGATACATAATTGTGGGAAACAAGTTTGTTTTTCCTTTTGATGAGTATTGGTTCAAGATGCTTGCCTTCAACGCACAAGGAAAAGGCTTCCTCTTCAACTGGCCTTTGATTCACCAAGAAAATATTTATTTTTCATGCCTCCCTTTGTTTCACAAACATAGGATTGCCACATTATAAGCACACATTCATAGCCCATTCGAAGAATGCAAAAGGGCCATTCGAAGGATATACATGTGTTCCATTCGAAGGAGACACATAATCATTGGAAATAAGTTTGTTTTATGATGAGTCTTGGTCCAAGAGGTTTGCTGACCAAAAACCAAAATGTTTCTAATCCTAAGCCTCATGCACAATTGCATTTGAAGGAGTTACCAAGAGAAGTTTCGACTGGCCAGAAAAGAGCTTTCGTTTGGGCTAGCTGAATAGGGGCTCAATCGAAGAGGCCCCAATGATGAGAATTCGAGACATTCGAAGGAGACAACCCTGGGCCAATTGAATAGCAAGGCTTGAGGGCATTCAAAGGAGCCAAATGTGTCCCAAATCCCAAAGGGGTAGGAACTCACCAAAAAAGGCAATCCCTTAATGTGTCTGATTTGGCCTTCAAATCCTAGTTAATGGTTGTCCCTTGCCATTTCTATGCTATGACCCTCTCCCCATCTCCTATAAATACACACCATTTCTACAATCCAAAGGGTACAGACTACATACATACACCCAGAAACTACACATATACACTTCCTCACACGCACATGCTGCCACTTAAGTCACACCAAAGTTATCAAACATCTCATAAGTGATCCAAATCGAAGGAATCTTCAACAATGCTCCACTCACTCCCTGAAGTTTGTAGGAAGCATTCCCAAGCACTAGGCAGACCCAACATACACTGGAGCATCACTCAAACAAAATGTCCGTTGGTAACTTATTTTCGATCTCAAACTAGCTAAGCATGCAATTTTTAAATTCATGTTAATCATACATTCATGTTATTGTTAATGTTTGTGATTGCTTTCATGTTCTACATGCAAGATTAAGCACATGGGTTGGGATCGTGCCATGGCTTGGGCACGATCCATGTTTTCTTTCGAATCTCAGGGTTCATGAGGTTGAAAGACAGACGAAGTAGATTTTGATTCAGACCTAGATGATCTGAATTAGGATTACTGCAGCCACTGGTTGTCGAATCCAAGACTAGATTCGATCCAAGTCTGGGTTTTTATCTTGTTTTCTCTAATAAATTTCCTGCAGGAGTACAACATACACCTCCAACAATATTCTCTGCTGGATCGAAGGCCATATCCTTCCCTAGATCAAAGGGTGACACTATTCATTGGATCGAAAACTGACTTTCTTTTGGATCGAAAGACTTGCTTTCTTGTATTTTTATTTTTTGTGTTACTTACTTCTTTTATTAGTTTCCCTTTTTAAATTAACATAAAATATAAAAAAATTATCATAAAAATCAGGATTAGATTTTTATTAATTTCTGAATTAATTAATTAATTTTAACATCTTTTTTCTAAAAAGTAAAATAAAATAAATTAGAATTTAGGTTTAATTTTATTTTTCTCAATTTATTTTCTTCTCATAAAAAACCAAAAAACAAAATAAAAGATTTTTATTCCATGGGGTTTTAGACGCCTTTTCTAATTTGCGCACAATTTTATTTTAGCGTTATCATATTATTGTATCTGCTTCCTGATTGTAATAGACTGTAATTAGGACTCCTTTATTTTTACCGCTTTCTTTATTTTCCCGCAAAGTTTGGAGATGTAATAATCCACCTCCCCGAAGCTTTGTAATAGCGTAAGATTTACAATTCGCGCATTTTATTTCTGTACATATTGACTGTTAGATGTATGCTAATAGGATTACATGACAAGAGCATAAAACAAAACGTTAGCAAACCTAACATAAAAGACAAAAATAACTGAATACAACACACTTGCACATATACACTTCTAGGGTACTCCCACTTTGGTTGCCTTCGGAAAATAAAACAGTCATGTCCCTCGAAAGTAGGGACGCTTTAGCAAAGACTCTTAAATCAAAAGATCATAGTCCCTCGATGACCCTACAGTGTTGCCTTTCGGTAAATGATCTAGTCCCTTAAACAAAATTACTAAAGCGTCTCTATATGTTGCTTTTATGACTGTACGATGACCCACAAACGTCACTCATACATCCAAACGACTAGGGCTAGTTACTCGCTAATAGTAGGTTAGCCTTGTCTAAAGGAAAGGAGGAAAAGAACGACCTTTTGAGTAAAAGTAGATAGTTGTTAGATGCTTGCTAAAAAAACAATTTTCACACTTACACAAAACAAATTTCAAAAACATTTTCAAATGCTTTATCAACACTCTTGAGGACTGATACAAGAGTTATCATAAAGCAAGTCGTCGCACTAAGGCAATTTCAAAATACTTTTTCAAACACACAAAAGCACAAGGTATTTCAAAATATGAGCTAAGCATCTAAGAGCCCGTAGAAAACTACGGATGGAAAGGGTGCTAATACCTTCTTTTTCCATAATCTACCCCCTTACTAAGAAATAATCTCGAAAGGTCTTTTCTGTTCTTTTCACCCTTTGCTTTGTTGGATAAAAGAAAAGTTGGTGGCGACTCTTGCTTACCGTAACATTTGCAAACACAAATGCAAAACTAGTATAAATGTCAGTTCTGCCATTGTATTACAGTTGGTATGTAGCTTCCTTATTTTTTAGGCCAAAGGGCATTACATTGTAGTAATAGTTGCCCGACTCGGTCATGAAAATGGTGTATTTTTTGTCCATTTTCACCATTAGGATCTGGTTATAACCATAGTATGCATCCATAAATGATAGCAATTTGAAACCGGCCAAATTGTCGACCAGTTTATCAATATTGGGGAGGGGATAAGCATCTTTCGGGAAAGCCTAATTGAGATCAGTATAATCAATACACATGCGCCATTTTACATTAGATTTTTTCACAAGAACTACAATTGAAAGCTAGGTTGTATATTGGGCTTCAGAAATAAAATGTGCCTCTAGGAGGTCTTTTACAGCTAGTTCTGCAGCCTTAGCTTTCTCGGAAGACTGTTTTCTTCTGTGTTGCACGACCGCCTTGAGGGAAGGATCTATAGTCAAGTGATGGCATGCAACTTATGGATCTAATACGGGTATCTCGGCCTCACTCCAGACGAATATATCATCATTCTCCCTTATGCAAGCTTTGAGTTTCCTTTTTGCCAAGTCGGGGAGGTCTGCTCCAATCTTCACTCCTCTAGTGGGACCTTCTCCAAGGGGAACTAGCTCGAAGTCGATGTCCAAGATTGGACTTGCGTGAATCGAGAGTTTGTCCTGATCAACAAAGGGGGTTGAACCTTTGCCTTCAACCATAGGCTTATTTCCCTTCCTTCTTTCCTCGACACTATCTTCCTTAGAGAAGCGATTATTGAAGTGAATGGTGTCGATCCTCGACAGTGGCTTGACTTCCTTGGAGCTGGAGGGTAGTGTGGCTTCGATGGTCATTCGAGGTTGAACGCTGATGGAAGTGAGGCCCTTGTTTGAAGCTTCAAAACACCTTCTTGCTGCTTGGATGTCCCTGTGGAGGGTGGCGACCAAGCCCTCAGCGGTGTTGTATTTCATTTTGAGATGCACGATGGAGGGAACTGCGATGAGTTCGACAAGAGTGGTTCTCCCAAAGATGCACTAGTAGAGAGACGGGCAATCTACTACCAGGAATTGAGTTTTTATGGCTCTGGCCATTACCCCTCTCCCGAAGTTGACGATCAGCTCGATGTATCCCCGGGGTTTTGTGCTGGCTCCATTAAATCCCTGGAGATATGATCCCACCTAAGGGGTCAGATGGCTGCCATTAAGCTGCAAGGTGGTGAATAGCTGGGCGTACATGATGTCTACCGAGCTGCCTTGATCGACCAATATGTGTCGCACGTCGAAATTCTCCATGCAAGCTCTCACGAGTAGTGGGATGGTCGAATTCAGGGCTCCGTCTGGAAGTTCATCCCTATAGAAGGCGAGGGGATAGGAGCCTCCTCGGAATTTATCAAGCATGGCGTCCATATTCGAGTTGGCTTCAATGAGTTGGTTGAATCTTCTTTTTACCGAGCCAACTGTGTGCCTGTTGAATCCCCCGCCGGAGATGACCATGGTTGTGGGGAAAGATTCCTAAGGACTGTGGGAGGAGAAGTACAGGGGGACGTTCTCCATGTTCAAGTAATAGAAATCTTCCATCCGTAAGATACGCATGGCGACCGGAATAGCATCGATGTCAGGGGACTTCTTCCCTTCCTCAACGTTTTTGGTTTCTGGTGTTTCTTTGTGGGCGCCATCCTTCTTTTTGTATTGTTTGAGGTGCCCATCTCGAATCAGTATTTTGATTGCATCCTTGAGATGAATGCAATTGTAATACGATGGGAGAAATGACTTTTGGTTTTGTGTTTTATCGCAAATGTAGCAGATAGCAAGAGTTGCCACCGACTTTTCTTTTATCCAATAAAGGAAAGGGTGAAAAGAACAGGAAAGACCTTTTGAGAATTTTATGAGTAAGAGGGTAGGTTATGAAAAGGGAAGGTGTTAGTACTCTTTTCATCCGTAGTTATCTACGAGATCTTAACCGCTAGCTCACTTTTGAAAATGCTTAGTGAACATGTAAGTTTGAAAATATTTTGAAAATGCCTAAGTTCGACAACTTTGTAATAATTCTCGTATTAGTTGAGAACATATACAAAGTGTTTGCTTTAAAATATTTCAGAAGAGAAGTGTATTGTATGAAAAATGTTTTTATTTGTGAGTAAGCGACTACAAGCTATCTACCTACTCAAAAAGTCTTTCACGTTATTTTCCTCTTCCTTTAGATAGTGTTATCCTACCATTAGTTAGTAGGAAGCCCTATCATTAGATGTTTGAGGGACATATGCGGGTCATCTACAGTTATAAAGGCAACTTGTAGGATGCTTTAGCAATTGTCGTAAGGGACTAAGATCGTTTATCGAAGACATCATCGAAGGGTCATCGAGGGACTACGATCTTTTAATCGAGGGTCTTTGCTAAAGCGTCCCATGTTTGAGGGACATGACTATTTTTTATCTGAGACAACAAGTGAGGGTCACCCTAGAGGTGCGCGTGTGTGAAGTGTGTTGTGTTTCAGTTATTTTGTGTCTTGGATTTATGGTTATCTATCATTTGTTTTTAGTCTTTGCCATACAATCCTATTAAACTAGCAGTAATAAGGAAAGCAGTAAATTGCGGAAAAATAAGTCTAGACTATTACAGAGCTTCAGAAATGGGGAGTACAAACCAAAAAATAGGGAAAAAGTACAGAAATCCTAATTTATCTATTACATCCCTTGACAGTTACATAATTATAAAAAATAATAACGCGAAAAAATAAATAAGTGCGTGGAGATTGTGAAAAGGGGAAAGATATTAAAACCTAAAAAATTCTAAGCGTTAGAAAAATATTTTTGGTGTAAAAATGATAATTAAACTTAATTCTAATTAGTTTACTAGTTAATTAATAAATAAAACCAAAATGTGATTAAATTAATTTAAATTTATTTATCAAAAATTAGATTAATTAATCAAAAACCTAAATCTAATTTTTGTGATTTTTTTCTGATTAAATAAAATTGATTAAAAGGAAAATAAATAATTAAAACAAAAAAAGAAAAAGAAATTAAATGGGCATGCTGAAAAAGAAAACTGCGGGGTGTAAGAAACCAAATGCTAAGCCCAAATTGACAACGTCCAGGATCTGCGTCGGATTCAGTGAGGGTGGTTCTTTGAAGTCTATGGTGTGCATGCTGATCTGGAGCGTTGGATCAAGATTTGTTGAGATCCAAGAGTGATGATGAGAAGACGCATGGTGGGCGCGCTGAGTTCGCTTGCATTGGATCTGTAAAAGAAAATCATGAAAAATAACATGCCAGGGGCAGGGATCGAACCCATACCCTGGCACACTTACACCCTAACACACACACGCTTACCGATGTGGCGGCTATTACATCCAGTATATAATCCAAACAAAAACAATTAAATATGTAAAACACTTCTAACGGCCAGAGAAGCGTTGAAGCCCTAGCTCAGGCCGCCTTCTCCAGTGGGATGCTTCCTTGAAACCTGCAAAATAGAAAGCCTCAGTGATCTAAAAAAAGCCTTATCCCCATAAATCAAGGATTGAGGTTTCAAAAATGGGGTTATTTTGGTCTGAAACATTTTATATCATGATATCTAAAACATAGTGTTATTGATGCCCTAACAATGGCACAACGTGATTCCTGCGTCCAATCTCACATGTAACGTATCAATCTTGTTCTAATGATGCATATGAGAAGTTTAAACAGGTTAGCCATGATCAAAACTACAATAAATCAAGGTTTAGAATTTTACCAACTTTGACAATCGGCGTGATGGAGAGGTCATGTTCTGGTGCTTGAGAGAGGCAATTATGGACTCAGGTTAACTCCTTTGATCATCAGGGGATGAATGTTGGCCTTAGTTTCGAGTGATAATGGTTGGAATTTAGGTTAGGTATTTTTTCAATTCTTTTTAATTTTGTGAATTTTGGAGGTTTTCTTAGGCAGTGTTTTTGTGTTACCTTGCTCCTGACTTTGTTGTGCTTAAATAGAGGGAGGAAGTGACAATCAAATATAGAACAAAAGACAAGGCATTCATAGCCATGAAACAAAAATCCAACACATTAAAAAGTTGCCATTTTTTATATTGTTCTTTCCTCTCTTGGCTTACACGGTTTTGGCATGATTTCCAATAGGCCAGTATGAGTTGTATTGGGCCTTAAGAAACCCATCATATGCTTGGCCCAACAATTTTCCATTTTATTGATTTACTTTGTGTTTATTTGAATAAAAACAAAATAAATATAAATAAAATAATAGTAAATCATACGGAAAGATATGAGTGAGCTTAGGAGTCTTTCATAAGGTCACGGACATGTTTGAAACCTAAAAAGTTAGGTCACAAGTCAAAAATTTCAAGTTTGCTCATTTTGTATTTCATGCATTTCCTTAAAAATTCCCAACTTGAATTGGTCATAACTCTCTCAATTTTCACCTTTTGAAGGTGATCTTTGACTTTTTGGAAATCTCAAGATGTTATCTACAATTTATCTTTTGGTCATTTTTGCATTTGGGTACTTTATCTTGATGTAAGTTGCCTTGACAAAAAGTGTCTTTTTGTTGACTTTTGAAGTGGCCTATAATGTATGGAATCATATCTTTCAAATAAGTAACTTTTTTTACTTGAGTATAATTACAAAGTTTTAGAGAATTGAATTTCCTTCAACATAGGCTTTGGTTGGGGAAAAGTTGATGAAGCATGTGAAAGTTATGCTTTGTCAAAGTTCAGTTGACTTCTCCTAAGGAAACCATAGTTTAACAACTTTTAGCCTTTGATAATTTGAGAGATTTCCTTGAGGAATCATGATCAACCCTTGATCAAATGATGAATATTAATTCAAAAAAATTGTTGACCAAAAATCTTGAAGTTTGACTATATGTTGACCACAATTGACTTTTTACGCAATACAGTTGACTTTCAATCATCAGAGCCATTGACTGAGCAAACTTGTGATGCAAGGCTTGAAACTTGACATGAGCACTATTGAAGACCTATGAAGAACCATGGAAACCACTTGATACCTTTTCAAACCAAATTTCCTTGAGAAACTCAAAACCCTAGTTGTAGACCCTTTGCTTAGGAGGAGCATTTTGACTGATCAACCCTTGAGTAGCTTTGAGTATTTAAGACCTTTGAGAGCATATCTTGAAGAAAATGGGAGGGAAAATTTTGGGATACAACAGCTACCCCTGTTCAATCTTCTTAAACCTGAAGAGTTAGATTGGCATGCTCGCAATTCATGACTTGAAGGTAGATGATGATTGAACACGTAAGTGCCCAGAAATTTGCACTCGTCGGTGCACGAAGTGACAGTGTTAGTTGATTATGCCAGGAATGGGCTTAAAGATGCCATTTGGAGAGGTGACAGAGATGGACTTATAGATGCCAACCAAAGTAACCGCGGATAAAGATTAGACTAAGTCTACACCCGACTTCATCTGGATGAAGTATCAGAATAAATTTACACTTGATTTAATCTGAGCCAGAAGATGTCTACGACCGTCTTCAAATGGAAGAAGTATCAGAATAAATATACGCTCGATTTAATCTAATCCAAAAGATGTCTATACTCGACTTTAATTGGAAAAAGTATCAGAATAAATCTATGCTCGATTTAATCTGAGCCAGAAGATGTCTACTAAAAGAAGTATCAGAATAAATCATATGCTCAATTTAATATGAGCCAGAAGATGTCTATGCTTGTCTTCAACTAGAAGAAGTATCAGAATAAATCTATGCTCGATTTAATCTGAGCCATAAGATGTCTACGTCTGCTTTCAACTGGAAGAAGTATCAGAATAAATTTATGCTTGATTTAATCTGAGCTAGAAGATATCTATTCCCGACTTCAACTGGAAGAAGTATCAGAATAAATCTACGCTCGATTTAATTTGAGCCAGAAGATGTCTACGTCTTCTTTCAATTGGAAGAAGTATCAGAATAAATTTATGCCTGATTTAATCTGAGCCATAAGATATCTATGCCCGACTTCAATTGGAAGAAGTATCAGAATAAATTTATGCTCGATTTAATCTGAGCCAGAAGATGTCTACGTCAACTTTCAACTGGAAGAAGTATTAGAATAAATCTATGCTTGATTTAATATGAGCTAGAAGATATATATGCCCGACTTCAACTGGAAGAAGTATAAGAATAAATCTACACTCGATTTAATCTGAGCCAGAAGATGTCTACGACCGCCTTCAACTGGAGGAAGTATCATAATAAATCTATGCTCGATTTAATTTGAGCCAGAAGATGTCTACGACTGCCTTCAACTGGAGGAAGTATCAAAATAAATCTATGCTCGATTTAATCTGAGCCAGAAGATGTCTACCCTCGCCTTCAACTGGAAGAAGAGTCAGAATAAATCTACACTCGATTTAATCTGAGCCAGAAGATGTCTACGACCGCCTTCAACTGAAGGAAGTATCAGAATAAATCTATGCTCGATTTAATATGAGCCAGAAGATATCTCTTTGAGAATGACCCTCTGAGGAAATTGCTTAAGTAGCCATTTGTCAGATGTAGCCTTTGAGAAGATTGTCTGGTCATATAAGTAGGTGATGATGTTTGTCTGTTGATTGATTTTTCCTGAAAAGGTAAAGGGTTAGTTGTATGCAACGTCATGATGTATGAAATGCATTGTGTAATGATGTTTTGAAAATAAATGAGATTATGCTATGTGCATTTTGTATGCATGTGCTATGTTATTCATAAATGATGTATGAATGTGAAATGTTGTTGAAGTGTATTTGTAAACCCGTGTAGCATCTTTGTCTGGGAAAATAAATCCTTGATTGTTGTTGGGGATGAAGAGTATGTGTACCTTCGATCTTGATGCGTATTCCTGTTTTCTGTTTGAGGAAACTCCACTGGAGGATGTTGATTCCTGTTTGGGAAGAAGAGTCCAAGAATATTGGTCATTCACTGCTCTACTAGGGAGTTTGGTTCTTATATACCCTGACTGGGGATAAAACAGATGGATAATCTTTCGATGTGTTGTCTTACCGAGTCTCTGATACGAATACCGACTCGTCTAAAGAGAATAAGGTTTGAACGATATTTGATCCAGTTTTAGATTCAATAGCAACTCTCTAGGGATAGCGACCTGGACTGCCCTTTGCTGGAGGCAAAAATCTTGCCGCTAACTTGTGGTAGAAACAAACTCCACCTGGGGAGACTATAATCTATTGGGGAAATAAATCTTGTCGGGGAAATAAACCATGTTGGGGAAATAAACCATGTTGGGGAAATACCTTTGGTGAGAAAATGAGTTATGCTGGAGAGAAGAAACTTGTATAGGTTTTACAGTTCTAGAGGAATAAACTCAGTTGGGGAAGAGAATTTCCATAAACTATATTGATTGAGACTCTGTAGGTGGGTGACATCGTCGGTAAAAAGATCATATTCCTTTATTCGCTGGAGTGATCGGCTGGTGAGTATGATAAAACTACTATGTGGGGATAATCTAGTGAAGATTTCTCGGTGGGATTTGTGGATAGCTTGAACGTTATCCCAACTCCTAGAGTCTTGAGTAAATGCTTATTCTTGTTTTTATGCATATATTTGTTAATAGTTAATCGTATTCATATGTTCATTCAATTTTAGTCATTGGACATTCTTGCAAACAAAATAGAAAAAGTAAAAACAAAAAGCTTGAACTTTGAAATTTGTATTTCTATTAATAGTTTGCCCATAAACAGACGATTTTGTACAAAGAGATAGAAATCCGAATAAGAGGAAATCATCATGAAATGAAAATAGTACAAAGTGAAAATAAGATAATAGCTATGTGGGAATAATCTCATCGGGTTCCAACTCTGTTATTGCTCCTATATCTTCAAGTATCTCATCCCTTGTTGTCGGAAGAAAGCGACTGAATTGATCTGTACCATTTGAACTTGACGTTTGGTAATAAAGCTTGCTATAAATGATCCAACAGGACATAGTCGTACGCTTTAATCCCTAACTTTTACATGGACCTCCCTTTAGGGTTTTCAGTCCATCGGGATACCCTTTCTTGCCCAAGTCACCTTTTCAGGTTTTTGACTTGTCGGCGTACAATCTTTTATATATATCCCTAATTTTTGCCTGAACCCTTTTGGTTGGCCGGGATGCCTTTATTTTTTCATCGGCCAGTCAACCTAGCGGGTCGTTTTTCATGGGTAGTATCTTTTGACTATATCCGTATTCACAGCGTGCGGGAAATCTTCACCGTCCATAGTGGTTAATATCATAGCACCGCTAGAGAATATCTTCTTGACTACAAATGGCCCTTCGTAGGTGGGAGTCCATTTGCCCCCGGGATCACCTTGCGGTAGAATGATACACTTTATTACCAAGTTACTAGCCTGATATACCTGATGCTTGATTTTCTTGTTGAACGCCTTGATCATGCGCTTCTGATACATCTGACTGTGACAGACAGCTACAAGCCTCTTCTCGTTAATCACATCCAACTGGTCTAACCTAGTCTAAATCCACTCGTCTTCGTCTTAGTTTTCATCTTTCATAATTCTTAGAGAGGGAATCTGAACTTCGACAGGTAGGATAACTTCCATACCATAGACCAGAGAGAATGGGGTTGCCCCAGCTGATGTTCAAACCGAATTGCGATAGCCGTGGAGAGCAAACAGTAACATCTCATGCCAATATTTGTAGGTCATAACCATCTTATGTATAATCTTCTTTATATTCATATTGGCGGCTTCCACTGCACCATTCATCTTTGGTCGATACGGAGAAGAGTTATGGTGCTTTATCTTGAACTGCATGCAGAGTTCAGTGATCAGTTGTTGAGATTAGTACCATTGTCAGTGATAATCCTCTCGGGGATGCCATACCGACAGATAAGGTTATGTTTTATGAAGCGGACGACCATATTCTTAGTGACAAAGGCGAACGAGGCTGCTTCAACCCACTTTGTAAAGTAACCAGTGGCGACGAGGATGAAGCAATGTCTGTTAGAGGCAGTAGGTTTGATTTCTCCGATCATATCAATGCCCCACATTGCGAATGGCCATGGAGCAGTCGTGAAGTTCAAAGGAACCGGAGGCACGTGAACTTTATCAGCATAAATTTGGCACTTATGACAAGTTCTCGAGTGGAGGTGACAGTTGGTTTCCATAATCAACCAATAGTAACCAGCTCTCAAAATCTTTTTAGACATAGTATGCCCACTGGAGTGAGTACCAAAGACGCCTTTGTGCATATCTTGTATAATTTCCTCTGCTTTCTACTTGTGCATACAACGAAGCAGAGTCGAATCAGGATTGCGTTTGTACAGAATTCCACTGCTCAAGAAGAACTTAGTTGAGAACCTCCGTAGTAAATTCTTGTCATTGATCGATGCCCCTTCAGAGTATTCTTGAGCCTCGAGGTACCTCTTTACTTCATGAAACCAGAGTTTTTCTTCTATCCTATCACTGTTAATTTCATAGCAGTGTGTCTGTTCGTCAAATTTTTCAATGGTAATTCTGGGAGCCTCATTGTCCCATCTGACCTTGAACATGGATGATATGGTAGCCAATGCGTCTTCTAACTGATTATCTTCTCTTGGGATATGCTCAAAAGTAATCTCTTTGAAATACGAAATCAAGGTTAGCACATTTTCTTGGTAAGGGATAAGATTCAGATGATTTGTATCCCATTCTCCCTTAACCTGACTGATTACCAAGGTTGAGTCCCCATATACGCTTAAGAACTTGATTCTCATGTCGATAGCAGCCTTAATACCCATGATGCACGCTTCATATTCAACCATATTGTTGGTGCAATCAAAGCAAAGTCTAGCAGCGAAGGGCGTATGGCAACCCTGAGGAGATATAATTACGGCACCAATTTCGGTGCCAAGTGCATCAGAAGCTCCATCGAAAACCATAATCCATCAAGATCCTAGATCAGGTCCTTCATATGGTCTAGGTTCTTCACAATTTGTAACTAGCATAATGTTTTCGTTCGGGAATTCTAAATTCATAGACTGATAGTTGTCTACAGCTTGATGCGCCAAATGATCTGCCAGTACACTTCCTTTGATTGCTTTTTGAGTGGTGTATTGAATTTCGTATTCTTTTAAGACCATTTTCCATCGGGCTATTCTTCCGGAGAGAGCTGGCTTCTCGAATATGTACTTGATACGATCCATCTTAGAAATTAATAGAGTAGTATGAGTCAACATATACTGTCTTAATCGGAGAGCAGCCCATGCCAAAGTGCAACAAGTTTTCTTGAGCAATCAATATATTGTTTCACAGTCGGTAAACTTTTTCCTAAGGTAGTATATTGCATGATCTTTTCGACCAGACTCGTCATGCTGCCCCAGTACACACCCTATTGAGTTCTCTAACACTGTTAGGTACATGATTAGAGGCCTTCCTTTGACTGGTGGCATCAAAATCGGAGGTTCTTGTAGGTACTCCTTAATTTTATCAAAGGCTATTTGACATTCGTCATTCCACTTTACCATTTGATCTTTCTCACTACGCCAAAAATAAGTTTTAGCAGCACATAAAAGAAAGCGCTTTTGGAAAAAAGCGCTGCTGTAGGTTTTAAAAAAAATCGCTTAAAAAAGCGCTTTCAAAGGGTGCCTTAAGAAAGCGCTTTTCAAAAGCGCTTCTAAAGGTCACTCTTAGAAAGCGCTTTTTGGGAAGCGCTGCTAAAGCTGGCCTTTCAGAGGGTACCTTAAGAAAGCGCTGCTAAAGGTCAGCCTTAGAAAGCGCTTTTCCAAAGCGCTGCTAAAGCTGGCCTTTAGAAAGCGCTTTTAAAAGTGCCGCTATAGGATATGCTACGAAAGCGCTTTTTGATGTAAAAGAGCTGTTATAGATGACCTTTAGAAAGCGCTTTTAAAAGCGCATTCGTAGGTAGTTTTATAATAAATATCAAAACACAATACGTATCACTTTTCTATTCTCAGTCAGATTTTCTTCACGAAAAAACCCTAAACGAGAGCTTCTACGGTGGTCAACGGCGCTCCACTTCTCCGGCCAACTGCAATTCATATCAGGTTTCATTTTTTTCCTCATCTCGTATGTGTTTGTCTAGTTTTCGTGTGCTTTTGTTTGATTAATGATTTTGAGCAAGCATGGTTTCTACTGTCATAGAAGTTATTAAGAAGTTGTGCATAAAAGTAACATGCTAAGAGAGAAATAATGGAGAGTAACATGCTAAGAGAGAAATAATGGAGAGTGTCACACATAATGGAGAGTGTCTTTGTTTACGTTTAATTATGTCATGGGTGTTTGGTTTGTTGTGTTTTATTGGTTTTTTCATGTACAGAGAACATGACTTCTTTAGAGGCATTGAAATAATACTATGATATTATTGTGAACCAGAAAAAAATGTTTAATTAATTATATAGACTTACATTAACAAGTTGTGCATTGGTAAAACAAGCTAAGAGAGAAATAATAGAGAGCGTAACAAAATATTTAATAAAGGTAGCCATGTTGTTAACTCTATTAATATATTGTTTTTTTTGCGTGCTTTTTATGATTGATTTTGAGCAATGATGGTTTCTTGTTTATGTGTTCTACTCGTCTCTTTTCTTGGTAGGAATGTATTATACTTGTGTACTAAAGTAGTTGATAGAATAAAATGAATTTAGTGAAAAGTTTTGAGTATTGGTTTTGTTATATGGTTGTGCAAGAGCAAGTGCAAGTTTTGAGTATTGGTTTTGTTTTCGAATTTATCATTTAGCTCAGATTGTCTCAGAAACCGTAAACCATGGGTAAGACATGGATGTATTCCAATCGATTGTCGAAAGAGTACGAGAACAGGGTATCGGAATTCGTTAAGTTTGATGTTGCGCATGCTGAAGACCCCAGTCGAATGACATGTCCTTGTTTGTGTTGCTGTTATGGGAATCGGGTTGACGCAGTACAATTGGCATCGCATTTAATACGGTATGGAATTGATAGAAGTTATACATGTTGGAATATGCATGGTGAGAAAAGTGACGGGAATGATGAATCGGTGGATAATAGGACCTATGCTTCAAACGACAATGGCACAGATACATACGATTATGATTGAGTTGAAGAGATTGCAGAAGCGCTTGAAGAAGATCTTAATGATTGTCCCAAAATGTTCTAGAGGTTGGTAAGCGATGCAGAGAAACCATTGTATAATGGTTATACAAAATTCACAAGATTGTTTGTGGTATTAAAGTTGTACAACTTAAAGGTGGGAAATGGATGGTCGGATAAAAGTTTCACAGAGTTATTAGCCCTTATGAAAGATATGCTACCAGAGGATAATGTTCTCCCCAATCGAACGTATGAGGCCAAAAAGATGTTGTACTCTATTGGCATGAGCTATGACAAGATACATGCCTGTCCAAAAGATTGCGTTTTGTTTCGAAACGAGTATGCATCATTACATGAGTGTCCTAAATGTGGTGCCCCTCGATATAAGAAAAAGTTGTCTCCGGCAAAAGTCTTATGGTATTTTCCTATAATTCCGAGATTTAGACGGATGTATCGTAGTGAAACCGATTCAAGACACTTAACTTGGCATGCAGATGAAAGAATTGTTGATGGAAAGTTTCGACATCCGGCAGATTCACCACAGTGGATGAAAATTGATAATGATTATCCTGAATTTGGAAAATAAGCAAGAAACCTTCGCTTGGTATTGTCTACTGATGGAATGAACCCACACGGTATTCAAAGTATCTCGCATAGCACATGGCCTGTGATTCTTATGATTTATAACCTACCTCCGTGGCTACGTATGAAGCGTAAGTACATGATGTTATCTATGTTAATTTCTGGGCCTAAACAACCAGGAAATGACATAGACGTATATTTGGAACCTTTAATCGAAGATTTGAAGATTTTGTGGGAGAACAATGTGGAGGTTTATGATGGGTATAGGAAAGAAAGTTTCAACTTGAGGGTGATGTTGTTTGGAACAATTAATGATTTTCCAGCCTACGGAAATCTATCTGGGTATAGCATTAAAGGTGAAAAAGCGTGTCCTACTGTGAAGATGGAACCGATACGATGCGATTAAAACTTTGTCAGAAGAATGTCTTTCTCGGTCATCGTAGATTCTTAAATTCTAAACATCAATATCGTGGATGGAGAAAAGCGTTCAACGGAGATACCGAACAACGTAGAGCTCCGCCTGGATTGACAGGTGATCAAATATTTGAAAAGGTGAAAGATGTGAGTATTCAGTTTGGCAAGCCTTTTGCACATAAAGTTGTCACAGGTGGGTGGAAGAAGAGGTCAATTTTTTTTGAATTGCCATATTGGAAATATTTGTATGTAAGACATTTTCTTGATGTTATGCATATTGAAAAAAATGTATTTGACAGTGTTATTGGTACATTACTCAATATAAAAGGGAAGTCTAAGGATGGCCTTAAAGCAAGGGAGGACATGGTAGAGATGGGAATAAGAACTGAATTGGGACCCGTGAAAAAAGGAAGACGAACATATCTACCACCTGCTGTTTACACTCTATCCAGAAAGGAGAAAAAAATATTGTGTAAGTTCCTAAGTGAGGTTAAATTTCCATAAGGCTACTCATCAGATATTAGAAGACTTGTGTCTATGCAAGACCTCAAGTTAAAGAGTTTAAAGACGCATAAGTGCCATGTTATAATGGAACATTTTCTACCGTAGGTATACGTTCTATTCTTCCAGAAAAAGTAAGAAGCGCAATAACTAAACTGTGTTTTTTCTTCAAGTCAATTTGCAGCAAGGTGATCGATCTTGAGATCTTACCAACATTGCAAAAAGAAATAGTTGTTACTTTATGTGATCTTGAAATGTATTTCCCTCCCTCGTTTTTTGACATAATGGTTCATCTTGTCGTTCATCTTGTTAAAGAGACACAACTGTACGGACCAGCTTATATGAGATGGATGTACCCTACTGAACGTTATATGAAAATATTAAAAGGGTATGTGAAAAACCTAAGTCGACCAGAGGGTTGTATTGCTGAACGATATATTGTTGAAGAAGCGGTTGAGTTTTGTACTGAATATCTGTCAAATGTTCAATCAATTGGACTCCCCAAATCTAATGTTGTTGAAAAAAAAGAAGGTAAGAAGCTAATTGGAAATAAAGTTGTGACAGTATCAATGGTCGAACGGGATCAAGTGCATTTGTATGTTCTGCACAATGAGCTTGAAGTTGAGTCGTATGTTGAAATGCACAAGGGTGTTCTTCAAGGGTTAAATCCGAATAGAAATGAGAATTGGATTGTACGAGAGCACAATCGAAGTTTCATACCATGGTTTAAGTAACATATTTATTCAAAGTATCGTTCAGATCCTGCTTCAGTAACAGAAAGATTGAGATGTTTAGCATACAGTCCAACTTTAGTTGTGTTTTCTTATAGCGCATATGCAATTAATAGATACACATTTTATACCAAAGAACAGGATGACAAAAGTACTATGCAAAATAGTGGTGTCACCTTGATCGCTGAAGCAATGCATATATCAAGTGTGAAGGACTTAAACCCAAAATTTGCAAATCTGTCATATTTTGGGGTTATCGAGCGCATTTGGGTGTTTGATTACGAGAAGTTTCAGATTCCTATATTTGGTTGCAAGTGGGTTGAAAATAATAATGGCATACGAATGGATAAGTCAGGTTTTTTGCAAGTGGATCTTAATAGGGTGGGGTACAAAGATGAGCCTTTCATTCTAGCCTCTCAAGCTAAACAAGTGTTCTATGTCAATGATTCGACAAGTACGAAATGGTCTATAGTGCTATTATCTAACAAAGTAATTGATGAAAGCATTGGAGATCAAAGTGATATTGGTGTTGACATTGAATCTTTAACCATAACTGATCAAAATGATAATTAATCATGTATTAGAAATGATCATAATGAGGGTATTTGGATCAATCCAACTGTCCGCGTTGTTAAGAGACGAGTAGAACACATTCCTACCAAGAAAAGAAAGAGACCTTAGTGAAAAAGGTAATAGTATATATAATTATATCCTATATCATTCAATAAAATTTAATTTGTCATTTCATTTTTATTTGTCATTTCATTTTTATTTGTCATTTCATTTTTATTTGTCATTTCATTTTTATTTGTCATTTCATTTTTATATTTGTCATTTCATTTTTATTTTTTTTCATTATTACGGGTCAAATGGCTAGTAATCAAGAAAACTCACAAGATGCAAATGCTCCTAAAAATGCTCCAGAAAAGACTTCAGAAAAAGATATTACACGAGGTATAACTATTATGAGGGGAATCATCCGTGATAGATATAGAGGAGTGACATATAATGTAGATTGAAATGATAATGACCAACTAATTGGGTCTAATGCTGAAAAGTTGACAAGCTACATTGGTACGCTTGTTCGTATACACATTCCGATCACCACTCCTAGATGGAAAAGAGGAGAGTTGGATGAGGGTAAAGAGAAAGTTTGGACTGAGATAAAGGTACATATATGGTTTTTATTATTAGCTTTATCTTGACGATAATATGTGTTTAAATTTCTTTTACTAACACACTTTATGCGTATGTTTTTTTGTAAAGGTCTTTTAACATTGAAGATACCCGTAAAAAGTATATAATGGGTTTGGCTGGAAAAAGACACAGAGGGTGGAGAACATTTTTAACAAACAAGTATCTTAAAGATGATGAAGGAAATTTTCTTGAAGAGGATCCGGAACGTCCAAAGAAATATGAGAACTTCATTACACCTGAAGAATGGGTTGGTTTTGTAGGCCAAAGAAGAGACGAGAATTTCAAGAAAGTGAGTGCCATCAATCGCGAGAGAGCGTCAAAACCCGCATATCCATACAAAAAAGGGCGTTTGGGATATGCTCGCTTAGAGGAAAAAATTGTAAGTAAATATAAACTCTACGATCTTATTAATTCTCTCAATGTGTTATAATTGATGATCTTAAGACTTGTGTCAATGCGTAGTTAGAAGAGACGAAAAGTGACGCAACATCGCTACCAGCACATTTGTTGTGGAAGGAAGCTCGTGTGGGCAAGGATCAAGTTGTTAATCCCGATCTTCAACATGTGTATGATGAATGTGTAAGTATAAGATTGTGTCTTTAATTAAATAAAATGTTTATTAATATTTAAATAATTTTTTATCTCCACTAATAATTTTCAATATGTAAATGAATTACAGGAGACCTTGTCGCAATCGGTATCCCCAGGTGAGGATCAGGATACCAGGAGCGTACTTAGTCGAGCACTAAATATTGCTGAGTATCCGGGTCGGGTGAGGGGTAAAGGTCATGGTGTGACTCCAACCTCTTTGTATAAGCATCCAAGGAGAAGAAATCCTAGCAATGCAGAAGTGATGCAAACATTGCAGGATTTACAAGCTCAAGTCTGTGAATTGCAGAAGGATAAAGAGAGATATATGGCGGAAAAGAGCAGTTCACAGTTGAAAAAAACTAGTGATAAAGCTAGTATCAACTGTTAGCATAAATTTCCCGAGGTAATTTTCAATATATATCTGTTATTATTATAGAATATTTTTAGTCACTTCTAACGGTTATTATTGGTTTAGGGCATTTCATCTTGCCAGCTATACCTATCGTCGCCGACTTATCGACTAGTTGGCAAGGGAAAATTCCATAACACTTTGGGAGATTTACTTCACCATAGACCGCTTCCGGATGGACACATGAAATTATCGGTTGATATTGCTTTAGATATGGATGCGTTGATGCCAGTACCTGACATTATTGCTGAGACCACATTGCTGCGAGATGCAATTGGATCTTTTGTTCCATGGCCATCGGACCTCATTTTCATAGATGATCAGGTATGTTGAAAACCATTATGAATCTTTAAGTCTTCAACTGTCAGTTCTGACCTCAGTTATTTCCACGGTAATTATAGACTCCTACAAAACCCGTATCTAAGGGTAAAGGGATTTTGCGGCACGACAAGTCTGATGTATCACAAAAAGAGGTATGTTTAAAGTGTTAATTATAAGATCCGAATAAAAAACTGCATAATTTTATAATTTAAGTGAGTCTATATGATTTTTAGGTACCTTTTCAAGGGTCACAACAAGTGAGCCAGAAAATCGTTGGCGTACCACCCAAGAAAAGGGTTCCTACTAGATTTTTCCCTCGATACCGGCAGTGTCTTGAAACAATAGTGGGAACAACAGATTTGATGGATGGTG
This sequence comes from Vicia faba, assembly GCA_948472305.1. Taxonomy (NCBI): domain Eukaryota; kingdom Viridiplantae; phylum Streptophyta; class Magnoliopsida; order Fabales; family Fabaceae; genus Vicia; species Vicia faba. The sequence continues at coordinate 879,578,737 of OX451739.1, forward strand.
GTATTCGTCAAATGGATATGGATCAAGGTATCTTTGGTTTTCCTTGCACCAAAATAATTGGACATGAGGATGTGGAAGAGATTTTCTGTCATAAAGAATTAGGCGTCAGTATTATGCATGCATACATCCGGTAACCCCATCTTTATATTATGTAATTAGCTAAAAAAAAATTTAAACATTTCAATGAATATAGTCTAATATTAATTATGTTTTTATTTAAGGTTGTTATATGACAAATTGATGCGCGGGAATCAATTGTCAAACATATTCCATTTCGTGTCTTCCTCCCGTGTCAGCGGAGCGACAATTGGTAGGGAACCGGATTCAGTAAGAGAGCACTTAGTCGAAAGATTCATGGCAACTGGAAGTATAGAAAGCTTATATCTTTGGGCGTATAATACTATTACTATAGGGTTAGATTTTCATTCTAAGTTCATTTTAATATTTGTAATTTTTGCGTAGAAAATTTTCTTATAAACTGTTGTTTTAATTTATAGACGTCACTGGTTGTTGGTTGCTATCGATCCTATAAAAGAAGTGGTCTATTATCTGAATTCGGTTGACGGTGATTGGACAAATTATCCGGATATGAAGTTAATGATTGATACGTAAGTGAGATTATTCTAAATATTTGTGTGTATTTATATATTTAATTATTTCTGTGACATTGTTCTAAATATATATTTTTATTTTGTTAGAGCGATACAAGTATTCCGGTGTCAAAGAGAAGCTCGGGTACGACGGTCTAAATCAAACAACATTAATTGGATCAAAGTGCAGGTATATTAATTTCCACTATTTTACTTATAATATTTATGCTATTTGATAAAACAATACAACTATATATTCTTATTTGTTTTTCTATGTAGTGTCCTCAACAGCAAAACAGTATAGATTGCGGATACTTCATTATGCGGTTTATCAAAGAAATCCTTCAACTGAATTAAATAGAGATTCCAGTCACGGTATGGATTTATAACTTAGGATTTGTTTTATTATTTCTCGGATATTTCATATAATTTTTTACTTTTAACTAAATCATGCATATTATGTTTTGTTATGTAGTACTTCGATGAATACAAATATGCATATTACATGAAACTTCAGTTGGAAGAAATCAAAGAGGAATTGTGTCAATATTTTATTGAGCAGAGAATCATATAAGGTATGAATACATTATTATGTGAAAAGTGTTATGAATACGTTACATATGTACATGGAATACCATATTGACCGTGTTATTATGTTCAAACCTCGCAGGACCAGGACCTTAATACATAATTGACAGTGTTTCTTTCATACATTAGGACTGGTTTAGTTGTTGTTAGGGTTGATTTTGTAAGACTGATTTTGAGTTACAATGCTGATAACAATGGTTTTTATATATTTTGAGGTACAAAAATGGTGTATATATATTTTGGATTACAATGGTATACAATGCATTATCGCGGTTTATGAATTACAGGTTATGGCAACTGGTTTATATAAATAATATGCTGCAAACAATGCAGGTATATGAATTATATAAATTATACCTCTAAAAAAAACACCCTATGAAAGCGCTTTTTCAAGAAAAACACTGCCTTAGGTAACCTATGAAAGTGCTTTTTCACAAAAAGCGTTGTCTAAGGTAAACATATGACAGCGCTTTTCCAGGAAAAAGTGCTGCTAAAAGACCACCTATGAAAGCGCTTTTCTAGAAAAAAGTGTTGCTAAAAGCCTACCTAAGACAACACTTTTCCATAAAAAAGTGATGCTAAAAGAAAACTTATGAGAGCGATTTTCCAGAAAAAAGCGTTGCCTTAGGTAGACCTATGAAAGCGCTTCTTCATAAAAAAGCGCTGCCAAAAGCCTACTTAAGAGAGAGCTTTTTAGAAAAAGTGTTGTATTAGGTAGACCTACGAAAGCGCTTTTCATTAAACAAAAAGCGCTGCTAAAACCTATAGCAACGCCACCTACGAAAGCGCTTTTGTAAGTCTTTTTCGGCGTAGTGTCTTCAACAGCTTAAAGATTGGTTCACAAGTAGCAGTCAAGTGGGAAATGAATCAGGCAATGTAATTCAGTCATCCTAAGAAACCTTTGACTTCCTTCTCGGTACGGGGAGTCGCCATTTCTTGAATAGATTTAGCTTTTGCAGGATCAACCTCAATACCTTTACCACTGACGATGAAACCCAAGAGTTTTCCCGATCTCACCCCAAAGGTGCACTTGTTCGGATTTAGCCTTAGCTTATACTTCCTCAGTCTTTCAAACAGTTTATGCAGATGGTCAAGATGCCCTTCTTCAGTATGCGACTTGGCTATCATGTCGTTAACATAGACTTTTATCTCGTGATTAATCATGTCATGAAATAAGGCTACCATGGCACGCTGATAAGTTTCCCCAAAGTTCTTCAACCCAAAAGGCATAACCTTGTAACAAAAAGTGTCCCACTGTGTGACAAAGGTAGTTTTCTCCATGTCTTCAGGTGCCATCTTGATCTGATTATAACCCGAGAAACCATCCATGAAGGAGAAAACCTTGTGTTGAGCGGTGTTGTCGACCAAAACATCAATATATGGTAGTGGGAAGTCATCTTTAGGGCTCGCCCTGTTCAGATCCATGTAGTCTACACACATACGTACCTTGCCATCTTTCTTTGGTACCCAAACAACATTAGCAACCCATTGAGGATATGATGTCACTGCTAAGAAATTTGCATTGAATTGCTTCATAACCTCGGCTTTGATCTTTTCTGACATTTCAGATGCATGCGACGAACCTTTTGCTTAATCGGAGAACAACCCTCTTTCATTGGCAGACAGTGAACCATAATATCAGTATCGAGCCCTGGCATGTGTTCGTATGACCAAGCGAAGATTTCAACATATTCATGCAACATCTGAATTAATCTGTTCTTGACACTGCTCTCTAAGTTGGCGCCTATCTTGACTTATTTTTTGTCTGTCTCAGTACCCAAGTTTACAACTTCGACTGGCTCTTCATGTGGTTTGATATCCTTTTCTTCTTGTATTAAGAGTCTAGAAAGTTCTTCAGGTATTTCAAAATCTTCCTCACCTTCGTCCTTGGCTTGGTAGATCGGATTTTCAAAGTCATAAGTGGTAATAGAAGAATCGTTATCGACAAAATCCAGAATGGATGAGGATCTTCAATGTAGTGTGTGGTTGTGTGTAAGAACACATAGCTATTTTGAATATACAATAAGATAAAAGAAAAAATAGAGATCACAAAATTCGAATGCAAAACGTCCAATGTTTTTATTGAATGAACAATGTTTATGGATTATCAACCCTTAACAAATGAACCATTGTGCCCCGGGTAAGACACAAGGTTAAAGTCATTGTTTATTACATAATCAAAATCTTTTAAAAGCAATAAGACAGGAATGTAGCTATTACTCCTGACAAAAGGAGATAGGGAAAATGTCTTATGCTTTCCAATTGCCAAGTTCATCACCAATGGTAGGGAATATCCAGTTGTCGAAGTCACATTCACTGTCAGCATCTTCTACAGCGTTGACTTCGTTGTTGCTGATACGAAACAGAGGTCTTCCAGTTCGAGCGCGGCGAATAACCCTTTGACCTTCTGCAGTAAATCCCAAATCAAACTTGTCAAATTTATAAGGGATATCAGGAAGTTGACCCCAAATAGTACAACCACCTTCTTCTATAGTAGATTTGACATCTTTCAAGGAAGCCATCTTGTACGGAGTCCTGGTGGTCTTTAGAATGGAAGAAACATATTTAACAGCAGCAGGGGAAATCACTTCAAAGGTCTAATAAGGAGTCTCGATGAATTCCCCGTCCATCTCCATGTACCAGAACGAATTCAGATGGATGACCATGTACTTCTCTTCTCTACAGACAATAACAACATTTCCTTTTATAGGATATTTTAATTTCTGGTGCAAGGTTAAAGTAACAGCACCTGCCCCATGGATCCAGGGACATCCCAATATACAAGAATAGGTCGGTCGGATGTCCATTACATAGAAGGTAGACTCGAATATCTATGAACCCACTTTGATTGGGAGGTCCACTTCTCTATGCACCATTCTTTTGGACCCATCAAAGGCTCGAACTATGATATTACTAGGCTTCAGCACAACCCCTTCACAATCTAGTCTGTCAAGAGCTCCCTTTGCAGAACATTCAGAGAAGAGTCAGTATCAATTAGCACATGAGTCAACGTAGTGCCCCTACATTCAATGGAGACATACAAGGCTTTATTATGATTTCTCCCCTCCAAATTCAGGTCAGTATCAGAGAAGCCTAATCCGTTATCAGTTGTTAAACTAGCCATGTAACTTCCAAATTGATCATCTGAAATCTCTTGCGGTACGTGCGCGGTCTTCAAGAATTTTACTAAAGCCCACACATGGGCTTTAGAACACATAAGTAAAGATAACATAGAGATTTTGGACGGGGTCTACCCCAACTGTTCAATAATTTTATAGTCGCTCCTGGGGATGATCTTCAAAACCACTTCCATTTCTTGTCCATAGGTGTCTTTGACTATGATTTCTTTTGGTGCCTCCGTCTGGGCAGGCTCTATCATTGGCTCTTTACCCCGAGCCTCAGCAGTTGACTTAGTAACTTTGACTTGAACAGGTGGAGAGATTTCCGGGGAGAAAATCCTTTCGCTTCTTGTAACTTTGATGGTCCCCGCAATATTGATAATGTTAGGATTAGCCTCTTCATCATCTTCATCAGATAATTCTTGTTTGACGCCATGGTAGTAGACGTCTGATCCATAATTCCAAGGAATAGATTTTTCTGAGGAATATGGGATGTGTTCAGGTGTTGTAATGATCAAAGGAGCAGCTTTTGAATTGGCGGTAATCCTTACATGACCCTTGGAAGTGATCCTGAAAGAAGTACCAGATACGACAGGCGAATTTTGACATAAATTCTCAGCATACAAAACTTTCTCAATCAAAATTACATGTTCATCCATCAGGAATTGAATGCCTTCCTTCAGTAATCCGCAGCCATTGGGTTGAAATGAGCAGCAATAACATTCTTTAACACAACCCGGAAATAAACCGGCTTGTAAAAAATTTCCTTGATTATTGATAGAGGAGTAACCATATCACTTACGGAGGTAACATATAAAACATATTCAATAGAACTTATGCCTTTGTCGTGCTTAGGCATAGGTGCAGTAAACACGTTCAGAGTCTCCAGAGGATCAAACTCAATTTCCTTATTATCGATCATGTCATGAATCTTGCTTTTCAGGGCCCAACAGTTTTTGGTGTCGTGCCTAGGAATGTTTGAATGATATACACACCTCGCACTTAGATTGTACTTTGGAGAGGATGTGTTGGGATTCTGAGGAGGATCCCACAGTGAAATAAGTTCAGCCTTTAACAATTGTTGCAATGCCTGAGATAAAGGCATGTCGATCTTGGTAAATTGTCTTAATGGAGCATTTGGCCTTCATTGTCTCCCCTGTTGTTGTTGTTTAACAGGCGCCAGATTAGAGATCAACATCACTCCTACAGACTGATGGCAGTCACTTTTACTACACCCCTTCTGGCTATAGACAACATTGACTTCTTTTTTACCACCAAATGGCTTCTTCAAAACATTAGAAGACGTATCCATCGGAGCCTTACCACTTTTAATACCGCTTTCAACTCTTTCCTAAGTCAGAATCAGCTCCATAAACCCAAACGACGAGCTTCCAATCAATAGATTAAAGAATGAGCCTGTCAGAGTGCCCATGAACATATATACCAGCTCCCGGTCAGACAAGGGAGGTTGCACCCTTCCATATAAATCCCTCCTTTTTTTGCATACTCCTTGAAGCCTTCATTTGAGCCCATGGACATGTTTTGCAATTGCACACGAGTCGGCGCAAGATCAACATTATATTGACACTGCTTATAGAAAGCAACAGTCAAGTCTTCCCATGTATGGATGTTGGTTCCTTCCATCTAATAGAACCATTCAAGTTGAGTGTCGGCCAAACTCTCTTGAAAGAAATGGACCCATAATTTCCGATCAGCAGTATGAGGTTGGATCTTTCGAACATACGACCTTAGGTAAAGTTTGGGACAAGAGACCCCATCATATTTAGCAAAGACGGGGATGACCACCCCCGGAATAAAACCTAGTTCTCCAAAATCTAATCGAGGCACCTTCTGGATTTCCACAGCTTTGAGTCGGTCTTCTAACTGCTTATACTTGTCATCTGCAGGAGGGTACTGTTTGTTAGAGTAGTCTTTATCTTTAGAACCCTGATTATTTCTTCCTTCAGGCTTGATGCTTCTACCATCTTCTTCCTAGTTATCATCTTCCTCAGAGGAAATATCGTCCACTTGAACTGGTTGAGCATGACCCTTAAATCTCCTCCCCATATTAAGGATAACAGTCGGCTTCTTAGTCTTCTTTCTCTTCGCGATGAACGCCATCAAATATTTATGTTCTTGTACCAGATTCAGAAGAGTCTCTTAAAATTGTGCATGCTGAGCCTGAAGATCCTTGACAGTTTGTTCGAGGTCCATCTTATACTGAAATAAACAATAAGTAAATGAGAAAACCTGTATGAAAGACTTGTTATGTAATGATGCATGATATGTCAATGCAAGGACCTTAGGAGATTTAAATTTTCTAGCCAAGAGGAAACAAAAACAAAGATTTTTATTAGTAAGTTCAAAATTACAATTGCCTCTTAGGCTTACAATAAAAACAAAAAAGGTCTCAAAGAGACAACAATGTGAACTCCTCAAATCTAAGACTCAATTTTCCCACGGATGCTTCCTCTTTGTGTTGATGTATGCATTAAGACTCTGCTCCTCGTGAAGCTGCTTTGTGAGCTTCAACACTTTCTTCTCACTTGCATAGAATTGAATCTCAAAGGTATCTCGTTCTTCCTTGATTTGAATCTAGGACTTCTGCAACTCTTCAAGGTCAGTGTGTATGTCTGGATGGAGGATGGTGCGGGATATGTCTCCTTCGTAGACTCCATGATCACTAGTAAGACAGTTGGGTATGTCATCGTGAGGTTTTGAGATAGGGCTCCAGAGGGATGGAGTTATTTTTTCCTAAAGCCTTACTATCAATCTTGCTTACCATGTCCCAAGTGCGTATAAACCTTTGACGATAACCTTGAGGATCATTTTCTTAATCAAACATAATACCCTGGATAAGTGCGTCATGAGGACCATCTCTTCGAGCGTAACCAAATTGACGTAGAGCCAGAGAAGGGTTGTAAGTAATACCTCCCATAATGCCAAGAAGTGGAACATTAGGCAATGCCCCATAGTGATCAATGATAATGATATCCTAATGAGATCGAGAATACCAGAAGATGTCTGTATGAGAAAGTGACGTTATTCTTTGTGACCACCTCAAACCTTGTTCATTCTTCATTACCGAGCAGAGAAGGTGTGAAATAAACCACCTAGATAGCAGATGTATACAACACACTAGAGTTCCTCGCCTTTTCATAGTTCGAGTGTGAAGAGAATGCAGAATATCATCGAGCAAGGTAGGCATAAGATTACGAGCAAGAAATATTTTGACGGTGTTCACATCCATGAGTTGGTCTGGATTAGGGAATAGTACCAACCCATAGATTAGCAAAGCCAATATCTCCTCGAAATCCTGAAAACTCATAGCATCAAGAAATAGTTGAGTCTTCTCTATAAAAAAATTTATCCATAAAACCTTTGACTCCACTTCTCGTTTCCCAATTAGCTACAATGCCGGACCACTTCAGATGTAAGGCTCTGCAATATCTTCTAGTTTCGGAGCTTCCTCTAAACTGGTGAAGGGTGTCTGATCAAGAACAGGTACCCCAAGTAATTGACAGAACTCCTCCATTGTGGGTACCAACTGATAATCTATAAAGGTGAAGGAGTGATGTCTAGGGTCAAAGAACTAGAATAGAATACTCATCATGTCTTTGTTAAAACCTGGGGTAACCAGAATGAGTAGTCGACCATGCCTTATGATAAATGGAAAACTTTCGGGAACCCTTGAGGCTAACTCCTTAAGGTGAGGAGGCACTCTTACAAAGTTTATTTGGATAGTCTTTCTTCGAGCGGAGGCCATAGCCTGCAAAACAGAAAAAAGATAAATTCTTTGGTCCTTGAAATGGTTAGTGAAAATGATATGGTATGATGTCATGATGCTATGATGTCATGTTCGAACATATAATCATACACACAAAAAACACACAAGGCCTTAAGTTTAAGCTTGCATGGAGTTTATAGGTAAGTACCCTCTTGAAGTTTTTAGTTGGCTCAACCTGTCCTAAAAGAAGTAACCGGGTTCTAGGAGCCTTAATATCACTGATCTTTCTCCCAGGCATTCTTTTAGCCCAAGCGTCTTATTTACGACCGAAATATCCTGAGAGTTCGATCTCAATGAGTGTAGCATCGAGTATCAACCAACTTTAGTTTGCACCAAAGTCGGGCACGAGCCGGAACTCAGGTCACATTTCAAGGGACCCAGGTTCGACAGCGTGAACTTCCTGTCATGAGCCAGGAGTTCTACCGTTATGGAACGAGGACTATAGAGCTTGATTGAGTTATCCATGTCGGGCTTAAGGTATGCTCGTTATAAGAGTGGAGCTTTACCCCTTCTGAATATTTTGTGGGCTATGCTTGTGCCTAGGCATGCACGCGTGGTCGGGCCTGGGTGAGTTTGTCTTGTCGACCAAACTTGTTGATTGCTCAGTGTTTTTAACTGTAATATTGTTTTAGCTTTTCAGCATTCCATGATCGAACGAGTTGTTCCCCTTGTAGGTTTTCCAAGTAATACACTCCAATCCCCATTTTCGCATAGACGCGGTAAGGGCCTTCCCAGTTTGTTGCGAGCTTGCCCTCGCGAAATTCTTTACGATTTCTCTTTAAGACAAGGTTGTCGACCTCAAACTCTCTTCGTATGACTTTGGTGTCGTAGAACATGGCTATTTTTTGTTTGATTAAGGCCTCTTGCAGGGCCGCTTCTGTTCTGATTTCTTCTACTATATTCAGTTCCTCCCGAAGGGCGACATCATTCATCTCCTCGTCTAGAGGAACCTCGGTTCGTCTGGAAGGTTCTTAGATCTCCACGAGAATGACTGCCTTCGTCCCGTAAGCTAGTCGAAAAGGGGTCTCCCTGGTTGACGAATGTGCAGTTGTTCAGTATCCCCATAGTACATTGTGTAACTCCTTAACCCATCTTTTCTTGGTTTCATCCAATCATGGCTTGAGGCCCCTGAGTATTACTATGTTCGCCGATTTGACTTGGCTATTCGTCAGCAGATGCTCGACAGAGGCGAAGTGCTAGGTGGTGCCTAGTTTGGCGACGAATTCCTGAAAGGTGTGGTCTGTGAACTGAGTCCCATTGTAGGTGACTATCGCTTGTGGGATGCCAAACTGAGTGAGGATGTTTCTTTTATAGAAGCGAAAGACGTTTTGGGCGGTGATTTTGGCCAAAGCTTCAACTTCTATCCATTTGGTGAAGTATTCAACTGCTACAATTAAATATTTATTCTAATTGGTTCCGACCATGAATGGGCCGAGGAGATCCAATCCCCACCAGGCGAAGGGCCAAGGAGAGGAGAGGGATTTGAGCTCGTTGGGATGAGCTAAATGCATGTCTCTGTGTCATTGTAATTTGTCGTATTTTTTCACGTGCTCTTTCGCGTCGTGCTACATGGTGGGCCAATAATATCCTGCTCGCAAAGCTTTTCTCGCGAGGGATCTTCCGCCCAGATGCTAGCCACTGATGCCCTCATGGATTTTGAGCAAGATGTGATTTTCACCGCTTCGGTCGATGCATTTGAGAAGAGAATGGAAAATCCTTTCCTGTAAAGTTTACCCTTGACCAATACGTATGAGCAAGCTCTTCGCCTGACAAAGACTGCTTCTTTTGGGTCGTCATGGAGTTTTTCCTTAGTGGGGTAATCGTGTACGGGGGTCATCCAGCAATCGTTTTCCCTAATGGAGAACACTTCTAAGGTAGAGGATGGCTTCTGGGTTCTTGGTCGATGAAGGATTTCCTGTATCACCGACTTATTCCCTCATTTCCTCTTCGTGCTTGCCAGCTTAGATATGATATCTACGCGAGCGTTATGCTCGCAGGGAACATGTTGTATGTCCACAGATTTAAATTTCTTTTTCCTCTCTTGGACCAGGGCCCAATATTCAGCGAGTTGGTCGCTTTTGACCTAATATTCGCCTCGGACTTGAGAAGCGACCAGCTAAGAGTCAGTGAAGATCTTTACTTCCTCGGCTCCCAAATCTTCGGCCAGTTGTAAGCATGTGAGGAATGCCTCGTATTTGGCCTGATTATTGGAGGTCAGAAAAGATATAGCGAGGGAGACCTCGATTAGGGTCCCTTCCTTATTTTCTAATATAATTCCAGCACCGTTTCTTGTCGAACTGGAGGCGCCATTGATGAAGATCGTCCAGCGGCATGATCCGTCAGAATTTGCGGGCGAGGTTATTTCAGCTACGAAGTCGGCCAAGGCCTGAGCCTTAAGGGCTTTCCTGCTCTTGTATTGGATATCAAATTCAGAGAGCTCTAAGGACCATTTTAACATTCTATCGGCCATGTCTGGTCTTCTGAGCAACTACTTTATTGGTCGATCCGTTCAGACGACTATGGTGTAGGTCATGAAGTAGTGTCTAAGTCTCCTCGCTGCATTAACAAGGGCTAGAGATGCTTTTTTGATTTGCTGATATCTCGCCTACGGGCCTTATAGGGCCTTTCTCTTTAATTAAATTGGTCTTTGCTCCTCTAGAGTTTCTCTAATCAGTGTCGCGCTTATCGCCTCTGAGGCGACAACCAGATAGAGGTAGAGGACCTCGTCTTTCTCGGGTCGAGAAAGGATGGGCGACTATGATAAAGGATGGGCGGCTATGATAGTGCTCATTTTAAATGAATGAGGGTTTGCTCACATTCGGGCGTCCATTTGAAGGCAGCTTCCTTGGGTAGGAGTATGAACAAGGGAAGCGCGTGCTGGGCAGATTTTGCCACGAATTGAGAGAGGGAAGTGAGCATGTCGTTTAAGATTTGGATGGACTTTTTCGAGGTGGGATTTGGAAATTCTGAAAATGCCCGACATTTGTCGGGGTTCGCTTAAATGCGTCATTCTGTTAGGTAGAACCCGAGGAACTTTCCTACCCGTACACTAAAGGTACATTTTTCTGGGTTGAATCGTATTCGGCACTTTCGAGCCTGCTCGAACACTTTCTTTAAGTGGACGGATGGTCGAGCTCTTCGTTGGACTTGACGATTATGTCGTCCATATAGACTTTGAGCATGTCTCTTATCTTGTTGTGAAAAACTTTATTCATCATGCGTTGGTATGTAGTGCCCTCATTTTTTAGGCTGAAGGGCATTACATTGTAGTAATATTTTCCTGACTCAGTCATGAAAGCAGTGTATTTTTTATTCGTTTTCGCCATTGGGATCTGGTTATAACCAAAGTATGCATTCATAAATGATAGCAATTTGAAATCGGCTGAGTTGTCGACCAGTTTGTTGATATTGGGGAGGGGATAAGCATATTTCGGGCAAGCTCAATTGAGGTCAGTATAATCAATACACATGCGCCATTTTCCATTAGATTTTTTCACAAGAACTACATTTGAGAGCCAGATTGTGTACTGGGCTTCAAAAATAAAATGTGTCTCTAGGAGGTCTTTTACAGCTAGTTTTGTAGCCTTCGCTTTCTCGGAAGACTGTTTTCTTTTGCGCTGCGTGACCACCTTGAGGGCAGGATCTATAGTCAAGTGATGGCATGTAACTTATGGATCTAATTCAGGCATCTCGGCCGCACTCCAAGCGAATATATCAGCATTCTCCCTTAGGCAAGCTTTGAGTTGCCTTTTTGCCAAGCCGGGGAGGTCTACTCCAATCTTCACTCATCGCGATCAGCAGAGAGGGTCGAACCTTCGCCTTCGGCCATAGGATTATTTCCATTCCTTCTTTGCTCGACACGGTTTTCCTTGGAGAAGCGACTGTCGAGGTTAATGGTGTCGACCTTTGACAATGGCTTGACTTCCTTGGAGCTAGAGGGTAGTGTGGCTCCGGTGGTCGTTCGAGTTTGAACGCTGATAGAATTGAGGCCATTGGCTAAAGCTTCAAAACACCTTCTTGCTACTTATATGTCCCTGTAGAGGGTGGCGACCAAGCCTTCGATGGTGTAGTACTTCATTTTGAGATGCACGGTGGATGGAACCGCAATGAGTTCAGAGAGAGTGGGTCTCCCGAAGATGCACTAGTAGAGAGATGGGAAATCTACTACCAGTAATTGGGTTTTGATGGCTCTGGCTGTTACCCCTCTCCTGAAGGTGACGATCAGCTCGACATATGCCCAGGGTTTCGTGCTGGCTCCATTGAAGCCCTGGAGATCTAATCCCGCGTAAGGGGTCAGATGGTTTTCGTTCAGCTACAAGGTGGTGAACAGCTAGGCGTACATGATGTCCACCAAGCTGCCTTGATCGACCAATATGTGTCGCACGTCGAAATTCACCATGCAAGCTCTCACGAGTAGTGGGATGGTCGAATTCGGGGCTCCGCCCGACAATTCCTCCCTGTAGAAGGCGATGGGATGGGAGCCTCCTCGGAATTTGTCGAGCGTGGCGTCCATATCCGAGTTGGCTTTGATGAGCTGGTCGAATCTTCTTTTTACCGAGCCAACTGTGTGCTAGTTGAATCCCCTACTGGAGGTGACCAAGGTTGCGGGGAAAGATTCCCAAGGATTATGGGAAGAGAAGTACATGGGGACGTTCTCTATGTACGAGTAATAGAAATCTTTCGGTCGTAAGATGCTCATGGCGACCGGAATGACATTGATGTTAGGGGACTTCTTCCCTTCCTCGATGTTTTTGGTTTTTGGTGCTTCTTCGCGAGTGCCCTCATTCTTTTTATATTGTTTGAGGTACCCATCTCGAATCAATATTTTGATTGTATCCTTGAGATGAATGCAATTGTAATACGGTGGGAAAACTGACTTTTGGTTTTGCATTTTATTGCAAATGTTGCGGATAGCAAGAGTTGCCACCGACTTTTCTTTTATCCAATAAAGGGAAGAGTGAAAAGAATAGGAAAGACCTTTTGAGAATTTTCTGAGTAAGGGGGTAGGTTATTAAAATGGAAGGTGTTAGCACCCTTTTCATCAATAGTTATCTAAGACTTAATTGCTAGCTCACTTTTGAAAATGCTTAGTGAACGTGTAAGTTTGAAAATATTTTTAAAATGCCTAAGTTTGGCAACTTTGTAATGATTCTCGTATTAGTTGAGAATGCATACAAAGTGTTTGTTTTGAAAATATTTCAGAAGATAAGTGTATTGTTGGAAAAATGTTTTTGTTTATGAGCAAGCGACTACGAGCTATCTACCTACTCAAAAAGCCTTTCGCGTTATTTTCCTCTTCCTTTAGATAATGTTATCCTACCATTAGTTAGTAGGAAGCCCTACCATTTAATGTTTAAGGGACGGACGTGGGTCATCGTATAGTCATAAAGGCAACTTGTAGGATGCTTTAGCAATTTTCGTAAGGGACTAAGATCGTTTACCGAAGGCAGCATCGAAGGGTCATCGAGGGACTGTGATCTTTTAACCGAGGGTCTTTGCCAAAGGGTCCCACGTTCAAGGGACATGGTTGTTTTTTATCCGAGGCAACAAGTGAGGGTCACCCTAGAGGTGCGTGTGTGCAAAGCATCTTGTGTTTCAGTTATTTTGTGTTTTGGATTTATGGTTATCTAGCGTTTGTTTTTAGTCTTTGCCATATAATCCTATTAAACTAGCAGTAATAAGGAAAGAAGTAAATTATGAAAAAATAAGTCTAGACTATTACAGAGCTTCAGGGATGGGGAGTACAAACCATAAAATTTGGGAAAAGTACAGAAATCCTAATTTATATTTTACATCCCTTGACAATTACATAATTACAAAAAATAACAATGCGAATAAATAAATAAGCGTGCAAAGATTATGAAAAGGGGAAAGATATTAAAACCTAAAAAATTCTAAGCGTTAGAAAAATAATTTTGGTGTAAAAATGATAATTAAACCTAACTCTAATTAGTTTACTAGTTAATTAATAGATAAAACCAAAATGTGATTAAATTAATTTAATTTTATTTATCAAAAATTAGATTAATTAATCAAAAACCTAAATCTAATTTTAGTGATTTTTTATGATTTTTTTATGATTAAATAAAACTTATTAAAAGGAAAAGAAATAATTAAAACAAAAAAAGAAAAAGAAATTAAATGGGCCTGTTGAAAAGAAAATTGGGGGGTGTGTGAGGGTGGTTCTTTGAAGTCTATGGTATGCGTACTGATCTGGAGCATTGGAGTAAGATCTGTTGAGATCGAAGCGTGATGATGAGAAGACGTATGATGGGCGCGCTGAGTTTGCTTGTATTGGATCTGTAAAAGAAAAACATGAAAAATAACATGCCAGTGGCAGGGATCAAACCCATGCCATGGCATAATAACACCCTAACACACACACACTTACTGCTGGGCGGCTATTACACCCTGTATATAATCCAAACAAAAATAATCAAATATGTAAAATGCTTCTAACTGTTGAAGAAGCGCCAGAGCCCTAGCTCTAATCGCCTTCTCCGATGGGCTATGTGATACGGTGGGAGAACTGACTTGAGGGTTTATGTTTGTGTTTGCAAATGTTGCGGTTTAGCAAGAGTTACCACCGGCTTTTCTTTTATCCAAAAGGAAAGGTGAAAAAGCATAGGAAAGACCTTTATAGATGTTTTCTTGAGTTCAGGGGGTAGATTATGAAAAGGGAATGTATTAGCACCCTTTTCATCCATAGTTTTCCATGGGCTCTTAGTTACTTGCTAGATCACTTGTTTTTGTTTGAAATTGTGCTTTGTATGGTTTTGAAAGTATTTTGTAAAAGAAGCCATTGTTCAGGTAATCTTTGTAATGATTCTCGTTCGTAAGAATGTATACAAAGATGTTGATCTTTTGAAAATGTTTTCAATGTTTGTAAGATGTTTAGAAATGTGTAGGTGTTTGTTTTGAAAATAGCAAGGATGTTTTGTTTGAAATAGAGCAAGTAATTAGGAGCAATCTACCTACTCAAAAGGTCTTTGGTGTGCTTTTCCTCCTCCTTTAGACGTTGTTATCTTACCATTATTTTGGTAAGAAGCCCCATCGTTGGATGTGAAGGTACGAGCGTGGGACGTTTGTATAGTCATAGAAGGCAACCTAGTGGATTAACCATAGGGGTGCTTGTGTGCAAGTGTGTTGATTTCATGCTTTGTTTTTGTCTTGATTATGGGTTGTCTATTTGTTGTTTTTATCTTATCATACACACCCTAACAATACATGAAAGCAATGAAAATGCGGGAAAGTAAAGTTTCTACGCTATTACAATCATTAGGGGGATGGGGTGTACATATTTACAAATGGGGATTGCAAATAAATCCTAAGTTACTATTACAACTACATTGAATGGATAAGAATGTACAAGAAATGTAAAATGTTTATTTATTTAAGAAAAGAAATAAGTTTTGTTTAAGAAAATATTTTTTTTGTCTTTTTGTGTTGAAAGGAATAAAATATGATATGTGAATATGAAATATTTTTGGTGTTTTTTTTATTAACGAAAAATAAAAGTGATGGTAAAAAAATAATAATAAAAGGAAAGAAGACAGAATCAGCGTAAATACTGAAATAGAAGAGGTCAGAAGTTCTGACTCTGACGTGCTGCACAAACAGAAACAAACGTTAATAGAAATAGGTAAGGTCAGAAGTTCTGGATCTACTGAGAACACAGAAGTTTTCAGAAGTTCTGATGCAACTGGCAGAACTTTGCCTCTCTTCTCCATGCTAGTTAGAACATCTGCAACTTAGTCATTTCTCCATAAAACAGAAGATACGCATATAACAGTTTATGGCAGGTTTCACAATGTTTCAGAAGCAAGAGATATCAGAACTATAAATCAGAATCAAGCATGAATTTGCTAAACCTAATTCTGAGTTCTAATTTCTTTAAGAAGTTCTGAACTGGAATTCTCTCTATTTAGGCAGGCAGATGCATGAAATCTCAGAATATGTACATCATCAGAATCAGGATGTCTACATTGTATTTTTAAACATGTAAATCTGACTGTGCCTAAGTAATATGATGAGAGTCAGCATAAGCTTACCTTGCAGCTGGAAAATACTTTGTGAGCTGGAGGCTGGTTCTGACCGCTTGGGATGTTTTGAACAACTTCCTCACGTGTTCAGCAGGCTGGAAACTTTCAACTTGGGCTGTAAATGATTAGAGAATTCTGGAACAGCCAATGGGTAAAGTTCTGACTTCTTTGAGGTGGATATTGATGGAGAGGGTATTATAGTTTGGCTACTGAAGTTAGGATGGCTTTTGAATGTATATCAGAACTGCATGGGTGATTTTGGTCAAGAAACACTTGGTGAAAAAATGGAGTTTGAAGGCAAGAATCAAAAGCTAAAAGGTTTTGTATTTTTGTGTTTACAGTTTTTTTGGACGCTTGGAATTTTTGCAGGGGTTCAAGACTTTCCTTTCTCAAATTTTCCCACCCTTTTCAATGGCCAATGAAGTTCAATTTATAGGCAAAGGTTTGGTAGTTTGGAGGGGTCAAGTGGCACCAACGTCATATGTTAGGCGCTGACTTACTCTTGAAGTAAGGTTAAACAAGTGTGGTTCAAGGCACAAAGTAGGATGGTCAGCAGGTTTAGCAGCGCCTAAGCTGGATTTGTCAGCAAGAATTAAGGAAAAGCAAAAGAAACACATGGGCCTAGCATACTTTTGCACAAAAGTTTGCTTTCCCAAGACAATTGAGGTACACGTGGGGGAAATCCCTTGGATAAAGACTCAAAAATAGTTGTGAGCATTAAATGATGATGAGATTTATCAAATCAGAAATCCTGCCATGTGAAATTCTGCATCATTGCTTAATTCTAGATTAGAAGTTCAGCTTCAGCGTAACATCCAACCTCTGATCTTTGTATCTCCTTGCTCCAGCATGTTCTGAAGGAGCTCTCGGACTTTCTAGGAAGCTTGCACCATGCTTCTTAACCTTCTTTGAATTACCCTTGCAAACTCTGACTTAAACCTTTGTGAAAACTTGCCCAAAAGTTCTGACCAAACTCTGTCTTGAAAGTGTCCAGAATTTGCTGAGTGTTTCAGTTTCAAGGACGCGTCTTTGAGGAGTTATAACTTGAAATCCCAACATTCATAGGTGATGTTCTGTTCTACAATGTTTCATATCTTGTGGGAGTCTATAACTCTTGTGTCAGAAGTTCCTCTAGAGTCAACTTCCACCAGAGTGAAAATCTGATCAGAAGTTCTGAGCTTGTCATGTTTCTTAAGCACTTAGAAAAATTCTAAGTATTTTAGAATTTTGATTTTTTTTCAGAGTAAATTGACTTTTGATTTTATTTATGAACAAACTTCATATTTCAACATGTCTTGATGAAATATGTTTCTTGAAATTTTATTTTGATCCAAAAGTTAAAGTTTGACTTTTCAGTGTGCAAATGACCATTTTGCCCTTGTGAATGACTTGCTTGGAGAATTGATAACTTCAAGGCTTGGAAATAGATGGAAGCAAACTTGGGGTCCAGGGTGATCCTTCGTGAAATGCGAGGGCAAATTTTGGGGTACAACAACTGCCCATGTTCAATCTTCTTACACCTGAAGAGTTAGATTGGTAAATTTGCCATTCGTGACTTGAAGGTGGAAGATGATTGAACACTAGAGTGCCCAGAAATTTGCATTCGAAGGTGTATGGTGAATGGGCTTATATATTCCATTTGGAGGAATGTTGGTAAACGCTGGAAGAAGTATCAACACAAATCTCTTGTTGATTTATACTAAAACTTGATGTTTTAGCTGTGAGAAAAAGAATTAGTAAAATGCAGATGCCTGCATGATGTTCACCAGATGTGGTATTATGCTAAATGCATATGGTATGCAAATGCTATGATGTATTAATGTGAGGTATACGTTTTCGTCCAGGAAAATAAATCCCTGACTACTGCTGAGGAAATTCTGGGAGGTTGAATCCCTGATTGCCGTTGGAGATGAAAGATATGCATATCTTCAAATTTTATTGAAAGGATGCTTTTGCTGGGGAATATCGTTCAAATGTCAACTGTTATCTGGTCGGATCCAGGTTTCACAGTTGCTGAGGATGAAGTAGTCGACTGCTATCTGGTCGGATCCAGGCTGCACGGTAACTTACTGGAGGAAGAGGTGAATTAACTTGTATCTGGTCGGATCCAAGCTTTGCAGAAAATTCCTTGAAATTGAATAGTTATTTGGTCGGATCCAGGCTTCACAATAACTTGCTGGGGATACGGAAGTTAACTATTATCTGGTCGGATCCAGGCTTCACAGTAACTTACCGGAGGAAGAGACGAATTAACTGGTATCTGGTTGGATTCCAGGCTTTGTAGAAAATTCCTTGAAGTTGAATAGTTATCTGGTCGGATCCAGGCTTCACAACAACTTACTGGGGATACGGAAGTTAACTATTATCTGGTCGGATCCAGGCTTCGCAGTAACTTGAAATGGTAACTACTATCTGGTCGGATCCAGGCTTCGCAGTAACTTCCTAAAATTGAATAGTTATCTGGTCGGATCCAGACTTCATGGTTTTTGGAAAGTTGTACTATTATCTGGTCGAGTCCAGGCTTCACAGTGTCTTTCTGGGGACCATAATTAATTGTTATCTGGTTGGGCTCCAAGTTTCACAATAAATTGTTTGAAAAATTGTCATCTGGTCGGGTCCAGACTTTGCAAATTTCTGAGGTTGATGAGGTCAATTGTTATCTGGTCGGATCCAGGTTTCACAATAAACTATTTGGGGATTTAGTTCTTATCTGGCCGGTTTCCAGGTTTCACAATGAATCTCTGAGGGTAATTGCTATCTGGTCGGATCCAGGCTTCACAAAAACTTGCTTGGAATTGAAAACTGATATCTGGTCGGGCCCAGGTTTCTCAGCAATCTGTTGGGGATATGGAGGCAATTCTACTGGGGAAAATAAGTTAAACCTTGGTCGGATTGAGTTCAGGCTCTTCTAAATATTTGAAGAGTTAGGCTATTATCTGGTTGGGTCCAGGTTTCATAGCATTTTGAAATTGAGATCAACTGTTATCTGGTCGGATCCAGGTTTCAGATATTCAAACTGTTATCTGGTCGGGTCCAGGTTTCAGTAATTGAAGAAGTCAAACTATTATCTGGTCGGGTCCAGGCTTCAGTAATAACTTTAAAAGTGTGCTAATATCTGGTCGGATCCAGGCTTCATAGCATCTTTTGAAATTAAGATCAATTGTTATCTGGTCGGATCCAGGTTTCAGATACTCAAATTGTTGTTTGGTCGGGCCCAGGTTTCAGTAATTGAAGAAGTCAAACTATTATCTGGTCGGGTCCAGGCTTCAGTAATAACTTGAAAAGTGTGCTAATATCTGGTCGGATCCAGGCTTCATAGCATCTTTTGAAGATAGTAAAGGCTTTGTTGACAGCTTTACTGAGGATCAGGGGTTGTGGCCCTGTGATTTGTAATAATTTGAAAGGGAAATTCAAACTGGAGAGTGTAGACTCAGTCGGGTAAGGCAGAGTCAGCTTGGGGAAGATACACTCAATTGAGGATAATAGACTCTGTTTGAGGGCAATAGCCTTAGCTGGGGAAGATATACTCAGTTGGGAAAATGCACTCAGCTGGGAATGATAGGCTCAGTTGGGAAACTTCATGGTGTCTTGATTGTTGTATGTTGAGAAATTTGAATTCGGCTGGGGAAATAACCCTGTTGGGGAAATAAACCTTGTTGAGGAAGTGAATTTCCTTTAGGAAGAGATCCCCGAGGCTTCAACTTGTAAAAATTGACTTAGCTGGGGAGAAAGCAACCAAGAGGTCGAGACTTTGGTCAGGGATTATCCTATGCAAAGAGACTTTATGGGCAACTTCGTCGGGGAAAGGTTTATTGCCGCCGTCCTTGTGGGGATAATGATGATGAGATAACTCTGTGGGGCTATTTCATATACATTGAAGAGATGCTTAGCAAGACACATGTGCCAAATAGTTTTAATTATGTTCATATTCATATGTTCATTCAATTTTAGTCATTGGACAAATTTACATTCAAAACAAAGACAAAAATTTTGCACTTCGAAGTGTATTTGTATTGATATTTTACCCCTGAATAGGCGTTTTTGTACAGAGAGACGGAGATCCTAGTAAGAGGAAATAGTTGAAAGGAAAACAAAATTGAGAATGAAAACAAATAGCCATGTGAAATGATCTCATTGCCTTCCAACTCTACTATTGCCCCAATGTCTTCAAATGTCCCTTGCCGTTGATCGAAGTTGATTGGATTGATCTTGGATCATTTGAACTTGGACCTTGGTGATAAAATTGACTGTATTGATTCCACGGGACATAGTCATACGTTTTTAATCCTTAATTTTTGCCTGGACTGCCCTTTCGGATTTTTGGCCCACCAGGATACCCTTTTTTGCCCAAGTCGCCCTTTCGGGTTTTCAACTTGCCGGGTGTACAATCTTTTGCATATATCCCTAATTTTTTCCCAAACCTTTTGGTTTGCCGGGATGCCCTTATTTTTCCTAGGTGTGTCAACCTAGCGGGTATCTTATGCGTAGTATTTTTTAACTATGTCCGTGTTTATAGGATGTGGGAAATCTTAACCCTCCATGGTAGTCAGCATCATGGCACCACCAGAGAAAACTCTCTTGATAACAAATGGCCCTTCATAGGTGGGAGTCCATTTTCCTCTGGGGTTACCTTGTGGTAAAATGATGCGCTTTATCACCAAGTCGCCAACTTGATATACTCGAGGTTTGACCTTTTTGTCGAAAGTCTTGATCATTCATTTTTGATATGTATGACCATGACAAACAGCAGCTAATCGTTTTTCGTCAATCAAGTTCAGCTGATCCAATCTCGTTTGAATCCACTCGTCTTCGCCTAGGCCTGCCTCAGTCATAATCCTCAGTAAGGGAATTTGAACTTCCACTGGCAAAACAGCTCCCATGCCATAGACTAGAGAAAAGGGAGTTACCCCAATTGATGTTCTAGCTGAAGTACGGTAGCCATGTAGATCAAACAACAACATCTCATGCCAATATTTATAGGTTACTACCATTTTCTGCACAATTTTCTTGATATTTTTGTTGGCCGCTTCGACTGCGCCGTTCATTTTCGGTATGTACGGAGAAGAATTGTGATGCTTGATCTTAAACTGAGTGCAAAGCTCAGTGATCATAGCATTGTTGAGGTTAGTCCCATTGTCGGTGATTATCCTTTCGGGGATACCATAACGACAAATGAGGTTGTGTCTAATGAATCTGGCTACCATGTTCTTGGTGACTGAGGCAAATGAGGCGGCTTCGACCCATTTGGTAAAATAGTCAATAGCAACAAGAATAAAGAGATGTCCGTTGGAAGCTGTGGGCTTGATCTCTCTGATCATGTCAATGCCCCACAATGCAAATGGCCACGGGGTTGTCATGTCATTCAGAGGGATAGGAGGCACATGGACTTTGTCAGTGTCGATTTGGAATTGTGACAAGTCCTTGAATGTTGATGGCAATCGATATCCATCATTGACCAATAGTAACCTGCTCTTAAGATTTTCTTAGCCATCGTATGTCCACTTGAGTGAGTATCCAAGAGACCATCGTGCATGTCTTCCATGATTTTCTCTGCCTCCCTCTTGTCCACACATCGGAGTAGAGTTGAATCATGGTTGCACTTGTACAATGTCCCTTTACTTAGGAAGAATTTGGCTGCAAATCTTCGCAAGAACTTTCTGTCTTTGATAGATGCCCCCTCTGGATATTCTTGTGCTTCAAGGTATCTCATCACCTCATGGTACCATGGTTTTTATGCATTGGTGTCAAGCTCATAGCAATGTGCAGGTTCATCGAATCTTTCAATTGTTATCATAGGGGCTTCGTTATCCTATCTGACCTTGAACATTGAAGACATGGTTGCCAAAGCGTTAGCCAACTGGTTTTCTTCCCTAGGGAAGTGCTCAAAAGTGATCTCTTTGAAGTGAGGAATCAGGGATAGCACAAGTTCCTTGTAAGGGATAATATTAGGTTGTTTAGTGTCCCAATCTCCTTTTACTTGGCTGATCACTAGGGAGGAATCCCCAAACACATTCAAATGCTTGATCCTCAAGTCAATAGCAGCTTTCAGACCTAAGATGCATACTTCATACTCGGCCATATTGTTTGTGCAATTGAAACATAGTCTGGCAGTGAAAGGAGTGTGGTATCCTTCAGGAGAGATGATCACACCACCAATTCCGTTACCTAAAGCGTTGGAAGCCCTATCGAATATCATAGTCCATCGGGATCCTTGTTCAGGTCTGTCATATGGTCCAAGTTTCGCACAGTTTGTTACTAGCATGATGTTCTCATCAGGGAAATAAAAATTCATTGACTGATAATCATCCACAGCTTGGTGGGCCAAATGATCCGCTAATACACTTCCTTTGATGGCTTTTTAAGTCGTGTATTGAATGTCATACTCAGTCAAGATCATTTGCCATCTGGATATCCATCCGGAGAGGGCGGGTTTCTCGAAGATGTACTTGATTGGGTCCATCTTAGAAATCAACAAAGTGGTATGAGTCAACATATACTATCTTAGCCGGCGAGCAGCCCATGCCAGAGCGCAACAAGTTTTCTCAAGCAGTGAATATCTAGTTTCACAGTCGGTAAACTTTTTGCTCAGGTAATAAATAGCATGCTCTTTTCGGCTAGACTCGTCATGTTGGCCCAAAACACACCCCATAGAATTCTCTAGTACTGTCAAGTACATGATCAAGGGTCTTCCTTCAACTGGAGGCATGAGAATAGGAGGTTCTTGTAGGTATTCTTTGATTTTATCAAAGGCAATCTGGAATTCATCGTTCCACCTGACTACCTGATATTTCTTCAAGAGTTTGAAGAGTGGCTCACAAGTAGCAGTTAAGTGTGATATGAAACAGGCAATGTAATTGAGACGACCCAAGAATCCTCTAACTTCTTTTTCAGAATGAGGGACTGGCATTTCTTGGATGGCCTTTACCTTGGCAGGATCAACTTCAATGCCTTTATTGCTGACAACAAAACCTAGAAGCTTTCCAGAGCGTACTCCAAACGTGCACTTGTTAGGGTTTAACCTAAGCTTGTACTTCTTCAGCCTCTAGAATAATTTGTGCAGGTGATCGAGATGTTCTTCCTAGGTTTGTAATATGGCAATCATATCATCCATATATTCCTCTATCTCATGATGAATCATATCATGAAACAAAGCTACCATAGCTCTTTGATATGTTGCCCCTGCATTTTTTAATCTGAATGGCATGACCTTGTAGCAGAAGGTGCCCTATTACGTAACGAAAGTAGTCTTATCCATGTCTTCGGGAGCCATCCTTATTTGATTATAGCCTGAGAAACCATCCATGAAAAAGAAGACTTTATGTTGAGCAGTATTATCAACTAAGACGTCAATGTGGTAGAGGGAAATCATCTTTGGGGCTTGCCCTATTCAGATCCCTATAGTCTACGCACATGTAAACTTTCCCGTCTTTCTTTGGCACTGGCACCACATTGGCAACCCATTGAGGATAGGATGTCACATCTAGGAACCCTGCATCAAATTGTTTCATCACTTCAGCTTTGATCTTTTCAGACATATCAGGCCTCATGCGACGAACCTTTTGCTTAACAGGAGGGCAATCCTCTCTTGTCGGCAGACGATGGACTACGATGTCGGTATCCAACCCAGGCATATCTTCATAAGACCAAGCAAAAACTTCCACATAATCATGCAACATCTGAACCAACCTGCTCTTGACACTGCTTTCCAAGTTAGCACCAATCTTGATTTCCTTCTTATCTGACTCAGTACCCAAGTTGATAACCTCAACTGACTCTTCATGCGGTTGAATAGCTTTTTCTTCTTGTAATAGAAGTCTTGCTAGTTCTCCTGGTATGTCACAATCCTCCTCACCTTCGTCTTCGCCTTGGTTGATAGGATATTCAAAGTCATAGTCGGCAATAGTAGAGTCATTGGCAATAGGATCCAGAGTGGATGTAGACCTGCAAGAGTGTGTGAGTGTGCATGTAAGATACATGGCTATTTTGAAAATGTATTTGAAAGAAAGAAAAATAATGAACACAAATATTTTAATGTAAAAGAGTCTAATGTACTGAGTGATCATATGATTAGATGAACATAAATAAAACCCTTGACAAATGGACTAAAGTGCCCCGGGCTAGGCACATGGCTTAAAAGTCATTATCAAAATATTACAGACAACAGGTTCTTGAATTGACCGAAAAGTAATAACAAGTATATTACTCCTCAATGAAGGAGATGGGCACAAAGTCCTTTGTATGCCAATTTTACAGCTCCATTGTAGTTGGGTATGTAGCGATAAAAAATGTAGCGGGGTAAATCGGAGATCGAATTATTGATTAATTCGTCTCGCAAAAGCAAGAGTCGCCACCGCGCTTTATTGTTTCCAAAGGAAAAGGGAAAAGAGCGAAATAAAACCCTAAATATGCAATGTAAATAATACTGAAAATACAAAGCGTTTTTGAAAAGAGATCTTATGGTTCGGGGGTTGGTTATACAATGGGAAGGTATTAGCACCCAATGCATCTATAGTACTCTATAGGAACCTTTTGAAATATCTGTTTTATTTGAAATTGATCGCTTGATTGAAAATAAATCGTTTTGGCCGAAAAAGGGATACGGACGGTTTTTTGAAGATACGACAACCTAACGTTGAAGTTTTGACTTTAAAAGGTGTGAGTTTTGGAGAAATCGGATATTTGGAAAAATTATCCTAAGTTTTAATGAAATGAGGGTACTCGCTCGATCATTTTTGAGGACATGAAGTCAACAAAAATTAGACTATTCCCTTTGGATTGACGCAAACAGAATAAACAAGTACGATGAAATAATTGACAGAAAATTATGCGGATAATGACGTACAACAATTAAGTGTGAACATGCATTTTTATACGATTTTGTTTAATATGCGAAAAGAAAAAGTTTTAATTGGTTTTCATTTTTTTACGCATTTTTAATGATAAAAAGGGTAACGAGAATTAAGAGAAATGTTTTTTAGATTTTTATATGTTTCTATTTTTTATGTTTTTATTATATTGGTATTTAATCAAAAGAGGGGAGTAAATTAAAGAAAAATAGAATGTCTTTTAGTTTTCTCATTTTTTGCATGTTTTTTAGAGATATTAAATATTTTCTTCAAATTAAATCAAACCATGAATTTAAATTGAATTAGAAATAAGTAAGACTAAGATTATTAAATAAACATAAATTTAAACTAAATGAGCTTTGGGTAAATAATATTAAAATTATCTATTTAAAATTATATGTTATAAAAAAAACTAACTAATCTAAATTAATTAAGTTAAGAAAATGAAATAAAATTAACTAAAGAGTAAATAAAGATGGGGTGGATAACAATTAGCAATGGGCTTTAGCTAAAAAGGGAATTGAGTTGGGTTGAAGGAAGATGGAGCGGGTCGGGTCGTGGGCTTAAGAGTCCAAGGGATTAGATGTTGATTAGGGTTGTGTTTGTTTGATAAAGGGATTTAGGGTTTGGTTTAAGGCAGAACGGCGCCTCTCTTCACGATCTTCATCTCTCTCTCGCGCAGCTTCTTCGCTTCTTCGCCTCCAACGCCGATGTTTCCATGTTCCGGCCACCCACACCAAGTTTCTCTTCCCTCCATTGTTGACGCGGCGGCTTCAAGCGGAGACGGTAATGACCAAAACATTTTCGTTAATGTTGATTTAATTCGCGTATAAGCTTTACAGTTCGTTGTTGATTTTACAATTTCTTAGTGACTTTAAGGTTTCTTGGTTGATTCTGACTAGTTTACCATTTTTACTTTCCATGTCGATTTGAATGGCATTTTAAGGAATGAGAATGGAAGAAGGCGTTACCTAGGTGGAGAAGGAGGAGGGCTTGGGGTGATGGAGGCCGGACAGCAGGGAGACAGCAGGCGCGCACGGTGGTGAACGGTATTCGCGATTTCCTTCCTTTTGCTTGAATGCTACTGTGTTTGCTATTGTTGGAACCTGTTGAACTGCACTTTGGCTCTTTCTTCTTCTTCTTGAATATTACTGCCTAGGATACTTTGAGATGCTTGCCTTGTTGCCCAGTGATGTGTACACTGAGGGCCTCACCGATTTGCCTTGAGATGTTGCTTTGGATATTTTGTGGAATTGGATGATAACTCTCTCTTCTTCTTGAATGTTGTTGCCTATGGTGGGTTCACGAAAATGGTATGGCTTGAACTTGTAAGAGGTTTTGTCAGGTTTATGTGACTAGGCCTTTACAGTAGGGATATCGTTTTTTACTGGTATGAGGATTGAGCTATGTTTTATGGTTCTTGACAGCATGTTAAGGCATTGGTTGTTTATGATGATGGGTGGTGTTGACAGTGGGATAGTGATATTGGCTATAGGGGGCTCAATCAGTCGGTAATGTTTTGTATCGTTTGGAAACTCGTTTTCTCAGTGATTATGCAGGTTTTGTTTTGGTTTGGGATAACTCAGTGAGGGGTTATGTGTTGACAAAGAGCTAAGGCATTGGTTGTTTATGGTTTAGTGATGGCTATCAGGTTTTGAATGATGGTTCTCAGGTTTTTGAAAATGATTTTTACAGGTTTTGAAAATGGTTTGTGGTTATGTCTTTGCTGACTTGTATATTTCGTTTCTCTTTATGCTGTTTTTTTGTGAAGATCGGATCCTTTTGTTTTCTCTTTGTTGTAATATAACAGTTCTCCTCTCTTCTCTTGCGCTACAGGCCAGGAACTTTGAAACAAATCTCTTGGGATCTCCCTGAGCATTCTGCACTACTGTCCACTCAGTTTGCCTTTATTCTTCTTCTGTGCTATTATTCTTACTGGCTATATTTCTTAGTTTGTTTTGTATATCTCTTTCTGCCTAAGCTAAGCCTGCAAATCCCACACTTTTCCCTCTCTTTTTCTCTCTCAGAATGGCTTTGACAAAAGAGTGATAAGCTGTCTATTTTCTGAAAATGCAGTGGCTGGAAAATGATGAAAGAAAAAGGAATTTTTTTTGCTTGCAAGAATAGTCAAACTGCATATTTGTTTTTAAATCAAATGTTGTCTGCTTCTTGATGTAGGCCACGTTAAAAGGGCATGCTTGCATATGGTTACTACATATGTTGCTTATGCTGTATGCTTTGAAATTATATTTGGGATTAAAAACTAATGTGGTTAGCTTAAGTATGCAGTTTTTTTTTTTGGAAAACAATTTATGCATATGTTTTGAAATCCTTTTCCTTTTTTTGTGAACCGGGAGTAATCCCGTGATTTGCAAAAAATAATAACTGATTCCGGCCATTACATTTAATGATGAACATTTAAAATTTATTTTCTGCATTTAATTATTTATTTGAATTCTAATTCTTTTCTTTTAATTGTGCAGGTAAAATTAAATGAGCGGACACGCATTGGATTGGAAGCTTTAGAATTAAGATAGACTAGTTTATTTCATTTTAATTTTGACAATTCATTATTGTAATTTATTGCAATATATACAATATTTACAAAATAGCTTGTACCAAAAAAATGAATAAAAGAAACTATTTGTCCATTAATTCTTCTTCTTTATTTATTTATCGTTTATTATTTTATCCAAACGAATAATTGAAAACAAATCTCCAATTACCTACATTCAAAATAATAAACAGATAAATAATAATTATCATTGACCAACTAATACCTTCGATTATTTAATCCATCATTCTCAACTAAATTATAATAATTAAAATAGGATTTCAATTATTTAACCTAGAACGACGAACGATTAAACAGTCGTTATTGACCAATGAATTTCCTCAAATGCTTATTTATATTATTCATAACCTTTAAATTATAGAATAACTAAGAATAAATTCTAGTTACTTAAATTTAAAAATAATGAGTAAATAAATAAAACGTCCGCACAATTAATGCGCCTCTTCTCTGATGTTCATTTTATTATCCCTACATCTTTAAACTAAATAATAATCAAAAAAATGAATTTCAATTATTCAAGTTTTAGATAATAGATAATTAATAAACATCATTTTTGCACGAATCGATTAAATGATTCAATGTTCAGCATAAATAGCTCTTGGCCCGAAAAAGTCATGAAATTTAAAATCGATGGATCAAAACAAATGTAATGTAAAGATGCGGATAGGAGATGACGTCTTAGGTCAAAATTTGGGGTACAACAGCTGCCCCCATTTAAGTTTCTTCTATCCGGAGATATGAAGATTAAAATCTTCGTGTCGACGAGATTGAAGGTACTTAAATACATAATTGCGCAAATTTTGTCCTAAGATGCCGTCATCATGCGGTGGTAAGAATGCAACGATCTAACTCACAGAGAAAGATACTGTGAAACGAGACAATGTTGAGGGAATCGAACGTCAACAAAACACAAAGACATGAGTTATACGCTACTGGGAGAACGAGCTATCGACTTCAAACGACAGACTCCTGACAGCAAATAAAACTGAGGGAATACGACCTCTAACCCTAACAAAGAGAGCATCTTGCATAGGCCATAACAGATTATTGATCCAAATAGTGAATTCGCAACTCAAGGTCGACGGTAGACAGGGAGTATCGAATTGCTGATAACTGGTTACCGACTTCTGGAGGTGTAGATTCGTACCAGACTTCTCTGCGAGATTTCAGAGGTATACTCATTAATGCTGAGGTGATAAGACTGTAGATACGAAGGTTGTTCAAATAAAGAAAATTGCCAGCTGTTGGCGTCCAAAGAAAATACCGATAACAAACAAGTCGCTCCAATAAAGAAGCCGCCGCTTGCTGTCGTCCAAAGAAAATACCGATAACGAACAAGTTGCTCAAATAAAGAAGCTGCCGCTTGCTGTCGTCCAAAGAAAATACCGATAACGAACAAGTTGCTCAAATAAAGAAGCTGCCGCTTGCTGTCGTCCAAAGAAAATACCGATAACGAAACAAATTGCTCAAATAAAGAGGCTACCACTTGCTGTCGTCCGACGAAAGTACCGATGACAAACAAGTTGCTCAAATAAAGAGGCTACCACTTGCTGTTTTCCGAAGAATAATAACGTACTGGTAACACGTACTGGTAACTCATGAAGAGTTTGCTGCTTGTCGCTTTCAAAAAGAGTAAATGACGCACTAGTAGTTCATGAAGAACTGCTGCTCGGCGCTTCCCAAAAAGGATAAAATGACGATGACGCACTAGTAGCTCATGAAGAACTGCTGCTCGGCGCTTTCACAAAGTCATAACTGACGCACTAGTAGCTCATGAAGAACTGCTGCTCGGTGCTTTCCAACGGAATAAAATGACGCACTAGTAGCTCGTGAAGAACTGCTGCTTGGCGCTTTCCGAAAGCTAAAATAACGCACTAGTAGCTCATGAAGAACTACTGCTCGGCGCTTGTCGAAGATAGTAACGTATAAGTTGCTCGTGAAGAGCTACCGCTTGTCGTTTCCAACATAATTCAGAGGGGAACTGCGATGATATTGGCAGAGAATAAAATCTTCATCAAAGAGGACCCTGAATCAATCCTTCCCGAGGAGATCACATATTTAAAACGTGCAAAATAAATGCACCA
The DNA here is from genome assembly GCA_948472305.1 of Vicia faba. Taxonomy (NCBI): domain Eukaryota; kingdom Viridiplantae; phylum Streptophyta; class Magnoliopsida; order Fabales; family Fabaceae; genus Vicia; species Vicia faba. Next base: position 879,608,368 of record OX451739.1, read on the forward strand.
ACCGTCTAGGTCGCAATTTCACTGGGGAAAAACACTGAGGTAGCCTATGCAAGAGGCAATAACTTCATTCAGGAATAACCAGAGAGAAAACAGTCAAACAAGACTCCTCCCAAATGAGAAAGTAAATCGATTGGGGAAATTATCCTATCGAGAAATGGACAAGGTAAACTAAATCAAAAATCATCCACGAGGATTAGCTCAGTTGGGGAATTAGAAAGGAGGCGCACTTTATGCTTAAGCTGACACCCTATTTGGAAGGATCAAATACGTTATTTGAAAAGGACACAACTAAGGTGTACGAATTTAATGACATTAACAAATACAACTGTGTGTGCATGATGCAAGTGTGGATGAATAAGTGAATGTCATGTATATGCTGACAAAACAGACAGATAGGATATCTTGGAGATAATAAGGTGTCACAGCAACGTAAATGCTCGGCCACTCTTGAAAAGATGGAAGATAGACGGAATACGAAGCAACGTCGGAAGATGTCACGCTACAAGGCCCAAGTCTTCTGAAGAGACGAACAATCAAATCCAATCTTCTAGCACCAATAAACCACTGGCATAAGACGAAGTGTACCGCACTTCAAAATCTCCCAAATAAAGGTAGCTGAAACCACACTTAACTGGAACAACTGGGGAATCACCAAGTTTAGCACCACCATAACCAAGCATGTACACAGCCAACACTTAATGACGATTTTGAAAGAAAACAAATTCATTATGCAAGTATAAATTACTGTACTGTTTTGCATTTCATGGCTTGACCATTTTCGGAACGACTGTTAATATTCCTTTCGTTATTCACGACACATTTTAGAAATAAGAATGTTTTAAATAAATTTGTTTCAAGTATTTCCATAAAAATTAAAATTTTGCCCACAAAAGGTAAATGCTCAAATTTCATTAATACGATGGTAGTTCGCTAACAATGCGACTCCAACGGTTTACAAAAGTTTGGGGAAATAGTATGTGAAATAAGAGGTCATACAAAACAATGATCACTATTCTCCCTAACAACTTTGAATTCCAGAATATGTTCAGATGCCAAGACTGGTTTGACCAGGAATTTGCCTAAGCGAAATACTTCTTGACTGCATCGGCGTTCAGGGGACGCGGGAGGTCTTCGCCATCCATATTGGCGAGAATCATGGCACCTCCGGAGAAAACTTTCTTAACAACAAACGGTCCTTCATAGTTCGGAGCCCATTTGCCCCTAGAATCGGGTTGGAAAGATAATATCTTCTTGAGCACGAGGTCACCTTCTCTGAACTCGCGCGGCCGAACCTTCTTATCAAAAGCCTTCTTCATTCTTTGCTGATACAACTGACCGTGACACAAAGCCGTTAATCTCTTTTCTTCGATTAAATTCAACTGATCGTACCTACTTTGACACCATTCGGCCTCGGAAAGCTTGGCTTCCATCAACACTCTCAGAGACGGAATCTCAACCTCCACGGGGAGTACTGCTTCCATACCGTAAACTAGGGAGAAAGGAGTCACGCCTGTTGAAGTTCGAACTGAAGTACGATACCCGTGTAAAGCAAACGGAAGCATTTCATGCCAGTCCTTATAAGTTACCACCATCTTCTGGACGATCTTCTTGATATTCTTGTTAGCAGCTTCAACAGCCCCATTCATCTTCGACCTGTAAGGAGAAGAATTATGATGCTCGATTTTGAACTCTTCACAAAGCTCCCTCATCATCTTGTTATTCAAATTCGACCCATTGTCAGTGATGATCTTACTCGGGATACCATACCGACAAATAATCTGATTCTTGATAAATCTGACTACCACCTGTCTGGTTACATTAGCATAAGATGCGGCTTCCACCCACTTAGTAAAATAATCGATCGCTACCAAGATGAAACGATGACCATTTGAAGCTTTGGGTTCAATCATCCCAATCATATCAATGCCCCACATGGAGAAAGGCCAAGGTGAAGATATAACATTGAGGAGGGTCGGCGGTACGTGCATCCTGTCCGCATAAATCTGGCATTTATGACACTTCTTCACATACTTGCAGCAATCAGATTCCATGGTTATCCAGTAGTAACCAGCTCTCAACATCTTTCTAGCCATTGCGTGTCCATTGGCATGAGTGCCAAAGGACCCTTCGTGCACCTCTTGCATCAGCATGTCTGCTTCACGTCTGTCTACACATCTGAGCAAGACCATGTCGTAATTCCTCTTATACAACACTTCTTCATTGAGAAAGAAACTGCTTGCTAATCTTCTCAACGTCTTCCTATCTTTATTGGATGCCCCAGGCGGGTACTCTTGAGTTTGAAGGACACGTTTGATGTCGTAGAACCAAGGTTTGTCGTCGGTGACCTCTTCTACTGCGAACACATGAGCAGGTCGGTCGAGGCGCATAACTCGGATTGTAGGCACGTCGTTCCAATCATTCACTTGAAACATTGAAGACAAAGTAGCCAAAGCATCCGCCATTTGATTCTCATCCCTAGGGATATGATGCAATTCCACCTTGTTGAAGAAGGTTAACAACCTTCTAGCATAGTCTCTGTACGGGATCAAACCAGGGTGACGAGTTTCCCATGCTCCTTTGATTTGATTAATCACCAATGCCGAATCTCCATAAATATCCAGAATCTTAATCCTCAAGTCCACTGCTTCTTCGAGACCCATAATACACGCTTCATACTCCGCCATGTTGTTCGTACAGTCAAACTTCAGTCTTGCCGTGAACGGGATATGAGTACCTCGGGGAGTAACGATGATTGCCCCAATTCCATTTCCATAGGAATTCACAGCTCCGTCAAATATCAAACCCCATCGGGATTCAGGATCAGGTCCTTCTTCAGGTAACGGCTCTTCACAGTCTTTAGCTTTCAAGTACATAACATCTTCATCGGGGAAGTCAAACTTGATGGACTGATAGTCTTCAATTGGTTGGTGAGCCAAATGATCGGCCAGAATACTCCCTTTGATCGCTTTCTGAGTGTGATACTCAATGTCATATTCAGATAACAACATCTGCCAACGGGCTATCCTTCCAGATAAGGCGGGCTTCTCAAAGATATACTTGATTGGGTCCATTTTGGAGATCAACCAAGTAGTGTGATTAATCATATACTGGCGCAGACGGCGAGCAGCCCAGGCTAAAGCACAACAGGTTTTCTCAAGCAATGAATAACGAGACTCACAGTCTGTGAATTTCTTACTCAGATAATATACAGCGTGCTCCTTTCTTCCAGTCTCGTCCTGCTGACCAAGCACACATCCCATGGAATCCTCTAATATGGTCAAATACATAATCAAGGGCCTTCCTTCCACCGGGGGAATCAAAATGGGAGGCTCGAGCAAATATTCTTTGATACTATCGAAAGCTTTCTGACAATCCTCCGTCCACACACATCCTTGGTTCTTGCGGAGAAGCTTGAAAATCGGCCCACAAGTAGCAGTCATGTGAGATATGAACCTAGAAATGTAGTTCAGTCTCCCAAGGAATCCTCTTACCTGTTTTTCCGTCTTGGGTGCGGGCATTTCCCGAATAGCTTTGACTTTATCGGGATCTACTTCAATACCTTTCTGACTGACAATGAAACCTAAAAGTCTTCCTGAACGAACGCCAAAAGTGCACTTATTGGGATTCAGACGGAGTTTGTACTTTCTCAAACGCTGGAATAGCTTTAACAAATGCTCCAAGTGATCTTCTTCAGTCTGTGATTTGGCAATCATATCATCCACATACACTTCGATCTCCTTATGCATCATGTCGTGGAACAAAGCAGTCATGGCCCTTTGGTACGTTGCACCAGCATTCCTCAAACCAAACGGCATAACTCGATAACAGAAAGTTCCCCACGGTGTAATGAAAGCGGTTTTTTCCATATCTTCCGGTGCCATCTTGATTTGGTTGTAACCAGAGAAACCATCCATGAAAGAAAAGACTTTGAACTTGGCGGTACTGTCGACCAATACATCAATATGAGGTAATGGGAAATCATCTTTCGGACTAGCTCTGTTCAGATCTCTGTAGTCTACACACATCCGAACCTTACCATCCTTCTTAGCAACAGGCACGATGTTGGCTAACCACTGAGGATAGACCGACGTCACGAGAAAACCTGCGTTGATCTGCTTCTGAACTTCTTCTTTAATCTTGTCGGCCATGTCAGGACGAGTCCTTCTCAACTTCTGCTTGACCGGTGGACACTCAGGTTTCAACGGTAAACGATGCTCCACAATGTCGTTGTCCAACCCTGGCATATCTTGGTAAGACCACGCAAACACATCAACATACTCTCTGAGAAGCTCCAACATCTTCTCCTTAACTTCCGGGATAAGCAAAGCTCCGACTTTGACTTCCTTTCTATCCTCTTCATCACCCAAGTTGACCAACTCTACGGGTTCTTCAAATGGTTGAATAACCTTCTCATCTTGCTCGATCAAACGGGAAATCTCAACAGGAACCTCTTCATCATCCTCTCCTTCGGCTCTGAACACAGGGAATTCAAAATTGGGAGAGGGCATAGGATCATTGTTTTCGATGGTTAAGTCATGAAGTAATCTGCACACATGATTATGCTTTATTTTAGAAATCGATTTGTGCAAATAAAACAAAATGCTCTTAATCAATTTTCATTATTATTTCCCAAAAAATGAAAAATAAAACAGCAGTGGACAAAATAACATTTTTATTCATTAAAGAGGAAATACTTGAAACAACAAGCCCAGACATTTCTCTTTTGCCTTGGGCAGAGCAAAAGGAGTTATTTTTCATAGCCCGACACAAAATACGTTTCGCCTTGGGCAGAGCGATTTTTTTTTAAAAGAAAAATGAACAAAACATTACTCGGAAACGTGCATAACCACAGGAATATCAACAGCTATCCAGTTTTGGCAAGCCAATCCAGGCGTCACAAACACGGGCAAATCCTCCTCGGAATCATCATCTATGACAGCATCAACCTCAGGATGCACAAACCCTGCACTCCGAAAGACCTCTTGAATTGGACGAACAACCACCTCTTTCTTGACCCTTGCAGCTATTGGATGAAAACCCAAACCTTCCCCAGACTTGTTCTCGGGTAACGTCAACACCTGGCCCCATCCTTCGGCCGAACCACTCTCCACTACTCGCCGTGCATCCTCAAAAGAAGAGATGGATGCCCCCTGCTTCTTCACGGTATCCTTAGCAACAGATAGGCCCTGAAACTGGGTCCCGACGTCCTCATCAGCATCAATAAAAGAAAACGATGATAAATGACTCACCACCATGGCCTGCTCTCCCCCAATCATCACTAGTTTCCCATGCCTCACAAATTTTAATCTCTGATGGAGCGTGGAGGTGACTGCCCCGGCATCATGGATCCAGGGACGGCCCAATAAACAACTATAAGCAGCACGGATGTCCATCACTTGGAAAGTGATTTGAAAAGTGTGGGGGCCAATCACTATGGGAAGATCCACTTCACCGATAACCGTCTTCCTGGAACCGTCAAAGGCTTTAACAATTACTCCGCTAGGCCTCATAGGAGCACCTGGATATGAAAGTCGAGACAACGTGGTCTTGGGCATCACATTCAATGACGAGCCGGTATCCACTAACACGCTTGATAAGGTATCGTTCCCACAACTTACTGAAATGTGCAGAGCCATATTATGGTTTCTCCCCTCCTCCGGGAGTTCTTCATCACTGAAACCCAAGTTGTTACACGAGGTTATATTCCCCACAATCCCGTCAAACTGATCAACTGTCACATCATGGTCTACGAACGCCTGGTCCAACACTTTCATCAAGGCTTCTCTGTGTGCCCCAGAATCTCTCAATAAGGCAAGCAAGGAAATCTTGGAAGGTGTTTGCAGAAGCTGGTCCACAATTTTATACTCGCTTCTTTTGATAAGCTTTAAGATTTCATCTTCTTCAGGGTGAGGGATAGGTTCACTGGATCGACCTACCTCAACCCTTGGTTCATTTCTTACAGGGATCTCTGCCGGCATGGGCCTCCTTACTTGAACTTCTGGTCTTCTTGTCGGTACCGCGGCAAAAACACGCCCACTTCTTGTCACTCTACTTACATCGGCAATATTAACGAAAGACGGTCTAGTTGGTATGGGGACCTCTACCCCGTTCTCGATCATGGTGGCGTTATACTTGTACGGCACGGCTTGGTCTGAGCTATAAGGCACAGGGCCAGGTGGATAAATAATCAAAGGATCAGCAGACGCAGTCTGGCTGTTGTAAGCAATCTCTACTGATTCTGGCAAATTAAACTGTGGGGTTATCACATTCACTTCATCTTCAGGATTTCGGTCATAGGTAATAGTAATAATTCTCTGATCTAGCAACTTCTGAATGTCCTCCTTCACAATAGGACAATCCTCTTCTCTTGAACAAAACTGGCAAACGTCATAGTCATGTTGGTGCCTAACAAAGGCAAGTCTTCTCAAACTTTGGTGTAACCTGATCAATGATTCTCTGATGTGCTCGACTTGGAAAACTCGGAACTTCCCCGGGCAACCCTCCACCATATTCACAGAAGCTGCCCCATGTCGGGGCAAAGGGTTATCTCTGACATTTGGATTCACATCCTTAAAAGACAAGATGCCATGCTTAATTAATCTCTGCACATCCGCCTTCAACGCAAAGCAATTCTCAAGGTTGTGCCCCGGCGACCCTTGATGATATTCACAGAATTGATCCGCCTTATACCACGGGGAAGCACTGTTCGGTGCGACAGGAGGTGGTTTTGTTGTGATGAGATTCTTTCTAATGAGAGCGGGAAACAATTCAGTATACGTCATAGGAATGGCATCAAACTGCGGCTTTCTGGGCGAGCGATTTTGATTGTTGAGCGGATAGGCCTGTTGTCGAGGCTGCTGTTGAAAAGGTCGTTGTTGAGGTGGCGGAATCTGATGAGATGGGGCTACCAAAGCTGGGCGGACAGCCGGAGTGACTGCCGCGACGTGAGAGTAGCCTCTCCTAGGCCTACCTGGAAACAAAGCACTAACATCCTGTTCTTTCCTCTTCGGGAAAACACCTCCGAACTTCTTCACACTGCTGGACGTACTCCCTTCTTTAATCAAACGTCCTTCACGAATTCCTTCCTCTAATCGCATACCCATGCTCACCATCTCGGTAAAGTCACTGGGCGCGCTGGCTATCATCCTCTCATAGTAAAAGGATCCCAAAGTCTTCAAAAATATCTTAGTCATCTCTTTCTCCTCCAGAGGTGGATGGATCTGAGCAGCAATTTCACGCCACCTCTGGGCGTACTCCTTAAAAGATTCTCGGTCTCTTTGCGACATTGCCCGGAGTTGATCCCTGTCCGGCGCCATGTCAACATTATACTTGTACTGATGGACAAAGGCTTCACTGAGATCGTTAAAATTGCGGATTCGAATGCTGTCCAATCCCATATACCACTTCAAGGCAGCACCCGTCAAACTATCTTGAAAATAATGAATCAATAAATCATGATTATCAGAAAACGTGGACATCTTCCTCACGTACATTGTCAAATGGCTTCTAGGACACGAATCCCCCTTGTATCTTTCAAAATCTGGTGTTTTGAACTTCGCCGGAATCTTGACATTCGGAACCAGGCAAAGATCATGTGTGCTCTTCCCAAACAGCTCCTTCCCCTTCAAGGCTCTAAGCTCTTTCTGCATTTCCTGGAACTGATCCTGAAATTCCTCCATTCTATCAAAAAGGCCCATACTTTCAGCAGGTTCGGCAGGATAAACTGGTTCGTTCAAGTATGGCACTGAGTGGATCACAGGAGCAACGGTCGTCATGACTGGTTGCGGAAAGGGTGTTACAGATGGAATTACTGGCGGCAGTGTAGTCGTCTCCGGTTGAGGAAGAGACAATGCAGGCTGAAATATAGGTTGGGCGGTAGGCTGACACCCTTCTGGCATAAAGTTGTAAGGCATTCCCCAAGGAAAACCTTTCGGCATCTGATGCTGGATCGGAGAGTTGATTTGAGTTGCGGAGGCAGGAGCGATAACAATCTCGGAAACCACTGGAATTGAAGTCTGAATCTCGGCAGCCGTAGTCGATGGCTGATTCTGAACAGCCACCAAACTTTCCACCAATGCTGTTAACTTTTCCATCTCGGCACGAAGCGTAGCAACTTCCCCACGAAGCTCTTGATTTTCCTGTTCCAAATCTTCCATTCTTTTCTGACGACTGGCCCGAGTGTCGTGTTGGTGAGACAGCTTGGCAACCTTCGGTGGAAAAAGAACAAGAATGAGACTCTAGAAAACATGTGATGTGGAATGTGAAATGATGCATGATGGTGATGCAAATGATGACTCGTTTTAAAAGTTTTTCAAGGAACTTTTAGTAACTTTGCATACATCAATGGTAAAGGAATTTGGAACAACAAAAACTCAATCCGTTAATCGAAAGCGATAAATTACAACTTACAAATTGGAATAGTAAATTACAACCTTGGAATAACAAATCCACTAATGAAAGCAATAAATTACAACTTACAACCTGAAAACCATAATAAAGTGATAAATTACATTTTAAAACATGAAGCAGTAAATTACAACTTGGAGCCTGAAGCCCGAAATAAGACCATAAGTTACAACTTCGGAGCATGAAGCCCTTAAGAAAACAATAAATTACAACTTCGGAGCATGAAGCCCTTAAGAAAACAATAAATTACAACTTCGGAGCATGAAGCCCTTTTACATAGTTTTACAAAATGACATCAATAAAATAAACTAAAGCTAAAGCTCACTCAGAACCCTCAGATGACGGACCAAACACCAGCTGTAGTCGGAGCTTCTTGATCTTTTCTTCATAAAAGTCTTCTAAATCTTTCTTTTCCGCTATCAGTCGATCGGTGATTTCTTCTTGTGGATTAGGAACGAGAGCCAAGTTTACTGAACATTCCCTTTTCCTCTTCCTTTCATTCGCGTATTTCTTCAACAAGGCATCCTTCTGGCGAAGCTTCTCATCGTGGTCAACAAACCGGCCATCTTGAATAAGCAACAACTCCTTCTTCTCTTTCAGCTGTCGAGTCAGGACTCGATTCTCGTATTCGGACATATGGTACTTTTCCTTCCAAGCATCCCTCTCGGACTTCATCCTAGCCAGGTTCCCTTGATATTCTCCTACATCTGCGATTGGGATAGCAACTGATGATGGTGCGATGGCAGGGAACAAAGGTTTCTCAAGTTTATATGGCATCTTGAGAGCACAAGCCCTAGCACGGACCCACTGTAGGTAAGGTTCCAAAGAGACGGCACCTCTATGTCCCAGCATATCTCTCCCTTTCTTGTGGATATGGCGCCAAGCTCCTTCAATCTCTCTCCTAGCAGTTTGATGATCTTGTCCTTCCTGAAGAAAGAAACCACTCACATGGATACTGTTCGGCTTATCTCTCATTGGGTACCCGAACTGACGGCGCGCTAGAACAGGGTTGTAGTTGATTCCACCCTTCGTACCAAGAAGAGGTACATTGGGAAAAGCACCACAGCTGTCAATGATCTCTACGTCATGGTAAGCTCGATTGTACCAGTCAATGTCGAAATGAGTGAGAGCCATAATCTTTGGCGCCCAACGCGGTTCTTTCTCGAGATCCCAGAAAGCATCGGACCCAGGTAAATGCGAGACGTACCACTGATACAGCAACGGCACGCAACAAACAATCATTCCTCCTTGACGAGAGTTTCGCAGGTGGATGGAGTAATATGCATCTCCTAGCAGCGTAGGGACCGGATTTCCAATCAGGAAAACTCTGATGGCATTGACATCCACAAATTTATCAATGTTAGGGAATAAGAAAAGACCATACGCGAGTAAAGCAAACACGTCCTCGAAGGCAACGGTATCCTTTGTATCAGCAAAATGACGAGCTTTCTTCAACAGAAACTGAGCCGGCAAACCCCGGATTCCTCCTTTCGTAGTCATATTCTCTTCTATCTCTGACTTCTTCAGATGGGTGATGGCTGCTATCTCATGAGATTTAGGCTCCTCTTCTAATCCAGAAAAAGGAACACGGTCGACGATCGGCAAACCAAGGATATAGGAGTACTCCTCTAAGGTAGGCATCAACTGATAATCCGGGAAGGTGAAACATCGATACAAGGGATCGTAGAACTGAACCAAAGTGTTGAGGATGCCTTTCTTCATCTTGCGCTTCATGAGCGGTACGATGGACCCATATTTCTTCTGAAAATCTGTCGGACTCTCTATCTTCGGAATCAAACTCTTCAATTCTTCAATCTCGGGCTCTTTGAAGCTAAAGCTTCGAGTATTTCTCCTTCCAAGTTCCATAATACCCTGAGACGTTTGCAAAAATCATTCCAAAGTTCCTTGAAAAATGAGTTTTTTACAAAGATGTTGATGAATGCATGAATGAATGATAATGCGACAGTCACACACAAGTTTGCAAACATGGGGTTTAAAGGTTCAAAGTTCAGCATGGAGTCGAGGGTAAAGCCCACCCAAAGGTTTGTACTAATGTTTCGATCACACCTGTAAGACAAGGTTCTAAGAGTTCCCAGAGTCTGCATCCCTCTTTCGGATATTACCAACGTCTTGATTACTCAATAATTAGCAATATTCTCAAGAGAAACTCGTCCGAGCGTAGCATCGCGTAACAACTACTTCCGAATTACTCCGTGATAGTCTCCGCGCTACACCTAAAAAGGCCAAGATGAGTCAGGGTTCTACGGTTCTCAACTTCTCGGGCTCCTAGGTCGAAAATAATAATGTCTTCCCGATTACTCGGTAAACAAATATTAAGTCCAAGAGGGCCTTCCATTGAGTGGGGGATCTCATGCCTCCTTCTTCGGGATTACTCCCTCAAAGTTAACATGACTATACCGCCCGTCCTATTCCTTAAGTGTTACTTAATCCGGGTATAGGATTTGTCCTTCAAAAAACCCAAACACCCCAATTTAAACATATAATCAAGCAAAACAAATAATAGTAAAACAGATAAGACAAATTAGGCTTAACCCACTTAGGGATGGACCAGCAAGAGGTCAATCTCTCCCCAGCAGAGTCGCCAATTCTGTAGCGATAAAAAATGTAGCGGGGTAAATCGGAGATCGAATTATTGATTAATTCGTCTCGCAAAAGCAAGAGTCGCCACCGCGCTTTATTGTTTCCAAAGGAAAAGGGAAAAGAGCGAAATAAAACCCTAAATATGCAATGTAAATAATACTGAAAATACAAAGCGTTTTTGAAAAGAGATCTTATGGTTCGGGGGTTGGTTATACAATGGGAAGGTATTAGCACCCAATGCATCTATAGTACTCTATAGGAACCTTTTGAAATATCTGTTTTATTTGAAATTGATCGCTTGATTGAAAATAAATCGTTTTGGCCGAAAAAGGGATACGGACGGTTTTTTGAAGATACGACAACCTAACGTTGAAGTTTTGACTTTAAAAGGTGTGAGTTTTGGAGAAATCGGATATTTGGAAAAATTATCCTAAGTTTTAATGAAATGAGGGTACTCGCTCGATCATTTTTGAGGACATGAAGTCAACAAAAATTAGACTATTCCCTTTGGATTGACGCAAACAGAATAAACAAGTACGATGAAATAATTGACAGAAAATTATGCGGATAATGACGTACAACAATTAAGTGTGAACATGCATTTTTATACGATTTTGTTTAATATGCGAAAAGAAAAAGTTTTAATTGGTTTTCATTTTTTTACGCATTTTTAATGATAAAAAGGGTAACGAGAATTAAGAGAAATGTTTTTTAGATTTTTATATGTTTCTATTTTTTATGTTTTTATTATATTGGTATTTAATCAAAAGAGGGGAGTAAATTAAAGAAAAATAGAATGTCTTTTAGTTTTCTCATTTTTTGCATGTTTTTTAGAGATATTAAATATTTTCTTCAAATTAAATCAAACCATGAATTTAAATTGAATTAGAAATAAGTAAGACTAAGATTATTAAATAAACATAAATTTAAACTAAATGAGCTTTGGGTAAATAATATTAAAATTATCTATTTAAAATTATATGTTATAAAAAAAACTAACTAATCTAAATTAATTAAGTTAAGAAAATGAAATAAAATTAACTAAAGAGTAAATAAAGATGGGGTGGATAACAATTAGCAATGGGCTTTAGCTAAAAAGGGAATTGAGTTGGGTTGAAGGAAGATGGAGCGGGTCGGGTCGTGGGCTTAAGAGTCCAAGGGATTAGATGTTGATTAGGGTTGTGTTTGTTTGATAAAGGGATTTAGGGTTTGGTTTAAGGCAGAACGGCGCCTCTCTTCACGATCTTCATCTCTCTCTCGCGCAGCTTCTTCGCTTCTTCGCCTCCAACGCCGATGTTTCCATGTTCCGGCCACCCACACCAAGTTTCTCTTCCCTCCATTGTTGACGCGGCGGCTTCAAGCGGAGACGGTAATGACCAAAACATTTTCGTTAATGTTGATTTAATTCGCGTATAAGCTTTACAGTTCGTTGTTGATTTTACAATTTCTTAGTGACTTTAAGGTTTCTTGGTTGATTCTGACTAGTTTACCATTTTTACTTTCCATGTCGATTTGAATGGCATTTTAAGGAATGAGAATGGAAGAAGGCGTTACCTAGGTGGAGAAGGAGGAGGGCTTGGGGTGATGGAGGCCGGACAGCAGGGAGACAGCAGGCGCGCACGGTGGTGAACGGTATTCGCGATTTCCTTCCTTTTGCTTGAATGCTACTGTGTTTGCTATTGTTGGAACCTGTTGAACTGCACTTTGGCTCTTTCTTCTTCTTCTTGAATATTACTGCCTAGGATACTTTGAGATGCTTGCCTTGTTGCCCAGTGATGTGTACACTGAGGGCCTCACCGATTTGCCTTGAGATGTTGCTTTGGATATTTTGTGGAATTGGATGATAACTCTCTCTTCTTCTTGAATGTTGTTGCCTATGGTGGGTTCACGAAAATGGTATGGCTTGAACTTGTAAGAGGTTTTGTCAGGTTTATGTGACTAGGCCTTTACAGTAGGGATATCGTTTTTTACTGGTATGAGGATTGAGCTATGTTTTATGGTTCTTGACAGCATGTTAAGGCATTGGTTGTTTATGATGATGGGTGGTGTTGACAGTGGGATAGTGATATTGGCTATAGGGGGCTCAATCAGTCGGTAATGTTTTGTATCGTTTGGAAACTCGTTTTCTCAGTGATTATGCAGGTTTTGTTTTGGTTTGGGATAACTCAGTGAGGGGTTATGTGTTGACAAAGAGCTAAGGCATTGGTTGTTTATGGTTTAGTGATGGCTATCAGGTTTTGAATGATGGTTCTCAGGTTTTTGAAAATGATTTTTACAGGTTTTGAAAATGGTTTGTGGTTATGTCTTTGCTGACTTGTATATTTCGTTTCTCTTTATGCTGTTTTTTTGTGAAGATCGGATCCTTTTGTTTTCTCTTTGTTGTAATATAACAGTTCTCCTCTCTTCTCTTACGCTACAGGCCAGGAACTTTGAAACAAATCTCTTGGGATCTCCCTGAGCATTCTGCACTACTGTCCACTCAGTTTGCCTTTATTCTTCTTCTGTGCTATTATTCTTACTGGCTATATTTCTTAGTTTGTTTTGTATATCTCTTTCTGCCTAAGCTAAGCCTGCAAATCCCACACTTCTCCCTCTCTTTTTCTCTCTCAGAATGGCTTTGACAAAAGAGTGATAAGCTGTCTATTTTCTGAAAATGCAGTGGCTGGAAAATGATGAAAGAAAAAGGAATTTTTTTTGCTTGCAAGAATAGTCAAACTGCATATTTGTTTTTAAATCAAATGTTGTCTGCTTCTTGATGTAGGCCACGTTAAAAGGGCATGCTTGCATATGGTTACTACATATGTTGCTTATGTTGTATGCTTTGAAATTATATTTGGGATTAAAAACTAATGTGGTTAGCTTAAGTATGCAGTTTTTTTTTTTGGAAAACAATTTATGCATATGTTTTGAAATCCTTTTCCTTTTTTTGTGAACCGGGAGTAATCCCGTGATTTGCAAAAAATAATAACTGATTCCGGCCATTACATTTAATGATGAACATTTAAAATTTATTTTCTGCATTTAATTATTTATTTGAATTCTAATTCTTTTCTTTTAATTGTGCAGGTAAAATTAAATGAGCGGACACGCATTGGATTGGAAGCTTTAGAATTAAGATAGACTAGTTTATTTCATTTTAATTTTGACAATTCATTATTGTAATTTATTGCAATATATACAATATTTACAAAATAGCTTGTACCAAAAAAATGAATAAAAGAAACTATTTGTCCATTAATTCTTCTTCTTTATTTATTTATCGTTTATTATTTTATCCAAACGAATAATTGAAAACAAATCTCCAATTACCTACATTCAAAATAATAAACAGATAAATAATAATTATCATTGACCAACTAATACCTTCGATTATTTAATCCATCATTCTCAACTAAATTATAATAATTAAAATAGGATTTCAATTATTTAACCTAGAACGACGAACGATTAAACAGTCGTTATTGACCAATGAATTTCCTCAAATGCTTATTTATATTATTCATAACCTTTAAATTATAGAATAACTAAGAATAAATTCTAGTTACTTAAATTTAAAAATAATGAGTAAATAAATAAAACGTCCGCACAATTAATGCGCCTCTTCTCTGATGTTCATTTTATTATCCCTACATCTTTAAACTAAATAATAATCAAAAAAATGAATTTCAATTATTCAAGTTTTAGATAATAGATAATTAATAAACATCATTTTTGCACGAATCGATTAAATGATTCAATGTTCAGCATAAATAGCTCTTGGCCCGAAAAAGTCATGAAATTTAAAATCGATGGATCAAAACAAATGTAATGTAAAGATGCGGATAGGAGATGACGTCTTAGGTCAAAATTTGGGGTACAACAGGGTACACCCACTCCTCAAATGCAGCTTCTTCTTCAGAATCACCAACAACGTTTACTTTGTGGCTTCCAATGCGAAGAGGTGGCTTTCTAGAACGAGCCCACCTTACCTCCTTCTGAGCTTTGATGGTGAAGCCCAAACCAAATTTGTATGCTTTAAAAGGGATATCGAGGAGTTGCCCCTAAGTATCACAGTTTCCTTCTTCAATCGCCGCTCGGGCATCCTTGACTGAAACCATCTTTGGCGTGGTCTTAACAGCTTTAGACTCATAAGAAGAACAATTAGTAGCAGTAATCATCGGCGGTACAACCTCAAATGCTTGACATGGGGTTTCAATGAATTCTCCGTCCATCTCTACATACTTGAAAGAGTTAAGGTGGCTCACCATAAACTCTTCTTCCCTATAAATGGTGACTATCATGCCTTTAACTGGGTATTTGAGTTTCTGATTGTTGTACCCCAAAATTTGCCCTCCCATATTCTTCAAGAAATTGCCAAGCCAGGTCACAAAATTCGCCAAGGGTTGTGCAGTTCAACTGTCTCCTATACAGTCAAAACTAGGGTTTGTGTTCTGATCAAGAAAAGGAAGCTTTCAAAGACCCAATCAAGTCTCATATGCCTACAAAGATGGTCAAGTATCTTCATATCAAGTTTCAAGGCATTCAGCTCAAAATGGCACAGTCAAAACCCTAAATTGCACTACAGTCAACTGTAGGGGCAAAATGGTCATTTGACAGTCAAAAGTTCAAATTTTTGGTCAACATATCATTTTGAAGCCACAAACATCATTTGATCAATGCTTGATCATGATTCTCAAAATTTGGCTCAGAAATCATCAAAGACGCAAAAGTTGCTATATTTGGAAAGCTGAAAAAGTCAACTGAAATTGACCAAGGCATAACTTTCACATGGATTATCAGAAAATTCCCATCCAAAGCTCATTTTGAAGAGAAAGACATTTCCTACAACTCATCTTCATACTTCAAGTCCAAGAAATGCTCTCACAAAAAGTTATCAATTTCAACATTATAGGTCATTTTCAAAAGTCAACAAAAAGGGACTTTAAGTCAAAGGCCATAACTTGATATTGGTAAATCAAAATGACATGGGACCAAAGGCATTGGTTAAAGGACTCAAAGACCTTTCCAAAATGTCCAAGAACATGTGAAAAGCTTAAAAATTGAGCAAGTTATGCCTTGTGGAAGTTGGGAAATTTTTGGGAATTTTGAAAAGTCAACATTGATGCAAATGATCCAAAATTGCTAATGGGCCCATTTTTCTTCCATGATTCATCATTCTAAGCCTATGCACGACCATTAAGCCCAAGGGGAAGTATTTTCTCATTTTATAATTATTTATTTGAATTTATATTAATATTAATTCATTTAAATTATTTAAATATGTAGAAAATATAAACTTGACCTAAAAAAAATCTTTTTATGCACATTCTAGACTCAAGATTTCGTGCACATCCCAATATGGCAAGATTTGGTTGATTAGAGCATGATTGAACAAAAATGCACATGGAAAAGATATGAAAAAATCTTGAAAAATCAATTTGCAAAAACCATTGAATGAAAGAGATTTGATTGATATTTTTAACCTAATAGCTTTGGTACATATTCAGGATGATAACCCTAAAGCCATTACACTCTAAGCTGCGCAGAAGGCCAATATACAAACTTAAAAAATTGCTTGAAAACTCAAATTCTGAAATCAACCTTAGAGGCCGATTCAAAACTCCATTCTTGTCTCAATAGCTTCCTTAGGCATTCCTGAACACATTCTAATCAATATCAACCACAAAAGCGTAAGGAATTGGTACCTAGAACCGCAACTGTATCGAACAAATTGCATAATCATACATTCCATTATATGCGTTATTTGTAAATTTTATTGATTGATTCTTGTTGATGTTGAAGTTTCAAAGCTAACCAACACCTTTAATTATGTTTTTATTGGCTATATTCGATTCCACCATGCGCGATTTCTAGGGTTTTGCAGGACTGTAATTTGGGGCTTTAGCGATAAGAAAAAATTAGCCCATGAAAGTATGACCATTCAAACCAGCTCATCAAGACGAGGAGACCTGGACCCTCGCGATCAATTTATTGATATCATAGCGCTAGTCGCTATTTTCTTATAGCTAGCCTGAGGCCATGCGTGCAAAACCGTTTCCATAGGCTTGTGTTTTAGAAAAAAAATAAAAAGTGAGGAAGACGATGTGTTGTCCCTCAATGATTCGCTGAGTTTAAATTTCGCGCGTTTAATTACTAATGCGCTTGTTCTTTCTTTTTGTTGTTTGTGTGTTATTAATATATCAAATGATTCAAACGACTCAGCTGGCAGGTACCTCTCTTGGCAATATCCAAGACCTGGGTTCGAACCCCAGGTCTGTGTAACTTTCAATATTGTTTTTCCATATTCATTCCTATGCAGGCACATCTTTGTGGATCACCATACGCTCTACATCCAGGCCACCCACGTGTGCACTAAGATCAATCCAAGGTCAAGATTCTGAAGAACACGTATACCCAGGTCAATGCGCTGATACCCAAGCCAAAAGAGTCAAACAAATTGCAAGCTTAATTGGGCCAGGCTTCTCAAGTCCATACCTCACAAATTGGGGCTACCCCCCCCCCCCCCCCCCCCCCCCTGGTTTGCCTTCACTATTTTTATTTATTTATTTTTTATTCTTGTTTTAATTGTTATGTTTATTTTAATTATTGTTTATTTAATTAATTATTTTTTAACAAAATACAAAAACATCATAAAATCAGAAAAGACAAAAACATAATAAATAATTTTTATTTCTAATATTTTCATAAATAAATGCATGTAAATAAATTTAGTTTAAATTAGGGTTTGCAATATTAATTCTTTTCATAAAAAATCTAAAATGTAGAAATAGGTTTAATTAACAATTTTCATTCCTTTTAGTTTTTCCTTTTATCATAATATTATTATTTATTTATTTTTTATAATTAAATTTTGCATGTAAATTAACTTAGATTTAAATTAGGTTAAAACTTAATATTTTCTTAATAACTTAAAAATAATTAGAATTAGGTTTAACTTTTTATTTTTAATTGTAATTAATTCTCTTTTTCCATTAAATCTTAAGAAACATAAAAATACTAAAAAAAAACATTTCCTTTTTAATTTTAATTCTAATTCCTCATTAAATTTAATTTTTTGCAAAAGGGTTCAACGCCCATTGTTTTATTTATTTAATTTCGCATATTTATTTTATGTCGTTTAATTAATTATGTAATTCTCCCAAAGCATTGTAACATTTAACTTTTCGCACTTTTATTCGCTTTATTTTTCGTCAAATCGGGTCCGGTTTAATTTTGGCGATGTGGACCCGCGCCTTTGTAATAGTTGTAGATTTATTTTCCCGCAAACTTTATAACTGTTAAAAAGCATGCCAGAATGAATGTCCTAATTAAAATCAAGCGTAGACCACCTTAACATGACAAGACAAATAACTGAAACATGACACACAATTCGCACACACCACCCCTAGGGTACGCCTCACTGTTGCCTTGCCTTCGAAAGGTGATCGTCGAGTAGAGGATGTCTTAGTAAGTCCTCATGATCCGGGAACCTGGCATGAGGGTAGCTTCTAAGGTGTCTTCCCATTGCTCTGGTGATCACCATGTCCCGAACCTCGAATTGACCCGAACACCTCCAATAGTGGTGCTACCTACCTCTCAATGGTGGGATGGCACTACTTTTAAGGACATTTACACAGACGAATTCCTTAGGGTAGGTAAGTTCTCAAGGATACTTGCTCTTTTCAAAAACAAATCAAAAAAATACTTTTCACACCAACACATTTTCAAAAGCTTTCAAAGCAAATTTTTCAAACACTCTGACGTACGAGTCGAACTGAAATTTTTCAAAAGAAACTTTTTTAAACCCACATCGAAAAGCAAACAAACAATTTTGAAAACACATTGAGCAAGTATCTAAGAGCCCATGGATAACCATGGATAGAAAGGGTGCTAACACCTTCCCTTTCTATAACCTACCTCCCGAACCGAGAGCAATCTCTATAAGGAATTTTTCTGTGCTTTTGTCCTTTCCAATTGGAGAAAATAAAAGACGGTGGCGACTCTTGCTTCCGCGACATTTCGCGAACCAGCGTTAAACAGTCAGTTCCAGATCCACCGATCACAGAACTGGCGACTCTGCTGGGGAAAAACTTATAAAGTGAGGTGTACCTTAGGGCTAGTTCATAACTGTGTTTTCAATTGTATTGATTTGCTTGCTTTACTATTGTGGGTTGCATCGGAGTAACATAGATCCTAACCCGGATCTGGGGATACCCTGTTTAGGTAGCATAAGCTGTGAGGGACCTGTCCGGCGTAGACCGACACAGGTGAAGCAGTGGCTACGTTGGTGTGGCACCTTAGTCTGTACCGATATCCCTTGTGTCGCAACGAGGAGAATATGGGTCTTCTAAGGAGTCATTAAGCACCAACAACCTTAGAACCTTAATTGACACAACTTGGCCTTTAGAATTGTAGCAGTATGCTACGCCCATTGAGGCTAAACTCTCGTGATGGTTCTGGCCGCAAGAAAAGATTGCGATGCTGGAGTTATGACCGATTGAGGGTAGTCAATGATATTGGGATCCTCTAAGAACCCGGTTACTTTTGATTAGGACAGGTATGAACCAACAAACTGAAAGAGGGTAGTACCTAGACCTCATGCTGGCCTAAACTTTAGGGGCTTGCCTTGTGTGACTTGTGTGCCTTACTATGTTTGCCTTTGTATCTGTATGTGGTGTGCTTTATCATAACATCATAGCATCATGAGCATTGCATGCATCCTGCATAAGAACTGACCATTTCAAAGACAAGAGGGTTTCATCTTTGCTCTGTTTTGTAGGACATTATGATGCCTGTGCGAAGGAATACTATCCGGTTCAACTTTGTTCGTTCACCTGAGTTGCTTGATGAATTGGTTAGCAGAATTCCAAATACCACTTCCTTCATTCAGAGGCATGGCTCTCTTCTCAATTTAGTCACTGCAAAACGGGATCAACAATTGATGAGTGTTCTGACCCAGTTCTATGACCCTCAGTACCAGTGCTTCACCTTTCAAGACTTCCAGCTGGTCCCTACCCTGGAAGAGTTCTCTGATTTACTTGGCATCCCTATCTTGGATCAGACTCCCTTTACTGGTTGGGAAAAGACCCTCAGGCTTGAGGACATTGCTGCAGTTCTTCCTTTGACCCATCAAGAGGTAACAGACAACTGGGTAACTAGAAGCGGAGTTAAGGGTTTCTTGGCCAAGTTCCTAATTGGCAAAGCTAACAATTTCTGGAATGACCTGGACTTCAGGGCATATGAAGACATCTTGGCTCTCCTAATCTATGGGTTAGTCCTGTTTCCTAATCCCGACAACTTCATCAATGTCACTTCTATTAGGATCTTTATGTCTCAGAACCCTGTGCCCACTCTCTTGGGTGACATTTTGCAACAACTTCATGCCCGTACTACCCGAAGACGAGGAACCCTATGGTGTTGTATCCCTTTGTTGGTGAGGTGGTTTATTTCGCACCTCCCTAAGTTCGTACTGAAGAACCAAGAAGGAAGAGGTTGGGCTCACAGGTTAATGTCTCTCACCGATAAAGACATCATTTGGACTTGTAGAGGTTTGGATGAGATAGCTATTATTGATCGATGCGGGGAGTATCCTAATGTTCCTCTGATTGGTACTCAAGGAGGGATCTCTTACAATCTATGTCTAGCACTCCGTCAGTTTGGAAGAGCGAGAAGAGCAGGCCCCCATGAGATGTTGGTGCCTCACATCAGTTTTGAGTTTCAGGTGGATAGTGACGAGCTGCGTCGTAGGTTCATCAAGGCTTGGGACAAGGTTCATAAAGCTGACCCACAAGAGCTAGGGCCAAAGACTTCTTTACCTATGGAAGCCTACTACAAATGGGTCCGCATCCGTGCTCAGAAGTTAGGTATGCCGTATGAAGCTGTCAGACCCGTCATTCTTGAGTGTCCTGACAAAGATGGTGTTCCTCAAACTGTCCTTCCTCCTCAGATACCTACTGATTATGAGACATTGAAGAGATCTTGGTCGCAACTGCAAGAAGAGCGGGATTCCTACCGGGAAAAGTTCAACGAGCAGGAATCAAAGATCCAGAAGTTGACAAAGCAGTTGGAGAATGAGAGAGCTCTGAATGCCTACATCCGTACTGAGAAGAGGAGACCATGGGATCAATAAGGAGCTCTGAATGTGCCTTTACAGTTTCATTTCCTTTCCAGTATTTCCTTTCATGTAACGCCTAAGGGCCACTTGTTGAATAATTTCAGTTGCAAAGTTGAATCTAATGAAGTGTGTTCTTTTTTTGTTTACAAAGTTGATTCCCGATTGTCTTTGAAAACATAATTCATACGCATTTCATACATCATGTGCATAGCAGGTTTTTCCCCTTTTTCAGGTTGCTTACAGTTCTTCGCTGTTTATTTCAGCATCATGAATCCCGGATCTGAATCAACAGAAACATCAATCAAGGCTCTTCAGGCGCAGAATGCGCAGTTTCAAGAACTAATCAAGGGTCTGGCTAAAGGCCAAGAAGAATTAAAGGCTATGCTCCTGAAGAAGGAGAAGAAGAA
Organism: Vicia faba; assembly: GCA_948472305.1. Classification (NCBI taxonomy): domain Eukaryota; kingdom Viridiplantae; phylum Streptophyta; class Magnoliopsida; order Fabales; family Fabaceae; genus Vicia; species Vicia faba. The sequence continues at coordinate 879,629,875 of OX451739.1, forward strand.
AAAGCGAAGAACTGTTCTGTTCAACTCGGGCCGAAGGTTTGGCAACACTCTGCAACATGAAGAGGCTGGTTCTTCTGTTGGCAAGAGTCCTTCTCAGGCAGAAGTAAAGGTTCCTAGTCCGGTCGTCTCCGACAACGAGACAGATTTTGATGAAGAGCAATACCCTCCTGCAGATGACAGGTACAAACAACTGGAGGACAGGTTGAAGGCTATGGAGGTGCAACAGGCACCTGGGCTGGATTTCGGAGATCTGGGTTTGTCGACTGGTGTGATTATCCCGCATAAGTTCAAAGCACCATCCTTCTCCAAATATGACGGGGCGTCTTGTCCCAAGCTGCATCTGAGGTCCTATGTTCGGAAAATTCAGCCGTACTCTGCGGATAAGAATCTATGGATCCACTTCTTCCAGGAGAGTCTTTCAGGGACTCATCTCGAATGGTTCTATCAGCTGGATGGGACCAAAGTTCGTAACTGGGAGGAGCTGGCTACTGCTTTCTACAAGCAGTATCAGTATAATGCCGACCTTGCCCCCACACGTACCCAACTCCAGGGTATGGCGTTAGGTGCAAGCGAAGGTTTTAAGGAGTACGCTCAGAAGTGGAGAGACCTGGCTGGCAGGGTGCAGCCACCATTGACTGATCGGGAGTTGGTTGACATGTTCTTGGGGACCCTATCTGGGCCATTCTTCAACCATCTCATCGGGAATTCTTCTGTTGGTTTCACTGATTTAATCTTGACTGGAGAGAGAATTGAAGCTGGGCTGAAGTCTGGGAAGATTGCAAAGGGTGCCTCATCTAGTTCAGAAAAGAAACCGTTCAAGAAGGAGTCTAGTGCCGTGTATGGTTCTAAGAAATCAGAGAGACCTGAGCACCGCCAATCTGTCAGCGCGGTGATGATTGCTAAGCCTGCTGCCGCTCCTCGGCCAAACAATGCTCAAAGGGCTGAAAGACCCCGGAGGGAGTTTACCCGGTTAAACATGACCTTATCGCAGATTCTGCCACAGTTGCTCGCAACCAATTTGGTGACTGTCAGGGAAGCCCCGAAGTTCCCCAATACCACATCTCCCAAGTACAATCCGAATGCTCGTTGTGCTTACCATTCAGAAAGCCCGGGGCACTCTACTGATGACTGTTGGGCACTAAAGAACAAACTGCAGGACCTCATTGACGCTAAGGAGGTACAGTTTGAGGCATCTGACAAGCCTAACGTAGTGACAGCTCCCCTGCCTGCTCATGGAGTTAATGCTATCGGGGATGAGGAGGAAGTTGATGAAGCTGAGTTTGATAGCTGGATCTACTCGGCAACTGACGGTGGACTTAACAATTGGAGCGCAAAGGACAATCTCCCTGTTTCTTTTGTTACTAAGTAATAAATTTCTTTGTTTCGTTATTTTGTAATAAACAATGATAAACTCTATGGCCCGGTGTCTTACCCGAGGCACCGTGGTTCTATTTGTGAGGGCATACAAACTGTCATTTCATATATCATGAATGAAAAGCTTGGACGTATTTTTCGCAATGCAAATATTGTGTTCCTTTTCTGTCTTTCTTTTCCTTTACATAATTTTCAAAACAGCTGTATTTACACACACACTCACTCATACAGGTTTCAATCCACTCTGGATCTTACTGATAACAACTCTGCTACTGCCAATTATGACTTCGAAAATCCGATCAACTTAGCCGAAGACGAAGGTGAAGATGATTGCGAAGTGCCTGGCGAGCTTGCTAGACTGTTGCTTCAGGAAGAGAGGGCAATTCAACCCCATGAAGAGCCAGTGGAAACAATAAACTTGGGTACTGAGGCAGACAGGAAAGAGGTAAATATTGGTGCCAACCTAGAGCTCAGCGTGAAGCAACGGTTAACCAAGATGCTGCATGACTATATGGAGATCTTTGCCTGGTCCTACGAAGACATGCCAGGGTTGGATACCGATATTGTCGTCCATCATTTGCCGACTAAGGAAGACTGCCCTCCAGTTAAACAAAAGGTCCGTCGGATGCGTCCAGAGATGTCCGAAAAGATTAAAGCCGAGGTCATGAAACAGTTTGATGCCGGGTTCCTTGCAGTGACTTCTTATCCTCAGTGGGTTGCTAATGTAGTGCCGGTACCTAAGAAGGACGGTAAGGTCAGAATGTGTGTCGATTACAGGGATCTGAACAGGGCCAGCCCCAAAGATGACTTCCCCTTGCCTCACATTGATGTCCTTGTCGACAATACGGCTCAGCACAAAGTGTTCTCTTTCATGGATGGTTTTTCAGGCTACAATCAGATCAAGATGGCACCTGAAGACATGGAGAAGACTACATTTGTTACTCAGTGGGGCACCTTCTGTTACAAGGTCATGCCGTTCGGATTAAAGAATGCTGGGGCAACCTACCAACGTGCCATGGTTGCCTTGTTTCATGATATGATCCATCATGAGATAGAAGTGTATGTGGACGACATGATCGCTAGGTCCCAGACTGAGGAAGAGCACCTAGATCATCTGCAGAAGTTGTTTGACCGGTTGAAACTATACAAGCTGAGATTGAACCCGAACAAGTGCACCTTCGGGGTAAGATCGGGAAAGTTGCTAGGCTTCGTGGTCAGTGATAAAGGTATTCAAGTGGACCCTGCTAAGGTCAAAGCTATTCAAGAGATGCCAGTTCCCAGGACAGAAAAGGAGGTCAGAGGCTTTTTAGGACGCTTGAATTACATTGCTCGCTTCATCTCTCATCTGACTGCCACCTGTGAGCCAATCTTCAAGCTGCTGAAGAAAGATCAGGTAGTACGTTGGAACGATGAATGTCAGGCCGCTTTCGACAAAATCAAAGAGTATCTCCAAGAACCACCTATCCTTATGCCACCGGTTGAAGGGAGACCTCTGATACTATACCTGACAGTGTTAGACAACTCAATGGGGTGTGTGCTGGGGCAGCATGACGAGTCTGGCCGAAAAGAGCATGCCATTTATTACCTTAGCAAAAAGTTTACCGACTGTGAGACCCGATACTCACTGCTTGAGAAAACTTGTTGCGCTTTGGTATGGGCTGCTCGTCGGCTGAGACAGTATATGCTGACTCACACCACCTTGTTGATCTCAAAGATGGATCCGATAAAGTACATATTCGAAAAGCCTGCTCTGTCTGGGAGAATTGCAAGATGGCAAATGATCTTGACGGAATACGACATTCAGTACACAACCCAGAAAGCCATCAAGGGGAGTGTATTGGCAGACCACTTAGCTCATCAAGTTGTAGATGACTACCAATCAATGAACTTCGAGTTTCCGGATGAAAGTATCATGATTGTGACTGATTGTGAAGTACCTGGACCGGACGAAGGACCTGAACCAGGATCCCGATGGTCTATGCACTTTGACGGAGCTTCTAATGCTTTGGGAAATGGTATCGGTGCCATAATCATATCTCCACAAGGTACTCATACTCCACTCACTGCCTGGCTGTGTTTCAACTGTACCAACAACATGGCGGAGTATGAGGCGTGTATCATGGGTCTTCAAGCTGCGATCGACCTAAGGATCAAATTTCTAAGCGTTTTCGGAGATTCCGCTCTTGTGATCAATCAGATCAAAGGAGAGTGGGATACGAAACATCCAAACTTGATTCCTTATAGAGAATGTGTGCTGACCCTGATCCCCCACTTCACAGAGATAACCTTTGAGCACTTTCCAAGAGAAGAGAATCAGCTAGCGGACGCGTTAGCTACAATGTCCTCAATGTTCAAGGTCAAATGGGATAATGAAGCTCCCCGGATCATCATCTGGAAACTGGACGAACCGGCGTACTGTTGTGATCTCGAAACTGAATTGGTAACTGAGAAGCCTTGGTACCACGAAGTGAAGAGATATCTGGAAGCTCAGGAATACCCTGAAGGTGCATCCATCAATGATAAGAAATTCCTGAGAAGATTCGCAGCCAAGTTCTTCCTAAGCAACGGCATCTTGTACAAGCGAAACCATGATTCAACCTTACTGCGTTGTGTGGATAGGACTGAAGCGGAAAGAATCATGGAAGAGCTACATGAAGGGACCTTTGGTACGCATTCCAGTGGACATACAATGGCTAAGAAGATCCTACGGGCAGGATATTACTGGTCCACCATGGAAGCTGATTGCTACCAACACTCCAGGACATGCCACAAATGTCAGATCTATGCAGATAAGGTGCATGTTCCTCCGGTTCCCCTGAATGTTCTGACTGCGCCTTGGCCGTTTGCAATGTGGGGCATAGACATGATCGGCGAGATAAAACCTACGGCATCCAACGGACATCGCTTCATCCTAGTGGCGATTGACTATTTTACGAAGTGGGTCGAAGCAGCATCCTATGCTACGGTAACCAAGACCGTTGTGGCACGGTTCATTCGGCACAATCTGATCTGTCGGTACGGCGTCCCTGAGCGGATCATTACAGACAACGGTACCAATCTAAACAACAAGATGATCGCTGAGCTCTGCGAACAGTTCAAAATACAGCACCACAATTCTTCTCCTTACAGACCGAAGATGAATGGGGCTGTAGAAGCAGCTAACAAGAACATCAAGAAAATCGTGCAGAAAATGACAGTGACTTATAAAGATTGGCACGAGATGTTACCGTTCGCTCTGCACGGGTACCGTACCTCAGCTAGGACGTCAACCGGGGCAACTCCTTTCTCTCTGGTTTATGGCATGGAGGCAGTCTTGCCAATCGAAGTGCAAATTCCCTCTCTCCGGATAATGAAGGATGCAAATCTAAACGAAGATGATTGGATCCAGACACGACTTGATCAACTCAACCTCGTTGACGAAAAGAGACTTGCTGCTATCTGTCATGGTCAAACGTATCAGAAACGGATGATCAGGGCATTTAACAAGAAAGTCAGACCACAGGAATATCAAGTTGGGGATCTGGTAATCAAGAGAATCATCCTTCCTCAGAGTGATCCAAGGGGCAAATGGACCCCTACATACGAAGGGTCATTTGTGGTTAAGCATGTGTTCTCAGGAGGAGCAATGATCTTAACCAACATGGATGGTGACGACCTTCCTCACCCCGCCAATGCAGACATAGTTAAAAAATACTACGCATGAAAAAAGACCCGCTAGGCTGACATGCCTAGGCAAAAATTAGGGCTTCCCGTCGAACCAAAAGGGTTCGGGCAAAATGAAGGGATGAAAATGAAAAAATCTGTACACCCGGCAAGTCGAAAACCTGAAAAGGAGGCTTGGGCAAAAATGGGTATCCCGGTGGACTGAAAACCCGAAAGGGCAGTCCAGGCAAAAATAAGGGATAAAAGCGTAATACTATGTCTCATTGGATCACTTTGTATCCAGAATCCGGTATCTACATCAAGTTCAGACGGCATCGATCAGTCAGCTTCGCCTTCAACCAAGGTCATCAAGTGATGAGACGCTCAGAGTTATAAAGGCAATAGCAGAGTTGAAACCCAGTGGGATCATTCATATTTCACACAGCTGTTTATTTTTTTTGTACAAACTTGTATAAACTCTTTTGCTCGGCGACGTACCTCTTACTAGGACGTCAGCCTCTTGTACACAAAACGCCTATTCACAGGCCATTCAAAAATCAATACAAATATATTTTCAGTTAAACGTGCCAAGTGTTTTTTCTTTTTCTGTTTTGTTTTGCGAAGAACGTCCAAGGTTCAATTTGTGATATATGCATTGACAATAATTTGCTAACTCATAAATATTTGCACACGAAACAAAGGAATTAATTGCAGGTGACACTAGAAACAGGGGCAATAAAGAGTTGTCTGAGCAGTCTAATTGTTCTATCCTCTAAGGTACCAAGGTAGGTTCAGCTAAAGAACACGGCCCAGTATACCTTAATTCCCCAGAGAGTGGTCCAATAAAACAATACATTTCTCTCCAAGCAAAATTGTCAAATATCAAGGAAATTGAGTATCCTCCCGTAGATCTCAACCTCCCCAGCAGCACATATTCTTAACAAAGCATCCCCGGCAGTCTTGGTCTAAAGATTGTTCCCCGGCGGCATATCAAACACTTGAAGGAATCACTTCCCGGCAATTCAAAACTCCCCAGGAAAGTCCAATCCAGTTCCCCAGGAAGGTTGGAATTCATATCCCCAAGCAGTAAGCTTATCCCCAGTAGATTCTGGAAGCTTACCCCCTCGCAGAGCACGAACGCGTCGTCCGGCTTGATTTAAAGAGTTATTTCCTTAACAGGATATAACTGGGTTATCCTCAGCCAAAAGCCATGGAAGGGTCGTCGTCAACGTAGTTCTTTCCTATCCCCAGCGAAGTCTATTCACACTTCCAATACAGCAAAGATATCCTCAGCGAGTTACTATCAACACTCAGCAAAGCATCTCTATCCCCACAGATTATTGCTTCCCAGCATGGTCGCTAGAGCATTTTTCTCCCCGCAGAATCTTCCATTCGCCAAGTTTATTCCGCAGCGGAGTCATCTTCTCCTACCGGTATTCTTGCAGCTATCATCCCCAGCGGAAGTAAAAGCTTATTCTTCAACATCAGCCCAGGATATGACTTCCCGGCACCCGTCAAGGATCTGCTTTCCTAGACGAAAACATTCATAAAACATCACATACATCATTATAGCATGCATAACGCATCATATCATACAAATCTCATTTATGTTGAGAACATCATTGCTTGATCCATATCATGCATTGCATATGACTGACCTTTACCTTTCAGGAAAGATGCAGTTAAAATTCTCAAACATATTTCAAAGTCTTCTCTAGTCCAGCTAAATCGACTCCCAACAGATTTTTCTGATAAAGACTCAGTAGAAGTTGTCTCCTATGGTCCCCTCTCCGACAGTGAGCGTGAGGTGGTAATTCCTTTTTCAGATGTTTCCCTCTCCGACGATGAGTGTGAGGTGATAGTCTCCTATGGTCCCCTCTCCGACAAGAGCGTGAGGTGGTAATTCCTTTTTCAGATGTTTCCCTCTCCGACGATGAGTGTGAGGTGATAGTCTCCTATGGTCCCCTCTCCGGCAAGTGCGTGAGGTGGTAATTCCTTTCTCAGATGTTTCCCTCTCCGACGATGAGTGTGAGGTGATAGTCTCCTATGGTCCCCTCTCCGGCAAGTGCGTGAGGTGGTAATTCCTTCTTCAGATGTTTCCCTCTCCGACGATGAGTGTGAGGTGATAGTCTTATGGTCCCCTCTCCGACAAGTGCGTGAGGTGGTAATTCCTTCTTCAGATGTTTCCCTCTCCGACGATGAGTGTGAGGTGATAGTCTCCCATGGTTCCCTCTCCGACGGTGTGTGAGGTAGTAAGTCCTTTTCAGATGATTCCCTCTCCGACGATGAGTGTGAGGTAATAGTCTCTTATGTTTCTCTCTCCGACGGTGTGTGAGGTGACAATTCCTTTTCCTATGATTCCCTCTCCGACGGCGAGTGAGGTGATTCCCTTTCAGATTATAATAGCTTATGGTTTGCTTCCCAATATTGCAAAGATGGTAATTCGCGCCAAGATTTTTCTCAACGAGCGTTGTTGAAGCTAAAGTCGCCCAAGGTTCTCTTACCATTCATGCTAAGGCAGTAACCATCCCTGGTTCATTCATCGGCGTTTGAAGCTCCAGACTCAGCTCCTGTAACCAGTCAGGACATATCTATACCAAGCATCTAAAATCAGCTCCTGCAACGTGTCAGGTACTCATTTTTTTTCTTTTGCAGGTATGCAGGTTCTAGCTAAAGAATCTCCTACGCGATCAACATCCAGATGGCATCTATAAGCCCATCACCCTATCCGGCAATCACCAAATGGCATCTATAAGCCCATTCCCCCCATCACGCTGCTACTATGTGAGCGCAAATTTCTGGGCACTCTAGTGTTCAATCATCTTCTACCCTCGGATTACGAAAGGCACGTCAGCCAATCTGCATCCTCAGGTCTAAGAAGATTGAACAGGGGCAACTGTTGTACCCCAAAATTTGCCATCCCATATTCTTCAAGAAATTGCCAAGCCAGGTCACAAAATTCCCCAAGGGTTGTGCAGTTCAACTGTCTCCTATACAGTCAAAACTAGGGTTTGTGTTCTGATCAAGAAAAGGAAGCTTTCAAAGACCCAATCAAGTCTCATATGCCTACAAAGATGGTCAAGTATCTTCATATCAAGTTTCAAGGCATTCAGCTCAAAATGGCACAGTCAAAACCCTAAATTGCACTACAGTCAACTGTAGGGGCAAAATGGTCATTTGACAGTCAAAAGTTCAAATTTTTGGTCAACATATCATTTTGAAGCCACAAACATCATTTGATCAATGCTTGATCATGATTCTCAAAATTTGGCTCAGAAATCATCAAAGACGCAAAAGTTGCTATATTTGGAAAGCTGAAAAAGTCAACTGAAATTGACCAAGGCATAACTTTCACATGGATTATCAGAAAATTCCCATCCAAAGCTCATTTTGAAGAGAAAGACATTTCCTACAACTCATCTTCATACTTCAAGTCCAAGAAATGCTCTCACAAAAAGTTATCAATTTCAACATTATAGGTCATTTTCAAAAGTCAACAAAAAGGGACTTTAAGTCAAAGGCCATAACTTGATATTGGTAAATCAAAATGACATGGGACCAAAGGCATTGGTTAAAGGACTCAAAGACCTTTCCAAAATGTCCAAGAACATGTGAAAAGCTTAAAAATTGAGCAAGTTATGCCTTGTGGAAGTTGGGAAATTTTTGGGAATTTTGAAAAGTCAACATTGATGCAAATGATCCAAAATTGCTAATGGGCCCATTTTTCTTCCATGATTCATCATTCTAAGCCTATGCACGACCATTAAGCCCAAGGGGAAGTATTTTCTCATTTTATAATTATTTATTTGAATTTATATTAATATTAATTCATTTAAATTATTTAAATATGTAGAAAATATAAACTTGACCTAAAAAAAATCTTTTTATGCACATTCTAGACTCAAGATTTCGTGCACATCCCAATATGGCAAGATTTGGTTGATTAGAGCATGATTGAACAAAAATGCACATGGAAAAGATATGAAAAAATCTTGAAAAATCAATTTGCAAAAACCATTGAATGAAAGAGATTTGATTGATATTTTTAACCTAATAGCTTTGGTACATATTCAGGATGATAACCCTAAAGCCATTACACTCTAAGCTGCGCAGAAGGCCAATATACAAACTTAAAAAATTGCTTGAAAACTCAAATTCTGAAATCAACCTTAGAGGCCGATTCAAAACTCCATTCTTGTCTCAATAGCTTCCTTAGGCATTCCTGAACACATTCTAATCAATATCAACCACAAAAGCGTAAGGAATTGGTACCTAGAACCGCAACTGTATCGAACAAATTGCATAATCATACATTCCATTATATGCGTTATTTGTAAATTTTATTGATTGATTCTTGTTGATGTTGAAGTTTCAAAGCTAACCAGCACCTTTAATTATGTTTTTATTGGCTATATTCGATTCCACCATGCGCGATTTCTAGGGTTTTGCAGGACTGTAATTTGGGGCTTTAGCGATAAGAAAAAATTAGCCCATGAAAGTATGACCATTCAAACCAGCTCATCAAGACGAGGAGACCTGGACCCTCGCGATCAATTTATTGATATCATAGCGCTAGTCGCTATTTTCTTATAGCTAGCCTGAGGCCATGCGTGCAAAACCGTTTCCATAGGCTTGTGTTTCAGAAAAAAAATAAAAAGTGAGGAAGACGATGTGTTGTCCCTCAATGATTCGCTGAGTTTAAATTTCGCGCGTTTAATTACTAATGCGCTTGTTCTTTCTTTTTGTTGTTTGTGTGTTATTAATATATCAAATGATTCAAACGGCTCAGCTGGCAGGTACCTCTCTTGGCAATATCCAAGACCTGGGTTCGAACCCCAGGTCTGTGTAACTTTCAATATTGTTTTTCCATATTCATTCCTATGCAGGCACATCTTTGTGGATCACCATACGCTCTACATCCAGGCCACCCACGTGTGCACTAAGATCAATCCAAGGTCAAGATTCTGAAGAACACGTATACCCAGGTCAATGCGCTGATACCCAAGCCAAAAGAGTCAAACAAATTGCAAGCTTAATTGGGCCAGGCTTCTCAAGTCCATACCTCACAAATTGGGGCTACCCCCCCCCCCCCCCCCCTGGTTTGCCTTCACTATTTTTATTTATTTATTTTTTATTCTTGTTTTAATTGTTATGTTTATTTTAATTATTGTTTATTTAATTAATTATTTTTTAACAAAATACAAAAACATCATAAAATCAGAAAAGACAAAAACATAATAAATAATTTTTATTTCTAATATTTTCATAAATAAATGCATGTAAATAAATTTAGTTTAAATTAGGGTTTGCAATATTAATTCTTTTCATAAAAAATCTAAAATGTAGAAATAGGTTTAATTAACAATTTTCATTCCTTTTAGTTTTTCCTTTTATCATAATATTATTATTTATTTATTTTTTATAATTAAATTTTGCATGTAAATTAACTTAGATTTAAATTAGGTTAAAACTTAATATTTTCTTAATAACTTAAAAATAATTAGAATTAGGTTTAACTTTTTATTTTTAATTGTAATTAATTCTCTTTTTCCATTAAATCTTAAGAAACATAAAAATACTAAAAAAAAAACATTTCCTTTTTAATTTTAATTCTAATTCCTCATTAAATTTAATTTTTTGCAAAAGGGTTCAACGCCCATTGTTTTATTTATTTAATTTCGCATATTTATTTTATGTCGTTTAATTAATTATGTAATTCTCCCAAAGCATTGTAACATTCAACTTTTCGCACTTTTATTCGCTTTATTTTTCGTCAAATCGGGTCCGGTTTAATTTTGGCGATGTGGACCCGCGCCTTTGTAATAGTTGTAGATTTATTTTCCCGCAAACTTTATAACTGTTAAAAAGCATGCCAGAATGAATGTCCTAATTAAAATCAAGCGTAGACCACCTTAACATGACAAGACAAATAACTGAAACATGACACACAATTCGCACACACCACCCCTAGGGTACGCCTCACTGTTGCCTTGCCTTCGAAAGGTGATCGTCGAGTAGAGGATGTCTTAGTAAGTCCTCATGATCCGGGAACCTGGCATGAGGGTAGCTTCTAAGGTGTCTTCCCATTGCTCTGGTGATCACCATGTCCCGAACCTCGAATTGACCCGAACACCTCCAATAGTGGTGCTACCTACCTCTCAATGGTGGGATGGCACTACTTTTAAGGACATTTACACAGACGAATTCCTTAGGGTAGGTAAGTTCTCAAGGATACTTGCTCTTTTCAAAAACAAATCAAAAAAATACTTTTCACACCAACACATTTTCAAAAGCTTTCAAAGCAAATTTTTCAAACACTCTGACGTACGAGTCGAACTGAAATTTTTCAAAAGAAACTTTTTTAAACCCACATCGAAAAGCAAACAAACAATTTTGAAAACACATTGAGCAAGTATCTAAGAGCCCATGGATAACCATGGATAGAAAGGGTGCTAACACCTTCCCTTTCTATAACCTACCTCCCGAACCGAGAGCAATCTCTATAAGGAATTTTTCTGTGCTTTTGTCCTTTCCAATTGGAGAAAATAAAAGACGGTGGCGACTCTTGCTTCCGCGACATTTCGCGAACCAGCGTTAAACAGTCAGTTCCAGATCCACCGATCACACTGATGGAGGGTTGAGGTCACTGCCCCAGCCTTATGAATCTATGGGCGACCTAACAGACAAGAATAGGTCAGGCGAATATCCATAATATAGAAGGTGGAGTTGAAGATTTGGGAGCCCACTTTGATTGGAAGATCTACTTCCCCGTGAACAGTCCTCTTTGATCCATCAAAAGACCTTACGATGATATCACTTGGCTTCAAGATTAAATCTTCACAGTCAAGACGGTCTAATGCCCCCTTGGGTAACACATTCAGAGAAGAACCAGTATCGACTAGCACATGTGCTAAGGTAGTCCCTTTGCACTCGATAGAAACATGTAAAGCTTTGTTGTGATTCTTCCCGAGGGGTGTTAGGTCAGCATCTGAAAACCCCAAGCCATTATCAACTGTCAGGCTAGCCGCGCAATTCTCAAATTGGTCTGTTGTTGTCTCATGGGGGACATGAGTCTTTTTCAGGAACTTGATTAATGTCCGAGCATGGGCATCAGAGCAAAGCAGCAATGACAACATTGAAATCTTAGAGGGGGTTTGCCCCAATTATTCTACAATTTTGAAGTTGCTTCTCTTGATGATCTTCAAAATCTCGTCCATTTCACGGGCGGAGGGTTCTTTATCAGCTACATTTGTGGAAGGTACTTCAATCACATCAGGCTCAACAGTCTTCCCCTTCCCTCTGGTATCGGTATTTGGCTTGGCAGCAGTAATGCGGATGGGTGTTTTTGTAACTACTGGAGCTGAGATATTGGGTGAGAAGATTCTCCCAGTTCTATGTACTTTGCTAAAGCCATCTATGTTGCCAATTTCGTCATCTTTCCCTTCTCCAATCCAGGAATCTTGTTTAATCCCATGATAGAACACTTTAGCACCATAATTCCATGGTACCGCTTTATTTGAAGAGTAGGGAATTGGTCCGGGAGTGGTAATTATTAAGGGAGAAATAATGGGTTCATTTGAAATCCTAATAGGACCTTTGGAGGTGATCCTAATAGGTTTGTTGGAGATGGTAATAATGGAGAGGTCTTCACATTTGTTAACCAAACTCTTGGCAGGCGAAGTCTTTTTAAAAAGAATTTCATGGCTATCCATCAGGCGTTGTATACCTTTCTTCAGCCTTTCACAACCATTGTATTGTTTCGTACAGCACACACAGTCTTTTTCACAGCCAGGGAAAATCCCAGCTTTCAACAGATTGTTCTTGATTATATTCAGCGGAGTAGTCAATTCTTCAACAGAGGCAATGAAAATTGTATCTTCGACAGCATTAACACCTTTGTCATGCTTCGACATTGGAGCGATAATTACGTTCAGCACCGGAGGAGGATCAAATTCAATATTCTTGTTGTCAATTAAATCCTGGATCTTGTTCTTCAAGGCCCAACATTGATCAGTCTCATGCCGGGGGCTGTTTGAGTGGTAAGCACACTTTGCATTCGGATTATATTTTGGTGACGAGGTGTCAGGATTGGCGGGAGGATTGCGCAATATCACTAAATTAGCCTTGAGAAAATGTTGAAGGGCTTGAGATAGTAACATGCCTAACCTTGTAAACTGTCTTCTTGGAGCTTCAAAATGTTGATGATTTGCAGATGGTCTTGGAGTAGGAGTCGGGTTGGAGATTCAGACAGCATTGATAGACGAACGATCATTCTTCTTGATATGGGCCCTTGCCCCATACACAGCATTAACTTCTTTCTTTGCAGCAAAAGGTTTTTTGATAGGATTAGGAGTGGAGGTGGATGCTACGGAGATTTTCCCACTTTTAATGCCACTTTCAACTCTTTCACCAGTTAAGATTAATTCAATGAAACCAGAAGAAGAGCAGCCAACCAACAGATTAAAGAAAGGACCAGATAAAGTGCTCATGAACATGTCGATGTGCTCCCTATCAGTCAAGGGGGGTTGGACCCTACTAGCAAGGTCTCTCCATTTTTGCGCATATTCCTTAAATCCTCCATTCTTCCCCATGGTCATATCTTGCAATTGAACCCTCGTTGGTGCCAAGTCAATGTTTTATTGATACTGATGATAGAAGGCAGTAGCTAGATCCTCCCAAGTATTGATATGAGAACCATCTAACTGATAAAACCATTCAAGTTGTGTTCCATCCAGACTCTCTTGGAAAAAGTGAACCCATAGCTTTTTATTGGCAGTATGCGGTTGTATCTTGCACACATAAGACTTCCAATGGAGTTTTGGACAAGAAATCCCATCATACTTGGAAAAGATTGGTATTTTGAATTTGTGGGGAATGACTACCCCAGAGATCAAACTCAAATCATCAAAATCTAAGCCGGGAATGGTTTGGATTTCAACAACTTTCAATTTGTCTTCTAACTGCTTGTATTTGATATCAGCGGGTGGATACTGCTCGTTGAAATAATCATCGTTGGATACTTGATCGTTGATACAGTCAGCCTGAGTACTCTTGACCTCACCAATCTGGTTCTCGTCCTCTTCGGATGAATCTTCTTCTACTAGAATTTGACGGATTGTCTCCTTGAACCTTTTACCCATGTTGAGTAAAGCTTTCTTCTTTGGCTTCTTCTTGACAGCTAGCAAAGCCATCATATCTTGCTGCCCCTTTGCTAGGGCTAGTAAAGCTTCCTGAAACTGAGAATTCTGGGCTTGGAGTTCCGTCACAGTTTTCTCTAATCCATCTTGCTGAAATAAACAGCGGAGAGATAAGGAAACCTATTATGCGAAAACCTGTCATGGTATGATGCATGAATATGTATATGCAAATGATTTCAAGGATTAATGAAATTTAAATTTATATAGACAAAAGAATGAACAAACTTTAACTTTCATTAGTCAAAACAAGAAAGATTACATTGTGCCCCTTGGGCTTACAAAATAGCTTTCTAGGATAAAAAGACCGAACGCATCCTCTTTGGCGCGAGATAAGCGTTCACATTCTGCTCCTCTTGTAGCTATTTCGTAAGCTCCAAGACCCTCTTCTCACTGGCATAGAACTGAGCCTCGAAAGTATCTCGTTCTTCCTTCAGCTGGATCCAACCTTTTTGTAAGTCTTCGAGAGAGGTAGGCATGTCGGGATGGAGGATAGTGTAGGAAATATCCCCTTCGACCACAGGCTCCACGATGACTGGTAAAATGGAAGGATAAGGCATTACAAATGTTTGAGCACGAGCCCGTACCCACCTAAGGTAAGGCTCGAGAGGGATAGAGTTTTTGTGTCCCAAAGTCTTACTGTCCACCTAGTTCACCATTCTCCAAGCTCGTGTAAACCTGTGGCGGTAATTTTGGTCTTCTTTGTCATAGTCGAACACCAGACCTTGAATGAGCATCTCATAAGGGTCGTATCTTCGGGCATACCCAAATTGTCGAAGAGCTAAGCAGGGATTGTAGGTGATACCTCCCTTAATACCAAGCAAAGGGATGTTAGGGAATTCCCCACAGCGGTCAATGATAGAGACGTCTTCCGAGGATCTTGAACACCAACGGATGTCAGAATGGGTGAGGGACATCATCCTTTGAGACCATGTTAGTCTTTGCTCGTTCTTCAATGCTAATTGAGGTAGGTGTGAAGCGAACCATTTGGCGAGTAAGGGAATACAACACAAGAGAGTACCTCTTTTCTTCATGGTGCGGGTATGAAGGCAATGCAAGATGTCTCCCAATAAGGTAGGTACAGGATTGTGAGAGAGAAATACTTTGATGGCATTAACATCTATGATTTGGTCCGAGTTGGGGAACAGAACCAAACCATAAATGAGAAGATCCAGGACATCTTCAAAAGCTTGGAAATCCATGTCGTCCCAGAATGAACGAGCCTTCTCCAACAGAAACTTGGCTAGGAAACCTTTGACCCCGCTTCTTGTCTCCCAATTGGTTATGACGTCAGCTCTTTTCAGATGCAAAGCTTCAGCGATGATTTCAGGTTTTGGAATTCCTTCTAGACCGGTGAACGGTATCTGATCAAGCACGGGCACCCCTAAGAGTAGAGAGAACTCTTCAAGTGTAGGTACCAACAAATAGTTTGGGAAAGTGAAACAATGATGTACGGGATCAAAGAATTGGAAAAACACACATATCATCTCTTCTTGGAAGTTGGATGTAGCCAAACTGAGGAGTCGGCCATACTTCTTGATAAAAGGAGAATCCCTGGGAACTCTTGAGGCTAACTCTTGAAGTCGAGGGTGTGCTTTTACAAAGTTGATTTGGATGGTGTTTCTTCGGCCAGAATTCATGACCTACAAAACAAAAACAAAGATAAATTTCTAAATCCTTGAAATGGTTAGTGAGTATGCGTATGATGCTTATGATGTTTATGATGTTATGTGCAAGTAAGTATATACACACAAAGCAAACAAATCCCTATGTTTTAGGCTTGCATGAGGTTTTATAGGTAAGTACCCTCTTGAAGTTTAGTTGGCTTAACCTGTCCTAGTAATAGTGATCGGGTTCTAAAGGATCTCAATATCACTGACCTTTCTTTTAGGCATTGTCTCAGCACAATCAATCTTTTCTTGCGGCCGTGATATCCCAAAAGTCCAGCCTCAATAAGTGTAGTATCGAGTATCAACCAATTTTCAGCTCTACACCGAAACCGGTTATCTCACTACGTCCTAATGGCCAAGTTTGTTCAATTAGGGTTCTAAAGTCAGTTAGTGCTTCATGACGCCACTCAGCGGCCCCGTATTCTCCTTGATTCACCACGAGAGATATCGGTACCCAAAAATGCGTCACACTAACGTAGCCATTGCTTCAACCATATCGGTCTATGATGTACAGTTTCCATAATCTATTGTTATTTACCTAAAAGGTGTCCCAGATCCGGGTGAAGGATCAAAGCAAGCCCAAATAGAGAACCATAATGTAAAGCATACAACTCAAATAGTGAAAGCAAGTAAATATGATCTAACCCTAAGGTAACCACACTTTTAAGTATTTCTCCAACAGAGTCGCCAATTCTGTGATACGGTGGGAGAACTGACTTGAGGGTTTGCGTTTGTGTTTGCAAATGTTGCGGTTTAGCAAGAGTCGCCACCGACTTTTCTTTTATCCAAAAGGAAAGGTGAAAAAGCACAGGAAAGACCTTTAGAGATATTTTCTTGAGTTTGGGGGGTAGATTATGAAAAGGGTAGATATTAGCACCCTTTTCATCCATGGTTTTCCATGGGCTCTTAGTTACTTGCTAGATCACTTGCTTTTGTTTGAAATTGTGCTTTGTGTGGTTTTGAAAGTAGTTTGTAAAAGAGTCCATTGTTTAGAAAATCTCTGTAATGATTCTCGTTCGTAAGAATGTATACAAATATGTTGATCTTTTGAAAATGTTTTCAATGTTTGTAAGATGTTTGGAAATGTGTAGGTGTTTGTTTTGAAAATAGCAAGGATGTTTTGTTTTAAATGGAGCAAGTAATTAGGAGCAATCTACATACTCAAAAGGTCTTAGATGTGCTTTTCCTCCTCCTTTAGACGTTGCTATCTTACCATTGTTTCGGTAAGAAGCCCCGTCGTTGGATGTAAAGGGACGAGCGTGGGACATTTGTATAGTCATAGAAGGCAAACTAGTGGAGTAACCCTAGGAGTGCTTGTGTGCAAGTGCATTGATTTCATGCTTTGTTTTTGTCTTGATTATGGGTTGTATATTTGTTGTTTTTATCTTATCATACACATCCTAATTATTAACAATACATGAAAGCAATGAAAATGCGGGAAAGTAAAGTTTCTATGCTATTTCAATCATTAGGGGAATGGGGTGTACATATTTACAAATGGGGATTGTAAATTAAATCCTAAGTTACTATTACAACCACATTTAATGGATAAGAATGTACAATAAATGTAAAATGCTTATTTATTTAAGAAAAGAAATAAGTTTTGTTTAAGAAAATATTTTTTTGGTCTTTTTGTGTTGAAAGGAATAAAATATTATATGTGAATATGAAATATTTTTGGTGTTTTTTTTTATTAACGAAAAATAAAAGTGATGGTAAAAATAATAATAAAAGGAATGAAGACAGAATCAGCATAAATGCTAAAATAGAAGAGGTCAGAAGTTCTGACTCTGACGTGCTACACAAACAGAAACAAACATTAATAGAAATAGGTAAGGTCATAAGTTCTGGATCTGCTGAGAACACAGAAGTTTCCAGAAGTTCTGGTGCAAGTGGCAGAACTTTGCCTCTCTTCTCCATGCTGGTCAGAACATCTGCAACTTATCATTTCTCCACAAAACAGAAGATACGCATATAACAGTTTATGGCAGGTTTCACAATGTTTCAGAAGCAAGAGATATCAGAACTATAAATCAGAATCAAGCATGAGTTTGCTAAACCTAATTTTGAGTTCTAATTTCTTCAAGAAGTTCTGAACTGAAATTCTCTCTATTTAGGCAGGAAGATGCATGAAATATTAGAATATTTACATCATCAGAATCAGGATGTCTACATTGTATTTTTAAACATGTAAATCTGACAGTGCCTACGTAATATGATGAGAGTCAGCAGAAGCGTACCTTGCAGCTGGAAAATACTCTGTGAGCTGGAGGTTGGTTCTGACCGCATATGATGTTCAGAACAGCTTCCTCGCGTGTTCAGCAGGCTGGAAACTTTCAACTTGGGTTGTAAATGATTAGAGAATTATGGAATAACCAAGGGGTAAAGTTCTAAAATCTTTGATGTGGATATTGATGGAGAGGGTATTACAGTTTGGCTACTGAAGTTATGATGGCTTTTGAATGTATATCAGAACTGTATGGGTGATTTTGGTCAAGAAAAACATGGGAAAAATGGAGTTTGAAGGCAAGAATCAAAAGCTAAAATGTTTTGTATTTTTGTGTTTACAGTTTTTTTGGACTCTTGGAATTTTTGCAGGGGTTCAAGACTTTTCTTTCTCAAATTTTCCCACCCTTTTCAATGGCCAATGAAGTTCAATTTATAGGCAAAGGTTTGGTAGTTTAGAGGGGTCAAGTGGCACCAACGTCATATGCTAGGCGCTGACTTACTCTTGAAGTAAGCTTAAACAAGCAGGGTTCAAGGTACAAAGTAGGATGGTCAACAGGTTTAGCAGCGCCTAAGCTGGATTTGTCAGCAGGAATTAAGTAAAAAGCAAAAGCAACACATGGGCCTAGCATACTTTTTCACAAAAGTTTTCTTTCCCAAGACAGTAGAGGTACAAGTGGGGGAAATCCCTTGGATAAAGACTCAATAGTGGTTGTGAGCATTAAATGATGATGAGATTTATCAAATTAGAAATCCTGCCATGTGAAATTCTGCATCATTGCTTAATTCTAGATCAGAAGTTCAGCTTCAGCGTAACATCCAACCTCTGATCTTTGTATCTCCTTGCTCCAGCATGTTCTGAAGGAGCTCTCAGACTTTCTAGGAAGCTTGCAGCATGCTTCTTAACCTTCTTTGAATTACCTTTGCAAACTCTGACTTGAACCTTTGTGAAAACTTGCCCAGAAGTTCTGACCAAACTCTGTCTTGAAAGTGTCCAGAATTTGCTGAGTGTTTCAGTTTCAAGGACGTGTCTTTGAGGAGTTATAACTTGAAATCCCAACATTCCTAGGTGATATTCTGTTCTGCAATGTTTCAGATCTTGTGGGAGTCTATAACTCTTGTGTCAGAAGTTCCTCTAGAGTCAACTTCCACCAGAGTGAAAATCTGATCAGAAGTTCTGAGCTTGTCATGTTTCTTAAGCACTTAGAAAAATTCTAAGTATTTTAGAATTTTGATTTTTTCCAGAGTAAATTGACTTTTGATTTTCTTGATGAACAAACTTCATATTTCAACATGTCTTGATGAAATATGATTCTTGAAATTTGATTTTGATCCAAAAGTCAAAGTTTGAGTTTTCAATGTACAAATGACCATTTTGCCCTTGTGAATGACTTGCTTGGAGAATTGATAACTTCAAGGCTTGGAAATAGATGGAAGCAAACTTGGGGCCCAGGGTGATCCTTCGTGAAATTAAAGGGTAAATTTTGGGGTACAACAGGCTGCTTCCTTGAAACCTGCAAAATAGAAAGCCTCAGTGATCTAAAAAAATCCTTATCCCCCTAAATTAAGGGTTACAATTTCAAAAATGGGGTTATTTTGGTCTAAAACATCTGATATCATGAGATCTGAAACAAAATGTTCTTGATGCCCTAACAATGGCACAACGTGATTCCTGCGTCCAATCTCACATGTAACAGGCCAATCCTGTTCTAATGATGCATAAGAGAAGTTTAAACATGTTAGCTATGATCAAAACTACAAGAAATAAAGGTTTAGAATTTTACCAACTTTGACAACCAGTGTGATGGAGAGGTCACATTCTGAGGCTTGAGAGAGGCAGTTATGGACTCAGATAAACTCCTTTGATCCTCAGGGGATGAATGCTGGCCCTAGTTTCGAGTGATAATGGATGGAAGTTAGGTTATATATTTTTGTAATTCTTTTGAATTTTGTGAATTTTGGAGGTTTTCTTAGGTAGTGTTTTTGTGTCCCCTTGCTCCTGACTTTGTTGTGCTTAAATAGAGGGAGGAAGTGGCCATCAAATATAGAAAAAAGACAAGACATTAATAGCCATGAAACAAAAATCTAACACATTAAAAAGTTGCCATTTTTGAGATTATTATTTCCTCTCTTGGCTTACACGGTTTTGGCATGATTTACAATAGGCTGGAATGAGTTGTATTGGGCCTTAAGAAACCCATCATATGCTTGGTCCAATGGTTTTCCATTTTATTGATTTACTTTGTGTTTATTTAAATAAAAACAAAATAAATATAAATAAAATAATAATAAAACATAAGGCAAGATATGAGTGATCTTAGAAGTCTTTCATAATGTCATGGACATGTTTGAAATCTAAAAATTTAGGTCACAAGTCCAAAATTTCAAGTTTGCTCATTTTGCATTTCATGCATTTCCTTAAAATTTCCCAACTTGCATTGGTCATAACTCTCTCAATTTTCACCTTTTGAAGTTTATCTGTGACTTTTTGGAAAGCTCAAGGTGTCCTATACAATTTCTCTTTTTGTCATTTTTGCATTCGAGGACTTTATCTTGATGTAAGTTGCCTTGATAAAAAGTGTCTTTTTGTTGACTTTTGAAGTGACCTATAATGTATGGAATCATATCTTTCAAATGAGGCACTTTTTGGACTTGAGCATAAATACAAAGTTATAGATAATTGAATTTCCTTCAAATGGGCTTTTGTTGGGGGAAATTTGATGAAGCATGTGAAAGTTATGCTTGGTCAAAGTTTAGTTGACTTCTCCTAAGGAAACCCTAGTTTGATAACTTTTGACCTTTGATGATTTGAGGGATTTCCTTGAGAAATCATGATCAACCCTTGATCAAATGATGAATATTACTTCAAAATATTTATTTTAACCAAAAATATTAAAGTTTGACTGTATGTTGACCATAATTGACTTTTTTACCCAATACATTTAACTTTCAATCATCTGAGTCATTGACTGAGCAAACTTGTGATGCAAGGCTTGAAACTTGACATGAACACTATTGAATAACTATGAAGAACCATGGAAACCACTTGACACCTTTTCAAACCAAATTTCCTTGAGAAACTCAAAACCCTAGTTGTAGACCCTTTGCTTAGGAGGAACATTTTGACTAATCAACCATTGAGTAGCTTTGAGTATTTGAGACCTTTGAGAGCATGTCTTGAAGAAAATGGGAGGGAAAATTTTGGGATACAACAGAAATACTCAGTGTTATGCCTGTGACTTTTGTGGAACCTGCAATATTTGATCTTGTCGATTCCCAGTTTGGACGATGTTTATCGGGGAAGCGCACCCGACCTACTTAAATTCATAATTGGCGCATTCAGATAGAATTCACTCCCTTGAGGTAGTCAGAGGGGTGTACTCATGGAAACGACCAGCTGGGCCCTTGTAGTCCTTGGAATCCTGGGACTTGTCTTCCCGTTTCTTTTCTCTCTGACGAGATGTCGAGGGCTCGTCATTCCTCGAGGACTTGGCACTCTCTTTGTGCCTCGATTCCCTGGCGTTGTTGGCTACTTCCTTCTCCTTGTATTGGATGTACGCTTGGGCCTTGAGGAGGAGGGAGTCGAGCGTGGCCGGTGTCTCAATGCTCACAACTTTGGCAAAGTCACTGTGGGGACAAAGCTCGCGCTCGAGGATATATTTCTTCATGTTGTCGGTCATTGAGACCCGGACTGCTTCCTTGTTAAAGCATTCAATATATGCCCAGAGTGATTCATTTATGCCCTAGATGATTGCTACCAGCGAAGCCTCCGACTTCGGGTGTCGATGAGAGGCGGTGAAGTGCCTCAAAAATATTCTCCCTAGCTGCTTCCAGGAGGTGATGGATTCGTCTGGGAGACTCGTGTACCAAGACGTTGCTCTCTTCTTGAGAGTGGTTAGGAATAATCTGCATTTGATGACCCCTATGACTCATCGGTAGTCGAGGAGAGCATCAATATTCTTGATGTGCTCGTATGGGTCTATTGTTCCATCATAGGTTTCCAATGGGGGTGGCTTCTTTAGGCCGATGAGGAGTGGTGCTTCTGTAATTTCCCTTGATAATGGGCCACAGGGCCCGTCGTCTTCACTATCCGCGGGGGACGGAGAAGGGGAGTGATAATTTTTACCTCGTCGATCATCGCAATCTCGTTAGGGGGAAGGACTCCTACATTTATATGTTGGTTCGAGTTAAGGTAATCAAGCATGGTAGATTTAGCAAGAGGTGTGCAATTGTGTTTCTTGAAGAAAGAAATGTCGCGCTTCTCCTTTCTTGGTGGAGGGTCGCGCCTATGCGGTGATATACTAGAGAAGTCTCGTCGGCGGGTTCTCCGAGGAGGACACCTCAATTTCTTGTTCTCTCAGGCCCTCATCCTTTGGTTCTACTGTAGGATGAGGGTGTTGGTCTGATTGCTGACAGCGAGCAACACTACAGTGGTCGGGTCGGTGCTGAGAGGGATAGGAACTGGTTGCAGGATTTCTGGCAGTTCCTCGATGGGATTCTTAGGGTGTCCCTTTTCCAAGAATTAGTCGTCGCCACATTGGGCGTCAGTTGAATTTGGAGATGCAGTATGTTCATCTCTAAAATCCATGTTATCTTCGAGATGAGGATGTTTTTGACTTCCATCGATTTTGTGAGCAGGGGAAAGAATGGCCTTTCTGAGCAGATGGAGATCATCATGGTCGGCCATGATTAGTGAAAGGAATCTTGAAAAGTTGCTTTGATCTTTGAGTTTAGAGGAAAGAAAGATGGGGAGAGCAGTTTCCAACAGACGGCGCCACTGATCTTACCGGTTGATCAGAACCTGCAGAGTGGCCGGATGATAATCTGCAGTCGAGCTGTGATGTCAAGGAGGAAAAAGGGGGTTGTACCTGCAAGACACTCTGATGATCAAGCAAGAGTGGGAACAAGGAGATACAAACAAAGTGTCAAGGTATTGGTGGTGAATAGTGAATATTCGATACCTAGCCCTCACATGTGTGAGGGTTTATATAATGTCCCTGGCGCATGGCCATTGGTTCCTGCTTTTACGCCTGGATATGGGGGTCCATAAAATCAGGTAACTGCCAGGACTCGGTCAAACCGGGCAGATGTGCTCGTAACTAGTTGTTGGTTCCGAGGAGGTAAGTTATAGGCATTTCTCTGGTCGATTCCTAGTGGCCTGCACGACTTGACGTCGGGCAGACTGAGAGGTGCTCATCGGCCATCCTAGGCTAGAGCTGGATCGGGAGAGAAAAGGGTCGATATTTCCCGACAGAGAGCGGGGAGGTTCAGGCCATGGACGTGCGGTCCATACCGAAAGAAAGGGTTATACTAGGCCCATTCTAGCTGTCAGGCGAGTTCAGAACATATTCAATATTATTCTTTGATTCTTCTTGACCTTTAAATCAGCGCCACATAGGATTGCATAATATTCCCAAAATATTCGGCATCAGTTAAATTATAACATAATCTAATTGTCCACTTCAACTAAGGCGCGATGTCGTATGCTCCTTCATAGGACATCTTATTCGACATGTTGTTCCAAACATTGAAATACTTCAACTCAACATGTCCTAACATAAGATATAACTCCTTGCTCAACTTGTTCCTGTTAGTAAGTTAACACATCTTATCTAATATATTGCTGCTATATTTGTTTTACAAAAATTAATATCAATCCTTAAAACTAAGGAACTTACAAGAAGTCTCTTGATCCACAAGCTAAGTGTTGCACCAAATGTGTAATAAATCTCCTTAAATCTTGGAACCACCAATACATAGTTTCCTAATTTGTATCAAGGCCCAAATTAGTATCTTCTGTAGTACTGGAGATATGAAACTCGTTCCAAAATAAATCTTCTTGACCTGCGAAAATCTCTGTTATATATCCAAAGGAAATATAACATAAACAAATCTAATCTGTCAAGATTTTAAAAAATAGTAGAACCTTGACTGCTGCATAATAGAACACGAACACGATGTCATGACATCCTGTTTGACTTCTGGTCAGAACCATGTTTAAGGAAAAAGTTGTCAATCCCAAAACCATGGTACTAACAATCTTCCCCTTTGGAAATTTTTGGATAAAACAAACCAAAACCCAATAAATTGGAGAGAGGAATAAAACCACAGAACACCAACACAAGCTAGATGCTTATCATGTAAACTTTATACATGATGAAAAAGATAAGAGACACCCCCCATCAAATACAATTCTGATTTTCCATCCTGAACTCTCCATGTTAAAGCCTAGAACAACAAACTTCAATTCCAAATAACTCAAAACACATGACACAACCATGCTCATAACTCAGAACACAATACATAATAGAAATAACCATACCAGAAGACACATATTCAGACTCAGAATATACAAACAAAATGTTAGAACATCCTGTTAAACATCCTTGTAAAACAACTGTAAGGACAAACTCAGACTCACATGATGGACTGTCACACTCCCCCTAAAGTGTTGCGTACAACAAGCAACAACACTTGACCTAGACACTATAAACTTTTCTCCCCATTTTACGCCAAAATTTAAAAAAATTGAGTGAAAAGAACTGACACACAGAATCAAAATCAACAAGAATTGATTCAAGACAACAAGAAGAAAAGGTTCTATAAAATGATGTAGAATAATAAGCATCATACTGACTCAAGGAAAAACAACTTCCTCAAGCAGAACTGACTCAAAAGAACAAATAAATCCAAAGAAATAAAGAGTAAGTCTAAGTTTTTTCCCAAAAAAATCCCAAGAAAACTAAGAGTAAGTCAAAGTTTCCAAACAAACAAAATCAAGAAGACTCTTCAACACTAAGCACAAAAAACTGACCCAAACAAAATATGTATAGGATAACATTTACCAATTATCAAATTCTCCCTCCCGAGTTAATAAAATTAACCCAGTCTTTGTCAGCATTTGAATTTGAATCATGTAGATGAAACTGATTCTTCTTCAAGGAGTTCATCTCTGTCACAAATGATTTCCCTGTCCAGGATGCCCCAGTTGATGTTACAACATTTGTTGTAATGTTGAACCCAACCTTCTTAGGATCAGTGCTTTTATTCTTGTTGAATTCCAACAAATAAACCTTCTTGACATCAGTAACTTTGGAGAGATTACTCATGTTGAAACACGATACATGAGAAACGTGAGGAAGCGAATCATATAAATACAAGATGAGCTACTTTGATTATAATGAAAAATTTGCTTTTAACGATAAATAAGTCAATAAAAGCGTTATTGGAATGAGATAAAATCTTCATCAGAAGTAGTGTATCACTTAATGAGAGAGAGAGAGAGACACACCCTTATTCAAACTTTCCTCTTTTTCAAAACTTTGATTGCTGAAGAATGTTACAACATTTGAAATGACATTCTTCATGCCATTGAACATGCTTCTTATGAGACTACATAAGTCATGAGGAGGGAAATAGTAGGCAACCCCGACTAAACAGTTAATACCAAGAATTCTCCCACAGTGCAGATCCAAAAATACCCCTTGTATACTCAAAATAACTTACACCTCAAGTTAAGATAAAATCCTTCCCAAAGCTCCCTATATAGACCAAGCATGGGTGTCTTAATATTCTGTAGCAAGATCTCTGTTACAATGACTTTGTTCTGTAAGCAGAATAAAATTCTTGTCTTTTAGTTGTAGTAGAATGTTACACTACAATGTCATGACACCCAGTTTGCCATTGCACTCTTCTGGTAATCAATCCCAAAATAGAAAAACATATTTCTTCAGCAATGTACCTTATCTTCAAAATATACCAGGATTCAATTAATTCTAATCCAGATTATTAGAATATCCTCCAAGATACAATCTTCTTCATATTTTGGCAAAAAGCTTTTTACCCCAAGACTCTTAATCATTCAATATTTCATTTCTGAAACATTAGATGACCACGTGCCAAAACAAACTCCAAATAATTAACTCCATGTTAAACTAATTTTTGAGAGTTTCCTCATTCAATGTCTTCTAGCTCTTTAGAATCTTTCAAATATTAGAGTAAAAAGTTGTTGAGATGGTGTTCCAACATCTGGTTGAACATCAATACATTTCTCAAAGAACACATCAATGATCTTGATCCTGAAGTTACTCATCACTAAAAATACTTCTCTCAATAAAATAACTCAGAAACATACCTTGTTCTCGTAAAAGGAGTAGATAAGACCTTTGAAGACTTCATAGATAATAGATTTACTTTGACAAAGAAAATCATATACACCTTTCTATCCACCATGACCTTCTCCTTGCATTGAACCATTCAAAACCATATAATAGGTTCTTGAGCTTTTGTAATTGACTAATCTTGACTTCTTCTTCCTTTGAGTACCAAGTAAGAGAATAAACAGTTAAATACTTGTAAATTTCACAAATAGTAATAGTTCATCAATCCTTAGAGGGACACTAAATATCTCATCAGTGACACAACATTTTTCCTCGATGACACAATTGAATCAATTGTTAAGTAAAAACCAATTACCAAAACTTAGAGAATTCACCTTGAATTATTTAATAATCCAATGTACTTAAAACTTCCCTTTTAGTATCATCCACAAAGTAACATTGACTAGAATGAGACTTAAATAAATTACCAGAAACACTTTTACAGATGTTAAGTGTCTGGAACAGTTAGTGTCAAAATACCAATCATCTTAGTTGGAGACCTAAGTAGGTACGAGAGATAAGGCAATAATCACCTTTCCTGAGCATTAACCACTGCTTGGTTACACGACACTGAATTTGACCTTCGAGAAGATAACCAAAAATTGTTAAAATTATCACCGAAGAGATGTCTTTAGTGAAAGTAAATCCTTTTAGCATGAGTAAGCAGAATGTCCAACAAAATGTTATGACATCTTTAACTCAACTTGCCTTTTGATAACAACAACCTTTTGTCACTTTGAGTTTTCTCTTCACTGATTATCTTAGAAGAAAACTTAACCTTATTACACTTCCAATGATCTTCCTTCTTGAAGATACTCCTTAAACTGATCTAGATTATCCTTACACACTCAATCAAACATCAAGCTCCAGGATTAAACAGAGTCACTTTATCTTGCAAAAACATAGATAATAGATACTTCTTCATTCTCTTAAGACATAAGATCAGAAATAAATTACCTCATGTTTCTTCACAGTGGAGAGTTCCCTTCATTCTAGATACAAATCATATACACAAACTTCCAACTCATAATTAAGTACATCCTTAGTTCAGAAACCTTCATAAGAAGTCCATCTTCCAGTCAGACCAGTAAAATACAACCTGCACAGTTGTTCTTGAGAAAAAGCAATGCATTATGCTTCATAAAGATCTAAGGTCTCCACACTCACAAGAATGCTTTGACATTGATAGATATTTACTCCACTTCCAACATTATTTTAGCATTATAGACATGTTGGATTTAGTACAAAAGCCTTTGACATTTAGTCTAGACATTATGTCCAATTCTCAACTCTTGATTGGATAATCTTCCAAGGAACACACAAGTAATAGAAAAACCTTTATTAGAGACCAGAAACTATGCTCAACCATATTTAATAGCAAAAATAAATTTCTTTCGTCTTTCTTAAATGCTTGTCACTTTCATGCCAAACCTATAGAAAAGAGACTTGAGAATCTTCTTGATCAGCCTCACATCTGAATTCTTTCCTCCAAACACACTTAGACGTGCCTTTATGAGTGAAATTGAAAAACACCCAAGTATCGTTGGCCACAATTCAAGTGATATAACATCTGGAATAAAGAACTTATTAATACCAAAATCATGGCATTGATAAATTCAAATACTTAGAGACCTAACTCGCGATATTTTCTCCTGTCTTCCGAACTCCAGGATTCTTCAAACTTGATACTCTTCAAAGCTCTATTGTCCATTGACAACTAGAATGAAATCACTCCAGCTTTCCCATAAGAAAAATAACATCAGAATTATATCTCCTTGAAATCTCACCCAATTGACCAGGGTGCCTGCTCTGATACAAATTGAAATTACGGTACAAGCAACACAAACAAACAAAAATGATCTTAACAATAGAAGATGTCGAGACAGGTGTTACAATATCTGGTAACAACTCAGATCAATCAAGCTGAATATGATACAGAAAATAAACTGCAAAATGATAAATAACACATTAATATGTTAACCTAGTCAGTGCAATGTCACATACTCTAGGGGCTACCAAGCCAGGAAGGAAGTCCATAATAAGAAGTATTAGTTAAAAGCTAAACTAGTCCCAAGTTTAAAACTTCTCTCTTAATCCATACCCAATGCTACTTATACTTAGATCCTCCTCAAGTTTGAGAAATCGACATCCCACTTCCAATCACCACAGTGATACCTAATAATCCCAGTCACAGGAACTACAACAATTACAACTCAATTTAGAAGATCATTCTTCCATTACAAAAACTCAAACTCTTGCTTAAAAGCTTCGAGTGAGAATAATAACTTAATTGACAGTAAAGTAATAATCAGTTGACCATATAATATCAAAATATATATGGGTGACTTACAAAACTACACAAGAGACTCTCAAAACCTGAAACTTATGCTTCCCCTAATTTTATAATTGTTGAAAACTTAAACTACATTAGGTTAGGATTCTCCTTTAAATACAACTCTGCAGTCCATGGGCTTTGATATTCTGAGTCCAGAAGTTTATTGATCCACAAGCCGAGTGTTGCACCAAATGTGTAACAAATCTCCTTAAATCTTGGAACCACCAATACATAGTTTCCTAATTTGTCTCAAGGCCCAAATTAGTATATTCTGTACAACTGGAGATATGAAACTTGTTCCAAAACAAATATTCTTGACATGTGAAAATCTCTGATATATATCCAAAGGAAATATAATAGAAACAAATCCAATGTGTCAATATTTTAAAAAATAAAAGAACCTTGACTGCTGCATAACATAACAAAATGTCATGACATCCTGTTAGACATCTGGTCAGAACCATGTTTTAGGCAAAAGTTTCTAATTCTTAAACCATGGTACTAACAGTTCTCCTAAACAAACCTGTCTGATCAGGGACGCTGCTTCAGGATTGTTGATTCTCTTCCCACAAATGCTTTCCATTTTCCCTCTCAAATTGCTCACACTTTCGAGGAAGTTGTTGTTGCTATATTAACGGAGGATATGTTCTTCATCTAAAAACTTTTTGAGGCAGAGAAGACAAAGCTACTTTTTGAGATCACCTTTAACATGTACTGGGCTTCTTCTCTATTTTCTCTAGAGGTTGTTAGCAAAGTAGATGCCTTAGCTGCAGGCAATCCTTCTAGGGGAAGGGACACTTAGAAGGGTAAATATGAAGAAATGGAGCGCAAATGTTCGACCGTCTAAAATAAGTTGTCCAGTTTGCAGGAGAAGACCAAACTTGTTGACACTTTACTAGATGAGGAAAAGATTTATGGTTCTCCCTCAATCCTAGCTGCCTGAGTTGCTGAGTTGGAGTGTTCCCTTGAGGCGGGGGAAAAATAACGTCAAGAAACTTATGATGTTGTTGCCAAGGTGAACTACAGTGTGGAGGAGGACCGAAAAACTCTTAAGAAGGAAGTAGAGGCTCATGTCGAGGCTTTAGAGATTATTGAAGACGAGGTTGTCGCTATGAAGAAAAAGTTCCATAATTTCTTCAGCGGTATGTGGAGGGTGTGTTCGGGGTCCAAGATTAGGATATGGAACATGCAAAGGGATTTTATCATGAAGCCACTATTCCCATTGAGGAGTTAGACCCCTTCAAGGATGTTCTAGAAGGGAAATCTGGGGGAGATCCAGACGCTTCGACTTAGAGTGTTGAAGCTTGATTATTTCTTCTTTTACTTTTGTGCCTTGGCTAAACAATATTTATATAAACATATTCTTACCTTAGTAATTTGGAATTTATTTGATATTGTATGCTAACCATATGTTTGGCTCTACTTTATTGTCA